>JAWNMQ010000233.1:260000-860000 GCA_035043855.1 Drosophila percnosoma
CGATTTAAGCAAGTGATATCCATGGGGAAGAATAGACTCAGAATACTCACAGGTCTATGGACAGGACACTGTAGACTGAGAAGTCCCCTAACCAAGTTAGGTATTGCAGGTTCTGCGGATACGAGGAGGAATCCTCGACGCACATCCTGACAGAATGCGTCGCCTTAACCAGGAAAAGATGCAGCATCCTAGGGCAGCATATCATGACATAGAAACCCTCAACCCAACAAAGATTCTAGCATTCGTGCAGGAGTTGGGATTGATGGAAGAGCTGTAGGCTCAGTAAGGGGGCACAATGGACCCCATCAAGCACATTTTGAAATCATTCACAGAATGAGAATCGCAACAGCAGCCAAGCCGAAATAATGATGACTGAGGGACTATGCTGGCTGCAATCTTAGGAACAACTGTGCAACATGCCTCTCATTTGCAGCAGCTACGCAAATATACCCCAAATATATATGTATATATATATAAAAGTAAGTAAGGCAGACAAAATGATAAAGATAATGATACTCTATTATAACTGTATACATATATGACTAACCCCTGAAGAGACTTGTGCTCAAGTTGCCAGCAGTATTCACAAAGGAGTCGTTCGACTTACCTGAAACGAGAGAGAGCAGAGAAATGATTTCAGTTAGTGACAAATATTAAATATATATCAAATATATATATATATATATATATATTCAAGATCAAAGTAAGTCTGAATATGACTTCCATTAGCTATCCCCGTTTGGCATTTTGAGTTTTATTAGCTCGAGTTGCCAGGGCCACAAATTGACTGAACACTCGACAAGGCCGAGGTGATCACAAGCAACACAAAAAGTGGGGAGCCTGTGTTTTACATGCAACATTCTTTATTTATAGCTGCCACAGTTTTTGTTCTTCTTTTTTTATATTACTATTATTAATACAATGTTGTTGACTGTGTTGTCTGTGTTGGCTGTGACATTCCTTTCTTGTTGCATGTCAACATTAACAATAACAATTCCCTTATTGGGGATGACGTTGATGATGAGCATGATTGCTGATGAACTGTCCCAGAATGTGCATATAAATTGTATATTGTTTTTCTTCTTCTTCTTGTTCTTCTTGTTTGTTGTTTGTTGTCTTTGTCGCGCGCTATCTGGCTAATTAAATGGGGCAACATACACCAACACACGCACACAAACATGCATTCGAATATCAGAGGCAAGCTGTCAAACATTTAGCGCCTGAAATTGGCCATCAAGAACCTTAAAAAAAACAAATTTTTCATCTGACAAATAAACATTTAAGCAGCGGAGGAATTCGTGCAACATTTGGGCGAGTGGGTGAGCCGTATATATATACACATATATATATATATATATATAAGTATATAAGCATATAAGCATATATGTATATGTGTGTTTGAATTTGTGGGGGGGACTCTGGGAACTGAGAGATTGGTGAGCAACAAATTGGTTCGTTGTGTGACTTGTTGCTTGTTGCTTGTCTCCTGTTGTTGTTGCCATTGTTTATTCAGCAAGGGTGTCAAAAGCTAAAACACACACTAACAACAAGAGGAAGAAGAAGCAGCAGCAACAGCAGCAGCAGCAACAGCAGCAGCAGCAACAGCAGCAACAGTTCAAGCAAAGTTGTGTGAATTATGTAGGAGAGTGCAGTATTGAGAGGGATGAGGGGGATGAGAGGGATTGCCATTCAGATTGAGATTGTTTATGGTGGGGTGGGGTGGGGGAGGGGCAGGAGAGAGTTGAGGGGTAGACATGAAATAAAAATAAAATCAAATAAAATGTGACAAGCGACACAAGCGACACACGCGACAGCGTCGATGTCTTCTTGTGTCAACTGGATTCTGATTCGATTGTCTGACTGGGAATTGTGGTGCTGAGGACGACGACGAGGAAGAGGAAGAGGAAGAGGAGGAGGAAGAGGAAGCGGAAGACGCTGTTTGCCGATCAATTTTGAGAGTAAATAAAGTATGACTCTCCGTTCCTGGCTGCCATTTTATTTGATTTTTGATTAACACAAGGAGTAAGGAGTGAAAATGTTGAATAGATTGAAGAGTTGCTGAAAATTTATCGATTTATATCGATTGTTGATTGATTGCTATCGAAGCAAATAAGTGAGCACAATTACGTTTCTGGAGTTGGAATAACTTATCGGAAATAGTTTTTGAGAGTTGCCCATTCGAATTGTGAATATCGAGAGCTCATCGATTCATGTTCTATATGGAGGTTAATCCAAAGTGCTGCCAGACATTGGGGAACTCTGATTGAGCTGAACGGGATAAGTAAATGCAAAACTGTTTAAAGTCTAGTTATAAAGAGGAAACTCTCCGGCAATCTCAGCAATCGCAGCCACAACCCTCAACCCCTAAGCCCGCCCACGCACACGGCCACTTCAACGTCCTGACTGACTGACTGACTGACTGACTGACTGACTGACTGATGGGCATTTGATTGATGCCTGGGCTTCTGACGGATGTTGCGTGTTAAGTGGCACAACGGCAACAACCACTGTGTGGCATGCACCCTCAACTAGGCTAGCCATAAATGAGATATGCAGAAATTTGCACGCACTTTATGTGAAAATTAAATTATGCACATATATTGCGCTGATTCTTTAGCTAGCTGAGTGCTTTAACATTTGTGTGTGTGTGTGTGTGTGTGTGTGGGTGTGCTTTGCGTGCAAGGCACAAATTTATATCTTAGAGTTGTGCCAAACATGCTGAGACGATTCATTCCAATAGCCTGCAACTGAGCAATAGTTGCGCTAATGAAGCTCATTATGCACGCGGAGCGGGAAGCAAGCCAAATGAAGATGGACAGCGACGGGGACGATAAAGTGGCACCAAAACAAATGCAGAATAATTCAAGGACGGTGCACCAAATGCAAACGGCTACGGCTACGGCCACGTTCACAAAGATACTGCTACTGCCTGACAAAATGTGCCAGGAGTAGTGGGTTAAGAATCAATCCTTCACCCCTCACCATCAGTTGGATAATAGTAGTAATCTTGGGCACTGTAGGGTTAATTGGCTAAGCTTTTCTTTTACATATGAATCAAAATGAGTCAGCTACATTTTTGTATTTGCCGCTTTTCCGGGTATATTCATGTAAGTTTTTGGATTTTGGGAATCGGCTCTAGCTTTGAATCTGATAATAGAAATAATGTAGATATAGTAGATAGACAGATACTAGACCAGATTTGGTTTGCTTCTAAATCGAATTCTCCATGATAAACTGGTACTATTATATTGACCGCAACTGTAAATATATATATATATACAGAGAGAGAGAGAGAATAGTCGAACTAAACGACGATTAATGACATTGCATGCTGGCGTTAATGGTCAAATGGGCGTCAAGCTCGAGAGCAAAGCAAAGATTGAAGTAGAAGAAAAGTTGAAGAGGGAGCAGGAGAAGGAGAAGGAGGAGAAAGAGAGAGAAAATAAAGAAGCTGCCACTGCCACAGCCAACGGGCATCGACTAATGACTTTTGAATGCATTAAAAGCGATAACAGAACGTGGCCAACAAACAAAGACAAACAAAAACAAACACATCGAAAAACAAACAAACAAACAAACATAAAGCCAAAAAGTTGATACCCTTCCCGTACACTATATATATATATATATATATAGCAAAATTAATGAAAATTCTTAAGATATGCTGTATATAATGGTAGATTTCAACTCAAAAGTTTCCACAAATTATATTCCATGTTTACTTTCCGACTATATCAAGTCTTAGCGTAAGCATCCACCACATCTGAAATTGGACTTGTCAACTGATTTGAATAAGATTTATATATTTGATCAATCAATTTAAACTCTTCTACTTGGACGGAGGCAAAAGTTGAACCCGATCAAAACTACTTGCGTTGAGCTGGAATCAGTGGGCTCGACTTAGTTGGTCCGTTAGCTGGCTAGGTGTGTTTGGCGCAGCTGTGGTTGTTGTGCCACCAAAAGCAATCAATAGCTGGACTATACTTGCCCACAGGCAGCATGGGGCATGGGGCATGGGGCATGGGGCATGGGGCATGTGGCAGTCAGCCACTGATGAGTAGCTGCAGCGACGTCATCGACAAGTCAAAGGGCCATAAACGCTAATTGGTTGTTAACTCTGCGCTTCGACTACTCTGCAAACCCCCCCACCCCACATGCAGCCCACTCTCACTCTCTCTCTCTCACTCTCTCTCTCTCACTCTCTCTCTCTCACTCTCTCTCTCACTCTCTCACTCTCTTTGGGACTCTGTGCGTGTCTCAGCAGCGTGTTCTTATTTTAAATATGAACTTCCTGTTTGCATTTCAACGTGACTTGGGCAGCAAACAGACGAAACCGTTTGTGCCTATTGCTCCTCCTCACATCGTTTAATTTGTACGCTTTGCTTTCTGTTTCTGTTTCGGTTTTGGTTTCGCTTTTTGTTTTCGTTTCTGTTTCTGTTTCTGTTCTCGTTGTTTCTCTTTCTTGCCGCATTTCGCTGCTGTGCGCAGTTCAACGAAGGGTCAGCGGCTATATTCTGTGAATTTGTAATCACGCATCTTCACATCAATTAAATGGGCTCCGCTCGCTCGCTCGCTCTCACTCTCTCTCTCTCTCTGTCTATCTCTCTCTCTGTATCTCTGTCTATCTCCCTCCCTCTCTCCTTCTCTCGTTTATCGATTGTGAATGCCAGCCGTGGGTTGCTAATCGATTTATCCTTATTATAGATTAACTTTCAGTTAAACACGGTGTTGTCAAATATTTATACCCATTAAAAATGGGCACAAAGGGTAGTTTGGTTTTATGCTTATGCATGCAACAGGCAGAAGGAAGCATCTATGCATCGATGCACCACAAAGTATATATATATTCTTAAACAGGATCAACATCCGTGTCGCTAGATATTCAAATTTGGAATAGAGGTTCTCGTAAGCCCGGCGCAGATCAAGTTTACTGTTTGTTAGCGATAACTGCCTCCGTTTCTCGCATATCGATATATATTTCGATTTCCGATAGCAATAAAAACAATTTTAAAGCCAGAATCTGCTTGTATGATATGAATATGCATACGATTGATCAACTGTCCGATTTGGATCAGTTCGGGCTTTAAAGGGAAATTTGCCAATAAAACTAGTGTACATTTAACAGTTGGCTCCAGGGTATAACATAGTCGAGCTCACGCGTCTACAGCATTATTAATTGTTCCTTTGTCGCGTCTATTCATTAAGTTAATTATATATGGAATAACAAACTATCACCGATCTCACAGAGGGTGCAGATGATGGGAAGGAGCAGATGATGAAGAGGAAGATGATGAAGAGAAGATGATGGAGAGGAAGATGATGAAGAGGAAGATGATGGAGAGGAAGATGATGAAGAGGAAGATGATGTCAAGGATTAAGGAATCGATGTTCCCACTAATAGCAATACAAAAATAGCTAATTCAATTCCTGGTCGGCATCACTAGCCGAGTTATTCTGTTCCCGTCTGTCCTGTCCGCCTCTAGAATCTTGGAGTTGTCCGTCTCTCTGCAGCAGTCCGTACATATGTCAGCTATCATAGGGAATATCGGTCATGAAATGTGTGGATTTCAGCTGATTTCTCTCAGTGCACAGTCTAAGTTTACATGTTTAAGTTGCTGCAGTATTGTACACATGTTTTATTCTCTCTGTCTCTCTCTCTCTCGCTATCTCTCTCTCTATCTATATCTCTCTCGCTACCTCTCTCTATCTCTCTCCTCTATCTATTTTTTTCCTGTTTCTCATTTTTTATTTCGTTTTTTTTTCCTTTTCTGGATTATCTAAATTCTTGCGATCGTTTTGTATCTCTTTTTGTTGTTGCGAGTATTTTGCCGAGTTGCAAGCTGCAACATTGAAAATGGACTTTGACTTTGACGTGGACTTGATCAGTTGTTAGTTGCTGCTTGTTGGTTGCCAGTTATGGTCATGTGGCATCTTCGTGGCAACAGCGCTAAGTAACTGCTTGCCACATATGGGTGAATAATTTCGCCAACCGCCGCAAATATGTTGCAAATAGTTGTGCGTCTGTCTCAAGCAGCAGTTCAGTTCAACGCTGTTGTCTGTCTGCCTCAGACGTGTCTCCATGCCGACCAACCATCTATCTGGGCAAACAACGCACGCTCAACTCAATGCCAGCGAGCAGCGAGCAGCGCGCAACGAGCTGGTTCCGTGTTATTGCCACGTTCGGGCTTAGTTCTTCTGCCTTTCTCATAAATGTAAACAAAATATACATAGAGGGGCGCATATGTGTGTAATTGTTGTTGTTGCTGTTGCTGTTGTTGTTGCTTTTTTTCATTTACAAACAGGAGCAACTAAAACTCCCCCCACAACCAGGAAGTACGCTACAATGCACAACACACACACACACACACAACAAACACTCATCCCTCTGGTGGAAGAAGTCAATGAAGAGACGAGAGTGCGGCAGACGGGGCAGAGCAGCACGTAGTAGAGGCACAAAAGTCAAAGAAGCCTCGAGCCACACAAACAACGATTCGAGGTAGTTGCGCTTTCGAAAAAACAGAAAGAAAAAAACAGAAAAAAACCGAAAAAAAAAAAGAAAACAAAAAACAGAAAATAATAAATAAAATCAACAACAAACACACACTGCACTTTCGTGCACCACTTCTTGTGGCAACATGAAGCGGCATTCGCTTGACCTACACGCCTTCCTTCATACACTGTACGGGCAGTGCTCAAGCGGGTATACGCATATACGCATGCCCCTCAAACACGTGTTTATCAAGTAAACAACTAAAAAAACCATCAATAACTATAAGCGACAGCATGGCCAAGACAAACAGCTAAATGGTTTAAGCAACAATAGTAAATAAAACAAAAAACAAACTCAGTTGCCACAGAGCAGAGTATTTCAGCTGCGGCATTAAAACAAAAAACTAAAATTCAGTTTTTGTGTTGAGTTTTTGGTTGCTTTTCATTTTTTTGCATTTTTTATGTTTGCCGTGACTAACACGGGAAGAGTTTATGCATTTGCAACCGCCCCGCCCCGCCCCGCCCCCTCCGCCAACTTCCAAGTAACTCTTCAGATCATTTTTTGCAAGAATACACATAAATAAATGTGTAATTTCTTTTGGGCTGCTTTTGTTGTTGGCTCCTTTTGACTGCGCAATTTGTGATTATATTTGACCAAGCTACAAGTACAAGAATTCCTTTTGAAGTTAGATACACACACACACAGATACACACACACACACACGCACACACACACAGAGCAGGCGACACATGTTTCGCTTCTTTTTATTTGGTTTTTACTCAAGAATTTCTCAATTCTGTTCGCCAAACATTCGCTGCCCTTTTGATATGCTGTATATATATACATACATGCATACATATATATACATACATATACATACATACATACATATATATGTGTGTGTGTGTGTGTTCATTCATATATGTACAGCTTGGCTGACATCTCTTTACGAGCTGATGTTTTATGTAACCCTCGCCTCGGGCATTCCTATATTGACGTTAATTGTGTCGCATCCGATTCCACAGGGATATACTCTGTGTATATATATATATATTCATAGCTGCTGAGTTTGGTTTGGATAATGAAACTGGCTATATATGTACAACTCTCGTGTTTAACAAGTCATCCAAACCAAACTCAGCAGTTGTGAATTACTCGAATTTCTGCAAGTGTACTTCAACTTCGGTCTGCTGGAATAATCTTTAATTTGTTCTTTTTGCTCTCTTATGCTTCCTCAACTGACAGTGTGTCAAACATGCTCTGCCCCAGCCCCAACCCCCACCCCCAGCCCAACCCCAACCCCAACTACAAGCTTAAGCCCTAAGCCCTATCCCTCCTCGGTGCCTGCCCTTGCTTTTAGTCAGTCAACTATCTCTTCTGTATACGCTCTTAATTATGACCATTTTTTGTTTTAAAATAACTGCAGAATGGCTGTAGAGGGGTGGAGGGAGGGGAGGGGAGGGGTGGGTTGGGGTGTTGGCTTGGAGCTATTCATCGCGCCATAATCTGATTTATATGCGACTGTTGGTATTTATGTTATGTCGCTTGTAATTACTCGTTGGACTCCCAGAAACGCAGCAAATGGTGTGAAAAATATGTATTTGTGTTGTGCGTGTGTGTGTGTGTGAGTGTGTGTATGTGTGTGTGTGGTGTATAGAATACTGAATACGGAATACCAGCAGACAGCTGCCTTTGCCCAGTGAATGAGTGCACCACTTAAGCAGGCATCTGTATGCAAGTGGGTTGGATTGGGTTGGGTTGCGTGGGGTTAAAGATCAGCCCAGCGATCGATTGGAACGCTTCGAGCTGGAGGTGAAGTTACTGCAGCGAAGTCTCGTATCAAATACTTTGGAATCTTCGTGCTGCAAGTTGAGCAACACTTTAACATGTTGTCAAACTCAATTTGGATGTCGCCTGCTGTTCTAGTTTAGCATTTCAGTTTTAATTAAAATCAATTACGTAACGAATATGCCCTTTGGCCTGAGCGTGCTGTGCAATATACACAAGTTACAATCCACCGCTTGCGATACACAACTCGCAATCCACAACTTGGACTCGTCTTATGTCCCCAAATGACTTAATGACTGGTTAAATGACTCTCGCTGTTTTTTCTTGGTTTCTTGGCCAACCTCAGCCTGCAGACCCACCCTAGCACACACTGGGCAAATGACTCATCACAGTTGCAACTCACTCTCGAGTGGCAGCTCAATTAAAGAGCAACAATATGGTATCATTGGATTGGCAAACGTAAACTGAGACGGCGTTTGTCTTGCGAGACGCAAGCCCTGCAAATGCAAAATGCAAATATGCATACGTGTGTGTGTCAGTGTGTGTGTGTCAGTGTGTGTGTGCACAGATAGTTAATGGCTAAGGGGGCGGGCAGTTACAATGGGCGGGCTCTGAGAATGCGACTGCGACTGCGACTGCAACGCAAGAAGCAGTGCGATTCATCGGCAACAACTGCAAGTAAATAATGAAGCAAATGTAATCCACAGCAGCGGTCAAAATAATAGAAGAGCATGTTCAAAAATAAAAGGTAATACTTCAAATATAGCCACAAAATCAATACTGAAGATAAGTAAATAAGTAAAAGTTGCAACTAAAATTTAAAAATAAAAAAAAATTTGTAATTATTTTGAATAGATTGTTATTGATTGATAAAATATAATAGTTGTGGAATGATAGTGAAGTTTTTACTCAGCTTTCCCCTTCTAAAAAGTAGATATGGAAGGTGCTTATATTGGACCAGTTTGAGTATTTGGAAAATAATTGTATTTGAATTGAAGTCTCAATTCGAACACCACAAAATGAGTCATATTTTTGTGAAGCGGCGCAACTATTATTTTGACCGCAATTGTAGGAACCAGAACAACAAGAAGAAGAACAAGAACAACAACAACAAGAACAAGAACAACAAGAAGAACAAGAACAACTGTAACTCACTGACTGACCAACTAACTGTTAAGTGTGTGCGGCATTTTTGCAACGAGCAAGCCTACATAAAGAATACATATAAGTAGACATATTTACATATATGTATATGTGTATGTATATGTATATGTATATATGTATGTGTATATGTATATTAAAGCGCACATTTAATGAGGCGCAACATTTTTAATTGATGCTCAATTAAGCAACAGAGCCAGCGTCAACTTTGCTGCTGCTGCTGTTGTTGCTGTTGTTGCTGCTGCTGCTGCTGCTGTTGTTCTTGTTCTTATTGTTATTGTTGTTGTTGTTGTCTGCTCATATGTCTTACTTATAACAAAAATAAAAGTAAGCCCAATGAAAATTGCACAAGAAGTTTGTGGCTAGCAATTTGGCTAAGCTTTAAAAATGCATGCGAACAGAGAAACTGCTAAAAAAAAACAACTTCAATTTCAAATGTAAAAACAAAAAACAACAAACGATATGTAAAAAGCAGACAAAAGGGGATGGGTGGGGGGGGCGGGGGGCATACACTGAAATCAGCTTTTAAATTTTGCTACTTTTTGGCTTCTCTGTGTTTACCATCATGCGATACTGATGATGCAGTTATTTGATGATATGTCAACGATATTTATTCCAAATTTGAAGGCTCAATACAGATATAAATATATATATATACATATATACATAACTCTCTGCGATTTTTTATGGTTTTTTTTACTTATTTGTTTTATTTTTCTAATAATCTGATGAGCTCAACTGGCAGTTAGTTCCAGGAACATAATGCCACAGCAAGTTGGGGCTGGCGTTGAACGCAAACAAACAGAGAAGAGGTCAATTTGAGCATGGTCCAAAGCACTTCCTTGCAACTGAATGGCAGATAGCGAAACAGAAAAAGGCCAAGATAGAAGTGAAACTGAATATTTGAGTGTGTGTGTGTGTGTGCCTCTGTGTGTGTGTGTAAAAATTGAATCTTCGAAAGCATCTTGATGTGCATTACTTTTTAACAAGTGTGTTAACAGAGAGAAAAATATAAAAATTAATTGAAAAGGGTCATCGAGATGTGAAGGAGGGAGAGCAGACTGAAAACAGAGAGAGACAGAGAGAGAGAGAGAGAGAGAGAGATAGTGCCTGTTTGTAATAGGCAAACCGTTATGCAAAGTAAATATTTGCGCAATAGCGCAAAAACAGCAAATCAAATGCGTTTGCGGGCAGCAAGTGGAAAAAGCGAAGAAAATCAAAATGGAAAATGGAAATGGAAATGGGAATAAGAAAAAAAATGGAAAATTATAATTAAACGCAATCACATTTTGAATAAATGCCGCAGCAGAGATAGCAGCCGCAGAGAAGTGAGAAATTAAATACAAGGCAACTTGTCGAGCAGAAGAAAACGCCGAGCAAAATGAGCAAACAACAAAACACAACACAACAAAACAAACAAAACAAGCAACTGTAATGGGCGCCCCAAGGAACGCATTTAGTTAACGCACTTCTTTCCAAAAGGGGCGCGGCACTGGGAATAAACTGGGCGGTCAGTCAGCCCGCCAGTTTCAGGCACGCCAAGCAGCAGCTTCAGCTTCAGCTTCGGCTTCGGCTTCAACCTGCCCCAGGCTCTATTCAAACAAATTACTTGTCAAAGTTAGATTGCCAGCCACCTGGCCACCTGGCCACTTGGCCACTTAGTAGCAGTGGGACAATTCCACAAGGAACAACAATTTTCGGTAGAGTAAATCAGAAATAATCGGAACACATCCAAGCAATTAAACGAAAAGCGCAACTACGAATGACTCGAGTCGCGAGAGAGTTGCTCAGCTAAGAGACTCACCTCGACACACTTTAACACTTTAACTGACTAAACTCAAGCATTTGCGTTACATGGACGACGGACGCATACCCTGTACGAAACTGTAGAGTACACACACATCATGCCAGACACATCGAGCCACATTCAGTCACTGAGAAGAGTGTCGACAAGATTAGATTGATTTTGGCTGTGATTTAGGCGTTGGGTTTTTCGAGTCGAGTTTTTCTTTCCATTTGCAGATTGGCATGAAAATATTGAACTTAAACCAGTGAAAACGAAATGCAAGGAAAACGGAAAATATTTCAAATTTCAAAAGCAAAAATAGGCCTTAATTGAAATACATAAAAAAAAGCCATAATTTTTTGTAGCTTGCCACACGTTAAATGCTTATATAATTGCTTTGTGTTTGCAACCCCCCCCCCCTCCCCCTTGCACTCCGCGCAATTAAAGCGCCTTTAGTTAGTTGCATTTCATCAACTATCGTTTCGAACGGGAGAGAGAGAGAGAGAGAGTGGGGTGGGGTGGTGTGGGGTAATTTCAGATTCAATTGTGCTTAATAGGCAAATGTTTACAATTGAGCTTATCAGAGATGAAGAGCACCTCCCCCCCCGCCCCCACCCCTCGCCTAGCTACCGTATTCAATTAACGGTGAAAAGAAAACACAAAGCAACGCAAAATAAATGTAAATAAATACAAGTGAAGCAATACAGAGCGAAATGAAAATTTGATTGTGCTTATTAGAAAGCAAAACGAAAAAGTTACAACATTAAAAACTTAAAAAATGTGCAAAAAAAAAACAAAAAAAAAAAAAACCAAAATAAAATAAATAAATAAATAAAGAAATAAAAAAAAATGCGAAGAGGCTTTCACAACGCAAATCAACGCTAGCTTTAATGGGGATAATGATGATGATGGCCTGCCACGCCCACGCATGCAAACAACAGTTGGTTCAGTGCACAAGACAATGGCGAAGACACCAAAGACACCCCTCCCCTCCTCCCATCGAACAACTTTAAATTGTGTGGTATCAGTGCACAACAACAACAACAACAACAAGAGAACCGAGAGGGTTAAACCGAGTGGAATAGTCCAAAAATGCCAGTCACAATTAAGGGCAGGTCACATAATTAATAAGCCAGCAGAAAGCGATGACGATGAACGATGCTAACAAAAAAAAAAAATTTGAGTAAAAAAAGAAAAAGAAAAACCAGCAGCGTCCGGTTTGGGTTTTCGAGTTGCAGCCACAAATTTCCCACAAGTGCCACAGAATGGGGCGACTCTGTTCTATGCAGATAATTATCGGCATACACATATGCATACAACCAGCCAACCACCCAACCACCCAACCACCCATCCACACGCACAATTTGCCTTTGCTCATTGTCGACTTTCTAAAACACAACAAAAGCCCGGTTAACAGGCCAGGCCAAGCTATCGGCTATCAAAGTTGAGCAAACAGTGTAAGCAAACAGTTAATGGACGAGCTCCATTTGAAATCATAACAAACTCTGCTCAAACTGCTCAAAAATTCTGGTTGGAAATGGCAGGAGTTTTGTGTGGCTGGAGAATCGCAGATAAATGGTTATAAAAGAGGAGCAAAAATTGCAATTTCGATTTTTCATTCTAGACTTAAATACACAGTCTTCATTTTGGGCTGCTTCGCTGTGCTTGTCAAAACCTTCATCGAATTTGGCAAGAATCGAAATTGAAATACAGTTGCAAGTTGCCAGCATAAAATACATATTTTGATAACAAGCAGGAATGAATATCGCAACCACTTTGCTGCTAGCAGCTAGCTTTGAGTCGCACACACACACACACACAAATGGGTGAATGCAAACTTTTGGCATAGACGGTGTTTGACGGAACGCCAGAATGCCAAACGCCAACTCTGCGAGACTCTTTTGCCAAAGACGACAAAAGTCAGCACAATGCCAATCACTCTACATGAATGCGTATGTGTGTGTGTGTGTGTGTGTGTGATGCTTGCAATTTATGTCAAATTAATTAAGAAGATGTGGAGACAGACAGACTGACAGACATACATTCAGAAGCAGCGAAAACTCAAACTCAATAAAATAAAGCGCAACTGAACAGAACAGAACAGAACAAAACAGAACAAAACAGAACAGAACACAAAACTTTTGATTGTTGGAATGGGGGCGTGGGTGGCGGGAGTGGGGGGAGGGACTGCTTTTGATTTTGTCGTTATTCTTTGTTGTTGTTACGGTTGTAACGGTGCACACTCAAAATGACACAAAAGAGTTGAACAACATAATTATTACAACACACACACACACATATGTATATATACACAATGTACTTGGCCACATAATGATGTAAGTGCAGTCAAGAAAAGAAAATGAAGCCAAAAGAAAAAACAAGCCACAGCAGTTATAATAATAATAATAAAGTATAACGGCGAGGGAGACAAAAAAAAAGTGATGTCTCCAAAAAATTTTGGGCAAAATCCTCAACAATAAGAGTAACTGCAAGAAGAGGAAGAGACAAAGATGTTGAAGAAGAACAACATGTCATGCCAAACACAAACACACACACACACACACACACACACTTATGCAATTCACGCAACGAGCCGAAACCGAAATCAAAACAGAAACGGCTGCTATGAAAACGACGTGGAGATTAAGAAATGTGGAACATGCCGATTATGGTGTTGATGTAGAAGGAGGAGGCGGGGGCTGGGGGTGGTCGACGGGGACCGTTGAGGACGGGGTGGGGGGCTACGTGCCATTTGCATTCCACACCAAATGACAAACGTTCCAAAGCTGCGCACGCAAACTACAAAATAACTGAAATAACTCAATAATAAAAGGGGTCGCGGCAAACAACAAAAAAGACTACCGCCCGCAGGGGAGGGGGCGATGAGCGGGGTGGGGCTGAGAAGGTGAGCAGCAGCTCAGAAATGGTCAGAGTTTGTCCAGCGTGCCGGGTTAAATAGCAGCCAGCTTGTGTTCCTCACACGTGTAAGACCCAGAAGAAGGAGAATGTGTAGATGTGGACAAGAAAGAGAGCCGCGGAGGAGAGGAGAGCAAATCAGTTAGTATCAAGCATATATTTTCACTTGTGTCACTAGAGCTGTTAATATCAAGCGAGTGCGACAGGTATTGGAAAACGCAGTCAATCACTGAATGTTTCCGCCACAAATGAATTCGATTTAGGCGTAGTAATACAATTGACAGGTGATACTACGTTGAGACACATGGGAAGTGTGCCAAAATGTTGGAGATAGAGAGAGGGAGAGAGAGAGACAGAAAGGCGTAGTATTGTCAACTATATAAGAATGCTATTCGATTTCCTCCAATCGCAAAATGTAGCCTGTCATAGATGCCAGCTTATGTCCGTCAGTCAAATTCAGGTAAACGAAAGCAGAGTGCAACCAGAAAGAGAGAGAGAACGAGTCGAAGTGGAGAGGCAGGGTTGTCACCGGTCTGAATGACGCCAAACGCGAATGCAACAAATGCATATGCCACATGCGCCGCAAGGCAGCCTAACCGCCAAATTTATGGATAATAATTAATTTGGGAATTTAGGGGAAATAAATATTTAATTTTTGACCACCAACAATGCCAAAATCCATTTTTTTTTTGCTGCTTTTATTATTTTTGGTATAGCTCTGCAAATGCCTGCGGACACACAAACATATAAATACTTCAAATTCGCGTCTGGAATTGTATTATATTTATCACACTCAATTTGTGAATCGGGATTGTATTCGGTTTCAATTGAAAAATCCAAATTGAATGCGAAATGTGCTTGGAAAGCAGCTGAGTAAATACATAAACACACATTTACTTAATCTTCATGGCTGACGCATACAAGTGTGTATACTATATGGCAATACGTAAGCCTTTTCTGAGAATGCCCGATAAAGAGCGAAAGACAACTTGTTTTGCATGCGAAACTACTTCGATCTGGGAGCGCGGCGCACCAACTCTGATAACATTCCACAGAAATCGCGAAAACAGCTCAAGAAATAACAAAATCGCCAGCAGCAGGCAGCTTTGAGCGCAGTTCTGTTGATCAACTAGAAAAACGCTTATTTAAGTCTATAAACACATGCGAATACAAAGCGTTGCACTCTTATCAGAGATGTTGCAACTGATAAACGGGTAAATAATCAAATGCAATCGGCCCACTTTGGATATATTCATGTGGAGGAGAGTATTTGAAGGATGAAATGCCAACAAATATGAAACTGAAGTGATTATTATGCCAACTATGGACACTTGGTGTCGCTTTGCATAATAAAATAAGCATTTCAATGAATGAGGGAGAGAGACAGAGACAGAGACAGAGACAGAGGCAGAGAGAGAGGGAACAGTCCAACAAATCATTGGTAATTCCAAACCCATCGAATTGGCTTTGTTTGTTTTTGTTGCTTCGTCGTTTACATTTCCGTTTTGTTGCTTGTGGTCAACGGGGCGAGGCGCTTAAAGCTGGCTTAAAGCGGAGGCGCCTGCACTTGGCAACAGCCAATGACTCAGTCAGTGACTGAGTGAGAGATAGAGAGAGAGAGCGAGACTAGAGATCAATATAGGCATGATTCATGCGATTGGCATTGCGGAGAGCCCCACGCTGGCAGGGCCAGGCCGACAAGAGCGGGCAATTCATTTTGGCCCACATTTTGGGTTTCGAAAGAACAACAAGAACTAATCGCCGAGCAACATTCGTGATCGATGCGCTACAGTGAAACACCTGACGGCCCTGATGGAGCCAGCATGAGCCTAACACCAACAACAACACCAACAACACCAACAACAACACCAACAGCAACACCAACAACACCAACAGAAGCAGGTCTTTTGGTAAGCGATAAGCTTAGCAAAAATAAAGCCAATGCTCAACATTTTGTCGCACATGACACTCATCAACTGTGCAATGCGAACACAACCAAAAGCCGCAGAAAATAAGACCGTTTGGCTGGGAGATACCCTGTAATAAGTTGTGATTGTTAGGCGAACGCTGATAGTATTATCAGACAATTCCAAATTATAATTGTGCTCAACAAGAATGTGCATAGAAAATGGAACATGCTGAATAACAATTTATGGATATCGATAAGAATCGATAAATGCAATATACAACCAACAGATTGATTATCTGCACACTCAACTCATCGAGTGCGTGCAGGGTATGGCCCGTTACAGCACCAGCCCATTTTGCAGCTCACAGGCCCAATCAGTGATAAGGTGATAAGCTGCAGTTGCTTTGGCTTGTTTGTTCTTGTTATGGATATCGATAACAATCGATAAATGCAATAAACAACCAACAGATTGATTATCTGCACACTCAACTCATCGAGTGCGTGCAGGGTATGGCCCATTACAGCACCAGCCCATTCTGCAGCTCACAGGCACAATCAGTGATAAGGTGATAAGCTGCAGTTGCTTTGGCTTGTTTGTTCCCGTCGATTCGGGTCATTACTAGTATTATTATGCACGGTGCCCGGCCTATCAGTATGCGTCTGTGTGTGTGCGTGTTAACATTGGCGGACTCGAGGCACGGATTTTGACTCTGGCCATGTGAATGGAGGGAGCCCCACAGCAATGCTGGCCAACTGATATGGTCTCCCCTCGCCCCCCCCCCCGCCCGCGTACGCTCTGCCACGCCCCGCCGACCGCCTACTTATCGTAATAATAATAAACCAGAGACAGCAAACAAACGACAAGCGTGCGGCAACAAGCACAATGACACAAATTGTTAGAAATTTTCTTCCATTTTTTGTTGGTTTATTAGTTGGCCAAGTTAAGCTAAAAGTGGTATGCGATAAGTGCTTCTTCTTCCACTGCTTGTGGTCTTGAATTTCTCTTGGTTAATAGATGAGCTCGAGGGAATGCACACATGGTATTAACTTCGTTAATGAATGGCTTAATTAATTCAATATTGAGTATTTATCATCTGTTCAAATTCAAATTGTGCCTATCGATTTTTATCGATATTTGTGAAAGTTATTGATTGAATGGTAAATGATACCAGTCCCGATCAAGAGTATATATAGAGTAGCATAACTCCGTCATAGAATGCCACAATGTGCATTAAGTGTGGTCCAATATGGGCCAACTGCTGGGACAATTAACTGTAACTGTAACTGTAACTGCAACTGAAACTGCAACTAACTTGGCCAACTGCAACTCGAAGTTCTCTATAGAGGCGCCAAGTCGAGAACTCTTTGCGCACCCTGTCGCTAAACAAATTGATTTATGTTGCATTGCGCATTGCATTTAGCATTGTGCTACTTGCCACAAAATGAAGTACAATGGAAAATCAATTAAACGCAAACTCACGAACAAAAAAAACCTCAATCAAAAAATGTTGCTGCTTTAGTCATAAATACATGCATCCGATGTATATATGGGCATGTCTTCTATTGTTGTTGTTGTTGTTGTTGTTGTTGTTGTTGCAACTATTTAGTATGTATTAGGCAACTAATGAGCTTACAAGGCACGCCAACAAAATTCCAGCGTGCAACACAAAAACCATAAACTCAAACAAAGAAAACGAAAAAAGCGCATTAAAAAAAATGAGTACAAATTAGTTGTTGAAATTTTGTGCAGTGTACAACACTGAAAAAAAAGAAAACTTAATTTGCATTATGAATTTTTTGGATTTCTTAAAGTTGATTTGCCTGATTCTGGTTAACAACAGAAAAAATCAATTTTTCTGAGTGTATGCTTGCAACAGTGCAACAAATTTGGTGAGCTGTTGTTGTTGCCGCCATGTCTTGCAAGTTTCATTTTTCTTTTGCTGTAATTAATATGCCACAGAGGCACTCAGAACTCAACGGCTGCAAACTGCTCAACTGAACTGAGTAATTGACTGACTGACTGATTGACAGACTGTAACAAGAGAGCGAGAGAGAGGGAGAGGGAGAGAGAGAGAGGCACTGACCACTGGCCACTGACTGGCTGCGATCAAGGCCAAGCGAGAACGGGTGCCTGCCACCTGAGCTTACCTCGTTTTGTCGCATTTGCATAAGCTGCCAGCCATCTAACGAATTTCATTGTGAGGCGCGCACGAATATCCAAACAAGCGAGTGAACAAGAATGCTCAAGTGGGGAGTGCTCGACCGTGGTATACCCTGTGTCTATCGATAATCGATTTGTATCGATATCATCGGGCAGACAGACAGCACAGCTGGACAGATCCAAATGTTTATATCCATTATGCCTTCTTCTGTTTCTGTTGCACAGCTTAGCACACCTACAGCATACCCTGTGCATTCATTTTTCAAGGGTATGGCGCACACAAAAAGTCAAAAAACTGCTGTCCAGGTGCAAATTGACGCAGTCCAAGTAATAACTGTCATGTGTACGTGCTAGTGTGTGTGTTTAGTGTAGTGTGTGTGTGTGTATATGCGTGCGTGCTGGCGACATTTCCACGGCCTCGACTGTGGCAGCTACCATTAGATATTTCCGGCCATTGGCCGGCTAGCTGAAACACCCAGTTGCCAATAAAAGGCGCAGGAAATTCTTGCCTCAGTTTCGGTTTCGGTTTTTTGTCAATTCTAATTTCGCATACTTGCCACAGAAACAGCAGCTAAAAAACAGACTTCAGAATGTTCAGTTCAGTTGCAAAGCTGTGCTTTCTTCGATAGGCAAATACTTTGAGAAATGGCCGAACAACATGAGAAAGTTGTACTTCTGGCAGCAGCACAGGCTTCCAACTGGGTGAAGTGCACACTGGGCACTGCTTTTGGCCAGCATTTACCATTTTCAACTAACTGCCTCCCTAACCCGCTGCCGCTTCCTCCCTCTTGCTCTCACTGTGCTTGCTTCAGTTTTAGTTGCATGCCACACACACAGAGAGAGAGAGAGAGAGAGGCACGTACAAGATGGCCTGATATTGCCCTATTGTTACCTCTGACCACTGACAACTGACCGGCGGTCACTCACATTGCTGCAGCAGTTGTTGTTGTTGTTGTTGTTGCAGCATGTGGCACGCTGGCCATATTCGTTTAGATAAACGAGCATGCAATGCGCCAACTTGGCTAACTGTTTGGCACTTGCATTCGCTTTAAACAGTTTAAGCCCGCTTTTTCACGCCAGTCATCAAAAAGCGCTTAATTATTATTTTTGCAGTTGTTGCATGCACCATCACTTGAAACCAGAATCGGCATCAAAAACTAAATGCGTTTCGAAAAATCCAAATGAAAACAAACAAATTTCATTTGGATGCCATAGAAATGCATTTGAATTTCATTTTTTATTTTATTATTAAAGAATTAATTAATTAATTAATCAATTAATTAATTATATAAAATGTTGCGCTAATTGAATATTGATTACATTCTTGCCACGTTTCTCGCTCTTTCATTCACTTTTTTAGATTACCAGCAAAATCATTCGATAGATGCTGCAACATTTCCCACCTGACAAAAAATCAAATTAATTAAAAATCAAATGAATCAAAAATCAAATTAATTAAATATCAAATTAATTAAAAATCAAATTAATCATATATCAAATTAATCAAATATCAAGTTAATGTTTCATTGTTAATCTTCTTCTTCTTCTTTTCTTTATTTAAATTCCAAAAGGGAGCCGATTCGATGGAAAGCCTTTCAAATGCCTATATGGTCCGGGGGGGGGGGGGAGGGGGTTTGGGTTTTTGGCATTTATTTATGGTCTGTGACACGCCCACGCGTCCATGTATTGGGGTTGGCGGGGAGCAGGCTAGCATTGCTGTGGCACTTTATTTTCCAGTGCGCTTGGCTGGCTAATTTATTATGCACATATTTGATATTCTTTTGCACGCCTTCTCAACTTAACCTGCACTTGAATCTGAGCAAGCCTTTCCACAATTACCTCTACTTGCAACACACACACACACGCACACACACATAGTTGCATTGCCCGCAGCTAGTCGTGGGCCAGTTGCATATTTGAGCAGACGCTGTTAAATATTAAATATGCTCTAGCTAAACTAACAACAACAATAGCACTGCCACTCCCACCTGCCCCATTCCCCTGCCGCCCACCTCACCCTTCACTCAGCACCTTGGGGCAGGTGGCCAGTTAGCCATTTGAAGTTGCTCACTTTATTGCTGTATGTGTGTGTGTGTGTGCATTGTGACCCTTGTGTCCGTTTCTCTATTCCTTGTTCACGATTTCTTCCTCACGCTTTCTATCTTACACTGCGCGAAAAATAGCAGGATTCGCAACATACGCGTTTCTCAAAATGTTAGCTAACGGTAAATGGGAATATTCGGAAATAAATAAGTTGTTATCGCTACAAGATGTAATTTTGACTAGATGGACCAGAAACATATACCCTTTATATGACTATCGATATTTATCGATAAAATTAAATCAACATGATATGATAGATATGTTAACGCTACTAGATGCAAATTTGAATAGGTAGATTAGAAACACATACATTTTTTATGACTATCGATATTTATCGATAAAATTAAACCAACTTGATATGATAAATATGTTATCGCTATTAGGTGCAATTTTGAATAGGTAGATTAGAAACATATACGTTTTATATGACTATCGATATTTATCGATAAAATCAACCTGATATGCGTACGGTAAACCTTTAGAGTAACTAGCTCTTACAGTTCCTCTTAAGTCGACTCGATTATTCATGCTGACCAAGTCGGAGATCTTTGCTACTGCGTGCTTTATGCGCCATTGTGCACAATTCTGTTGTAGCTACTACTTATTTCTTGCTGTGTATGTCTTAAGTACACTTCGCAAGCTTTGCAGCTTTCTGAGCTGAGCAGCCATCACTTGAGCGCTTCAGTTGCCTCGCGTATCGCGACCCGGTGGACCAGCAACAACTGCGTTGACAGCGTTGTTTAATGTAGCGTTTTATTTCTTTGGCCGCAACATCATCCGTGGCAGGCTGCGGTGGCAGGGGAGGCAGGGGAGTGAGCCAGGCGCTGTGGTATTTTTGTGTGCACTTTTTAGTCAAGGCTGAGAGGTGCAACATTTCGCTGCCATTTCACGCCTGCATCCTTTCACCTGCCACCCTGCCAACCTGCCAGCGTGTCACCAAAGACCTTGCCACCATGCCGCTTGGCTGGTGTTACTGTGTTTTATGATACCTGCTTGACGGCACATGCAACAATTTATGCTCACTCTGTTGCCCTTTGCCATCTGCCTTATTATTTGGAGCATAAGTAAAAGTTAATGTAATTTGCTCGATAACGTAATCCGATAAGAATCGATTTACGATAACAATAAGAGCCACAATTTGAATAATCACAGACTTGGTTGCAAGATATCTGCTAGTCGCGCCCTCCCCGCCGCGACTCGTTTCAATCTTGTTTTGGCCAAAATCAGCTGCAATGCGCACAAGTAAAGCGAGAGAAGCAATAAAAAAGAGCCATTTGAAGAGTCAACAAGGTCCCATAACAAACAGGGTCAATGATTTGCATGCCACACATGCATGCCACCCCACATGTGTGTACATCGTACGTACATGCCCCACTCACCACTCAACCCGATGCTGCCTCATTGTAATTGGGCTGACTTCGAATTGTTGACCGCCAGCTGATTTTTGTCTATTGTCGGCACAACGTGTTTGCCTGCGAATCCTCTGTGTCCTGCAGGATAGCTGGGAGTGACCAACACTGGGAGTCGCCTCGCAGCGCATAATTGTTAATGTTATTGTTATGGTTGTTATTTATGCTGCTGATGTTGCACGAAATGTGCAACGCGATTATACAATAAGTGCAACGCTTTAGAATAATGCAATAAGCGCGCCACAGTGGAGCCAATGCATGGGGCAAGAGTTATGATCTAAGAAGAAGCGTTTAAACTCACGTCTATCGATATATCGATAACAATAAAAGTCTCTGCTTTTAATCGAAATTCCTTTTTCGGCATATTATTTCATTTTTTATTTAGTTTCTTTTTCACATAACTATTTTTTGTGCAGTGTTGAGCCACTGTGCAAGAGTGCAGAGTGGTGCCACTGTGCAAGTGTGCAGAGTGGTGCCACATTTTGTGGGTCGATCAATTTGTGTGGCTAATACAAATGCAACCACAATGCAGCCCCCCTAAAACTAAAAATGTGATTTATCTAATGAGCCAAACAACGGCCAGAACACAAGCATAATATAATGCGCTTATGGGCTTGAATGCATCCAATCGTTGCATGCCCCTCGATAACTGATCGATATCAGTATGTAGCAGGATGCAGGGGGTGGTGGGTGGGATGTGTGCATTGTGATTCGTTATCAGCCAAAAAAACAGCTGGCCTAAAGCAAGGCTAACTGTAATCAAAGAAGTGTACATTTCACACTCATACTCATACTCATACTCATACTCATACTCATACTCACACTCACACTCACACTCATATTCATACTCATACTCACACTCATACTCACACTCATACTCATACTCATACTCATACTCACACACTCACACACTCCCACACATAGATGAAATGCAATCGAAAATTTCATTATGCCAAATTTTTGCACTTTTGTATACTGAATTCAGTAGGTCACAAGTATTGGGATTGAGATTGGAATTGGGATTGGGATTGAGATTGAGATTGGGATTAGCCATTGTCCATCAAGACATATGTTAAACACTTGCAAACAGTTAGCAAGTAAATATATTTGTTATATTTGCTCAACTTGGCATTCATGGAGTTGGGCGAGTGTGCAAAAGTGAATAATTTGTTGCGAAATGAATCATTCATGCATTTGGAAGCATTTCCGATTCATTGAGTAATTGAGAAATGAAATAAGCATTTGCCTTGAGTTGCATGCAGCAGACTGCATCTGTGCACTCCTCCCAAAGCAGCCAAATAGTTGGCCATCACTTGTGATTGAGCTCGACTGGCACAGCAAGTACTGGAATCACTCAAAGATTCTGTGATCTGATCCATGATCTCTTGCAACACTTAGCAACACTTGCAACACAAGCTCAAGAAGAAGAAAAATGACACAAATGAAGGCAACACCTGCTGGAGTAGGTGCAACCTTGTCTTACATGCAAAGAAAACGCTGTGCAAGCTTAGCCA
The DNA here is from genome assembly GCA_035043855.1 of Drosophila percnosoma. Taxonomy (NCBI): domain Eukaryota; kingdom Metazoa; phylum Arthropoda; class Insecta; order Diptera; family Drosophilidae; genus Drosophila; species Drosophila percnosoma. The sequence continues at coordinate 283,238 of JAWNMQ010000233.1, forward strand.
GAAGCATCAGCAATATCAGAGGCCGAAGCATTCTTGGTGCATACACGCCCAGCTGGGTACAGTCTGCCACAAGTATGTGTTGCCACAGAGAGCATGCATTTTCAATTTCATTTGATTAAATTACTTTGTGTACATAATTTATGAAAATAAATTACAAACTTTGCTCAAATAAGTTGCAAATTGGGTTTTTTGCCAAATGACTTTTGGCCATCGTTTTTTATGCCTCCGACGGCTCCAATTGCAGCAGCAACAAAAGAAGATCATCAAATAATTGCAGAGCTCAACAAAAAATGTGGCAAAATGTGGAAAAATGTGGCAAATAATGATATCCCGATAATACATGCAAATTAAAATGCTGAATTGTAATTCCTCATTATGCCGTGCAACCGGAGAAGATGTGTGACACAAAAAACCAGGAAATATGAAAGCAACAATAAAAAACAGATTGAAAACACATTTTTGGCGCTGTGTGGCGCCTTCTTTAGACCGTTCTGTGGCGCTTGAGTTGAGGAGCTGTGCACGAAGGCGGAGGAGGCGGCGAGCCAGAGGAACAAGTGCAAACACACAGGTGGCGGCCAGGTGGTGTGCAGACAAACTTTGTCCCCAAAGTGCACAGTAATTGCGGTAATTAGCCAAGTGGAGTACGACGGGGGTGGGGGTGGGGGGGGGGGTATTCAACGGGGAAACCATTTTTATTTATTTATTTACTTTTTTTTACTTATTTTGGTTTTCCATCATCAGCAGTTCTCATCCAGAAGGCCGGCAAAGCGACCTCTGCAAGTGAGCATGTCGAGTTTCTTAAGTAAATCGCACGAGATAAATAAAAAACGGAGAAATAAAAAATGGAGAAATAAAAAATAAATAAATAAAAAATAAATAAATACGAAATATTGGAAAGAAACAATTGTTGCCGCTGCTGCAACGTCGCTTCTTATTTATACATGCAAATGGATGAAAACTGGTTTGTTTGGGCTTAATGCAGTTGACTGCCGGACTGCCAGAATGCACCACTTAAGTATCCACATATATATATATATATATATGCCCGATCAGAAGAATACACCCATAGCAAAGTGACTATAACTTGGAATCGAAGTTGACTGCCAGACTGCCAGAATGCACCACATAAGTATCCATATATATATATATATATATATATATATGCCCGATCAGAAGAATACACCCATAGCAAAGTGACTATAACTTGGAATCGAAGTTGTATTACAGCATTAATTATATTCGATTCACAATATATTAGTTATTACAGGGCAACTCGTAGTCGAGCACTGCCGAGCAGAGCACTTGATGTGCTTCCAATGATAACTGTACAATTAATAAATACTTTTCAATAAACATCGGCGAATAAACTGAGAATGTGACCTCGCCGACGTCATGCCTTCATGCAACACTCTGTGTCAAGGTAATCACAGTGAAATCAGATTTGTTTACAGTTACTTATGGATAATTCGCAGCATTTTCGTTATACAACTAACAAGTTGACAGTTATTCGATGATGGGACGAGAATAACATCCAAAGTAGTCCACGAAGTACGATCCAAGCCTGACCAACTCGGAAAACATAATAGGCTCACCCTAAGAAGGGTTCCCGGTCACAGGCATATAGCGGGGAACGAAGAGGCTGACAAGCAAGCAAGAATGGGGGCAGAGACACAGCGTAGGAAGACACACAATGCGGCTACAAATCAGGGACGAAGAGAGACAGATGCGGGAACGGAGCTGGGCAGAGACACCAGGACTCCGACAAGCCAGAAGTCTCCTAGGTGGCCATAATCAAAAGCGATTTAAGCAAACGATATCCATGGGGAAGAATAGACTCAGAATACTCACAGGTCTATGGACAGGACACTGTAGGCTGAGAAGTCACCTAACCAAGTTAGGTATTTGCAGCAGTGATGTATGCAGGTGTTGCGGATACGAGGAGGAATCCTCGACGCACATCCTAGCAGAATGTTTCGCCTTAATCAGGAAAAGATGCAGCATCCTAGGGCCCAAGGACATAGAAACCCTCAACCCAACAAAGATCCTGGCATTCGTGCAGGAGTTGGGATTGACGGAAGAGCTGTAGGCTCAGTAAGGGGGCACAATGGACTTCATAGGTCGCAGTGCTAACTTGTCCCCAATTATAATAATAATAATAAGCTTGAGATTGCCAAATGTGTAACTCAATATTAATAACAAAATTGAAGACAAAGATGTGTGTGCACATGTGTGTGTGTGTGTGTGTGTGTAGTTGTGGTCAAATTGAAATTTGATTTTTGAAGATTTGATATTTGAAATTTGCAGTGCAACAAAGTGGAACAATTTGTGACGACAATTGCAATGAGCAAAAGCATCACGCATCACTCATCAAGCATCATGCATCAAGCATCAAGCATGGCAGATTATCCACCCAAAATCATGTAATTTTGTAATTGATGCTCGAATGCAGTTGAAATAAACACAAAACAATAAATGAACTCAGCAAAATGAAACATTTTTCGAATTGAATTTCATTTCATTATGCAAGAATAATTGCGATTATATATATATATATATATATATATATATATATATAGATGTGTGTGTAGCGATTTGTTTAAACGTGATTCATTAGCCAACATTGTGTGACATTAATAATCGCATTAAATGTTGCACACGCACTCGATTCGCCGGGGCATTCAAATGCGCCGCAAAGCTGATTGCAAATGCTTGAGCCCTCAGATCAATTATCTATAATCTAACCAAACAAATTAGTTGGCTAAAAACATAATTAAATAAATAAACAAAAAGAGAAAAACAACAATAAATTCGAGCAGCATTTTCATTTGATTGTAGTTGAGAAAGTGAAGTAGATATCGATCCAATTGGCACATATATTCCGAGTTTAAGGTGTCAGGCATCTGGATGGGCATTGGCCAACGGCAATTGAACCCTTTTGGCATCGGAACACACAGTTGACAACACCTAATTAGCCAGGTGCGCTAAGATTGCTTAAGCCGTTAAGCCCCGCACCTGATTGAACAGCAGCTGCAACATTTTTGGGCCAATTATCAATTTCAAAGTGGCTAATTTAAAGTTTTCTCGGGCCACGCCTCTCCATTCTTCTACCATTTTCCATTTATTTGTGGAAGTTTCAAATACTTTGTAATTATTCTTCTTGTTTTCATGTGTACACTTTTGAACTTTTTCGGAACAAACTTTCGAAACATTTTTGGGCCAATTATCAATTTCAAAGTGGCTAATTTAAAGTTCTCCCAGCTCCAGCTTGTTCCTGTTGTTTTCAATTATACTTTCAGTTAGGAGCAATTGAATTATTAATATTAGTAATAATTATAGTATGCTTCTCAACTTTCGAAATGTTTATCCGTCATCGAGTGCAAAATAAATGGATGCATTTCAACACTTTTTCTACTCCTTTTTTCAAAAATGTGTCTGGGGTGTCTGGGGTGGCTGGGGTCCCTCAATTTTCACCAGGCATAACCTAATTCTACGCCAAGCACAGTTGAGTTTAGGCTAAACTTTTTGTCTGCTTTTGCCTCTCCTTCTCCTCCTCCTGCTCCTCCTTCTTCTCCTGTTTCTTTTCTTCCTAATTATGTTTATCAGGTTGCGCATTTCACATTGGAAATTTTCTTGTGCGTTTGATGTCGGCTCGTCTAACTTTTGTGTTGTCATTGCCGTTATTTACACACACACACACACACACACACACACACACACACTGTCGGGCAGGCAGAGAATGACGGTTACTTTAGAATTGCCGCTGTCTGTTTGTTTGGATTCTGCGTAAAATATCAGCGACAAGGTGTTGAATTTACATATTCGTCACTCACAAGTCGTTTGCGTACAGTGGAAACTCGATAGAGGCAACAGGCAACTGTAATATTTATGAATAATGCAACGAGTGTCGAATACAGACATAAACAACACTCGCGCACTGCACACTCCAAATTATATCAAAATAATAACAATCGAACAGTCCGGAATAATTCAGCATAATTTGGAAATCCGAAACGCGCAAATTGAGTGTAAATATTTTGTTTAGTATCCAAGAGAGATATTACTTCACTTCTGCACTTCCGCACTTCTACACTTTATGCATAATGTTCTTCTTTTGAAATATGTCCTGAAATCAGTTTTCTTGCCCATTTCCAACATTTGATTCACAACAATTACAAAAGTATTTATAGTTTTTGTGGGCCTGTGTTTGTTTATATGTCTATTTGTAATTGTAGTATGTAGTACATTTGTGGAACACGTGTGAATCGAAAGTATTTCAGTATTCGGCGTCTGTTTGATTTACTTCGATAAGAAGGAGCGAACGAACAAACGGACGAATCAAACAATTGTTGAATGCGTGCCAGTGTTGACGAGCTAAGTGCGCATACTACGAAATGCAGCAGCACAAAACAAACAAAAATACTACTCAAATAGTAAGCAGGCAGTTCAATCCCACTCCCATTCCCACTCCCACTCACTGTTACTTCTAATTGTGCAGCTCTTTGCTTTGGCTAATTTTTCTGCTACGCTTTGCAATCACCCATAAAAATTCCCACGGGCTGTTTGTTTTGTACTTGTACAAAAAAAACCAAACGAATCGAAAAACGAAAAAACAAAGCAAAAGCAACAACAAAAGAAGCAGACTAAATGGAAGAAATGTGAGCATGCAAACGCTAAGTAAGAAGAAGCTGAAGGAAAAGAAGAAGAGAGAGAACTTACCCGCGTAACATGAGCAGCTGTGCCAGCCAAATGCGGCAAAGCCGACCAGTAGCAATATCAACGCCATCAGAGACGGCGGCAGCGACTTTGGCAGCATTCTAAGCGTAGCTGCTGCCTTTTTTGGTCTTCTTTTTGGTGTTGGTGGTGGTGGTGGCGGTGGTACTGCTGCTGCTGCTGCCGCTGCTACTCTTTCGATGACGCGACGCAGCGACGATCGTCGTCGTCGTCGCTGCCCTTGCCTCATTTGCGCCAGTTGTTGCTGTTGTAGTTGTTGCTGTTGTAGTCGTTTGTCTTCTACTTTGAGCAGTTTGTTTTTATTTTCTTATTTTCTTTCGAGTTTGTTGTAATTTTCTATTTGAAAAGTTTCTTGGATATGCGATTGGCAGAAGTTGTTGTTTTTATTTTATTTGTTCAATATTTTCAATTTGTCGAGCATTTTCGCTGCTGCTGCCATTTTAGGTGCCTGCAATGGACAACAAACAAACACCAACAAAATGAGACGTCGATCGTGTGTGAGTGAGTGAGGGAGAGGGAGAGGCAGACAAGCAGAAGCAGAAGGCAAAAGCAAAACAACAAATGCTAGCGTCACTTTAATTTAACACTGTGCTTTGTGCCGTCATTCGCACTCATTCACTCACATACACACACGCACTCTCACACCTGCACACAGGTAGGAGCAGAGAGAACGTAAAGCGTGTGAATGAGAGAGTGAGAGAGAGCGGAGTTGATGGCAGATCAGCGCAACCAAAGCCAGCTGCGCAGCCAGCGCTTGTTTAATGGGAATTCTGCCTCAGCTTCGTCTTCGTCTGTGGCTTCGGCTTCCTCTTCTATTATGCCTTGCTGCTTTAGCTGAACCCTTTTCTTTTGGCTCTTCTGTTGTGCGACTGGTTGCAAGAACTCGTTTTTACGTGCAATTTTTCGTTTCAAGCTCTGCTCGCTCCCACAACCAGTAACACACAGACACACACACAAATAGAAATGCATGTAGAGACAATAAATGGTTAAATATACAATTCAGTTGAGATTGTTGTTCATAATTTGTATTCATCATTTTTCAATTGCAATTCACGCATCAAAATATTCAAACATAGACAAAAATGTGTGTAAATGTAAAAACACAGAAGCAAACACGAAACAACAAAAAAAACCAACAAAAATATTGAAAGATCATTGCGCGCTGCCGATCGACGCGCAAGCAGCAAGCTAACACACACACACAAACACATGAGAGAAACGTTTTGTTTTACCAGCTTCGCTTTGGATCTGCTTTCGCACGAAGTACGACTACGCCAACAACGACGGCGGCAATTATGACGACGACTCTCGCAGCAATCACTACCTTTCAGAACGCGCGCACAAAACAAACTGCGAACGTAGCCAGAAACGAAAACATAATCAGCAACGCTAGCGGCCGTCGAGTGACTTTTGCTTAACATAACTGTTAACATACTGTTAAAGTCATTGAAATGTTAACTTCACTTGTACAATGTTACACTCAAATATTGAGTGTTTGGCCTGTGTGGAACACCACTCACTGTTAATGCTAACTCAAAATGGCACTGTTAACATTCACGTGGCAGCACAGTGGCTCACAATTGCAAGACGTTACATGCAACGTGGCAATCAAATCTAATGTTCCGAATTTCCATTTTGTTTGCTGTTGCTTAAAGAATTGATCAAATATTGTTGTCATTAAATTCAATCGACACATTCGCTTCAGCTATTTAACATACTTTGGCTCAATGCTTGAATTCCGGATTCTGGCTGCGCATAGCGTACCACTGTTGTGCAACAGATGCTGAGCTGCGTGACGCACTCAACTCAAAATGTAACTCTGCGCAGCTCCACTCAAGGCTGAACTGAAACCACTCAACTGATTTTTGAGTAGATTAAAAACTTCCGTTCAAATCCAACCAAAAAAATAATGCAAAATTCTCGTAAGCGAAAAATAATTGGCGAATCTGCTTGTATTCAAGATATATATATATATATATATAATAAGTTATCTGATTGTGAATAAATGCAATATTTTATAGCTCTTATGGAGTCATCATTTATTTTGTCCTTAAAATCACTGCAATGGGATAATTAATTTCAGTTTCGGGATTGCGCTTTGTTGCAACTTGCCATGCCGACTGCGAGCACTTTCATATAATTTGTTTACCCTGCTTGGATGTGAGTACGATTTGACGGGTATAATGCAGACGACGGCATCTCCGAGCCTATCAACTGGATATGTTGTGCATCGGATCAAGTTTTGCCTCATCTGGATGATCGATAACCTCATTCGATATAAATCGATAATTGTTGTATTTATATGCAAAATGGTTCAAAAATTATTTAAAAATTCACACACACACACATATATGCCAACTCATAGGGTATCTTGCAGCGAGCTCTCCCGACTGCCGCATTCTTGCATGTTTGTTTAATTTGTGATTTTCAGCGCGATTCTATATGCAAATACAAAGACAGTTTGAGTTATTGTGTGAGTGTGTGTGTGTGTGTTGCATTCATATAAAAATGCACTTAAAAATTGCCATCGTGTGTGTGCGAGTGTGTGTGCCCGCGGCTTTCGCCAGAGGTCAGGTCAACTTCGTCGCCTGCCAATTAAAACTTTTTATACGCTGCGGCGGCATGTGTGTGTGAGGGTATGCTCACACACACATGTGTGTGTGCGTGTGTGTGTGAGGGTATGCTCGTTTTTGTAAAGCGCGCCATGGAACTTTGTTAATGCTATTTCAGTTAATTAACTACAAGAAATACGCAGAACAATTCGTAAGCGGACCAAAAAGTGGCAAATATATATATTGGTATGTTGAACCGCTAAAAAAAATTACATATATGATATACATGGAGACTTACATTTGACATTTGCAAACTGTGCATTAACGCACACACACACACATAAGTTGGTGTGAGTGGAGTTTGTACAAGCATTAAGTTAAATGCCGTTAGTTTCCACTCTCAGCAACAACAATAGCCAAAAAAAAAGAAGAGGAAAAATCAACATGACAAAGCAGTGCAGCAAATGTCATCCATTGCGCCCCTCTGCATGTCTCCAACTCCCAACTCTCCACCATGAAGCTACTTCTCCACTAACGACCATGTAACGGTTCCCACGCAGCACTTTGTTTTGCGGTGGATTTTGGTGGACGCGCAACAAGTTGAATGCGTTCTATGTGTGTGTGCGTGTGTGTGTGTGCATCAGCACCGGCGTGACTAAAAGTGTTGCCTACCTTTCGGAGCTTTGCAAAATTAACGAGTTTCTCACAATGTTTGCCGTTTGCCGTTTGCCCGCACAGCCAAAAAGCCAAACTAAAAAAAGTTGGTAATTCTCAAAATCCGTTGCTGCCCAACTCATCTATGCATGCAAAGCATAAACACACATATTTATAAACATGCTGTGAGCAAAAAAATGGGAAGAGTGTGCTCGACTATGAAATACCCTCAAAGCAGCACTTCAATATAAAATAGGGCATTTTGGGGGGGATTTTGAAACTTGTTGCAGATGTTGTATTTGCAGGTTTAACAAACTGTCAACAGCAAGCCTACTTTGTATTTAGAAGGGGTGTGCAGGGTAGCTCCTAGCCGAGTTGTCTCCACGAGAGCTTCCTAACGGCTTTGAACAAATGACAGTTCAAAAGTAACGCTTGACAACTGAATCGAGTCAAGTGTCGCCGCGGGCGGATCAACAGTTGACTATGCAGCAGATCACGCATGTGGATGCAAGTGTGTGGCAAGTGTGTGGCAAGTGTGTGGCAAGTGTGTGGCAGGTGTGTTGCAGATGGCTGATTTAGTCTTACGTTAGCTGCATTGCCGCATTGTCGCATGGCCGATTCAGTGTCCAGTCACACATAAGCTGACATCTGAAACGATGCGTTATTGATACATCTCAATTGATTCTGCCACAAGCTCGCAACGTGGCAATGTGCAACACACATGGGCGCAGCACCCAGAAGACCACCGACAAAAAAACAAAGCAATTAAAACGAGCTAACTCTGCGCAGCTCCACTCAGGGGTGAACTGAAACCACTCAACTGATTTTTGAGTAGATTAAAAACTTCCGTTCAAGCCTAAAACAAAAAAATGCGCTAAGTGCCAAATGCAAAATGCTCGTTAGCGAAAAATAATTGGCGAATCTGCTCGTATTCAAAAAGTTAATGCATTTTTGGGAGTTCATTACATAATGCGCTTACAAAATTTGAAATTTATTCTAGACTGAGAAAGGAAGAGTTAATTTGTCTTCATGTTGCATGTTTGTGTCCATTTATTTTTGATTTTGCTCATTTATTACAAAAGTTGAAGCTCAGTTTCCAAACTGAAGACTGTAAAATACGATGTGTACATTAATTAACAGATTGAGCCAAGGCGGGACTTAAAACTTGTAACTTTGTTTTGTGTAAATTGTTTTTAATATTTTCACTCTAATATAGTTTGAATACCCTGCGGGAATCTGAATAAGATTGAGAGGGTATACGCAATCAAAAGGAGGTTTCCAGAAATATGCCTTATAAGTTGGGTAACTCCAGCTCCAGATACCAACGATGTAGACACTTGCAAACTTAGGAGGAGGTTTCTACTAATCTGCGTTCCAAATTTGGAAATTTGTGCTTGGAATAAGTACTCGGTTTCTTATAGAAAGTCAGTCAGGTAATTGTTTAGAAAGTTCGACTTTATTTCGCTGAGTGTATGAATGAATTTGTAATTTGTCCAAGGAATACTCCACGTGCCAGCCTCGAGCTGCACTCTGTTCGTCGCTCTTGGCCTAGGCCGGAATGCTGTAGTCGAGCAAGGTCGACTACGAGATACCCTACATATATGTATGCATGTGTGTGTGTGTGTACATCTGTGCTGATCAAGGTTATATCAAAGTTGTAAGAACATTAGACCTGTGAAAATGTGGATTTCATAACAATCAGTAATCGATTTATATCGATAATCGCGCAACTCTCGAGCTTCAGCCTAGCCTGTTCCATTTCCCATTTCATGGGGTAAGCTGGGATTTGCAATGTACGTGCCGATGGATGTGTTTAAGGGCATAACTGAAGGTGCAACAAGCACTCACCACATTAAGCACACTCAGCAAACAGACGTTGCAACAAGCAGCAGTTGCACAAGCTAAACATGGTAATCCATTAAAGAATTATTCTAGCAAAAAATGTTGCTTGTTTCACTTTGATTTTGGATTTGTTTTCGTATTCAAATCTGGGATCGTATTGATGGAGTGCTTGGAGGGAAATGCAATCGACAGCAACAATGAAAGTGCGAAACGCAGCTCACATTGCCAAGTGGCACTTGCCACATTTATTTGCGTGTGAACATCGAATGGCATCCTTTCCCCTTTCTCCCATTTCCTCTGTGCTCAGTGACACTTTAGTGGAGGAGGAGCACGTACAAAAAGTGCCGGGATGTGACCACATACATACATATATATATATATATGTATATGTATATGTATATGTATTTATGGATGTGCGTTCAATTGGTGTAAGCACTGATTAAAAAGATGACAGTTGACTGGTTTTGTCAGCCAAATGGATATTTTGGAATGTGGCATTGTTTTCTCGCTCAGCGAGCGCCATCTGTTGATGGAACAGGTCAATACACATTCGGCCAATCGAATGCAGGCAGATGAACCACACATGACAAAGTGCCATTTGCAATACTGCGGTTGCAAGTAGCAAGACAGCAAACCGTAAACAGCAAACAGTTGGAGCGGCAACGGTAACTATGTGCCACCTTGTGAAGCGTGCCACACAGAGCAATTAGGAGCAGGCTGCAAGCATTCAGGCACTCAAGCGGCCCATTATATTGTGCCTCGAGCCCTGTGGCTAAGCATGGTTAATGCCACACTTACAGAGCACTGAAATTGATGTCAAGTGTGCTTGCAACTTGAATTGGACTGATTGACTGATTGCCTGATTGCCTGATTGACTGATTGCCTGATTGGCAGATTGACTGATTGACTGATTGCCAGATTGACTGATTGACTGAATGGAATATATATTTCCAGCTTGGAAAACGGCTTATTTTTTTTTTAGTTTTTTATGCGAACATCGTTAAAATCATTTGCAAATGTTTTTTGAAGCAAAGCTTTTGCTGACCACAACCAGGAGCAGCGACATTGCTGAGTGGCGGGGGGAGTGGTAACAGGAGTGTGGAGCAACAGCTGCATTGCGGCAAGTTGCCTCACGCTGCACGCTCCATCAACTGGTGTCCAATTTGCTATGGCCAGGTTGCAAAATGGCAAAGCAACAATGCCAAAATATAAATCACAAAGAAACCCCCACCCCAACCCAGCCGGGAGATAGAAGAGCACGAGTTCGACTCTCTCTCTCTCTCTCTCTCTCACTCTCTCTCTCTCTCGCTCTTTCTCTATCGCTCTGTTGCCGGCTTTTTTGTGTCTTGGCGTGTCATTGTAGCCGTTTGTCAATTATGTTTCGCATGCAGTTAGAACGTTGCATTTCCGTTTGCCGCCAAGAACAAAAGGGGTGCTACACTCCCTCCCCGCCCCCCATCCCCCTTCTAGGTTCCCACCTACCAACCCACCTCAAAATAATAGCATAAGCTGCCGCAGGAGAGCCCCCAAAGGACATACATTTTGCTTGGGCCGGAAGTTTTGCGCTGACATTCATTACCATAATTCACAACAGCTTACAACATTTATGTGGCTGCTGTTGCTGCCACCGCTGCCACCTTTTGCTGCACTCTGCGGAGAACTGCTCGCTTGGCCATGCCAAAAGATTGGAGACCCAAGCAGCACCAAGTCCAACTGCTGCCATCGCAATTTAAGCGGGGACCAATCGATAGTTGCAGCTTGGCAGCTAATTGATATAGTGCTCCGATCCGATCGGCTGCCACATAGATATACATATATATATGTAAATATGCCCCGCAGTTGCCTTTGAAAGGGGCAACTTGAAGATTTGTGACAATTGTTTCAAACTTCTTGGCAATTGGCTGGACTGCTGCACATTGCTAACCTGGCCTTCGCCACTTTGCCCATGCCAATTAAACTTGGCCGGCTTTGCGTTAGCCAACTTGTGTTTTGTGGCCAACTCTTCTTGTTGGCTAAGCCAAACGCTCCGTTCAGCAATTTGTGTGGCAGTGCAACCCAAAACACCAAATCCAACAACAGCAAACCTAAAGCCAACTCCAAATGCAGCAGCAACATGTAGCAAAGCTTCCACTCGTTTGCTGAGAAAAGACAGCTCGACTGGCAGACACCCTGTAGCCAGCTGTTTACAGTTTGACTTTGATTTGGATAGGCGATAACTTTACAATTGAATCACTTATCGTTATCGTTATCGGCAAGTGAGCACTTGTATTCCAAATTGCGGCTCGCAAATAATGCAATTGGTTTTTGATGCTGATCACGAATATATATGTACATATAGACCTTTTGGGGTCGTCTATGCCTGCTTCCCTTTTAGCCATTGCTAACGGGTTCAAGAAACCAAAGGCTTTAATTCAACTTACAGCTACTTAATCCCACAATAATTGGTCAAATCAACTTTCTCGACTCAACACCTGAGAATATTTGGCAAAAGTTGAGCTTAGGTCAGCTTCGCTTGGCTAACTGTTAACTCATTTGGAAACTGATAAATATTTGTTGCGCAACCACTTTCGAATTTCAATATTCGATTTTCACTTTAATCATTTACAGCTATAAGTTAAGAAGAGGCTGACAAGCAAGCAGGAATGGGGGCAGAGAGACCCATGATAGGCCCTGAACCGTACTGTGGCGTAGGAAGACACACAATACGGCTGCAAATCAGGGACGAAGAGAGACAGATGCGGGAACGGAGCTGGGCAGAGACACCAGGACTCCGACAAGCCAGAAGTCTCCTAACTGATGATATTCATGGGGAAGAATAGACTCAGAATACTCACAGGTCTATGGACAGGACACTGTAGACTGAGAAGTCACCTAACCAAGTTAGGTATTTGCAGGTTTTGCGGATACGAGGAGGAATCCTCGACGCACATCCTAGCAGAATGCGTCGCCTTAACCAGGAAACGATGCAGCATCCTGGGGCAGCATATCAAGAGGCCCAAGGACATAGAAACCCTCAACCCGACAAAGATCCTGGCATTCGTGCAGGAGTTGGGATTGACGGAAGAGCTGTAGTCCCAGTAAGGGGGCACAATAGACCTTATAGGTCGCAGTGCTAACTATCCCCAATTCAAATGTAAGCCAATCAAAAAATCATAAAAAAAAGAAAGAAAAGGACAGATAGACGGAGAGAGAGAGAGAGAGAGAGAGAGAGAGAGATGTGTGGAGTTAACTAAATGAAGCCTGATCCGAAATTGAATCAAAGGACTTCAAAGCTATGGTTAATTTACTTACAATTATTCGAACATCACAAAAAAATGCAAGCCAGATTTTTGCCAGAAATGCAATGGCCGTAATTGAATGCCCGTAATTCAATGACGGATGCCGGACAAATGCCAAATGTCCGGCAAGACATGATGGCGCATGTTCAAAAATGCTCTGTGTGGCAGTTAATTAAGTGTTAATTAGAGCAGTTTGAAGAAAAACAGATATGGAAATGGGGAAAAGTGATCCATCGGAAAAGTGAACTGTAAATTACTGTTGCAATTACACAGAAAGCAGTTAATAAAAGCTGAAAGAGAAGAAGAAGAGCAAACAACATGTGGCAAATCAAAGGGAAATTCGTGTTTTGCGACGGACAGACGGAATGAGATGGACAAGTTGCAAGTGGCAAGTGGCAAGTGGCAGCCAGTTGAGGGGCAAGCAAGGGGCGTGGGCGTGTCGCAGTAGCTGTTAATTATGTAAATGTCCGCAGGAATTGGAACGATGTCTATTTAATGGCCATCCGATTTATGGCCAGATAATTCACAAGAGCGAAGTTGCTGGCAATGGCACATAAAAATGCAGCTGCAACGTGGCAATGGCCAGGTGTGACAACCTAATGCACTGACAACTGGATGATTGCCATGAATTTGTTGCTGTGCGTGTGTGCATGTGTGTGTGTGTGTGTGTGTGTGTGTGTGGGCCGGCAAAATTTCACACGCATGTAATTCCATATGCAAATGGAACTACGGCTCAGGGCTAGAGCTGCAGCTTATCTGCGGCAGAAGCAACGGTGCTTTGCTGCCAGTATGTGGCAGGTGCACTGACAATGAAAATGCAGATGCAAAATGTTTGCCAGCCAAGAGGCGAGCAGACTAACTGAAACTTCACTCACGCAGCCAGAGTAATTTGCAGATAGCAGCTGGAGATTGAGATAAGAGATAAGGCCATAGGCTCAAATACACTCAAAAAAATAAAAGAGTTTCTTTTTTTGTAAGAAATGTGAAAATGTGAAATGTAAATTCATATAACTTATTTATTTATTAATGCCGACAAATGAAAAGCAAACCATTTTGCCTTCTGGATGTGATGAAAAAGTCACCATGAGAAAAAATGTGTGTATATATATATGTATGTGTACATGTGTGTACATGTGTGTACATGTACATGATATGATTATGTTTGATGTGTATTTTTCGATTTTTTGAAAGTGTGTGGGTACGTGTGTGGGTGTCATTGGGTGGCAAAGGACTCGCTGCACAGTGTTGCCCACAATGGTTGCACGTATTCATTTCAAGATTTTTTATGCTCGCTTTTGTTTCCACTGCATCCGCCGTGATGTTCTGACATAGTTTTTGTTAGTTGACATTCTCTGATTACCCACCGAGCTGTACACGCTAGCTATGTGTGTATGTGTGTATGTATGTGTGTATGTGTGTATGTATATTTACACGCACACATTGTTGGTATGTGGCACGCGGCTTTATGGTCTCAATGGACGGAGACAGTATGGGGAGACAGTAAAAGAGAGGCGGGTAAAGAGAAAGAGAGAGACGGGTAAAGAGAAAGAGAGAGTGGGAGAGGAAGAGAGGGAGGAAGAGGCAGAGAGATCGGGAGTTGCAAATAGACTTGGTTTGCCACCGTGCGGACAGTAAATGTTTAAAATTGAGTGCAACTTGTCGTAACTTTATTTCAAATATATGCGGAAAGGACTCACCAAACAATGAACAATACAATCACACACACACACACACACACACACATACACACATACATATACATATATATATATATATATATATATGTGTGTGCGAGTGTGTTGTTAAGTGCTTTGCAACAAAGTTTTTGCATGCTTTTGTCGGACTGATGACTGCCGTTTGTTGCCAGTTGCCAGTTGCCTGCAGCCTGCAGCGTGCTGCACGTAGACCGATGGCCAATTCTCAGTCCCAGTGCGATGCGCATTCCCTTACCTTTGGCCAGTTGGCAGTTTGGACGGGATTGCTACATATGAGGGCCAATTTTTGTATGTGAGTCGAGCAAGTAGCAGATGATAACAGCCGGCTGCCACAAGTGGCAGATTTTCAGCTCAGTGCAGTCATAAGTTAACTGTGAAATTACTGAAATTTTATGGCCCTTACATTATGGCTGACTGGGCCGCTTGTAAGTGGCAGCAGCAGGTTGCAAGCAGCAAGTCACTCGATTCTGATGATGTCTTCATTATGAACTTCAAGTTGCAATTTCGTCCTGCTGCTGCTGCTGCTGCTGCATTTCCGTGTTTAGCTGCAGCACGCTCCCCAAACTCCAGCGAGCAGTGGCAAGCGGCACGCAGCCCCTCTCAAATAGTTGCCAATCAATTGGCAATCAATGAGGGCGGCACACGCTCCACTCGAGTCCAGTATGGTCGCGTGTCGCATTCCTTTCATATTTGTTGCACGAATGAGAAGACGCCACTTAACGTTTACAAATCGGAATCAATTTACTAACATTTGTACTCGTTTGCCAGTCGCATTTTTGTACACTGAGCGAAATAACGGCTGACAGAATAACGGATCACATTTCCCGTGATTTATTCCTTGGTGAGGAAGGTTTCAAGGTTGCACTATGCCTAATTGCAGTTAGGAGGGAGACTTGGCGTACTTCGTTTGCCATGTGGCAAGAGTAGCTGGACCGGGACTACCTTTGCCACGGCAATGTCCAGCTCCATGTCCATGTCCATGTCCATGTTCATGTCCATGTTCATATCCATTGGGGCAGTAACAATAAATTGCAAACATTTACAGTTTTGTCGTGGACTTGCAATTGACAAGCAATGAGGCGAAACACTCGCAACTGAGCTGGCCAAGTGAGCTGAGAGGGCTGAGACTGCTGAGAGGGCTAAGAGAGCTGAGAGGGCTGAGAGGGCTGGTGATTTGATGATTGCATTGCTGCTGGCGTTAAGTGTCAATAACCAGCGAGTGAAGCGGACAGCGCTTCAAGCAAATGTGTGTGTGTGTGTGTGTGTGCGTATCTGTGTGTGTGTGTGTGTTCATGTGGGTCAGTTGCCACAATTTGCTGTAGATTAAATGCGACGGATATGGCCAGTCAGCCATTTGATTTCATTTGCCATTTCCTTTAGCTGGCACTTTGGCGCAAGTTAACTGAATTCTCTTGCTGCTTCTTTATATTAGCGTTAAGATGGATGCCTCTGTCTCCCTCTCCCTCTCCGTTTCTCTCTCACTCGCTCTTGGCAAATTGTGCATTAAATGAGCTTCCTGGCGAATGCTTTATCTAGAGTCTTGCCTGCAGTAGTGGTATACGCACACCAAAAAAAATCATATTTGCTGCACTCTATTCTTGCACTACATTTTCATTCTTTTGATCCTTGTGTGTGTGTGTGTGTGTGTGTATGTTGACCGACCGACCAGGCGCTGCAGGCAAAGACAAAGACAAAGGCCAGGGAATCGAAGGACTACATCGACCACACGCTAAGTGCTTGGCCTGGACAGGCTTTGCTCCAACCCACTGCCCAATTCCATGCCTAATCGAGGGCTGAGCATCAAAGGTGTGCATCCAGTGGGAGGAGACGACTTCTTTTTGCTTGGCACTCCAACTGAAATCCAGTTAGAACAACAGCAAAAAATATATATGCAAAACGGATGCGGAATAACTGATTTGTTAATGCCCTTGCTCGAATGATGACTACAACTCAAGCACAACCTGGACTCGCCTAAGAATTTGAATTTGAATTGAGAACGTAAGTGGAAAGTTGCGTCTGCTCTAGAAAGTTGGTTCTCTTTCAGTTGGTGCTGCCAGTGAAACGTTTACGAACGTTGCATAAGCAAAGCGAAGCAATGTAAATGTGAATTTACATTTTTTGATTGTGGCTAAGTAATTCGGAATGCAAAAAACATTATTTTAATTATAGAAACTATTGTTCGATTGTGAAGACTTCGCGAGCCAAACATAAGTCCCCCGATTCAGGTAAGCGTACATCACAAAAGCCATTCCTTGCATAGCAAACTCAAGTGCGGCCGAGGGCTTTCAGGCCGGGAGAGTGGCCGGAATGGCAGATTCTTTGAAACTTAACACAATGGTGAGCAGGTGAACAGGTGTACAGGTGAACAGGTGAACAGGTGCACAGGTGAACAGGTGAACAGAGCCCAAAGGGCCCTTTATAGTTTCAAAATTGAAAATGCAAAAAAAAGGGGGAAAAGGCAGAAAGGAAAAGTTCGTGTACGGCATAAATTCTGTTGGCCAATTCTGTGGACTTTGCCATGATTCGGTTAAAGAAAATTCGAGTAATTCACATGAAGGAATGCGAATAGTATGTGAAATGAAGGCCAATAGAGGCAGCAACTAAGGCTCCAACTGCACTCCAACGCCAAACTAAGCCCAGCTAACAGCACAACTTAAGCCCACCGTCTTAGCCAGCAGACTGTAGAAAGTAACTAGAGTTTACAGGGTATGTTATAAGTCGGCTGGGATGTGTGCAACGCATTGCAGGTGGAATATACCAGCTTGAATATAGGCAAATGCGAATATGATGTTTCGGTCTCGATATGGTCTTCGGAACATCTCTTGTCGATGCCAACGATTTGCCAATCTCCCACTGGGCACAGCCACCCAATGTTGGGCACAAGTGAGCCAAATGGCGAGGGAAGCGGATTATTATGAACAGCTCAGCTTGCATGCACCACTGATTGTGTATGCAAGTCCCGTTAATCAGTTAGTTTAGTTAACTCTGCACCTGAGTGATAAGCAGTGATAAGCAAGGGTTTAAGCAGTTTGCGCTGCCAACTAAGCCAAAGGACAAAGGAATTATGGATTACTCAATTAGGATCTATTTGCCTGTCATATCCAGGTAAGAGCCAATCACTCTGCTTGGCATAAGGCCCAAATAACTAGTTAATTAATTGGCCTGCAATTTGGGATTACAAATGTGGGCTCAAACGCAAAATGGCAGTCATGAATAGGTTGATCAATTGTGCGCATAATCACACCCACAATACACACACAGCCGAAATGCAATACACAAACATAAACAGTTTTACATACCATCCACATGTGGATTGAGCGCATTCTTTTCTAGCTTCTCTCCACTCTCCACTCTCGCACAGTCAACAAAAAACTGAATGCAATTTGCGACTACAAATGTGGGCTCAAACGCAAAATGGCAGTCATGAGTAGGTTGATCAATTGTGCGCATAATCACACCCACAATACACACACAGCCATAATGCAATACACAAACATAAACAGTTTTACATACCATCCACATGTGGATTGAACGCATTCTTTTCTAGCTCCTCTCCACTCTCCACTCTCGCACAGTCAACCAAAAACTGAAAGCAATTTGCAAAATAACGGCACAAATCACAACAACAGCAACAAAAAAAACAATAATAATTATGAACTTTATTTCGTGCGATAAATTAAACGTTGCCATTACGAAAGCAAATAAATATGGAAATGTAATTGGCTGACAGGCAGACAGACTGAAGCGGCGCCTTAGGGTTGCCAGCCCTTTGCAGTGTTGTTGTGTGTGCGCAGCAACAGTTCCAATTGAGTTGAATGTTAAGCAATGAACTAAATTAAATAATTCAACATTTAAACGATCAAAACAAACAAATTTGTGAGAGTGAAATCATCAAAATGTGTATATATACACACATATATATATATATATATATATATACTTTTGTCGCACACTGAGGAAAATTGGCAATAGGTTTAATTTTCACTTCGTTTACTTTTGCTTATCCAGGTGGGAAAAGTTGGCGCATGAGAAAACTTTATGATGGATGTGCCCTTAAACTAATCTATTTAGCATACATCTGCATACAGTACATATATACATATATACAAATGCAATACATAATATACACACTTTTCTACACACTATGGCTCATGCACGGAGGGGGGCGCAGCAGAGTCGAGCAACAAGGCTCTGATGACATCGCACCGAGAATTTATTGGCAAACTTTTACTTTTACTGAACAAGACTCAAGCAAACATATATATATATATATATATACATATCAAATCATCGGCTAAAAGCGGACAGTGCTTTCAAACGAGGTAGCCACAAAGCGCGCAAGAATGCCAGAGTTATGCTTGCCACATTAATATATTCCATTGGCAGCAACATGTTGGTCTACCTTTCAAATCGTGGATTATATTGCTATCGATAGTTCATTTGCAGGGTGAGCTATCGATACAAATAATCTTGATCTGTGTATGCCAGCAATGTCATTCCATTATAATCGCTTGCATATCGATGCGATTAGAGTTTTGTGATTGTAATCGATAATACTCGAACTTTGCTGTGATTATATCTAATTGAAATTGATATATATAATGTCAGTGGTAAGTCCCTAAATAAATCATTTCTTGCACTCAAACAGTCAATCAGCCACACAGTCAGGCAAGTCAGTCCGTCAGTCCGCCAGTCCGCCAGTCAGACAATAAGCCATTCTGACACAAACCCGTCATGTTGCTCGCCTTTGAGCCGAATTCCCAATGAATAATTGAAACAATTTCCAGGAGAAACATCAAACTGTGGTCGCCACTCTCTAAGCCAGTTCAAATAACCGCCAGTACTGTCAAGTCAACCACCCGAACACCCAACCACCCAATCCGTCCACAAATAAACATATTTGGCTAAATGAAAACTTTGACTGACAACCGCACTCATCTCTGCCAAATCGCTGCAGGGCGCTTTCTTGCACTTGATTTTCCACACAAAATACTTTGATGTTAACAAGCAACTCCCCTTCCCCCTCCCCCTCCGCGACCCCTTCGCACAACTACACTCAAGTGTGTTACGGATTCGTGTCGAGTATTTCCCAAAAGCATTATCTGTTTTTTATCTGCTCGCGTGCTCAGCTTTATGCTCAGTCTCATCCGTTTTTTATGGTTTTGGCATTGCGAGTTTGATGCCATTTTCAACTCGAAATATTTAATATTTAATATTTTATTTATTTTATTTTTTATTGTCATTATTATTAATGAAGACAACGATGATAACAAATAACTCTTGTGGGAAACCTTCGCTTATCCTGACAGGACGATTTCATTCCAGATGAAGACTATAATCCAAATATTGATTTCACTTTTTAGCTGGAAATGGCCAACGGCATTTATTTATTGATGGATGTCAGGTAATATGCAAGGTGTTAATAAGAGCATCAAAATTTCAGTGGTCGAATGCAAGTGACCCAAGACAGGTGTCGATAATTGCTCAGTTGTGTAACCATTGGCCCGCAGGACAACCAGGAGTGGCGAAGTGGAGTCGTGTCCAACTGTCTGGCTTCCCTCATGAGTATTGCATGCGTATGCAGTCAGGCTGCAGCCAGGCTCAGCTATAAAAAGCCGTGTCCCCAGTTGGTGGCATGCCAAAGGCAGACAAGTGGCAAACGGCACGATGTTCTGGCGCAAAAAGGAGCAACGGGATGTGTACACGTTTGCGGATCTGACGCGCTTCCCGATGTCATTCTACAAGACGATTGGCGAGGATCTGTATTCGGCACGGGATCCCAATCGATTGCGTCGCTATTTGCTGCGCTTCTATCTGGTGCTCGGCTTCCTCAACTTCAATATGTATGTTGTGGGCGAGATTGCCTACTTCATAGTGCACATCGCATCGATGACGACGTTGCTGGAGGCGACGGCTGTGGCACCCTGCATTGGCTTCAGTTTCATGGCCGACTTCAAGCAGTTCGGCATGACGGTGAATCGGAAGGGATTGATCCAGCTGCTGGACGATCTGTCTGAGCTCTTTCCGTTGACCAAGGAGAAGCAGCTGGAGTATCGGGTGTCCTTCTATAAAAAGCACATGACACGCGTCATGTGGCTATTTACGGGACTCTGTATGACGTACACCTCATCGTTCAGCTTCTATCCGGCGATCAGATCGACCATTAGATATTATTTTATGGGCTCAGAGATATTTGAGCGCAATTTCGGATTTCTTATCCTGTTTCCCTACGATGCCGAAGCGAACCTAACTGTCTATTGGTGCACCTACTGGGGATTGGCCCACTGTGCCTATGTGGCCGGTGTCTCCTACGTCTGTGTCGATCTCATACTCATCACCATTATCACCCAGCTGACCATGCATTTCAACTACTTGGCCGACACACTGGAGGCCTACGATGGCGATGCCCACACCGAGGAAGAGAATCTCAAGTTTGCCCACGACTTTGTGGCTTATCATTCGCGCACCTTGGAGTAAGTTTGCCAGCACACAGATACAGATGGATCTGTGGTATTGCTGTCTGCCAATTTAATGATTGCCATTATTGCAGTATCAGTGAGGAGGTGAACAACATCTTCAGCGTCACAATCCTGTGGAACTTCATCGCTGCCTCGTTGGTCATTTGTTTTGCTGGCTTTCAGATCACCGCCTCGAACGTGGAGGATACTGTGCTGTATTTCATATTCTTCACCGCATCGCTGCTGCAGGTGTTTGTGGTGTGCTTCTATGGCGATGAGATGATATCCTCAGTGAGTCTCACTCAATATTGATAATCCATTTGCTGTACTATATATTCTATATTCCATAGAGCACGCGTGTTGGTGACTCGGCATTCAATCACAATTGGCTGGGCTGCGGCTCCAAGTACAATCAGATGATGCGCTATGTTATAATGCGCAGCCAGAAGCCAGCCTCCATACGCCCGCCCACATTTCCGCCCATCTCGTTCAACACGTTCATGAAGGTCATCAGCATGTCGTACCAATTCTTTGCCCTGCTGCGCACCACCTACGTTGGCTAAAGACTCAACTCCCCATATACATATACATATGTATCACAAATAATCCCCAAACATAAATCAAATTAGACGCAAAGCACCGTTAACCAAGATTTGCGAACAAACTAAAATTTGCATATTCAAATTGAATTGCATCGAAGCATAACTTTGTGAGGAGCGCAAATCTAAGGTTTCAATTGTAATCCACAATTCGGCAATGGAAATGTTCTTAATTAGAAACTGAAACAAATAAGAAGAAGCCTAAACAAATGATGTAGAACATATATATATATATATATATATATTTTATATGCACAAATGAATTTCAATTTCAAATCCAAATCTTACTCTATTATTGTGAAGTTGTAATTAACAAATGGAATAATAGTTCACATCAGTAGATGCAAACCAGCATGCATTAGTGTGGATTCAATTACTAATGAGGCAGCACTCACGTACACTGTTGATTTGATTATAACTGTTGTTTGTGAGTGCCTCACACTTGACTACTAAATGGGCTAATTTGTGGCACAGCACAACTAATGAGGAGCAACTCATGTCAAATGCCAGTTGAATGGTGAACAGTGAACAGGCCTGTCGATGTAGGCAGCTGGATCGGGGCCTGTCGATGAAGGCATCCGCATCGGCGCCTAACAGCGACCGGATCGCGGCGACCGTCGCGCCGCGAGCTGCCGGCAACCCGTCGCCAGCAAATAACGGTAGTTTCAAATCCAACTTCAGCGACAGGCACCATCAGTTGGTCAGAGCGTCACACGCTCATACTCGAACACTTACACTAGTACATGTGTTATGTATGTAAATACAGGGTGTTCATTTTTGATAAATTATTATGATTGGGGAAAGGTTAGCACTGCGACCTATAAGGTCTATTGTGCCCCCTACTCAGCCTACAGCTCTCCCATCAATCCCAACTCCTGCACGAATGCCAGGATCTTTGTTGGGTTGAGGGTTTCTATGTCCTTGGGCCTCATGATATGCTGCCCCAGGATGCTGCATCTTTTCCTGGTTAAGGCGCCGCATTCTGCCAGGATGTGCGTCGAGGATTCCTCCTCGTATCCGCAAAACCTGCATACATCGCTGCTGTAAATACCTAACTTGGTTGGGTGACTTCTCAGTCTTCGCCATGGATATCATCAGCTAGGAGACTTCTGTCGGAGTCCTGGTGCCTCTGCCCAGCTCCGTTCCCGCATCTGTCTCTCTTCGTCCCTGATTTGTAGCCGTATTACTCCACAGTACGGTTCAGGGCCTATCATGGGTCTCTCTGCCCCATTCTTGCTTGCTTGTCAGCCTCTTCGTTCCCCGAATGGTGAATAGATATGAGTAAGTCTCACGTACAATCACAGCGAGTCGTGCTTGTGATAAGCTTGCTGTTATTAATCCTTGTATTTGCATTACCTGAATGCAAAGGAGCTGCTCCAGTTGAGTGGTTGGAGTGAAGACGGCTTACGACTGAGCTTATCAAGCATTCGCCCCGGCAGCCCAGACAGTTTACAGGATTAGTTATCGTTGGTAGTTGCCAGTTACTGTGATTGCTGTCATATATTAACACACATTGTGCTGAGCTGACTGACAGTTAATTATTAACTAATGTGCACACCAATATTAATTGCAATTATTTAGACAACTGAGCGAGAGACATGACGTGAGTTGCACTCACCACATTCACATTAAAGTTAAATGACTGCAAATAGACAGGCAACTGAGTGGCGAGTTGCAAGTTGCCAGTTGCAAGTTGCGAGTTGTGTGTGTGTGTGAGTTTATTCATGTTTACTTCATTTATGAACTGAGGCATGTTTATTTATTTATTTAAGTGTGCTGTCAACAGTGTCCTTTCCCATTACGGCTATTTGAATATTTAATTGCATATCAGCAATCCGTAAATATTTACCACAACTCACACGACTGAATCAATAAATGTGCCACGGCGGGGCAGAGTGGGGTTGATCGAGTGTGCTAGATAACAAATACTAAATGCCAAATGTTACTTGTCGAAAATTGTGCATTTGAAATGCAATTTGATAAATTGTTCTTTGTTTTGTTCAACTCAAACTCAAACTCAAACTCGACTGAAAATAGTTAAAAATGCGAAAAAGAGTTGAAAAGTTGCTTAAATGATTGACAATGAGTGCAAACAAAAATATATAAAATGTAAGAAATGCGAATGTGAATGTGAATGGCATTTAATAATGTAGTTGACATGCAGCTGCTGGTTGTGCCACAAGCGACATCTGGCAACGAATTTCATTTGCCATTCGGGGGCACGTGGCAAGCCATTAAAAATCTGGAAAATCTTGAAAATCATTGCAAATGTGTCTCAAAATGTTGTTGGCTGCTCTTCTCTTTTGGCGTTTTCAAGTTTGTTGCACGACAGCCAGCCACAACTTGCACACACACACACACACACACACACACACATACATTACGCAGTTAAAGTCCCAAATGCACCACTAATTTGTGGGCATGTTTAATGCTTGCCTGGCTTTTTATGACCATCGTCTGAGGAATGCGCTAAAGCGCCATCTTATACAGTCAGAGCACGTGCCACACAGGCTGCCAGCGGAGACGAGCTGGATGCCACATAAGGCAGCAGGTACAGTTGTGCTGCCTGCTCAGCTAGTCCCAGATAGTCGCAGCTAGTCGCAGCTCTTCACCTTCGGCAAGTACTTCTATGCAAGTTATTCTCACTCCCACAAACTTAAGTACTCTCAAGTACTTTCACTTTCCCTTCCCCTTGCCACATACCCCTCCTATGCGTACAACATGCCCCCACTTGCTTCAGAATATGTGTGTCATGCAGAGTGTGGCACAAGCACAATCGAAAATCAAATGGTGCATGTGCATATTTCTCAACATTTTCTCATGTTGGCATGCAAGTGTTTATTGCTCGCCTGCTCCTCATTTGCAGCCTTGGCTATTTATGCCACAATCCTCAGCTCATCCCTTAAGATCCACCAGATGTAAGTGGATATGCCTACATATGTGTATCCCACAATCTTAAAGCTAGCGTCAACAAGCCTGCAACACTGTCTGTTGCCAACATCGACTCAATCTGCAAGGATGTGCCGTTCGTCCTTTCCGTTCCGTCTCATAGCTGTTATCCACTTAGATAGTTCAGATAGTTTAGATAGTTTATCTTGTCTGATTGAGAAGAAACCAGAATATGTGATTGGCTTCTTAAACATAAAGAACACACAATCAGCGATATATTTTTATGAATTTGCAGTTCACTTTTGATGTCAATTGGGAGCTTGGAAACATATCGATTGATTGATGCTAATCGATGGCATTAATCGTTGTCAGCACTGGGAAACTTCCATCACTGGTTGCCTGGATGACAGACCGAATTTTCATGCTTAACATTTGTGCGTTTAGTCTGATATAATATCTCGGCAATAAGCAGACGCGATAAGAATAATACAAGATGCCAACCCTAATGCCTAATGGCTTGGATGAGCAAGTCGTGCAACCGAAGCAGATGAAAACTGGGGCAGACTATAATGAAGTGGGATCGGCGCCGGAGTTGAACCTGGAGCCGCAGGAAGAAGTTGGCCAGGCAGCCATTGCTGCACCCAGTCCCGCCACTGATCCAAAACTCCTGTTCGACTTCTACCACAACCTATACATGGCGGCCGCCAGTGAAGAGTTCATCAATTGGTCCAGCGATGGTCGGCTGATGCAGGTCAACTATATGGGATTGCAGGATCATCTGTTCAGTGATGAGTGCATCTTTCACAGTTGCAGCGTAACCCAGTTTTTCAACCAGCTGCGCGAGGTGGGCTTTGAGCGTGTGCAGGGTCATTCAGGGGAACGGGACGTTCTTCACTTCAAGCGACAACAACTGGAGTAGCGACACCCCAATTACGACTTACAAGAGTTTCTCCGAAGAATGTTTGATATTTAGTTCAAATAATCCTAGAATAAAGCATATCAAGAGAGAAGGTTGCATTCGGGTAATGGGTAATCTTAGTAGTCTACCTTCCAAGTTTCCTTACCATAGCTCTTCAATTGCGGGCGATATAGGCTTTTATCATTTTCGGAGCCGGAAGTGGCGGAAGTCAAGATTTGTAGTGCTAATAAAATCGACATATTTACACAAATGGAAGGCACCAAATCGACAAAGTCTGCCTCTCTTTCTTATTGCACTTTGAAGGTGTAAACCACATACATACATGTATGTATGTGCCAATGTATGGTTGCACTCATATTGTCAAATTCTATATATATGCATATATACATATCTCGCTGGTAATGTTGGCCATGTCCGACACAGCCAAAAAGCTCTAGCCACTGCAGAGCTAAAGTTACCAAATTAAAAATTAATTCGAAATGAGCACTCTCGACTATTATGTTCTTATTGATTTTCTGAACGATGATTAGACCAAAGCGAACAAATAATGATTGCCCAATGCATCCACAATATTTGTATGTGCTTATGCGTGTTGCAATTAAAATTCGAGCTGCTCTGTTATCTGGTGATGCCACAACCCCAAGCAAGAACAGTTGCAAGCCCGTCTTGCTACAGCATAAATCATGCCCGTCTGACGCTGGGATATATAATAAATAACGCAGAGAGTGAAAAAATCACATTACATGGGAAATTACAGCGAAATGTTTTTTAAAGGTCAATGTGGATATCAGAGTGGTGATGTGTGCGTGTGTGTGTGTGTGTGTGTGTGTGTGTGTGTGTGTGTGTACTGCATTATTATGTGTGTGCACGTTAGTGCCTCTAATAACTTCACTTACACTATTCTCGTACTCAAATTCATATTCATATTTAGGTTAGCACGTGCCCCATTCTTGACTTGACTTCCTTGCCGCATTGGCTTCGGCTACGTGTGTGTATGTGGGCCCCTTTGTGTGTGTGTGTGTGTGTGTGTGTGGGTGTAGGTTGCCATAGCTGCTGAAACTGAAGCGCGAACTGGCGCTGAGGCAGCGGGGCTGTGGATGTAGTAACGTGGGCTCTGCTGCGAGTGCCTGTTGGGTATTTGCACATTTTAACGGATTTAATATGAAAATTAACAGCCACACACACACACACACACACACACACCCGCTGCTGCTGCTGCTACTGCTGCTGTTGTTCCGTGTGTGTTTTCGAGTAATTTGCGTTCATAATAATGAATCCAGCAACTGGATCTAAGGACCTGGTAATGCCATCTTGTCGGCAGCTGCACTTAGTTGAAAAACTTCCTAAAAATAGCAACAGCAGTCGTTATTATTCTTCTCTTTAGTTAACCCACCAAACCCACCCAGCACACCACCCCCATCGCTCCCGTTCACAACCCTACCCACCCCCTGGCATTGAAGTTCCGCATTAACCCGTTGCTGCCTCTACCATTTGCAAGTTAAACAATTATTCAAGACGTGACTTTTTGGCATTTAAATATTTATGCGCACACGTTTTGCAAACGACACACACAACTCACACACAACTCACACACAACACACACACACACACATCACACACACACATCACACACACACAACTGTCACAATGTAACATTTGTGTTAAGTTGACGTTGCTGAAGGCGTGGAAATTTGTTTGTTTATTTGCTTGGTATTTCCCAAATGTGGCATGCCGTCTTTGAATGTGCCCCATATTCCGAACACACTTCATTTCACATTCTCAAATGCCTGGCATCACACATGTATCATGATTAACGACATTGAGAAGTCAAACATTAACTCGCATAAATATTCAGATATGCAAATCATCCCTAATACATAATCCAAAAACACGCTCGATTTGTCAAGCCATGTACAAATTGGGCAAAAGAGTTTTGCCAACTTTTCCATCATTTTGAGTTAGAAGAAGAAGCAGAGCTATCATATTGTGATTCCTATCGGATCTCGATACGATTTATACAGTTGTATTTATCAAAATATATCAATTGAAAGGCTACATCTAGAGTGGTCTGATACATACATATCATTGTGTTATATTTTTATATATTATCTGCACACATTTGTATTACTTCTGAAAGCGTTTATCTATTCCATATATATAATATATATACAAGTAAGTCTTGCCATTAGTTGTCGTGGGATCAGAAATCGGTTCCAAATAAATAAAAGTAGTTTCTAGTATTCCACCACGTAGGTAAATTGCACTATTCATTTGCACTTACCACTCACAATTCGTTTCGCTTCCCAGGCCCACAACAACTGGCAACAACCACAACTGTCTTTGTCGTCCACAGGCATAATTTAGCTAAGTATTCCCCCCCCCCCCCCCCAACCGCACCACACCTGAAACAAACTGATTTTATCAGCACTTCCGGTAATGGGCTGGCGAAAAACAACAAAAATAATCGCACGCGTTCACCTTTCACGTCCAGCGATTTATGCGAAAACCCGGCCAAGAAAACAAAACGGCCAAAACAAGAAAAAGTCATTGTCTTGCAACGTTCTCATTGGCTTGCTACTCTTATTGGGAAAACAATATAATCGGGGAAAACGGCAACAATCAAATTATTCAGGCAGCTCTGCACATGGTGCATTAGAAACTGATTGAGAATGTGACAGTCGACTGCGGAACACCCTTTAATCGCACAGCAAAATGCGCTTCACATTGACTTGAAGCTGGCTGTGAGTTGTCAGCCGGGTTGAATGCACTTGGCCAACTCGAAGAACCGCGGAGAATGGCAGTGTCTATGTGTTGAGTTTACTAAAGATACATATGCACTGATGTTGTCAGCGAGTCGAGCCTTTTGTATCTGCAGGAGATGTAGGAGGTGATAAGCACCATTGACCGCAACAGCCATTACCAATTATCATCACCACCACACCTGACCGATGCAGTTAGTGGCTGGAGCGAGTCCCGTCTTGAGTGGGTTTAGTTTTGGGCCTGCTTTGGATAAATGCATGTGCACTGTGGTCAAAAGGGCAGACACGTCATGTCGCTTAACATATCGAACACGAATATGGAACAACAACAAGAACAACAACAACGACAACAGGTGGGAATGACATCCGCTTCCGTATCCGGGCCATGCAAAATGGCCACAACACACAAAAACAAAAACCGAACTGCTCCCAAATGTGCTGCGTGTGCATGCATTGTGATACACATGAGACCAGAGGCAATTGTTCTAGCCAAACAAACCCCTAATCCCTAACCCCTAACCAACCTAACTGACCAATTGCCTCTCCCTCTCTCTCTCTTTCTCTCTGTTCTGATTGGACGAAAAGTGGATGAGCGACAGCCGCAAACAAAGACTAACGGAAAATCACAGGTGATTATCATGAATAATACGGTGCAAATGTACAGTTAAAAGCCCCTAGCAACAACAGAAAGTGAAAACATTGCAGGATGCAGGCCGATTTCTTGGGGCGGGATCGGCGTGGTCAAGAAATAATCCAGCCAACCTTATGAGGAGGTTACTAGTGATGCAACTTCCCAGTTTGGTAATTGTACCTCTAAAATTGGGCGGATATGGATGTATGGGTTTTTTGGACACGGATGTGGGCGTCGCCCCGTCGCAAGTATAAATGTTTCAAGTTTCCAGTCACTAATCACTGGGAGTGTGAACTTCATACGGACATCTCACAAAACCAATATGCTCTTGTAACTTTTGATATCAGAGATATCATTTCGAAGCAAACTGCAAAGTTTGTGTGTCTTCTTTTGATTGTTTCTGCCACATTGTATTTGAATTGGCCAAATGGCAAATGGAAAATGGCAAAATTATGATTAAGCTCAGCCAACTTTGAAATGTGCATCAGATGAGATGCAATAAAGCAGCATTATGTGTGTCTTTAATTTGCATTCGATGTACGATTGCACAGTTTGATATACTTTCTGTTTAGTGCTTCAATAACTTTGACTTTGTTTGCTCGAACGAGTGGCAGCTTTTGACAAACGATTGTTTGCTTGCAAAAGATTGAAAGTTTTCGTTTTTCTCCAGCAATCTGTTTCTTTCGGTTGCTTCCGGCAGTCTGCCATTTTCTCTGGCTTGGTTTGACACGGTCTGCACGGTGTGTCCTCAGCCACTCTGTCGCTCAGCAGCAATTTTGCGATATTCTTTTACTCTTGCTGGACATCTATTCAGTTTGTCAAAGTACCGTATTGCTGCTTCCTTCTGCTTTCGGCACATGTCTTACCCATCTACATAAATAACAGTAAATACACAAGTATTAATCTGCAAGAAAAGTTCAGCTTAAGCTAGCGAACGCGACAATCAAAATAAAACGCTTGGTTTGACCGTGCTTTGAAGTGCTGCTGCGAAATGATGATTTGGCTCAACGTCCCCCCGTCCCCCACCCCCCCCCCCACCCACCCGACACACCAACCACAGCCAACCCGCGTGGACACGAAGGCCTCACCACGAATCTTCATACAGCTACGAACGAACGAGCAGCAAAGCGAGAGCAAAAAATATACAAAAATACCGTTAACCGCGCTTTGTTCGTTCACTTTTCATTTGCTTGCATTGCTTTACGGTTCATAGAAGAATTTGACAATATGCGTGCAACCATATACTGGCACATACATATGCATATGTATGTGTGCATGCATGTCTCTCTTTGGATTTACACCTTCAAAGAGAGGCTGACTTCGTCGATTTATTAGCACGACAAAACCTAACTTGAATTTCGTGCTAATACATTGCAAATACCAAGTCAATGACGTCCGTCCATTGCAGGTAGACTACTAAGATGACCCATTACCCGAATGCAACCTTCTCTCTTGATATGCTTTATTCTAGGATTATTTGAACTAAATATCAAACATTCTTCGGAGAAACTCTTGTAAGTCGTAATTGGGGTGTCGCTACTCCAGTTGTTGTCGCTTGAAGTGAAGAACGTCCCGTTCCCCTGAATGACCCTGCACACGCTCAAAGCCCACCTCGCGCAGCTGGCTGAAAAACTGGGTTACGCTGCAACTGTGAAAGATGCTCTGATCACTGAACAGATGATCCTGCAATCCCATATAGTTGACCTGCATCAGCCGACCATCGCTGGACCAATTGATGAACTCTTCACTGGCGGCCGCCATGTATAGGTTGTGGTAGAAGTCGAACAGGAGTTTTGGATCAGTGGCGGGACTGGGTGCAGCAATGGCTGCCTGGCTAACTTCTTCCTGCGGCTCCAGGTTCAACTCCGGCGCCGATCCCACTTCATTATAGTCTGCCCCAGTTTTCATCTGCTTCGGTTGCACGACTTGCTCATCCAAGCCATTAGGCATTAGGGTTGGCATCTTGTATTATTCTTATCGCGTCTGCTTATTGCCGAGATATTATATCAGACTAAACGCACAAATGTTAAGCATGAAAATTCGGTCTGTCATCCAGGCAACCAGTGATGGAAGTTTCCCAGTGCTGACAACGATTAATGCCATCGATTAGCATCAATCAATCGATATGTTTCCAAGCTCCCAATTGACATCAAAAGTGAACTGCAAATTCATAAAAATATATCGCTGATTGTGTGTTCTTTATGTTTAAGAAGCCAATCACATATTCTGGTTTCTTCTCAATCAGACAAGATAAACTATCTAAACTATCTGAACTATCCAAGTGGGTAACAGCTATGAGACGGAACGGAAAGGACGAACGGGATGTGCGTCGAGGATTCCTCCGCAAAACCTGCAATACCTAACTTGGTTAGGTGACTTCTCAGTCTACAGTGTCCTGTCCATAGACCGGTGAGTATTCTGAATCTATTCTTATAGCCACCTAGGAGGCTTCTGGCTTGTCGGAGTCCTGGTGTCTCTGCCCAGCTCCGATCCCGCATCTGTCTCTCCTCGTCCCTGATTTGTAGCCGTATTGTGTGTCTTCCTACGCCACAATACGGTGCAGGGCCTATCATGGGTCTCTCTGCCCCCTTTCTTGCCTCTTCGTTCCCCGATATTTACTTAAGAAATATGAAAATAAATATAGATTTTAAGCTTGTGACTTCGATTTAATTGAAGGTAGAAAAAAGTCGCATAACTGCTCATATACTCAGGAAGCAAAACTCCAAAAGTATCGAAAATGTTGCTTCTAAATGTTGTTGTGCCTGAAAATGCAGTGTAGAAATTGGAATACTGTGTTTGATTGTGTGTGTAGGGAAGTTCAGAGAAGTAAATATATTTATAACAATACTAATAATAATAGTAATAGATAATAATAAATAATACTGTTAACTAGAGTAGTAAAAGATATTACTAACAAGCAAAATCTCGACAAAAAGGAAAAACAGCAATTTAATATTTTGAAGTTGTTAAATATGTCAACTAGTTACGGGTTGTGGTGCATGTGGCATTATTTCGTTGTCATGGTTGCGACCCTTTCCACAGACGCTTACGTCGCCTTATGTGCTTCTGACGAAAATGGATGGCACACAAATTGGGCGACTTTAAAGTCGACGTTTGCTCGAAAATGCAGCTTAAGCTGAGCGTATGCAAGGGTATATGTAAGGTTGCACACACACATATGCATATGTATACATATATATGTATGTGAGTGTGTGTGTGGGAGTGTGTGTGTGGACTGATCAACCCAGTTTTTGGAGTCACTTTATCACAGCAGCCGCATAATGCAGCACTCCAGCTCTGAGTTGCTCAGTTCCATTGGCATCACAAGGCACCAGGTGTCGGAGCCGGAGACGGAGCCGGAGCTCCGTTTCCCTTTTGAAGTGTGTTTTTTACTTTTTAGTGTCGACCCATTTAGCAGGTTCATGAATTGCATGGGCATGGCACACATTTGTAGGGCCCCAACTCACTCGCCCCATCGGCCAGTTGTTGCAACGTTGAGCTGTACGAGTGCCTGGCAGGCGTTTCCTTTAAACATTTTTGGTCGCACATTGTAGCCGTCTAATGAACACATGAATAAAATATGCGATTTGCTTAACTTTGCACGCCATGCCAAAGCAACTGACTTGCCCACATGGAGAGAGAGAGGGAGAGTGAGAGAGACAGACAGAGAAGGAGTTAGAGAACTGTAGAGAACTAGAGAAATGGGACCAGGACCTCCTGCTCATCGCATCAAGTGCAGCAGAAGCAGCAGGCATATAAAGGGTAGATGGTATTGAAATTGAAGGGGTGCTGAAATGTGGAGACGAGGGGGCAATGGGTTTGATTTAGCAGATTTATCTTGGTGGCGCAGGCAGGAAGCTTTTGTTACTGCTCCACAGGCGACGAATTCAAAAAACGTTGAAAGTCACTCAACAGTTTAGCAAAATGGCGACGAGTGGCGACTCCACATGCTGATAATGATGATGCTGATGATGATGATGATGATAATGCTGATGATGATGATGCACTTTGAGTATCTGTGTACCTTGTGCGCTCGATTTGCAACTTGCCATCTACACTGTGGAACTCTGCCGCAAAGTGGCCCATTAAAATGAATCAGCGAAGTAATTGCCAATTCAAATTTCCGATTATCTATAGTTATTTTTAAAATAAATCCAACATTAATCCAAAATATTTGATTTCGAATAAATTACTTATAAATGCCAATGTTTTCAAGACTTATTTTCGAGCGTTCCATACAGTTGCCGTGCAGTTAAAGTAAATCTTCGCTTGTTAAAAGTGGAATGGTTATTTGCAGTCATTGAGCTTTCGAAGAGCCGTGTTGTTGTTGTTGTTGTTGTTGTGGCAGTCAGTGCGTGCAATAGAAAATTGGAGCAGCGATAAAAATGTGGCGCCAAGCAGATGATGGTCCAAATAACGAAAGGCGAACAGGAAAAACCAGCGAAGGCCAAACTAAAGCGGTTCAATGGGCACGTTGAGACAAGCAGCGGATTTCTTATAGAATTAATATCAAGCTACGAGCCACAGACAGAACGCCTTCGCGGAAAGACGGCAGGACGGCAGGACGGCAGCACAACAGGACGGAAGGAAGGAAGGAAGCAAGGAAGCACGGCAGCTCGGAATCAAAATGGAACAAAATTGAATAACACAAAGAAAAAAGCAAAAGTTTTGCCATCCACATCTCATTGTATGCAATTCAATTGCCAAGTGAAAATCTAAAAGCAGCCAAGACCGAGGGGCGGGGAGGGTGGAGCAAGGAGTGGTCGAAGGACTATCGACGCAGGACTACCGACGACAGCGAAGACAAAGGCAACGCCAAGTGGTAGTCATGGCCATAATCAAACCAAAAAGGTTAAGTGGAAAGTTGAGCTGAGTCGAGCCAAGCTGAGCTGAGTCGAGCTGAGCTGAGCTGAGTCGAGTTGAGCTGAGCTAAGCTGCGAGGAGATCAGATTGTCACTGGCTGCTTGTTGTGCATTTTGGCCACACAAAAACGGCTGCCATTGCAACTATTTGATATTTGATATGTGGTATGCACCATTTCGAGCGGCAGCCTCGACTCTCAGAGTCGTATAAGTGATTTATTTTATGTCGTCAAGTGGCGCGTGCCACACGCACATCATCTTTCAGCGCAAACGAGCTGCAACGCTCATGTTGCATGCCAACTTGCCGGTAATTGTTGCAGCCATAAACTACACAATTAGCCATATGTATTGGCCCATTGAGAGTTGGCTAAAAATAAAAAAAAAAACCCTTTAAAATCAAAATACGATTTATGTTAATGTAAATGGCCGCTGATAAATAATATTTATATTTCTTAAATAAAAAATAAAATAAAAATAAAAATAATAAATAAAATTATTTAATGCAAATAGCCATAACAGTAAACTTATATTTGGCACTTGAATACATTTAACAAAACTTGCTTACCGAAACCTGATCAACTGTAAATCCAGTCAAATTTTCAATTCAAAATTTAAGATTATTATTTTTGAATTGTTTATTTTATTTTTTGAAAACTTAAATTTTATTATTATTATTATGATTGGGGAAAGGTTAGCACTGCGACCTATGAGGTCTATTGTGCCCTCTTACTGAGCCTACAGCTCTTCCATCAATCCCAACTCCTGCACGAATGCCTGGATCTTTGTCGGGTTGAGGGTTTCTATGTCCTTGGGCCTCATGATATGCTGCCCTAGGATGCTGCATCTTTTCCTGATTAAGGCGACGCATTCTGCTAGGATGTGCGTCGAGGATTCCTGCTCGTATCCGCAAAACCTGCATACATCGCTGCTGCAAATACCTAGGTGACTTCTCCGTCTACAGTGTCCTGTCCATAGACCGGTGAGTATTCTGAGTCTATTCTTCCCCATGGATATCATCAGCTAGGAGACTTCTGGCTTGTCGGAGTCCTGGAGTCTCTGCCCAGCTCCGTTGCCGCATCTGTCTCTCTTCGTCCCTGATTTGTAGCCGTATTGTGTGTCTTCCTATGCTGTGTCTCTCTGCCCCCATTCTTGCTTGCTTGTCAGCCTCTTCATTCCGCGCTAAGTTTTATTAGTTGAATAACATTGTTCTCAGGCTCAAACTGAAAGTTCAAATTCAAATATTTGTATGATTATGGCAAATTCCCAAGGATGCATAGAAACAGGCCTGTTTTGAAACATTTGCCAGTGAGTGCCAGTGAGTGCCAGTGAGCACCAGTGAGTGCCAGTGAGTGCGTTAGCTTCAAGCTGCGATGGGGCCACAACTCCATCAATTTGAACTAGCTGAAAATATCGAAAGCCAAGCGAAATGACGAACGGCCAGGTGACCCCCAAGGGTAAAACGTGGGCGTGGGCGCACACCAACTATTATTACTCTGCGCCCAAACCACGCCCCCCCGCCCCCTTCACTGCTCAAACTACCCCTCTGGCTACCCCCACAAGTGACTCTCAAAGTTTTTAGCGGTTTTTTATGCTATGCCGTTTACTTGTGTGTTAAATTGAAACGTTTATTATGCCCTTGTAGAGAGTACTATAACTTTGTTGACAGCAGACTTCTACGACGTCATAGAGTATATATATTCCTGATCAGTGTCACTGATCGAGTCGATTTGGCCGACCGTCAGAACTCAATCAGTTTATAAGCAATCTTGAAAGATTACTTGGCTTTTATCCGTAATTTTGCAGACCGTACACGTATCGAAAATGACCGGATCGGACTACTTTGTCATATGGCATCCATAGGAACAACAGGTCGAAGATAAATTGTGAATGATAAGATAAAATCAAAACTTATATTCCATATTTGGAGTCTCTAGTTGTTATAATCTCTGAGATCCGCGCATTCACACAGACGAACGGATATACCTGATGGGGTCAAGGATGCCACTCCCTGTCTGTCCCATCCTTTTGCACAAAACCATTATACCCTTCTGACCAATTGTTGGTGGCTTCGGGGTACAAATTGTTGTGTAAAACGAATCATTTTTTTCCCTTGTTTTTTTTTTAAATATTTTCGTAAAACGAAAATTGTTATTTAAATATTCAACGTAGAAAAACGTAATAATATTTGAAGCTCCTGGCAAAAATATATATCTAAGCAAATGCGGTCCGCTTTCTGGTTGCTGCTGTTGCTGTTAGTTTTGCTTCTGTTGGCAAGGATATCCTGCGGCTACATAAAGGACAAGCAGCACAGTGCAGCCAAGAGGCAGCAGTGGAAGCAGCAGCCAAGAGGCAGCAGTGGAAGTAGCAGCCAAATCAGCAGCCGAGAGCAATAGCTTAGCATTTCTTTGCTGCTCCTTTGTTGCAGCTGAATGCGCCACATTTCACTTGCAGTTCACTTTTATTTGCCAACAGTTTTCAATGCTTTTGGCCATTTTATGGGCCTATATCACAAGCACCCCCCCTGCCCCCGCTTACACCCACAATGGCATGCAACATCAAATAGTTTACAGAGCTGCAATAACTAAGTCAAATCCTCGGTCGAAGACTTTATACACCAAAATGACATGAAGACCCATAGAGTCGTAGACCGACCATTGAGCCATACATCCAAGAGCTCAAGATGAAGTCAGCCAATTAAAAGGCTGAAAAACTTTCAAAACAGCTGAAAAACCGCTGCTTGAATACCCCAGCAGAAAACAGCTTTCATGAAATGTATATACCGATGTGAATCCAGAATTTCTCTTATATGAGTGCACTAACTGCTGGAATAGCCAGCTTGCCTAAGATATTTCCGGTGCGAATAATACACTTGGAGAAAAGTACGTTTCAGATATTATTGAATCAGCATAAATCCTTTAATGACTTGATGTCATATACATCGTCCAATCGGCTTTAAGGGCTCCAGTTTCCATCGCGTCATTCCAAACTTCATGTGCCAGGGCGGCGATTTCACCAATCAAAACGGCACTGGCGGCAAGTCGATCTACGGCAACAAGTTCCCCGATGAGAACTTCCGCCTGAGGCACACCGGCTCCGGCATCCTGTCGATGGCCAATGCTAATCGCAATTCTTCATTTGCACTGTGAAGACCACCCGGTTGGATAACAAGCACATTGTGTTCGGCGAAGTTGTTGAGGGCTTGGATGTTGTCAAGCAGATCGAATCTAACGGTTCGCAGTCGGGCAAGACCACAAAGAAGATCGTGGTCGCTGATTGCGGATCACTTTAAGATAGCTGAACTCCTTCTCTGGTTAAGACGAATCAAATCACGAGAGACCCCGAGCTAAGCTGTTAAGTCTGTTAATTCGCTTGAGCACAGGTGCTATCGGAAAACGATTTGTATCGATATTCGGTAAGTGTGGCAGTTATCGATTCAAAGTAATAACTTCGTTTTGCTCACATAGTCTCTAGGGTCGGAGAGCTTATACTCGCTTGTTGATACTCGTTAAATATCTGTACGTTATTTTATCGGACATGCTTCCTTACATGCACATATTTCCCTTCTTCCAATTATTATGGTTCTTTTGAGATCAGCAGCGACAAATTAAATAAATATTAAATGGCGATCACACAAATTATTGAAACAGACTATTTGAAATGATTTTAATACATTGAATATCAAAATTAAGTCGATCTGCGGACATAGCAGGCGTGGTCGAGTGGTCAAGGCGTCTGACTCGAAAGCAGATTCGCTCGGAAGGCCTAGGTTCGAATCCTGTTGGCTGCGGGTAATTTAATTTTATTTTATTTGTTTTCTACCTATTTGCTTATCATTGCTTTTTATTGTTTGCATTGTTGCCGGCTTGGTGGAAGTGAGCGTTGAGTCTTTGCACTACGCAACATCAGCTGTGGGTTCGAATCCCGCTTCGGGCATGGTTGTTTAGTCTTGTTGTTTTTCCAAAAGGTAGTCTTTATTCTATTCTTCTCTCTGTACTACCATTATTTCTCATGATGACAAAAATAATTATGGATTTCCTTATCGAAGCCACCCAAGGCGCATAGATGTATCCATTTGCAACAGTGACACCAACGTAACTTGTGTTGTGATTCATTGGCGCCCGACGACTCCATTCGGGATCATAGCTTAAGCGCTTCTGGGACATCGGCGACATTATCGAGTGGAAGACATCTTGCTCGGTTGCGGCAGTAGCAGCAAAAAAAAATAATAAAATAAAAAAAATAAAATATAAATAAATAAATATTTTTTTTTTGCTGTGTGCGATAATAAGCATGAGTGGATCAGGATCACATGCCATTATGTGGCGTGGTCATTGCATATGAAAAGTGCAACTTGACCAATGGCCAATTGTTTGTGGAAGAATTGTGAAATCGGAAAATGCAACTCTGGCTGAAAAAGCTGAGTTTGATGAGTGTGACGAAAAGGCATTATCAAGCATAATGCTGGGTGTAGCACGCAGCACTGTACGTTTGCGCTCAGGAGTGGTAACTGTCCAACCGTCCGACTCGACAGCACGGTCATACCTCAGGAGAACCTGGGTATGTATCTGGACAGGAAACTTACCTGGCGCAAACACATACACACATACAGATCACCGCAGCAGCGTGTAGATCCAAGAGGGCGAAACTCACATGGGTTGCTGAAGTCGTCAAGCAAACTCAGCATGAGCAACAAGCTGTTGCTGGTGGTGTACACAATCTGTTTACTGTCATTAGCATGAGTTGAAGCTGCCATAAATGAACACAAAATGAGGCAACATTGTTGCAAGTCCTTTAAAGTTGATGGGGCGCGTGATAAATCGCATTTTCTTTGTTTTTCGATTGCTGCACGAAAGCATTTGTATGCAGTGCAACATTTTGTGGCACGCACTGCAATTAGCCGTTAAAGTGAACGCAGCCGACGACAGCTGTTGGCACACGCATTCAAATTGCAGCAATTGTGCATGGGCTTGCTGCTGTGTCAGTTGCAACAATGAACATACGATTTTTTTCAGTGCCTTTCAACCGATCTTGATGGCATTTTTACACATTTTTATACAAAAAAGATATTTAAAATGTGGCTTTCATGGCTATCGATTTGTATCGATATTCGCGAAAGAGACAAAGCTATCGATTCAATGCACACAAACATGGCAAGATCGACTCGCCTCTTGATTCCGATTAAGAATATTTATATGTGAACATACTATCATTAGCATTAAGGGGTCGGAGATTATTCTGCCTGTTCAGTATATATATATATATATATATATATATATGTTCAAGAATGAACACTAGTGCAAGTGTTCGAGTATGAGCGTGTGACGCTCTGACCAGCTGGTGGCTGGCCCATGCAGGACGGCCTTGTTCATCGTTGTGCCTGCCTCTGATGTTGGATTCGCAACTGCTGTCTTCGCTGGCGACGGGCTGCCGGCGGCTGGCGTCGCGACGGTTGCCGTGATCTGGTCGCTGTTAGGCGCCGATGCGGATGCCTTCCCAGCAATCGCCGTTACCCAGCCGCAGTTAGGCGCCGAAGCGGTCGTCTCACAAGCAGCTGCATAATAGTATACATGTATTTAGGTCTTAGGCATTTTGTATAAATAAAGAGCCTGCTCGTCAGAGCGGGCAGTTCGATTCTAAACGTCAACTCGTCAAAACTATTTCTGTTTGTCTCCATTTGAAGTTGAATTTCAAATTTGCTTGATTTTGTTCGTTTCGTTGAGCCTATTGCATATGTTTATTTCATTTTTATTATTATTTAAAAATACAAATGTGGCCACTTGACGAGGAACACACAAAACTATGCAACACACACACATTTCACAGGGGTGGTAGCTAGGGGTGCAGATGGGGGTGCTAAGGGGGGTTCTCGATAAAACTACGTGCTCGGCCAATCATTTAGTTACTTTGCCTGTCGGGCACAACAACAAATACCAGAGAGAAATATGAAGAATTTGTTGATAATGTTAACGATCGTCCGCAATTGGGCTTGTTGAGTGTGTGATAAGCGGCTTTGCACGGGACAACACACGCACACACCCCCCCCCCCCCCCACCAGCACACATTTACACCCATTAAACAGACAAAAGAGCTAAGCCCTGCTGCGGTTGTCCACGTCCTTCTTGCTTGTGTGCACGGATGTGTGTTGTCCGACTTCCCCACACCACACAGAGAAAAATATGAGATGCCTTAGTTTTAACTTTAATTTTCAGTGTACCTGCACCGCCCTTATGAAATGAGCGTCTGCTTACATTGGAGTGTGCAAAACTTCTTGGCAATAAAACTAGATTATTGATAATATGCCAACAGGGTGCAGGGCATCTCGTAGTCGAGCTCCATCTAGTACAGCACTCTTACTTGTTTGTCTCCGTGTAGGTATTCAAAATGTTGGCTCTGCCAAGCCGAAATAAGTTGCGCAAACCGTAAAGCTAAAGGGGTGGTTGGGTGGTTCCCTGAAGTGACTGTGTGGTTGTTTTGTTTTGCTGATTGTTTGGTTGCTTGCTGGCTCTGCTCGAATTGTGGCACGTTGAAGCGGCAACTTATTAACGAGTCGCGCTGTCAGTCAGCAAAATTCATACAGTCAGAAACCGCGTCAAGTGACGATAAGTGTTCCTATGTGGTCAGCCGTAATACCACAGTGAGACCTCCACTTTGACGTTCCCAACAGGCAAATGATGCGCTGAAATTCAGCTTGTAGCTCAAAATTAAAGTAAGTTTAAAGTTTTTAGTTTAATTATTGCAATATGAAGAAAACTTGTTCTGAATAACCGAGAGAGAGAGAGAGAGAGAGAGAGAGAGGGAGAGAGAGAGAGGGAGAACTGTTTCTTTTCCTGATTTGAGATGCTATGAGCAACGACTTTGTGGCATGGCAGATGCCAAATACGAAATTCGAATCGAGCGCAAAGTTGCTGTTGTTGGATTGTTGTTGTTGAGTTGTTGTTGTTGTTGTTTTTGTTGTTGTTGTTGTTCAATTGTTGTTGTTGTTGTTGGTGCCCCCAGGAAACACACTGCCACCAATAAGCACAACAGCGCCAGCAGCAACAGCAATGAACACAAAAATTAATGACACGTACTTCTAAGGCACAGTCGAGTCGTGGATGCCCATATATCGATGTATCGATTTTCAGGCTATAATTTTTACTTGTCTTCCGACCTAAGATCACGTTTTTAGCTTTAAATGCACGATTGATTTAGGGACAAAATAATGATCAAAAAGCCCTCGCTTTTTAAAATTAGTTGAGTTTTGACGAAGTTATGGCATTTTGAAGATTCGACCTATGCCCATATATCGATGTATCGATTTTCAGGCTATAATTTTTACTTGTCTTCCGACCTAAGATCACGTTTTTAGCTTTAAATGCACGATTGATTTAGGGACAAAATAATGATCAAAAAGCCCTCGCTTTTTAAAATTAGTTGAGTTTTGACGAAGTTATGGCATTTTGAAGATTCGACCTATGCCCATATATCGATGTATCGATTTTCAGGCTATAATTTTTACTTGTCTTCCGACCTAAGATCACGTTTTTAGCTTTAAATGCACGATTGATTTAGGGACAAAATAATGATCAAAAAGCCCTCGCTTTTTAAAATTAGTTGAGTTTTGACGAAGTTATGGCATTTTGAAGATTCGACCTATGCCCA
The DNA here is from genome assembly GCA_035043855.1 of Drosophila percnosoma. NCBI lineage: Eukaryota > Metazoa > Arthropoda > Insecta > Diptera > Drosophilidae > Drosophila > Drosophila percnosoma. Next base: position 324,768 of record JAWNMQ010000233.1, read on the forward strand.
TATATCGATGTATCGATTTTCAGGCTATAATTTTTACTTGTCTTCCGACCTAAGATCACGTTTTTAGCTTTAAATGCACGATTGATTTAGGGACAAAATAATGATCAAAAAGCCCTCGCTTTTTAAAATTAGTTGAGTTTTGACGAAGTTATGGCATTTTGAAGATTCGACCTATGCCCATATATCGATGTATCGATTTTCAGGCTATAATTTTTACTTGTCTTCCGACCAAAAATCACGTTTTTAGCTTTAAATGCACGATTGATTTAGGGACAAAATAATGATCAAAAAGCCCTCGCTTTTTAAAATTAGTTGAGTTTTGACGAAGTTATGGCATTTTGAAGATTCGACCTATGCCCATATATCGATGTATCGATTTTCAGGCTATAATTTTTACTTGTCTTCCGACCAAAAATCGAGTTTTTAGCTTTAAATGCACGATTGATTTAGGGACAAAATAATGATCAAAAAGCCCTCGCTTTTTAAAATTAGTTGAGTTTTGACGAAGTTATGACATTTTGAAGATTCGACCTATGCCCATATATCGATGTATCGATTTTCAGGCTATAATTTTTACTTGTCTTCCGACCAAAAATCGAGTTTTTAGCTTTAAATGCACGATTGATTTAGGGACAAAATAATGATCAAAAAGCCCTCGCTTTTTAAAATTAGTTGAGTTTTGACGAAGTTATGGCATTTTGAAGATTCGACCTATGCCCATATATCGATGTATCGATTTTCAGGCTATAATTTTTACTTGTCTTCCGACCTAAGATCACGTTTTTAGCTTTAAATGCACGATTGATTTAGGGACAAAATAATGATCAAAAAGCCCTCGCTTTTTAAAATTAGTTGAGTTTTGACGAAGTTATGGCATTTTGAAGATTCGACCTATGCCCATATATCGATGTATCGATTTTCAGGCTATAATTTTTACTTGTCTTCCGACCAAAAATCACGTTTTTAGCTTTAAATGCACGATTGATTTAGGGACAAAATAATGATCAAAAAGCCCTCGCTTTTTAAAATTAGTTGAGTTTTGACGAAGTTATGGCATTTTGAAGATTCGACCTATGCCCATATATCGATGTATCGATTTTCAGGCTATAATTTTTACTTGTCTTCCGACCTAAGATCACGTTTTTAGCTTTAAATGCACGATTGATTTAGGGACAAAATAATGATCAAAAAGCCCTCGCTTTTTAAAATTAGTTGAGTTTTGACGAAGTTATGGCATTTTGAAGATTCGACCTATGCCCATATATCGATGTATCGATTTTCAGGCTATAATTTTTACTTGTCTTCCGACCAAAAATCACGTTTTTAGCTTTAAATGCACGATTGATTTAGGGACAAAATAATGATCAAAAAGCCCTCGCTTTTTAAAATTAGTTGAGTTTTGACGAAGTTATGGCATTTTGAAGATTCGACCTATGCCCATATATCGATGTATCGATTTTCAGGCTATAATTTTTACTTGTCTTCCGACCTAAGATCACGTTTTTAGCTTTAAATGCACGATTGATTTAGGGACAAAATAATGATCAAAAAGCCCTCGCTTTTTAAAATTAGTTGAGTTTTGACGAAGTTATGGCATTTTGAAGATTCGACCTATGCCCATATATCGATGTATCGATTTTCAGGCTATAATTTTTACTTGTCTTCCGACCTAAGATCACGTTTTTAGCTTTAAATGCACGATTGATTTAGGGACAAAATAATGATCAAAAAGCCCTCGCTTTTTAAAATTAGTTGAGTTTTGACGAAGTTATGGCATTTTGAAGATTCGACCTATGCCCATATATCGATGTATCGATTTTCAGGCTATAATTTTTACTTGTCTTCCGACCAAAAATCACGTTTTTAGCTTTAAATGCACGATTGATTTAGGGACAAAATAATGATCAAAAAGCCCTCGCTTTTTAAAATTAGTTGAGTTTTGACGAAGTTATGGCATTTTGAAGATTCGACCTATGCCCATATATCGATGTATCGATTTTCAGGCTATAATTTTTACTTGTCTTCCGACCTAAGATCACGTTTTTAGCTTTAAATGCACGATTGATTTAGGGACAAAATAATGATCAAAAAGCCCTCGCTTTTTAAAATTAGTTGAGTTTTGACGAAGTTATGGCATTTTGAAGATTCGACCTATGCCCATATATCGATGTATCGATTTTCAGGCTATAATTTTTACTTGTCTTCCGACCTAAGATCACGTTTTTAGCTTTAAATGCACGATTGATTTAGGGACAAAATAATGATCAAAAAGCCCTCGCTTTTTAAAATTAGTTGAGTTTTGACGAAGTTATGGCATTTTGAAGATTCGACCTATGCCCATATATCGATGTATCGATTTTCAGGCTATAATTTTTACTTGTCTTCCGACCAAAAATCACGTTTTTAGCTTTAAATGCACGATTGATTTAGGGACAAAATAATGATCAAAAAGCCCTCGCTTTTTAAAATTAGTTGAGTTTTGACGAAGTTATGGCATTTTGAAGATTCGACCTATGCCCATATATCGATGTATCGATTTTCAGGCTATAATTTTTACTTGTCTTCCGACCTAAGATCACGTTTTTAGCTTTAAATGCACGATTGATTTAGGGACAAAATAATGATCAAAAAGCCCTCGCTTTTTAAAATTAGTTGAGTTTTGACGAAGTTATGGCATTTTGAAGATTCGACCTATGCCCATATATCGATGTATCGATTTTCAGGCTATAATTTTTACTTGTCTTCCGACCAAAAATCGAGTTTTTAGCTTTAAATGCAGGATTGATTTAGGGACAAAATAATGATCAAAAAGCCCTCGCTTTTTAAAATTAGTTGAGTTTTGACGAAGTTATGGCATTTTGAAGATTCGACCTATGCCCATATATCGATGTATCGATTTTCAGGCTATAATTTTTACTTGTCTTCCGACCTAAGATCACGTTTTTAGCTTTAAATGCACGATTGATTTAGGGACAAAATAATGATCAAAAAGCCCTCGCTTTTTAAAATTAGTTGAGTTTTGACGAAGTTATGGCATTTTGAAGATTCGACCTATGCCCATATATCGATGTATCGATTTTCAGGCTATAATTTTTACTTGTCTTCCGACCTAAGATCACGTTTTTAGCTTTAAATGCACGATTGATTTAGGGACAAAATAATGATCAAAAAGCCCTCGCTTTTTAAAATTAGTTGAGTTTTGACGAAGTTATGGCATTTTGAAGATTCGACCTATGCCCATATATCGATGTATCGATTTTCAGGCTATAATTTTTACTTGTCTTCCGACCTAAGATCACGTTTTTAGCTTTAAATGCACGATTGATTTAGGGACAAAATAATGATCAAAAAGCCCTCGCTTTTTAAAATTAGTTGAGTTTTGACGAAGTTATGGCATTTTGAAGATTCGACCTATGCCCATATATCGATGTATCGATTTTCAGGCTATAATTTTTACTTGTCTTCCGACCAAAAATCGAGTTTTTAGCTTTAAATGCAGGATTGATTTAGGGACAAAATAATGATCAAAAAGCCCTCGCTTTTTAAAATTAGTTGAGTTTTGACGAAGTTATGGCATTTTGAAGATTCGACCTATGCCCATATATCGATGTATCGATTTTCAGGCTATAATTTTTACTTGTCTTCCGACCAAAAATCACGTTTTTAGCTTTAAATGCACGATTGATTTAGGGACAAAATAATGATCAAAAAGCCCTCGCTTTTTAAAATTAGTTGAGTTTTGACGAAGTTATGGCATTTTGAAGATTCGACCTATGCCCATATATCGATGTATCGATTTTCAGGCTATAATTTTTACTTGTCTTCCGACCAAAAATCACGTTTTTAGCTTTAAATGCACGATTGATTTAGGGACAAAATAATGATCAAAAAGCCCTCGCTTTTTAAAATTAGTTGAGTTTTGACGGAGTTATGGCATTTTGAAGATTCGACCTATGCCCATATATCGATGTATCGATTTTCAGGCTATAATTTTTACTTGTCTTCCGACCAAAAATCACGTTTTTAGCTTTAAATGCACGATTGATTTAGGGACAAAATAATGATCAAAAAGCCCTCGCTTTTTAAAATTAGTTGAGTTTTGACGGAGTTATGGCATTTTGAAGATTCGACCTATGCCCATATATCGTTATATCGATTTTCAGGCTATAATTTTTACCAGGCTTTAATTTAGCCACTAGCCCGACAATAGGTCAGTAAACTCCCAGCTAAGCCGAGGCTAAGTTCGCATATTGTCAAGTTTATAAGTCGAATATAGGAAGTAAGTATTTATACAGCAAACACCACTTAAAAACCCAAGAATTACGCGAAACGTGCTTAAAGTTAGTGCATTCCCATGATGCACAGAAATAAGTGGATCACTTAAGTAAATATATGATTTATTAGATAATACAGATAAACAGGTAGATTAGATAACATAGATAAATATGTATGTACATTAACAAATCTCCAATTGTAGTTAGCTGCTCAGGAATATAGTGTGCAGATTTGTGCTTGTTTCAGTGTTGCCAATTTGAATTTTGGCAGTTTCAAAAGTAAAATAGGATTTTTGTTTGCATTTTGCTAATTTAACAGATATAATAATGCATTATTATTCAGTAGAATTTAGTAGTATTTAGTATTTTTGTTTAGTTTTGGGCATTAGTTAAATCAATAACATTGTTTGCTCAAGAGGAGTGCAAGCATTCGATGCTTGTGACAATAATATAACAAAAGATCTGGAAATGAAAATGTTAAACTGTTAAAAAATATTGAAAACTTTTTTTTTCCATTATCAAAGTCAGTTATAAAGATACTTAAGAAAATAGATACTTTTTAGCAATGTTTCTCAAAATTTTGCTTGAGTTTTCTCTCATGAATATTTTTTCCAAGAACGAACTTTGTTTTCTTGTCCAAAGGTGGGAACACTGGCTGGATTCCTAGCTTGGATTTAATAGCTCAAATTGATGGCCTGCTGACGATGATACAAGCGCACAAGGATCTCATAGCTGCTGAGGCGCACCTCCTGTCCCCCAAATGGTATTTGCAGACAGTGATGGGATTGCAGAATCTTGCCGGGCGTCAGAGTGCCACAATAGTGTCCACGTCCCACAAACAACGGTTCTCCATTGCTGGCACGTCCCGCCTCCACAGCGCCGGCAGCGATGCTGCCCGACGAGGACCTCGTAGCGCGGCTCGACCAGCTCCCGACCGGCGTGTGCGATGTAGGCGCAACCACGACTGGGCGCCGCCTTGCCCGGAATATGGGATCCGGCGTAGAAGGCGCGACAGACGAGCAGCGGCGCAATGTCGCTGCCATGGCCACCGAAGACGGCATCAGGTGGCGTATACCCGGGACTGGCACTCATCCACAGATCGTAGTCGGTGGTGGCTCCATGGGTGGATGGACCGCTGTAGGATGGCGCACACACGGCCGGCGTGTAAGAGGAACAGCTGGGCGCATAAGGACCCAGTGGTGGCTTATAGGTCGCTGCCGGCATATAGGTGGAGCCAACGGCCGCAGGTGGTGCCACCTGAGCTGGTGTGAAACCTACCGTGGCAGCTGGAACCATCGTTGCCGGCGTGTAGGCGGGCGGCAGATGGTGTTTAAGTGGGATGGCCACTGGAACGGCCAGTGGTGGATTGTATGTGGGCAAGATCGTTGGCTCTGGTGGTGGTGGTGGTGGTGCAAATGGACTTGAGCCAGGCATCGGCATGGGCGTGTACTGTGGCGGCCTGTCGTTCAGCGGAAAGGGCATGGCATCAAAGTCCGGCGGATAAGGATAGGGCCTACGGGCAATTGCTGGCGGCGGTGGTGGTGGCGGTGGTGTTAGCGTTTTTGTTTTTGTTTTTTGTTGTTTTTGTTGTTGTTGTTGTTCAATTGTTGTTGTTGTTGTTGGTGCCCCCAGGAAACACACTGCCACCAATAAGCACAACAGCGCCAGCAGCAACAGCAATGAACACAAAAATTAATGACAAGTACTTCTAAGGCACAGTCGAGTCGTGGATGCACAACCACGAAATACCCTGTAGTAGTAGTAGTCATTCAGGATACTAGCCAAAAATGTGGATACCGAAATGACAGGCAAACAATGACAATATTTGGGCTTGATTAAGTTTAAATATTGACAGGGTATTACGAATTTCTATGACAAACAGTCACACATGGTGCATTGTGTTGCCTGTATAAATTACAGGGTATACTAATAGCAACAACAACTGCAACTGCAACCGCAACTGCAACCGCAACTAGTATTAGCTGACAAACACACATACATTCCAAAACTAAGCCGCATCAAGATCGCAGCCGGCACCAATGAAGAACCAGAACAAAAACCTGCCAAAGTTGCAGTTGCAGTTGCAGTTGCACATCTGTGCAGATGGACATCTGTGTGTGTGTGTGTGTGTGTGTGAGTGTGTACTTTGTTATAAATAGCAAAGTACTACCTCAATCAGACGGCCATTTAATGCAGCACTTTTTGGGGGCAAAGAGTTTTGGACGTTGGCAACTTCGACACCGGTAAACATGAGTGCCCCTTGTTGTTTGCATGCTGCAAAATCCAGCCAGACACTTTGATAGATGCTGTGGCCGCGACCAACAATATATATATGAGTATATTTAACTAAATATTTATGTATGTATACAAATACATGGCTTAAATCGCATTTAAATGCGTCGAAATTTGTTGGTAACACTTTGAGAATTTATGCACATCCCACACAGATTCACTCCCAGGGCGACCTAAATGGGATATTGGGATAGAAACGAACATAAATAAGAAAAGTCTTTTGCACACACACGCACACACACACACACACACATATGTGTATTTATAGAGTCGAAATATATATGCGATATCTGTATGTATGTCAGCTAATCCAATTATTGCTGCCGAAAGTCCAGCATCATCTCCGATTTCCGTCAGTGAGTATTTTTGGATATGATTCCAATTAGCGATGAAACAAAAACTAAAAATTAACATTTGCATTTTGCAATTTAAATTATATATTCACATATGCCACATATGCCACATATACAAGTCGGAGATGACTCATTTAGCTGCAGTAGGAACAATCGGTTGAAAGATGAGTCTTAAGTCTGCGCCTATCTCGATCAAGCAAACCCCAATCGAAGTGTTAAGTATATAAGTGAATTATAGCAAAGTATACTGACAGAGTTTCCAGTTATCAGCTATAATCCTTGACTAACTGAACAGATTTCAATCACAGAGTTAAGGAGCGCACTTTGGCAGCAATCTACATAGATACAGATACCCCCTACCGCAACCGAAACCACCCACTCAAGTCAAGCCAGTCAAACGGAGCCAGCGAGTGGAGGCACCAGCAAGAACAACCACATGCAATTGGAAGGCACTGGAAAGTAGCACATTGTTTCGACGCCTTCGTCCGTCCACCAAGCCACCAAGAAAGGCTTGCAGGTAGGCTGAATGAGTGACGGTCTTAATTACAGAGAGATTAGCATGGTCGGACGGGGAGGACGCATCAAGTCTCTTGTGGGTGATGGTTAGAAGTGAGGATGGTGAGCAGGCTGAGGAGGCTGAGGAGGCTGTCTGGCCAGCGATTGAAGTCAATGTCACGTTTCATTATGATGACGCTGTGGCCTTAGATGATAAGCAGATGCCTGCACAGGTGCAACACCAGGGTGCAGTTGCAGGCACTTCACCGGTTCCTTGGCTGCTTGGCAGCTTGCTTCACCCTGTCATGCTTGGGGCTCCTCTTCTTGTTTGCTTTCTCTTGCCTTGAATGGCAGTTACTTATTTCTCCAACTGCTGCTTGGACGCTTTTGTTACATTTGATTGTCGCAAACGAAGTGGAAAAGTAAATGCACACACACCCACACACACACGCACACACACACACGTATGCAGGCAGAACGGAAATGCACACTAATTACTTACTCCTTGCTAACTGGCTGACTGACTGACTGGCTGGCGCAAGGACTGGGTGGAGTAAGGAACCCTTTCTTACTTGAGCGCTCCTATGCGCTTTGGCCATTTCACTCTTTATTTGCCTTCCATTTTTCCTTATTTCTGTTGCTATTTCTTTTATACCAAGCACCCGCTGCAAATGCTTGAGAGGAGTATAATGATTTTGACGTGTTGTATGTAACAGGCAGAAGGAAGCATCTACGACCCCATAAAGTATATTTACATGCATATACTGGATCATGATCAGCGCAGATCAGGTTTATTTAAATCTGCCACCGATTGCCGAATATCGATATATTTCGATTTCCGATAGTAATAAAAGAGAATGTATTTTAAAGACATTAAAATTCAGATCAGGTGAGAAACGTGTATAATCTGAACGTGTAATAAAATTTGACCAGATTTAACAACTGGGATGAGGGTATGTCTAGGTCGAGCTCACTCGACTACAGCATTCTTTTCATTCCTTTTCAAATGATAATTGAAAAGGAGCAGCAGAAATTATTGGCCTTTGTTTCGCGCGCACGCCAAGCCAGCGGTTGATGGGAGCCTGGGTGGTTCAGGGTGGTTTTGTTTGAGGGGGTGGGCCGAAAGTCATCCAGCCAAGTAAAATACAATAAGGATGCAGCTATAGATACGTTCAGCTAATAGCGTTTTAATGAAAATGGGAAAATTAATAACTCAACCCGCTGTCTCTGGTGTGTGTGTGTGTGTGTGTGTGTGTTTGAGTATATATAATAAAATTAGACAATTACGTGTGAATTGAAAATAAATAAATAAATATCATGTCCAAAATACAATAAATTCATTTTAGTTTCTCTATTGTTTTCGCTTCATATATTCATTATAACAAAAGCTTAACTGATCTATCGAATAATATTTAATGGGCCAAGGATAGAAGATAGAGCGCCATCTCTAAGATCAAGAAAATTGGACGGTCCCAGAACTTCTTTGCAAATGCTCTTAGGATTAGGGTTCAAGACAGCTTCATCAGCAACCGATTAAAGATGGAGAAAAACTTTGCAATGGATCAAAGGAAGTGGAATGGATTGGAGACTGCAGAAAAAATGGCACAACATTCGCTGCAATGATGAAAATGAGAACCAAGTGAGACCAAAATGCAAATCATTTCTTATTAAATGAACTTAAACTGCAGTGATGAGTGCTGCTGGTCACCCGTTGACCCCCTTTGAGCCAACTCTCTATATATATCAATATATCTGTGATAAGGAAAACTAATTAATTCTGAAACATGAGTTGTTCGGCTGTTTCGAATATGTATTTGGATATATGTATATTTATCTATGTATATTTATCTATGTATATTTATCTATGTATGTACGTATCCCAATCAAGTAAAGCGTTTCTTTCTTTGCTTTTTAATTGCGCTAGTCGATTTGCATATCGTTCGGTGGTATCATAATAACCATAATGTTTTGGCTGCGCACGCAAAGTTTTCAGCAAAAAACATGTCCCAATTCCTGAGAAGGCATAAAAGCATTAGCTAATTGCTTTGTGATTGTAATTCGCGTCACACACAGCACACACACAGCACACACACACACAACACTGCAGCAAACATGCACGCAACTAAAATCAAAGCGAGCGTCAAATATTCAAGAAGAACCAAGGACAAAAGCGGCGGTGCAAGTCCGTTGCCGATTTCTCATTGGATTCGTACTGATAGCGGCTGCTGTTGCAGCTGCTGCTGCTGCTGCTGTTTACGCTTTGAATGGATTTTGCTGATACCTCTGCTGGCAATTCAATTAGTGCGCGTGAAAGTGAGTTTAAATTAGTGAATTACAGAAGTACACCTCTATTCGATTTCCATTTTCTTAATGCGGGTGGGATATAGTCAAGAAATAACAGCTATCTGATGTTCGCTTCCTTTAATACAGAAAGTTATCTGCCAAAAACTGTATTTGATGTGAAATAAAGATGCGTTCATCAAAATTGGCTATTTTGAGTCAGTTATTCATACTGATTAAACATGTATTATAAAAATTATGTGTTATTGATGTCAATCGGTAATTTGCATTTCAAATTGGTGGTCAAAGCGCAACTGCAAGTTATTATTATTATTTTCAGCACGCAGGCGTGAAATAATTACTTTGAATTTACACTCAAATTTTGAGTGTAAGATGAAAGGTTGCCATTTGAGTGAAATTTTGTGGTGGTGCCACTGCTCACATTTTCTTAACGTAATCGATAATATTTAACATGTCGATAATTCATGATAGCTCCAAAGAACCGCCAGTTGAAACTAACCCGACTGAATCTGTGACGTTAAGCATTTTATTTAACTCGACACAATTTTAATATTATTATTTATTACTAATCGATCTTACTCACAACGATGTATCGATAACGTTGAGAGTACTTGTCGAATAATCGATACGCGTATGCAACCACATAGTTGCACATCCCCAATATTTTGCAAAGACGCTAAACAACGCAAAAGCAAATGTCGAAAATTTCACTTTAACTTGTAACAAATAATATTGGCAAAAGACATAAAAAACCTAACAACTGTTGCGGTACAAAGGCGCCATTGCTTCTGAACAACGTAGAAGTGCAGCAGTGTATGCAGTTTGAGAAATCAAACAAACAAAAACGCAACGCGGCAAATTGTGTGTGTGTCAGAAAGGAGGTTGACCCATAAGGAGGTGGAGGGGTAGGCTCACTGGGATATAGAGACTACCAAGGCCAACGCAAAGAACGTAAACATTTAACTGAAAATGTACAGCCTCTATTGATTATTACGCTCACAGAAACGACGAACGCAGTTTTCTACTCACTAACAATATGCAGGTAAGTGTAACAAATGCTGGCTAGCACATCTAATATATCCAAGTATGGACTGCTAAAGATTGGAAATGAATTGTGTCTGTCTGTTTGCGTTGCAGCAAGCCGACGATCCACCATCGCTGCCTGTGGGCACCGAGGTGAGCGCCAAATACAAGGGCGCCTTCTGCGAGGCCAAAGTCAGCAAAGTGGTGCGCAACATTAAGGTGAAGGTTGCCTACAAGCAGGGACTCGGTTCTGGGATTGTGCCGGATGATGCAATTAAGGCGGCGCCCGGACAACTGCGCGCCGGTGCAACCGTTGAGGTGCGCCATCCGGATCGCAAGGAGTGCATTGAGGCGACCATAACCAAAATTCAGGATTGCTCCCAATACACAGTCGTCTTCGATGATGGCGACATTACGACGCTGCGTCGAACAGCTCTCTGCTTGAAGAGCGGCAGGCATTTCAATGAGAGCGAAACATTGGATCAATTGCCACTAACGCATCCGGAGCATTTTGGTAATCCGGTGGTGGGCGGTCGACGCGGGCGACGGCGTGGTCAACTCAACGATGGAAGCTCCGACGATGATGACGAGAGCGATGCCAAGGAGGTGGTCAACGAGAAAGAGGAGCACATTGGCAAAGTCGTTTGCGTCGAGACCGAATCCAAGAAAAAGGACAAGGAGAAATGGTTCCCCGCTCTCGTTGTCGCACCCACCGCCCAAGTCAGCAAGCAGGTGAGTTCAACAAGTTTTCAAATTGATGATTGCCTCCAAGCAGAGTTATTGGTCGGGCACATTCCAGTCCCAAAACAATCTCTTCTTGATTGATTGATGAGTTTTTATTCAACATTTGTTTTCGTAGGCCACTGTGCGCATCCGGGTCAAGGACGAGTATCTGGTGCGCTCTTTTAAGGATGGACGCTACTACACCGTGCCGAAGAAGGAGGCGAATGAGTTTACACGCGAGATAGCCAGCAAACAGGATGTGCCCGCTGTGCAGGCGGCCCTCGAGTTTCTCGACAAGAGCATTTTGCCCGCCCACTGGGATCGCGATTCACTCTTCGGTCTGGCCAATTTGACGACCGATGATGAGGCAGAAATCGAATCGGACTCATCGGACGATGAGCCGCACGAGGAGAAGGATCTGTTTGTGGCACAGCTGTACAAGTATATGGATGATCGTGGCACTCCGCTGAACAAGGTGCCATCAATCCAAAGCCGCGATGTTGATCTCTATCGCCTATTCCGGGCGGTGCAGAAGCGTGGCGGCTACAATCGCGTCACCGCCAAGAATCAATGGAAAATGATTGCCATGCGACTGGGATTCACGCCGTGCACGTTCAGCGTTATGAATTTGGTGAAGCAGGCCTATAAGAAATTTCTGCAGCCATATGGTGATTTTCATCGCAAGCTCGGCTGCTCCATGCTGATGACATCGCGCAACTCCAGTCGCAGCAAGGGTCGCAGCCTGGTCCGTGCCAATTCGGTGGCTTCGCCCAAACCGGCGGAAACCACCAAAATGGAGATAATGAGCAAATTGGCGATGGCCAATCAGGCGCTGGCAGCTCATGTTGCCGCTGGCAGCAGCAGCACAGCAACAACAACAGCAGCAGCAGCATCATCATCATCTTCATCATCATCTACAACAACAACAGCAGCAGCAGCTGCATCATCAACTGCAGCAGGAGTCAACAGTGGGAGTAGTATCAGCGCCACAGCTGCCACCCCCACTCGCGCTGGCTCCAGGGCAATCTCACAATCAGCAGCTGAAGAATCAGGCAATACCAGCGAGTCCAGTGTGGTTGTGGAGCCGGTGAAGAAACAGCGCAAAGTATCCGCCGCAGGCAGCAGCGGCAGCAAAGTCAAGAACCTAGTGGAGAAATTCGAGGAAAAATCAACAGCAGGCACTACCACCAACACCACCACCAACTCCACCACCACCACAGCTGTCACGCCAGCCACTGCAGCAGAGACAGCAGAAGCAGGAGGATCAGCAGCAGCTGGCGGAGCAGTAGCTGTCCCAACAGTGGCCACCGCCACCACATCCAGCGTTGGCAGCACACCGGTTTCCATTTCGGCAGCAGCAGCAGATGCGACAACACCAGCATCAGCAACAACAGTCAGCGCCAAGGATGCAAAGGATGCCGAGGCCGATGTACCATTGGCTAAGATCAAGGCGGCGGCTGTTTCGACGCGCAACAACAGCATGGACAAGGAGCCAAGCGCCGCTGGCAGCAGTGCATCGAGCAAAGCTGCATCGGAAACGCAACGCAGTCGCGACGCATCCCCAGCAGCAACAGGAACAGCAGCCGCATCAGCAACGGGTAAGTCTGCTCGCGATTCCATCTCAATTGCAACAATTGAAGCAACTAGTTGAGTGATCCATGTGGCAAGCTCGATCTTTTATAAATCGTTTGTTAGCTCTATTCGCCCAGCTTCATCGATCTTCGTCTTTATCGCCCAGGCAGACATAGCCCAACACAAATTCAAAATAATATCGGGAAAGAACAGGTATCTTAGGCACGGCGAAGATTACGTACTCCTCCACCTGCTCACATCTAAATCGAATTATCCAAGACCAGAATTCCCATTATTCCTCCCTTTCCTACCCATATCTATATCTATATTCCCATTTAGTTCACATCCCAGTCTTTTTTATTGTGTGTCTATATTTTGTGTGTGTATAAGTTTTTGTGTATTGAAGTTTTTCTGTATTATTGGGATAGCTTTACTTTGACCTTGTGATAGGCATTGGCGAGGACACCGCGCAGATTCCAAATATGCTCGAATGACTCCGGCTGCACATTGTACGACGAGTCGACGGCCTTGGCCCAAATCTCTATATGCTCGTCCTTCTGCTGATCGGCGCTGATTGGCAAACGGGCCGTCCACAGCGACCAGCCATAGTGTCTGCCGTCGGGCTCATTCTCCTGATCCAGGTGGGCGACATACCACGATTTGCCCGCATCACTGGTCAAGTCGACGCGCTCGATGCGTCGACCGCCGCCACTCCAGGCATAGCCGCGAAGCGTAATGCAGCCATCCTTGTCCACTTTGACACGCTCCCCGGGCATGGGGGTGCAGATGGCCGAGGTCACTGGCATCGCTTGTATTGCCTGCGCCTTGCTAAAGTCAACCGTATCCCAGTCTGTGCTCGGACTGAAGCCCTTGTAATCGTTCTGCTGCCAGTGCGAATCCGACTCACAATCGCTGACAACGACCCGGGTTAGCCACTTGACATTGCGGGCACCCACAGTGCCGGGCACAATTACCCTAATTGGATAGCCATGATCCCGACTCAACGGCTGCTCGTTCATCTCGTAGGCGAGCAATACATCGCCGCGTGGATCCAGTGCCTTGGACAGCGGTATCGATGCTCCATACGGATGTGCTGTCGGATCCAGATCGGCACCCTCGAATATAACATGCAATCGCTCATCGGGCTGCACACCCTGCGCCTGGAGCACATCGCACAGACGTGCACCCGCCCACTTAGCATTGCCCACAGCGCCAGGTCCCCAGGACAAACCTAAAAATGATTAGACAGATCGATTGATAGATGCAGAACACACAATTCCTATGACAGATCATACATCATCATATTCTCACACAAGTCAAGCAAGCTTCTCAATTCGACTATACTTGTGTATATATATAGATTTGTATAATTAATTTGTGACCTAGAGTTTATCATTTTTATTAGCCACTTGTATTCATTTTCGCATTTTGAAACCTAACAAAATATCGATGGGGATCCATCGAAGATAATACTCTTCAAATTGATTCTGATTTAAATCTCATCTTGAGTCCTACTCTCTATCTATATATCTATGTCCATCTTGCTATATATGTGTGTATAACTCTCTCTTTGTCTGCAATATTGTGACTTACCTTTGACGGGTTTAATGCGCGTCATTTCGGAGCGCCGATTGCCGCCGCACATGATGGCCGCTGTGACCGTGTGCTTGGGCAGCTTTTGAATCTCGTCGAGGTTGAGCGTGCGATTTGATTGGCCATTGCCCGATTCCACGGTCAATTCGAGCTCGTATTCATCTGGCTTGATGGACGGGACCGGCAAATGATTGCGCACATAGAAGAGTTCGTTGGGCGTGTAGAATTTATCGGCCAGCATTCCAATTGGTGGCTCCGCATTAAATGGCCGCTTGCTGGTCGGCTTGAGCAGCACGTGACGTTTTGGCTCCTGGGCCCACGGTGAGCCTAGCTCATCCGCAACATCATCAGTGATCGCACCCACTTTGTTCAGATTGCCAATGCGAAAGCTTTCGAGCAGCTGAAGCACCTCAACCGTATTGTGCTGCTGATAGATGGCCCAAAACGGATCGATGGCATTGCCAGCAGCCATTAGAATCTTATCTCCGCCGGGATGATTGGGCGCAAATTCGGTGACATCATAAACGCCCAGACCATATGTGATCCAAATGCCGCTCTCTGGCTTGTCGTGACGCAGTACATCCTCCACACTGTATGTGGGCAGCTCCTCGCGCTTTGTCTTGTGCCACAGACGCGCTTTGCTCTCCTCATCGTCATCCACCGCCGCATCCAGCTTGACAGCAGCAGAAGGCGGTGTTAATTGGTTTTCGGTCTGCTTGCGCTTCATTCTGTCTAGTTGATGGAAGAACCAGTAGCCGGCACCGATGCCGCCCATGGCAACAGCGCCATAAAGTGGCCAACTTTGCTGTTGCTCCTCGCTGTTGTTATGATGATTATTATGTTGGTCGTCCTTTGTTCCTGCGCTGCTTGTCGCCAGCAGGCGATGCAGACTACCATTATGGTTGGGTCGATTATTTAGCCCCAATTGACGGCTGGCTGTGGCCAGGAAGCGCAATCGCATGATTATATAATCATTCCCAGCTAGACAACAAATGACTAATTCCCAAATCGGTTTAATGCTTCGTCGCCGCCAGTCAGCAACACGAATTGAGAGTGAATCGTTTCCGTTGTTTGCTTGTCTTTGCTGGCTGTTTATTTGTTGTATTATTACTAATATTATAATTAGTATAATTGTCACGGCATTGGCCTCCCAGCTGTTTGAACTATTGATAAGAGCGTGTTGATTTCGATTTAATCTCGTCTTTTCCTTAATGGGGGGGCTTGCTTGCGTGCAGAGATGCTTCTGTTGCCCCGGCACAAGCCCAAGCACACACACACGTACACGGACGTGTTTTCCTTGCTCTTGCTCGTGTTTCTTGAGTTTGGGCCACCTATCGATAGGTTGTGTCGTGCTATCGACATATGTTCACTGTTTGCTCGATTAACATTTGATCATTATCAGTGCTGTTCCAAAAAAAACAATCAAGCAAAAGCAAAAGTTGCAAAGCTATTCATTTATAATGCGCATAGTATTTAAAATATATAAATACCTACACTGCAACAAAAAGTGGAAGCCAATTTAACGAAATACCTATTTTCGCTTAATTGTGGAATACCCCATTGAGTAAATATATTTGAATGAAACAGCAATAGTTTGGCTTATACGTTTATTATACGTCTATCTCTCTTTAACTCATGTAGCGTCGTCGACAACAACAACAGCAGCAGCAACAGGAGCAGCAGCAAACAGCTCTGCCGGCGGTCCAACAAAAAAGGAGAAACATCAACAACGCAAACAAGTGGAGAAAAGCGATGAGAAGCGCGGCAAGCGGAAGAAGGATGAAATAACTGTGGAGAAAATCGACACGGGCGATTTTATCGTTGGCATCGGTGACAAGCTCAAAGTGAATTATCACGAAAAGAAATCGCCCAGCTCTCATGGCAGCACCTATGAGGCGAAAGTCATCGAGATTAATGTGCAGCGCGGCGTTCCGATGTATCTGGTGCACTATACTGGCTGGAATAATCGGTACGATGAGTGGGTGCCCCGCGAGCGCATTGCCGAGAATCTAACCAAGGGCTCCAAACAGAAGCAGCGCACAATTAGCACCAGCAGCGCCAATAGCGGCGGTGCACCCACCCAGGCGCCCAATCCCGGCCAGTTGACACCAAAGGATGCATCTGCCAAGGGGGAACGAGAACAACAGTTACAGCTTCAACAACAACAGCAGCAGCAGCCACCACCAAGCGCCGGCACTGGTGCATCCTCGATGCTGCATTCGGCTTCGAAAACACCAACAACATCAGCAGCCGTAACACCAGCAACAATGGGGGTTGGCAAACGTGGACGTGGTCGGAGTGATTCAATGCCACCGCGCTCCACAACGCCCTCATCGGTGGCCTCCAATTCGAGTCGCACCAAATCGCCAGCTGCCTCACAGTCGCAACTGAAGCAACACAAGCGTCCAACGCGAATGTTGCAAGCAGCGAGCAGCAGCAACAGTAGCAACAATCTGCGACGTCGCATTTCCGCCTCGGCGTCGATATCGGCAAATGTCTCTGATGCGTCCACGGCCAGTGAAACGGACAGCGATTCTGATGAGCCAGTTCGTCGTCCCAAGCGACTCAGTGCCAAGGAGCAGCAGCTGAACAAAGTAAAGGCCGCAGCAGCGGCGGCCGCAGCAGCAGCGGCTGCATCATCAGCTGGCAAAAAGGGACGCGGCAACAGCGAGCCCAGCGAGGATAGCGACGAGGATGAGGATGAGGAACAATCACAGCCACAGCCACCACCGTCAAATAAACAACAGACACCAGTTGCTTCTGCTGCTGTTGTTGTGCAGCAACAATCGAAACCATTGCAGCGATCACGTGCTGGCACTCGTGCAATGAGCAGTGGAGCCGCCGCCGCCGCTGCTGCTGTTGCTGCTGGGAAGGGACAGGGTCGTGACTATGATCTCAGCGAGATACGGTCGGAGCTGAAAGGCTTTCAGCTGCAGGATCGCAAGGACGCGATCAAAAGCGAACCGAGCGACCCACAGGTCAAACAGGAAGTGTCCAAAACCGGCAGCTCCACGGAGCAATCCTCGGAAACGGATTCGTACATTGACGAGGATTCTCAATCATCCGATAAGCTCGATGATCACAAGCGAGCAACCGGAAAATGCAAGCCCAAAATAACAGCGGCAATTCCCGTCGATAGCGACGGCAACATGACGAATCAAAAAAAGTTGTCCAGCGAGCTGAAGAAGGAAGTTTTTCAACTGCGAGTTGGTGCATATGATGATGTTGGCCAAGACGACGACGAAGACGACGACGATGATGATCGCAAACCGTTCAAACTGGAGCCCAAGGAGGAAACGCCAACGAAGCCCTTTCATAAGGGCGCCGATATCAAACCGACAACAACCATAACGCTAATTGCACCGGCGCGTTTCGGCAGCAACAGCGGAAACAACAGCAGCAGCATCAGCAGTAATCCAAGTGCCAAATGCACATCGGTAATTGTGGAGAAGCCGCTGACATTGCTCAAGAAGACGGAGAAAACGGAAAGCGCAACCAAGAAACTGGAGCTATTAAAGAAGCAACAGCAGCAGCAGCAATCTGTTGGCAGCAGCAGCACTGTGGATGCGAGCAAAAAGTTTGTTGAGCCAGTGCTGCACAAGGAGACGGCAACATTGAAGGTGGAACTGCCTGCAGCCTGTTCGCCATCATCATCCAGCTCCTCGTCCAGCTCGTTCTGCTCCAGCAGCAATAATTCGACGACGACGACGGTCAGCTTGAGCAGCTCATCGGCGACACGTTCGTTGCCGGACATGAGTAAATTGGAAATAAGCAGCGGCACAACAACAACATCGACAACAGCAGCTGCAGCAGGCGCACCTGCAACAGCAATAGCTGCTGCCAAGGAGACCAAATATAGTAGCAGCTGCAGCGGCAGCGGCATCAGTGGCATCAAGTTGCTCTCGTCGGATGTATACGAGTTCAAGGATACGGAGCCATTCGAGTTCGAGAAACGAATCTCGCCTATGGCGGCCATGGGTGGTACAGCGATAGTGCCACTAACGCTACCAGCTGTTGTCAGCAGCATTAGCACTGGCAATGGCAGTGGCAGCAGCAGCACCACCACCACCAGCACTAGCAGTGGCAACAGCAGCAGCAATATTGCCAGCTGCAGCAAAAATATGGCAACAGCAACAAGTGTTGCTGGTCGCAAACAAGCGCTGAAAGCGAGCACGACTCCCGTGCTCAGTGATCAGCATCAATTGATGGTGCACGAACAGCGCAACTATTCCATCCATGGTGCAATTGCAGCTGCCACAACCAGCAAGGCCAAGAAGCGAAGCTCCCCACTAAAAGAAGCCACCTTGCTGTTGGCCAGCTCGGATAAGCAGTCCAAGCAGCTTAAACTGGATCAGCAGCAGCAACAGTCATCAGCATCTGCTGCAGAGCAATCGCCGCCAACAGCAAACAGTCCCAGTGGCGTCAAGGCAACACCAACTTTGGCGTCAGCCAGCCCAAAAACAACGCCATCATCAGCAACCGTTGCTGATCTAATGGCAAAGGTGCAGTTAACTCCTGGATATGCAACGCCCTTCGATGTGTTGCGCAAATCGCCCAGTTTCAATTTAAACATAACCGCTCTAAACGAGGAGCTCGCCCAAACTGTGCAGGAGACAACGCGCGCTCTAACGGATGCACTGCAGCCGCCCACAACGCCAGCAACACCACCAGCGCCAGTAGGAGCAGCAACAGCAGCTGTAATAATGCCGACTGCTGTTGCTGCTGCTGCAGCAGCAGCGCCAACAATTGCTGTGCCCATTTCACCCAAGTTGAGCACACCGCCCCAAGCGATAGGCGTAGCCAAAACGGGAGCACAAACAACAGCTGCAGCAGCAGCCGCACAACAGCAACATATTGCCGGCAGTCCGTTTATGGAGACGCGCAATGTTTTTGAGCTGAGCAGCGGCTACAGTTCCGGTGAATCGAACAAGGACAACAAACTTGAAAAGCTGGAGAATGTGAAGATATTGCTGGCAGGAGCAGCAGGTCCATTTGATCTTGATACGGTTAAATATGAACAGAAGCCCAGTTCCATAGCGGACAAGGTGCTTAAAGCGATAAGCCAAAAGAAGGAAGAGTCGGAGCAAAGCAAAACCAAATGCCAAACAGACACGGATAAGGAAGAACAGCAGCAGCAGCAGCAACAAGACCAGCAACAACAGCTACCAAGCAACATTAAATTGGAGCACAGCAGCTCGAACTTGAAGATGGACAAATTGAAGATGCTCAGTGAGCCGCTCAAGATACAAACGGGCGCATCGCTACTCAGCGATTTGTATCAACGGGCGAGCAGCAGCAACAGTCCGGAGACCAAATCACTGCTGGACTCCTCGTTGGCGGCAAAGAACAGTGAGCTAAGCGAAACGATACAGAAGCTCGAGTGCGCCATACAGCAGCGGAAAACGCCAGTGGCTGGCCAATCATTGGCCTCGTCAACAGCTGGCACGCCACCGGTGACGGGTGCCAGTGGAGGATCGGGTGCTGGTTCCGGTGTGGGTGTGGGTGCATTGGCTGTGTGTTTCTCGGATGATGAGTCTATGGATAGCACCGATTCGGAGCAACGGCTGGTCATCGAGGATGTTATAATTGAGGAGCCAAGCACGATTAGCGGTTGTGAGCTGAAGAGTCCCGCCTCCGAGGAGGCATCCAACAGCTTGACAAACAGTCCGCCCGTGCAACTGGAGCCGGATGTTGCTGGTGGCAGTAAACAGCTTGCCGGCATTCAAGCGCCCATTGCACTAAAGCCAATAATGCTCCTGCAGCCAGCGGTAGGTCATTTGCCATTTGGCCTCAACTCCTATACGGCCAGTCCTCAAGTATCCGCAACACCATTATCCCCGGCTCCAGTAGCAGCCCCTCCACAATCGCAACAAACACAATCAGCATCAGCGCTAGGCGGAGCAAGTGGCTCAATCGTTGTGCCGATTGTTGTGCCCGAAATACCCGTCTCAGTGGTGGTCGCAATGCGGCACAGCCCAGTTATTGTCTGCACCAGCGACAGTCCCGCCTCGCCACCGCCCGAGGATAAGATGGCCACCAGATATCCGGTGCCGCTCGATCATAACAATTTGATCCAGTACAGCCCGCCAAGGCTGTCCGATGAGCTGCCGCCCGACGCCATCATGCCATATCTAACATCGCGCGCGCGTCCATTTGTGCTTCAGCCGGCCAAGGAGGCGGCGACGCCGATGCAGACGGCACCGGCACCGATGCGTGTTTCGCCGGCGGCCAGCAGTCCGCTTATCAGTGATGCCCACAATGAGGCGGCCATTAATTTGTTGTGCGAGGAGACAATACCGGGCAGTCCGGCTCCCATCTACACCAGCAAGGATGAACCGATCGTCACGAACAACGTTGCCGGCCCGGCGGCACCAGCGACAACACCAGCAATAAGTGGATCTGCAACGGGAACAGGAACGGGAACAGTTGTCGCCTCCACATCTGGTGCGTTAGGCGCAGCACAGTCAACGCTATTCATTCCAGACATAGCGCCATTATCGCCAGACTCTCCAGCGTTGCAACGTGCAACGCCAGTGTCCAGCCAGCTGGTTAGCCAGCCAGCGACGACTGCTTCGGTGTCGCCCAACAGCTCACCAGATTCGCCAGCCAGCCAAGACGAGAGCAGCGAGGAGACGGGCAGCAGCAGTCTGCAGTGCGGTGCCACCAAGAAATATACGGAACTCGAGAGTAATGTGCCCGGCGCTGGCGGCGGTGGCGGCACCAGACGTATACGACGCGTCAAGGCGATAGACGCCTCGTCTCTCCAGTCCATGACTTCCATCACGGCCGCTGAGCTGCATGTCCTGGGCAAACGGCGCCGCCAGCAATTGAACAGCATGCGCAAAACGACAGCAACAACAACAGGCAAGTGCCAATCCTAAAGATCATTCCTTATTTTGTGACCTGAACATTTTATTTATTTGACTTTACTTCTATGCTAAAATGCAGCTGGTTCGGATACCGACGATACTTCCGACAATGTTGTCATATTACAGCGTCATAGCACACGCCAGCAACTGCTGCCGCAACAACAACAACAACAGCAGCAGCAGCAACAACTGCAACAACAGCAGCAGCAACTGCACCAACAACAACAGCAGCAGCAGCAACAACAACAACCGCTGCAGCTGCCAACACAATCAATTGCATCAAGTGCATCAGGCGTTCGACCATGTCCATACAACTTCCTTGTTGAATTGGGTAAGTCATTGAGTGGATATATTTATGGATTTACTCACTACTCAGGATACTCATCGATTCATTTAATTGTACAGATCCCTCGCTCAGCAACGATCAGTGCGTGTTAATATTGCGCAAACAGATCCAGGAAGTGCGCAAGGCCTACTACACGATCAAGGTGGAACTGGCTGTCATCGATCGGCGGCGCAAGAAGCTGCGACGACGGGAACGGGAGAAGAAGCAGCAGCAGCAGTTGCAGGGCCAGCAGCAGGGCAAAGTTTGCACCTAAGCAAAGCAATCCAAATGCAATATATACATATGCATATGTATATGCATCATTTGTATGCCTCCAAATAATATATACAAATTGCAAATTTGTACATTTCTAACCATTTAAGTCGTTCGTTAAACTCGATGTTCTACTAAACATATATATATATATATAAATTTTTTTTTTGTTTTTGTCTCTCTCTGTAGTTTGTAGAGTATAATTAACAATTATGTAGCATTTAATGGCTTAACGCCCCCACAAATCGAAGTTGCAAGCCATTTGAAAAGACAGCTTACAAATACATAACTACAACAAATCCAAGTGAATTACTTTTGTATATATACGGATTTATGCTGACGCTAAAGTGGAAATTGCAAGCTAGTTGAAAAGACAGCTTACAAATTCAAACTTTGTCCATACAAGCGTTCGTTTATTGAATGTTTTCTTTTCAGCAGCAAAATTATTTCTAGTTTCATATATTACACATTATAAAAATGCAGAAAATGCAGCAAACAAAACTTTGAATTGTTGTTTAGGAGACGGCATAGCCGCCCTCGAGATTGATGTGATGTCCGTTGACAAAGCTGGACTTGCTGCTCAGCAGATAGCCAATGGCATCGACCACCTCGTCCACCTCACAGAATCGATTCAGTGGTATGTGCGCTAGCAGGGGCCCACTCTTGGCCGGATCTGACCAATTGTCGCGGCCCATTTTGGTCAGCACAACAGTGGGATTAACCGAATTGACGCGTATTTTGCGCGCGCCCAATTCCAATGCCAGCGATTTGGTCAACGAATCGAGAGCCGCTTTTGTGGCACTGTATGCCGTGTGGCCAGCAAAACTACGGGATGCGGCGATCGAGGACACATTCACAATCGAGCTGCCATCGCGCAGCTTGGGCAGCAGCGTCTGCGTCACATTGAAGACAGCCTTAATGTTCACATCAAACTGACTGCATCAAAAAGAGAGAATGGGCTTTATATTTATATATATATATAGATAGGGAGTTTTGAGTTTTTATACTTACGTATCGAAATCCTGTTCGGTTTGCTGCTCGAAGGGCTTGATAATGGCCACACCCGCATTGTTCACCAGTCCATCCAGCTGTGGCACTGTTGCAAGTGCCTCGCGCACCTTATCCCAATTGCTGAGATCCACGAGCAGCGGCTTAATATTCTTCGCATCCAAGCTGGCCAATTCCTTGAGATGTGCCTCGTTGCGTACCACCGCGATGACTGTGACGCCGGCGCTGGCCAACTGTTTGACCAGAGCATTGCCAATGCCAGCACCGGCGCCGGTCACCAGTATCACCTTTTTGCTTAGATCGCTCCACATTATTTATTTTTTTTAGCTGCTTGTGGAAAATGTCACCTTGCGACTGCTTCAAAGTTTGCTGCTTGCCCGACTGCTTTTGCAAATCATTTCACATCTTATCGTTGAGCTTTCGGTCAGCTTAAGGTCTAGCTGCTCTCCCTCTCTCTCTCTCTCCTCTCTCTCTGACAATGCCTCTACCTGCGCGCATTGTTATCTGTTGTTGCGACTGCACCCAACATACCATAAAACAATGTAACTTATTAATCTTTTAAAATACGATTTGCATTTAATTTAATATGCTATGTTACAACAATTAACAGTTAATAGGCTTAAAGCTCGCTTCAACTGAGACCGGCAACAAAAGTTGTGTTAAATTTTACATTAACATACAGAGTAGATGCGAAATATCCGTATAAAAAAGATCAATTGCCATTGAACGATTCTGCACTTTAAATGTATTCTATCAGTGATGCATTGGTATTTATCGAATTACAGCAGTTATATATATATTTTGCGCAGTTGCCATAATAAGTTTTCTTTTTAATTAGGCTGCCAGTAGTAAGTTGGTAATTTACAAACATTTCCGTTGAAAGTATACAAAATTATCGATTGTCCAAAACATCGAAAAAATGTTGCCATAGTTTGGCATTCTTTGCTCAGCTGACGTAAAATAAACATTTTATAATTTGTTGGTAATATGTATAAATGTTAATAGTGGACTGACGGATGATAGCCGCTAAAAACTGCCCGTATTAAAATACGCACATTTCATAATAAGCGAAATAATTCGTTAACAGTTGCAATTTCCTTCAGCATATTTTGAACTATGTGGCAACATAGTTGCATGAAAATGCAAAAACAAAACCAAATGAGCAAGAGCATTTATTTGGCAAACCCGCTCAATTTGGCTTGAGCTAAAAAGGGCTTGTGTATGTGTTTTGAGCATCGTTACTGTTCGTTTAAGCCGTTCATTTAACAAATTACAAGAACATATGGCCCATCGGATGACGACTAAAACCGACCCAGTGCGGACGGCACTGGCAACTCTCATAGACGAAACTCAGTAAGTGCCTGGCACCCAGTACATGTGCCAGATGCTGCTTGTCTGTCTCTATTATAGTAGAATCATAAATCATCTGTGCTTTTGAGCTGAAATACACATGCAAATTGAGAAGAAATATTATTTTCATTTACATTTTCTAATTGTAGAACAAAGTATACGCCAGACAGCATTATCCGTGAATTTCGGGCCACAGTCGATAAGCGACGCTCGAACCGCGAACTGCTCTTGTTGCTCGAGTCCATCAGCTTCAAGCGGCCCAACTATCGCAACGTGCTCGACGAAATCAAATCCATGCTGGAGCGGTAAAAAAATACATACATCAAATGCACGCACATAACTGTAAATAACTGTATATAACTGTGCTTTCTTTTTTGCACAGCAAGGATCCCATGTACGCATTGTTAGTCTTCGCCGAACGCATCAACGCAAAACCATCGAAAATAAGTAACGCCGTTAGTCCTTCTGTTGATATGCCGCCGCCACTGCCGCATGGTAGCCGAAATACTGTCCCCGGCAGCGTCAACTCTTCAGAACTTCGGGATCTTATTACATTATCTACACTGACCAGCTCCGTTCCGCATGGACGGCGTGCGGTTGACCCAGCTGATTCACGAGCTGATCTGAGACAGGTAATTAGCTGCATTTGGTATCAAGGCAGCAAACCAATGATACCAATTTACTGAAGTTATAGATAACAGATAAATAGATTTTGAGTGTATATAGGGAAGACCATATGTAGACTGTGAAGGGTATTCCCATTATTATAATTATTATATTAATTATTAGTCATGAGGACAACAAGCTGTTTTTATAAACATAGCCATGTCCGTGTGTCCTGTCTGTCTGTCTGTTTCTCCTACACAGACCTCTTGACCGTATCAAGTCACTATATCATTTAGATAAATTACCTCTATAATTGATCTGAAAGGAAACATCTGATGGTCAATAATCGGGTAAAGTTACAATAGCCAAAATCAGAGCATTCTATTTTTGTTTTTAAATTCTTGTTTCATTTTGTAGATTAAGCAACGCGTGTTGAATGCCGTTTCGACAAGATTGGATCCAGCAAATGATAAGATTGTGGAGAACAGCAAGTCTGGCAATAAATCAGCTATGGCCAATGGCGCCAGCACATCCACTAACATCGATCACAGGACTGGGGCCAGTCGCATATCTCCCGGCGCTGCTGAAGATGTCAGAGGGCTGCTGCACAATGTGTCCTCGGATGCATCCAATCGGAAGCCTGAAAATGGTGATCATAATCAC
This sequence comes from Drosophila percnosoma, assembly GCA_035043855.1. NCBI lineage: Eukaryota > Metazoa > Arthropoda > Insecta > Diptera > Drosophilidae > Drosophila > Drosophila percnosoma. The sequence goes on from JAWNMQ010000233.1 coordinate 350,488, forward strand.
AATGCACCGCCCAGCAATGGTTTGAATACAATAGAGAATAATCCGACGTTGCTGTGGGACTACTATAACGTGGATAATACGAATTCGCTGTGCAAACACAATCTGGCCGCATTGCAGTTTGCTACCCAACAGAATTTAATCCTCGAAGATCTAATTTATATTCTGAATGGTGTGCGTGGCAGCTACATTCAGCCGCTGCCTCGCGATAAACAGCTCGACAAGTACGAAACACATTTTACCATCCACAAGGAGCTGAACTTATCGTTGGCGGAAATGGTGCAAGAAATTCTGCCGCTGGCCTCTCACTATATGGGCATCCAAATGGCCATCTCAAACACTGAGGGTCGCGGTAAGGTCATCAGTGCTCTCAATGCGCAATTAACTGTCATCACTAAAGAATACCATGTACGTCGAATGCTGCAATTTTCATTAATGTTATTAACTTTAAATTAACTATCCCACTCACCTATTTGACAGATACTAATCGCAGAAGCTGAGGAGGAGCTGCACGAGAACCGGCTGTCTTTGTCCAAGCTGCAGTATTATCTACACCCCACCATGTGGATTATGCATGCGATCTACACATTCGTGGTGGAGATGCAGACAGTAAGTGTTTGGAGCTCCTTTCCTATATATACGTAAATGATTCTGTGTGTGTTCGATAATGTAAATTCCATTTTATATGAACAGAATGATTGCCATGGCGCTGCCGTGCTGTCGCTTTTGGGCGTACACATCAAGCGCTTGGAGGGCGACAAGTCTGCTCAGGAAGCGATTATATCGCTGGCAGAAAAAGCTGCGGCACCGTATATGACAATGCTGCAGGCCTGGATACAGAAGGGCATCATTATGGACCCGACGCGGGAGTTTCTGGTCGAGGATAACGAGGTCATACACATATATGAGCTGCCCGAGCATTATTCGGATGATTACTGGGAGAGGCGTTACACCGTGCGCGACAAATGCATACCCAAATTCCTGGAGGGGCAATCGGACAAGATAGTGCGCACCGGCAAATATCTCAATGTGATCCGGCAGTGTGGCAAGCGTATGATCCCCATACAGAACATGAACCTCAAATACGATCCCACAAATGAGCAGCATGTGCGTGTGATCAATGATGCATACTATTTCGCCGCACGCATGCTTCTCGATGTGTTAATCACAGAGAATGATCTGATGGGCCATCTGTTATCAGTGAAGCGTTATCTGCTTCTGAATCACGGCGATTTCATCATGCAGTTCATGGATGCCTGCGAGGATGAGCTGTCCAAGAATGTGGATGATGTGCTGCCCATCAAGCTGGAGAATTTGTTGGGGCTGACGCTGCGACTATCGTCGGCACGTGCCGATCCCTACAAGGATTATGTACACTGCGGCCTGCTCACCTACGATCTGGTCACACAAATGTCCAAGATCATAAACCCGGATGGAGGTGAGCAAAAGCGCTCTTAATTAATCCCCCCATTACAAAGCTCCACCCTTATGCACAATTTCAGAGAGCTGGAAGAGATACGATCGTCTGGATCTGAGTGGCATGGAATGCTTCGCCTTCAGCTACGAGGTAAAGTGGCCCGTTTCACTGGTGCTCAATCACATCAGCATCTCCAAGTATCAAATGCTCTTCCGACAGCTCTTCCACTGCAAGCACGTCGAACGCCAGCTCTGCAAGTGAGTAACATACAAACCTCAATTCTCAGCGTTTGGAGCAATTATATGCAACCTGTACCCATTCAGTAGAGGATAATAATACATCTCCGAATTATACACCTAGTTGTTAACAACAAATGTTTGCTTAATTTATTACAGAATTTGGAAGGAGAATTCGTTAACGAAGAAGTTTTCGCCGCAATCCGCCGAACTATATCGTTCAGCATTTACGCTGCGTCAGCGGATGATGAACGCCGTACAGAATCTGGAGTATTACATGATGATTGAGATCATCGAGCCCAATTGGCACATCTTCATTGAGAAGATGAAGAAGGTGGAGAATGTGGATATGGTGCTCAAGCTGCACCACGACTTTCTCGATCTGTGCTTGAAAAACTGCATGCTGACCGAAACTTCGCATCTGAATCGTGCCATATTTAAGTTATGTAAGATCTGTCTAAAGTTCTGCGATTTCATACAGGTGAGTCTGTCCGGGGAGTCACCATTGGCCAAGTCATATTTAAGGCTTAACGAATTGTGATTGTGAGTGCTAGTCCTCATTGTCCTGTATCTGCATACTTGCATATGTATGTGTCTTGTTTCCTTGTCTCTCTTCTCCTGCCATGCTTGCGCCTATATATATATATATAATCGACATATCGCGCAAGTAGCGTTCGCAACGTTTCTTTCTCGATGCGGAGCTTAAGTCAATGGTCTGTGATAGCAGTGATGAGAATACGGATCAATCCGATTCTGAGCCAGACATTTCGGATCGGCTACAGGTATACCATAACCACAAATAGAGCGCACATACATGGTTGTAGACCCCCTGTGCAAATCTGTACCAATATTATTTTTAATCTCTACAAATTGCATTTCGTTTCCTTTTCATTTTCCTTTTTCATTATTATATATTATCATTTTCCTAATGGGATCATTATATTAGCCGATCCTTTGCTGGTTTGCATGTATGTACTTATTTTGTCCACCAAGTGTCCTCATCTTAATCCAATGTACAACAGTTAATAACATTTATATGTACAGTTATTTGTTTACATTTAAGCTTTTCTCTTTGTCCTCCTGTTGCTATTTATGTTTTCCTTGTTAATCTCAAATTTGTATTTTCTCTGTCTTTCATAATGCAGAACGAGAGCAAAATGGATGAGACGGATACATTTGGGGAGCGTGTGAAACGTTTTGATCTGGAGTTTACGGGCATGCTCATAACGTTTCTTAAGCAAATCAATGACCTGGACAAGGATAATGCCACTGATCTCTTTATGAATCTCGTGCATAGAATCAATTTCAATGGTTTCTACTCTGATCAAATGGAAAATCTGTGTGTGGAGAATGCCATGGGCTAGGTCTACAACTGTATATAGATATATAAATATGAAAACACATAATACATCTCCTTGCATTCGCAGTCGAAAACTATATATGAGCTAGGCTAATCAGTTACCTCTGATATGCTCCAAAATCTCATCCATTAATTCCACTTGAATTTCTACTGCGATCGAGGATTTCGTTTTGTTTGCCATCTACATTTATATATATATATATATATCTATTTATTTCATGTAAATCCAATATCATTCCCATCTCTGCAGTTGTTCGTTGTTAAGAGAAATGCACACGATATTAATTCTCCATTTAGCTGTACCATATCCATTATATATTTTCAAATAAATGCAAATGTTTATTGATTGATTCGATTTAGTCTCGGTGATATGTGCATTAGGACACCTCTACTCAACGGCTTCGAAACTAGGAGAATTATGTACCTTACTTCCAAAACCATTGAATAAAGCTGGACCTATGCTTGTTATCGAACTGCTGCACTTATCGAACTCATCTTATCACTGCCACACTTTGTCGAGTTGCCAATAGATGAACCAATATTACATCCCCTTAGGATAATGACACTCTGGTGGTTGTTGTGCGCTCACTGTTAACATGCAGTCACCGGCGTGCCAAATAATAATTATTATAGCAACTATTTGGCAACACAGGAACGGCTAGTTACCAGAGGCATCTTGGGGTTCGCTCAGATTCCCAACCACGGATGCTGTTGCCAGTGCGTTTGAGATGGAAGGTTCTTCTAACTGTCATGAATAGTCAAAAAATGCACATGACAATTAAAAAAGGACTTTAAATCTCAAATGCTACGTATTTTGGTTGAGGACACACCTTGGACACACCTCGGACACACCTTGGACACTCTTTTGCTGCTAAAGTGCCTTATTTTTGCATATTCACATTCTAAATGCCAAGCAACTTCAGTAGAATTCATAGTCTGGGCTTCATATCTCAAACAGCTATATATTTGTGTATCATGTCTGTCTGTCTGTTTCTCTTACACAGACCTATTGACCTGATCGAGTCACTATATCATTTAGTTAAAATAGCTCTATAATTGAGCTGAAAGGAAACATTTATATTTTTATCATTTTGGCTTATCATAATGTTCACAACGCGGTTTGAATGCAGCTGTCCTTGTACAAGCCGCAGTATTATCTACACCCCACCATGTGGATTATGCATGCGATCTACACATTCGTGGTGGAGATGCAGACAGTAAGTGTTTGGAGCTCCTTTCCTATATATACGTAAATGATTCTGTGTGTGTTCGATAATGTAAATTCCATTTTATATGAACAGAATGATTGCCATGGCGCTGCCGTGCTGTCGCTTTTGGGCGTACACATCAAGCGCTTGGAGGGCGACAAGTCTGCTCAGGAAGCGATTATATCGCTGGCAGAAAAAGCTGCGGCACCGTATATGACAATGCTGCAGGCCTGGATACAGAAGGGCATCATTATGGACCCGACGCGGGAGTTTCTGGTCGAGGATAACGAGGTCATATACATATATGAGCTGCCCGAGCATTATTCGGATGATTACTGGGAGAGGCGTTACACCGTGCGCGACAAATGCATACCCAAATTCCTGGAGGGGCAATCGGACAAGATAGTGCGCACCGGCAAATATCTCAATGTGATCCGGCAGTGTGGCAAGCGTATGATCCCCATACAGAACATGAACCTCAAATACGATCCCACAAATGAGCAGCATGTGCGTGTGATCAATGATGCATACTATTTCGCCGCACGCATGCTTCTCGATGTGCTAATCACAGAGAATGATCTGATGGGCCATCTGTTATCAGTGAAGCGTTATCTGCTTCTGAATCACGGCGATTTCATCATGCAGTTCATGGATGCCTGCGAGGATGAGCTGTCCAAGAATGTGGATGATGTGCTGCCCATCAAGCTGGAGAATTAGTTGTTCGTTGTTAAGAGAAATGCACACGATATTAATTCTCCATTTAGCTGTACCATATCCATTATATATTTTCAAATAAATGCAAATGTTTATTGATTGATTCGATTTAGTCTCGGTGATATGTGCATTAGGACACCTCTACTCAACGGCTTCGAAACTAGGAGAATTATGTACCTTACTTCCAAAACCATTGAATAAAGCTGGACCTATGCTTGTTATCGAACTGCTGCACTTATCGAACTCATCTTATCACTGCCACACTTTGTCGAGTTGCCAATAGATGAACCAATATTACATCCCCTTAGGATAATGACACTCTGGTGGTTGTTGTGCGCTCACTGTTAACATGCAGTCACCGACGTACCAAATAATAATTATTATAGCAACTATTTGGCAACATGGGAACGGCTAGTTACCAGAGGCATCTTCGGGTTCGCTCAGATTCCCAACTACGAATGCTACGGATTTTGGTTGATGACACATATATTATTTATTTTATTAATTATTATTTTAATAGTTCTCTATATTTATAAAGAACTCTCTCTCTCTCTCCCTCTCTCTGAGAGCAAACTATTTGTTTTCACGTGTGATTATCGTCATAAATCATGTCAATCAGCTGTCAATCAACCATTTTACATCACTCACTTTAACTGAGAGCCAAAAAAAAATCGTTGGCTTTGTTTTAAGCGTATGTTGTAGTGGCTGTCAGAGTGTGTGTGTGTCTGTGAAGCCCTCTCCACTCTCCACACTCCTCTCCTGTGTGAATCCCACTGGTTAGCTGCCTTGTCTGTTGCTGGTTGGTTCCTCTCGTGCGAAAATGTGCCAATTTTAATTCGCCATGGATTTTCATCACGTTGCGCAGTTTTTGCTCGGCCACTGGCCACAACTGGCCGCTAAAGGGGCCCCCCGACCCCAACCGGAAGGACAACGACCCATACACACACACACAAATATACACATAAACTCACACAATTATACATGCACACACACACATTAAACAACCACAACAGCCAATTTGCTGGGCATATTCTAGAACATGGCCACGAGGGTTGACTAATCACTCATCCATTTTTGGTTTTGAGATTTGAGTATCTGTTAATTCAAGATTTAAGTTCTTAATTTAAGTTTGGCAATTCTGGCATGAAATAGTCTCCAATCAAGATTCGCAACTTTGTTTTTAGAATTAGAGATCGGCTACAAAGATGCATACACTTACGTATGTGTACGCACACATATGTATGTCTGTATATTTGTATACCATATGCTGTTGTATATGTTATATGCTTGCCATTAGCAAACGCATCTGCAGACCCGCCCACGCCTTATCACCCCCGTTGCCCCACATGCAATTGGCAATTTAAGTTCGCATGAATTATCGACAATCAATTATGGTTGCTGGCAATGGCGCTCGCTCCGACACAGGCATGGACATGGACATGGACATGGACATGGTCATGGACACGGACACATGCATGCACATGGACATGGACATGGACATGGATGCAGATGCGGCCTGCTTGCACATGCAGTTGCTTGTCTGCCAATTGATGTGCGTGTGCGTGTGTGTGTGTGTGTGTGTGTGTGTGTGTGTGCGTGTGCGTGTGGGTGCTTGTGTATGTTAATTAATCAAAAGCCCATCTATCTATCGATTGGGCGTTTACTGACAGACATATGCAAATTAAAAGCGTACAAGCAGTTCATTAATGTGCACTTGAGAGCCCCAACAGTAACAATAACGACAACAACAACAACAGCAACGATGACAACAAGTGCAATCAGCTAACAAGCTGATCCATCATTTATTTTGATTCCATTAAATCGGGCAAAAGTATAACTAGCTTCGTATACATTTTAGTGACTTAACCCAGATCACATAGTTGTTAAATAATAATACAATTTCAGAATTTGTCCTGCCAGTTTGACCACAATTTAAATGCAGTTTTAATCTATCGATTTTTCATAATTATACTATATAAACTTAAGCGTTTAGTAAATATTTTTGAAATGTATTAAATCAGTTATACAAGTCGCTTAGGACCAGTGAAGCCAGCTGTCACTCAACTCAAAGAAGCAGTGACGTCTGGCACCAAGCAAACATATCCATTCAACCCAAGTCTTATAAAAAAAAGTGTTTTCTCGTGAACATATATAAATCAAAATAAAATATAGTACAATTTTGAAAACAAATATAACTTTATCTGATGTACAAAATTGGATTCAACGCCTGTGTTTATTTTGTTTTCTAAATAGCAAAAAATGTAAGCAAAAAATTGTTATCTCGATAAACAGTTTATTCTTTTCAGAGTCCTGTTTGCAAATCGATTCAATCAAATAAAGAAACACTTTGCATACCAAAAATGGATTTTATTGTTAAAAATTATCATTGCACATCGATTTCTTTGCAGGTTGCAGGTTAGGTTAGCATGTGCACGCACCACGAACGTCACAAATGGGGTTGAAGCATTGGCTAAATTTCCCTTCACTAGTTAAATAATTACTGCATACTTTTAGGTAAACTCAAGAGGCAAGGGTCCAATTCGGACGTATCCATACAAATTTTTCAAGGATATGTTGTTTTAGAATTGCAAGGACCAACTCTATGGAAGTACACATAAGGATTATGGGGTCACTAAAACACAAATACCAAATCGGAAAAACCCTGACTCCGAATGGAAATGTCCTAGTTGTAAGAGACTGATTATACTTGAAAACCACTTGTATTTCCACTATTTGAAGGACTTTACTTTATTTTATTGCTGCCAGGACCAAGTTATATTCCATTTTATGTTGATCCAAAGGACATTCGGGTAGTCCATCAACTGGCCAAGTTAAGGCAGATTTCCGATTTTTATACACGAAACCATTGAAAATGGTAAAAGGGTTTGTGCAAATATATAGAACAGGCAGAACGAAGTACCTCCGAAGCCCTCTGTCCGTTCGTCCGTCGGTCCACCCGTCCGTCTGTTCGTCACTGCAGAATTGAAAAGATGAAACTAATATTCTCTTTGATTGGCATTCAACAATCTTACATCAATAAATTGTTCTTTAAATATAAACGGCAGGAAATATTGTGCAGGTCGCTTATTCTAAACAAGTTGAATTTGGAATATATTCAGGGCTGTTTTACACTGTTACAAATACAATTCCGGTATTTCACTTGAACTTTCGAAGACACAGATTGAGTTTTGAATCACTTTTATAGTTGGGATTAAATAAGTCTTATAACTCGCACGGTATTTAACTTGATGGATAGCTTGTCACCTTTATGACCGGTTCGAAGATGTGACAGTCTCATTGGTTATCAAATGGTCGTACAATGAGGCTATCGCAAATCCCAACGGGGCTGGGCGAAAGTTCTGTTGTACTTTGATTTTGTTGTCTATATACGTGCTATACGGTTGAAAATGATAACTACAGCAGCGAATTTCTGAAGAATCGTATTGAGTTTCAGAGTATATACAATACATTACTGCAGAAATTTGCACCGGCAGTACCAGGGACATATACCTTAGCACACTTACACATAAATACACAACTACACATACACATACACATACACGAACTTACTGACAATGAGCTGCAAATAATAATAATGCTGGGCGTAACTCTGAGGGCAGCTCCAGAGATGTGCAAACATGAATATATATTCAATTAGACGCACCATACAAAATTGGCCAACAAAGCCCGCCCCCATCCCCCATGCCACATGCCACATTCACCTTCCCCACCCTTTCTTCAACCCACGCTCGTCTGGACAATAGGCAAGACCCTTGCCTGAGTGTGTGAGAGGAAAGCGAACCGAATGGTACAACAAACAATTCATTTAGCTGGCACACGACTCTGTAGGCGTTAGCAAGTGCGTGCTAGCTATAGATGTAGCCCCCAACTGCCACGCCCACATTCTACACTGCCCACACGCTCTATAGACATGTCTGTAGAAGGTAGCAGTTAATTGAACAATGAAATATGAAATTGCAATAAAAAAGAGAGGAATGAATAAAAAACAAAGTTACGGTTGAGCTACAATTGTTGAGGCTGCTCACCTTGGAGACAAGCCAAGTGAGTTTTTCAAACAATTGATTTTTTCATGAAAGAAATACTCACCCAATATTTAGGTATACTTATATATATATATATACGTATATTTCGAACTCAATTTGAAAAAACTATTCCATAATTTACTTCCGGATTCAGTCAAAAATGTCTTTTTGTTTCTTCATGGAACCGTTCAAACTTCATATCGGAAACATCCCATATTTTTTGTTAGCTTGACATAATATGAACTTCAACAGACTCTGAGCCGGAATAAACAGATTTAGAACTGACCAGGAATATATACATATATCTATTTAGTGTAGAGGTCTAATGACAAAACAAATTTAAAAAAATGCCATCTAATTTTTGCTGTAATTTAGATAATCAACTGAGCAGACAAACATTCGAAAGGGTTCGGAATTAGTTTGTTGAGCTACTTGAAGGAGTGTAGGGTATAAGTGTACATACATGCATACAGACAGACATACATAACATACATACATATACACAAGCATACACTCATAAGTGTGTAAGGCGCGCAACAAATGCAATGATTACTTTTAATACATTTATAGATTGTGTAATGTAAGGCGTGACCTACATACATGTGCACATACTCACAATCACACACAAGCACCCAAATACACGCATACACACACACACACACACACACACTCTTATACATATATAACAAACAATCGCAATGAAAATTGGCAAAAGCTATTTTTACACATGTTATTAATGTGGGTGGCAGATGGGGGGTGTGGAAAGAGGCTGGCCGTTATCATGCAACATTAAATTAGGTAGCTCCTGCAGCACAGGAGGTGACAAAATTAACAAACTCACACTCGCACACGCTCCACTCACACACACTCACACGCACCCACACACATAGAGGCACGAGGCATGGTGTTTGACTTCTTTTGACTCAGTTCCAAGTTGCTGCTGTTGTTGCCAGGCTTCCATAAAGTGGAGGCACGTGTCTCAATCAATTGGGTGACGTCAACGGCGACAAGCGGCCAAAAGGCAACCACTTTGGCTAAGTGAACGACAACGAAGGGGAAATGCGACAGCGGATGCGGATCCGGAAGCGGATGCAAATGAAGACGTGGCGTTAACACCTGCCGCATGCCCCAACCGGCCTCCCATAAAAAAAAATGACAGCACCTACATTCAAATGCAACTGCAACAGTTCTACAGCTGACTCTAACTAAATCCCGTTTGTCATTTTAAACTCTCTCTATACATATAATATTTATAATATTTTCACTTATATCTTCATTTTGCCTCGTATACTTCATCAGCCCATTCATAACTGAGCTCGACCATGATATACCCTGAAACCAGCTGTTAAATGTATATACATATAGTATAGATATAGTATGTTGATGAAAATTGGCCCAGTTGATCAATAATACGTCAGGTATATCATATATCAATTCGAATCCACAATGGCTTTTATCGCTATCGGAAATCGATATGCATCGATATTTCCAAAACGGAGTAGGTTATCTGCTAATCTGAATTTTAGTTTGCAGTTTCAAATATTTATTTATTATTCTGATTATTTATTTGATTGTCTATTTAAGCACAAAGTTGTCTTCTATAACAGCCTCTAATCAAAAGTGAATTAAGTTATTTCCGTATAATGATATTCCTATAAAAACTGCTGTACCTTCCCCTTCCCCATTCCCATGCACATCCCATCCCCCGCCCACTCAGGACACAACCCTAAACAGAGTCAGGACGAGCGCGTCAGGAGTCACCATGGGTAAAATGGACGGCACACATGTACAAATTGATTTCAAATTTTGTGGCATAATTCAACAATTCATTTGATCCTCATTTGTTTTTGTTCCTGTTCGAGTTCGAGTTTGAGCTGGAGTTGGAGTTGGAGTTGCTGTGGTTGTTGCTGTTACAAATGTAGCTGCATCTCTATTTCCTATTTCCCACTTCCTATTTCCTATTTTCTGTTTTCTTTTTCCTTTGTTTTCTTGGTTTTCAATTTTCATATTGTGCATGCGAAATTCTGAACCCAGTGCCCAGATCGAAGAGCCCAGTTGCCTGCATTCTCCAATTACAAAGCCCATCGACACATTAGGGAATGTTCTGCCAGCAGCCGAGGGCACTGTGCAAAGGGGAAGGCCGTGGGTAGGGCTAGAGGGGTGGAGAGGTAGAGTCAACCCCCCGGCATGCGAAGCATTTGAAATTTCTAGTTTCACAGTATTGTGTGTTGTTTTTTTGGGCACTGGTTTACGCAGTTGTCCATCAGGCTCATGACGCCCCCTCACTCCCTCTCCCTCTCTTTCTCTTTCTCTCTCTCGCTCTCTTACTCCCTTGTGAGTGTGTGTGTCTGTGCAACAACTGTGCGCTTTAGTGCGACACCCCGAGGTGTTGACAGTCACTCGGAATGACGAGCTGCGTCTTTGTCAGTCCCAACAATTTGTCCCGAATTGAGCATATGCGCATTTTAGATTAGTTCTCAATAGTTATTTTTGTAGACTCGTATTACTCCATACTACTCCCCCTCCAAATCCCCCCTCAACAACTAATGCATCAGTCTCAAATTCGAAGTAAAAGTGAAGATTTCCACTTGTACTTCATGCGAATTTTGTCACAGACAGTCTGTGTATATAGTCCATAAATAATCGTAGAGATAGTACAAATAATATTCCGGCATTTGACTTGAACTTTCGAAGACACAGATTGAGTTTTGAATCACTTTTATAGTTGGGATTAAATAAGTCTTATAACTCGCACGGTTTTCAACTTGATGGATAGCTCTTCACCTTTATGACCGGTTCGAAGATGTGACAGTCTCATTGGTTATCAAATGGTCGTACAATGAGGCTATCGCAAATCCAAACGGGGCTGGGCGAAAGTTCTGTTGTACTTTGATTTTGTTGTTGACGATGGTTATCGATAAAGGCTAATCCAATGGTGATCGCTGCTGAAGAACCAATTGCATTCGATTTGAATCGCGAGACCCATTGTTATTACTAAACAGTGTATTTCTACATAACAACGGAGTCCCGTGATTCCAATCCAACAACAATTTGTTTTAATATATGTATAATTAGTGCATCATTTATTTTATTTTTTTTAATTATTTTTGGTTTCTAATTATTGATGATAGTGCGCCACATCAAGGTGATCAATGGAGGGTGTTGGAATTCTCCAATACATCCAACAGCCCTCAAAGATCAGATTGATATAGGCATATGTTGCAAGTGGAACGTGCAATGCCAACAACTTCGATTAGATTTTGGGCCTGAAGATGAATTTTCATTCGATTTAAAGTTGTTTGCTTTTGAGTTGTTCGTAGGGCATTCAGAAGTCGCCTGTGACCGGATTATTATTGAGATCTCATCAGAGAATCAACTTGAAAACCTGCTGAAACAGTTCTCAATTGTGCTGCACTTGTGTTCTGCGCCGCTGGACAAATGTTGACAGGCAGCAAGAGACACAGCAAATGGACCACCATGTGTGCCACCAGCACCACCACAACCACCACCACGACCGGCACCACCAGCACCACCACTACCACATTGGCAGCAAACAAGCAACAAGAGAGCTGCTTCATCATTTGCAATTATTTAGGCAATAATTACTATTGTGTCTTATGCTTACATTTTGTGCGACCAGACCAAAGGGGGGGGGGGGGGGAAGAGAGTATGGAGGGTGGTTGGATGGATTGGATGGGTTGGGTTGTGTTGCACATACGGCGTGCAACACGCCCAAGCAAACGCCCAGACCATTTGCGTTCTTGTCACCCTCTTGACTTAATGAGGCCTTTTTGTGCTCTTGATGGATTTTAAATTGTTGTCATCATCGCTATTTGTTGTTGCTGCTGCAACACCACCCTTCGCCAACCCACTCCACCAACTTTCACTTGGCAGCCAAACTGCGAACTGCGGCTAATCTGCAAGACTGCATTTTGTGGCAGACTTTTGACGCTCAATATGCGTTTTGCTCAAATTAACCGATTAGCCGACAGCTTAGAGCGAACTTCCTTAACTACTCATGCATGAAAGAATGTATGCCAAAGTCAGCTGCCTAGATGTGCGCTGCTCTTGAGTCTACCATAAGAATCGTAATGAAAACAAAATAAATGTTTTAGATTGGTAAGCATTTTTTTTGAAGCAATTAATAAAATGCTTAAGAAGGACACACGCAGCACAGATCCAAGTAAACTTTTCGATTCTTCCAGGATCATCATCACTTACATCACTTTGGGAAAACAATTTGCATTTGACTTTAATATTTAGATGAAGTTAAGCAAAAGAGACTCATATTTATGCTGGGCTGATTAGGACATCGATGAATTCTTATTTCATTTGTGCTATGCAACATTTATTTGTAGCTGTGTCAATTTCATTATAATAACCGCACATAGCTACATATATATCTGTATAGTATTGGGATTGGGGATTGGGGTTTGGGGTTATTAGCATACGCCTAAGAGCCTTTGTCTTTTCATATCCGAGAGCGCATTAAACATTTAAAGAAACCTGTCGTCATCATCGTCGTTTCATTGACTTTACCGCAGTGCTGCAAACAGACCAACCCTTTCCAGAGTCAGTCGAATACAACCCTTGGTTGGTTATTGAGCTTGGGCTTGGTCTCAGTTTTGGGTTTTGGGCTCTGAGCTTGGGCTGGTTCGCGTATTTTGCCTATGCCCTGCTGTCGCCCTTTTTGCAGTTGCAAATTACATTCAAATTATACGATTTTGATAAGAGGAACATTCAAAAGTTTCCAATTTCAAGTTGTGATGCTCTTGCTCTTCAAAAGCAGCTCGTGTCTGTGTGTGTGTGTGTGTGTGTGTGCCTGTGCGTGTGTATGTGTGTATTCTACGGCTGCTTGCTGCCAAAAAACTTCTCGACTAAAGTTGCCAGCAACAACTACAACAAGGGCACAACAGTCAGTGCAAAAAGTTGACATATGTGCGCCTCGAGCACTTTTCCGGAAACAGCAGGGCGACATTTTTTCCCACTTTTTATTTTCTTCTTCTTTTTTTTTGTTGTGTGTGTGTTCGGCGCTGAGTTTTGAGTGTATCTTCAGCATCAAGGGACATGCACTTGATTTTAGTTGAGAGTCCAGGATAAAACGTCGCGTTGTTGATGTTGCTGCTGTTGTTGTTGCTGCTGTTGGTGGTGCTGTTGTTGTTGCTGTTGTTGCTGTTGTTGCTGGGACTCGCTTGGCGGCATATCTGCTCTGCTGCTTATGCTGTCCGAAGGTCCTTCGGTCCCTCGGTCCTTTCTTGCGCAAATTGTATGATTGAAAAATTAATGGGCATGACCGGCGCATGGCGCGCACCGACAACACAGCTGTGTGCCAAAAGCGGATTGGTGGAGAAGGTGGCAGTGGGTGAGGAGGTGGTGTAAGGAAAAAAGGTTGAGGAAGGGGCTGGGGGAGGGAGAGGGGCGTCAACTATTTGACTGTGGTTCACAGGTAAAGTTGGCTTTCAAACAGCCGCTCCACCTCAGGCCTTTTACGCACAGACGGAGCACACAATTTTTCCCATTTCTCTCGACTACTCTTTCTATCTCTCTCTCCCTCCTTCTCTCGCGCTTTCTCTCTCTTGCTCTCTCTGTCTCTGTATCTGCCTGTGTGTCTATCTGTGTATTGTAATAATCTAGCAAAATGCAAAAACGAAAATTGAATTTTTTAAAATGATGCTAATTAAATCGAAAGATTTAAATCATTTAAGCGTCGCAACATTCCATTCAGAGAGCGGCAGAGAGAGAGAGAGAGAGAGAGAGAGGGGTAAATCTCTGGAATATATTTCATTCATTACAAGAGCTTAGCTCTTTGGTTCATATGTGCATGTTGTATGCGGACAATGCCTTCCAGCGAACATCAAACTCTATTTGATATGAAAAGCAAACAAATGAAAGTTTCATACCCGCTGAGAGAAACCGCCCAGTTGGAAATTGAAGTACTCCACTTTTACATACTATATTCACAACACTTTTTGGGCCAACTTCCATTATTGAACATAAAAGCAGTATTTGATATTTCATGGCAATCAAATATTACAATTTTGCTCAATTACAGAAGATGTCCTTTTGTTCCTTGAGGTATGTGCATACCGAACGATGTATACTGAACGATGGATGTACATTCAATTGACACAATCATGGAGGAAGATTGATTCTATTTTAATTTGTCTTGAAGCATTCAATTATTGTATCTGACCCAGACGGAACTTGTCTTAGAACTATACTCAGATACAAAGCCGTCGTGCTGCTTATTGACGTGAGCTCGAAGAGTGAACAGAGTCAGCCAGCACAGAAAGTAAATGTCCTTTTTTCATGTTGATTACAGATTAAATATTCATGCAGCGTTTTGGCCTAGTTTGTGCATCAACTCTTTGCTTTAGACTTATGTTAGATGGACACCAATGAATTATGGTGTTCTCAAGGTTGTCAAGGTCGTTAAGACACCTTCCGTTCCACAGCTCATTAAGTACCTGCGGATTTTTATTTGAATTCGATTATATTACAGAATCCTTGCCATTCTTATTGTTATTGCTGATGAAGTAAGCATTATACTTGTAACACTACAGGATGACCTTATAGTATAAGACTAAGGATGTCCACCATTTATGTGGCCTCGTTGATTTATTAAAGTTCTCAGCTTATTATTTGTGTTACTTGAGTCGATTTACTTTGAGTTAGTTCTCTTCGGGCTTATTTTATGGTTGCTTAAGGCTTGCCTAAGGTTTCCACATAATATATATAGGCGCACACATGTGTGTGAGTGTGTGTGTGCGCGTGTGTGTGTATGTGGGTAAAAGCATCTACTGACTAATAGGCTAAATTAGACTACGACAGTCAAGCAGGCAGGCAGGCAGGCAGGCAGGACAGAAATGAAGGAGGGAGCATTGGAAATGAAACAGTGACAGGAAGGTAAGCAGAGCAGAGCGACAGAGAACATAAAAGAATGTGAGCAGATAAAACACAGAACGAAAATCACAGAAAGAGAGAGACAGAGACAGAGAGAGAGAGAGAGAGAGAGAGACGATAGAAAGAATAAGCAAGAAAAAAGCCTTTAAACGCGCTTAACCACAGCATGGAGAATAAAAAGTGCGTTTTGCAATCAAGGTAAAAATGCAGAAGCCCTTAAAAAACACACATACAAGAGATAAAAAAATAAAGCTAAAGCATCATGAAATGAGCAAAAATGAACGCCAGTGGGTACAGCGTCGGCGATGGGGGGTGTGGCGGGGGTTTCTCCAGCAAAATGAAGAGAAAGCAAAAAAGGAATAAAAGAAAAACTGACAGCAGCATCAGCTAAATGAGTTGAAGGACAATAAGGCGGGTAAAACAGAAAATGACTGGCTGGCGGGAGAGGGGTGTGGATTTGGCGGGGACTGCGGGTACAGCTGCGGATAGCAAAACGTTGGCAAAATGGTCGCAGTCAGCGTAGAGTGAGGGACAGAGAGCGAGAGAGAGAGAGAGCGAAGGTTGAGGTTGGGGTTCGGGTCGCAGCTGAGGGCTGCCACATTGGGAGCGAGTAGGCAGCAGGCAACCATTTTGTTGTTGCTGCTGATGTTGTTGCTGTTGTTGCTGTTGTTGGTGTTGGTGTTGTTGTTTGTCTACTCTCGCTCGCATTTCGTCTTCTTGTTCATCGTTTCTCGCCCACTTCCCATTCAAACCATGCGTTGTTGTTGTTGTGTGCACTTTTTTCTGTTGCTGAACTTTTTTGTCTTTTTTTTCTTGTGCGTCAGCTTTTTGAAATATTTTAAAAGATGCTTTTAGCGGTAAATAATGAGAAGTTATAAAGCCACATCAATGGGATACATTTTGCTATCTTGCGTATCAACTTTGTTGCACGTTGACAGGATAGACGGGATAGGGACAACGATGGCGGACAGGGTAGTGAGTAGTGAGTGGAGGAAGCCTGTGGAGGGAATTGACGAGTTGCTTGCTCTTGGGGCTGCTTGTTTGCCATGAGCCCACGAAGCACTCAGCTAGCTCTTTATCTTTCGGTGTGTGTGTGTGTGAGTTTGTGTGATTTTTTTATTTATTTTTTTTTGCCAAATGCAACTATTTGAGTCAGCCACACAGCAGCAAATTGAACTGAGTCATGTCGAGACAGAGCAGACGGATTGAAAGCTACCCTGTAGCAGAGGCTAAAGTATCCCATATGGCGTCAGTGGCCGCAACAGTATGCAAATACAAAGATGTTACTCATACTCAAGTATTAATTTACAGAATAGAAAAAAGAATCTGTAAACTAGTGTCAAGAAAACTGCGAATTGCAGAGAGCGGAAGTGAAACATTTGGTTGCTTGTACGAAAGTGTTTGAAAGTGTACAATTTGTGCAATTAATTTGAAACATTCTTCACAACTCAATACTCAATGAACTCGCGACTAAAATTGTCTGTGACATAATCGAGCTCAACTGAGCAACACCTTTTCCCCTTTAGCAGTTTGTAGTGCGCACAGGGTATTAGGACAGCGACAGGAACAGCTACAGCAGCAACAGCAACAGCAACAACTACAACGATGCCAACGAACAACATCCATTAACAATTTCAGACAAAAACATTCGAGTCGATTTTAGTAGCTCTTAACTTTTCCATGTTTTGCCCATTTGTGTACGATAATAGAGGATATTTAATCTTGTCATGCAGCATGTAACACAGGGGAAACATGTGAGCCCTTTTAATTGTATACACTTATATCAGCATCATGCCACAAGCAATTTACTTGTGGACTGTTCCCATGCACTCCGAGCAAAGTCAGCCGATCCTTTCTATGTCGAAGTTATGTGCAGTTGCAGTTGTGAGGGTATTAAGTCTTTGGTATGCCCAAGCAAATACGAATTTTCTTGTTTCTATCATTTGCCCAATTCTCGGGCACATCTCTTCTCTATTTTTCTTGTTTCCTTTTGTTTTTCAGCTGGCCTTCTGGAAATGATGAGCTAAAGATGTCCACAAGCAGCGGGCAGTCAACTAACTAACCAAGAAGCCAACTCTCTGCTGTCCTTGTTGTTGCTGTTTTTTTTAATATTTTCTTTTTTTACATTCGTTTGGTCAGCATTTTGCGGTTTTGGCTTTGTTGGTTGAATAGTTTGGGGGAGAGTCCTTAATTAATGTTATGATCATCAGCAGCGCCACCAACAACAACAACAACAACGATAACAAACGGAGCAGCAACCTTCAATCCTCTTGATGTGTTTGTTGGGTTTTTGGGAATATTGCATTTTGTGGTGCACGCTGCGTATGTGTAATGTATATATATAAGCACATATATATATATATGTATATGTGTATATGTGTGAGGCCAAAAACGAAAGGGAATAGAAGACAGCTAAGGGGTTAGGTGATGACTGGAATGAGTTACGATTTGGCAATGGCTGCCATTTTGCTTTGGCTTTAGGTTTTTTGTTGTTGTTTGAAACTGGACAAAATGCGAAACTGCAAACTGTAACTTGGGTGTGCGTGTGTGAGTGTGTGAGTGTATGAGTGTGTGAGTGTGTGAGTGTGTGAGTGTGTGAGTGTGTGCGTGTGCAGATACAATTTGTAATGATACACAAATTAGTATTCGAAATGGATGCTTAATAGCCCAGCTGGTTGTTTGCCGACTACGACTCTAGCCACACACACAGACACACACACACCAAGCTTTGCAGATGTGGGTGTGCACTTTGACAAGCTTTTCCAGCATATGAATATACATTTTGTGTGTGTGTGTGTGTGGAGAACAGGTTATTGCTGGCTTTTGATGTCGCTCCGAAACATGTGGATTGAGCAACGGGATTGGTATTGCGATTGTGTGTCTCCCTCTTCTCTCTCATTTTGTGTATGTGTGTGTGTGTGTGTGTGTGTGTGCGTGTTTCGCAATGCACTTAAAAGCAGATTTAAGCCCATTGCAATGGCAATGCAATGAATTTATGCACATAAGTATGCTACAGAAAAGGACCATCCGAATGTGAGTGCTGCAGGGTATATATGCAGGATATATAAATGATATTAAAGGACATTTAAGTTTATCAAAAAAGAAAAAAAAACAGTTTGGCAGAAATAACTGGCGACATTAAAGTGATTGAGAATTAATAAGTATTGCAAATTTGTATATATACTCAAAGGATATCGGTATAATTAATTTGGACGTTGAAGCAGCACATTCAAGTGGCCCAACGATACCAAGCACGGGCTTGTCAACCCACGGACCCAGGCCAAACTGCAACCCACCTCCCACCCAACCGACCGAGGAGTGCGCCGCATTCCATTACGAAGTATGGAAAGTAAAGTAAGACAAAGTAAATATAAACTAGATGAAATAGGTTTGTTTGTGGTCAAGTATAACCAAAGAGGCGCAATTTTATTTACAATGAAGCAACTTAAGTGTAACTAAAAAAAAGTTGTATCTTTTGATACTACACTCAGAAAAAAGACTGCCATTGGTTCTCGAATCCCCCTTAAGAATTCTGCTCTTCTCTATATAGAAAAGAACGCCCCGTAAACTAGTCATATATTGTCTACATTTTAGAAAAATCCAGACAGAAATTTTTAAATTAAAAAATTCGATCTTTTGGAAAGCCACAGCCACAAACTTTAGGAATTTACTTTCTGAGTAATATGGTGACCAACAATTGGCGATTTGCAAATGTTAAAGCGATTTTTTGATGAGTGTATCGATTCGTCCACTTAGCTGAACACGTCGCAAACAATTTTTGTTTACAATTTGAAATGACCGCAGCTTATACATAATCCACTAAAAGATAAAAAAAAATAAATAAACTGAGCTGAATCGTCATTAAAACTTCTGAAAATGGTCAATAACCTAAACCAATGTTGGCCGATCAATTTAATTGAATTTAATTAATTTATATAGTAACTACCATTAGATATATGTATGTATTTATTGTTAACTGATAAGGAAATACATATATGTACATATGTATGTAACAAATTAACAGATGCATGATAGATAAAGTGTGTTCTTTACGGAATATTTAGATAGACAATTTAAGCGGCACAACCTAGAAAGTGACCAACAGCACGAAGGCACGAAGGTTCGGCAATTGCCTTAAGGTCTTGAGGACCATATGCACATACACACAACACAACACATAAAAGCAGAGTAAGTTTGTGTGTGTGTGCAACAAAAAGCTAAAATCGTTTCGGGCAAGGCAGAGCGTTAAGATTAGAAAATAGAAAAAGAAAGAGAAATAGAAATACAGCAATGAAAAAGCAAACAAATGATTAAAGAAAAACGAGAAAAAAGTGTGTAGGAAAAGAATCAACAATAGCTGAGGCAGCTGGAAGAGCAGCATCAAAGCAAATGCTGGACAGACGCGCCCGCCCCGAATATATCGAGAATGGGAACGAGAAAAGTAAAACGAGGACGAGGACGAGGACGAGGACAAGCAACTAAACGGCACGAAACGAGCGAGTATAACGATGGCGACGAGCCAAAGCCAGTTTGGAGCAGCATTTTTGGAGGCTTCCAATTCAAAAGTATTGTTTTAAGGATTATAGCGACGCGCAACTGCAGCGCCCAACGCCGCCCCATAAAACAAACTAGCAAAGAAATGTGGCAACAGCGCCTACGACGACGGCGACGTCGACGTAAGCATCGACGTCGTCGTCATCATCGTTGGCATCAGCGACGTCAGCAGAGATAGCAGTGCCTGCCACATTTAACGAACACTAATTCATTGCGCTGGCAGCGCAACAACAACAGCAACTCCATTTTTGATGCTGCTCGGCACTGATTGGCCAGCACATTTGTTAGATTGCGCGCGCGCATGCCAGAGCGAGACGAACATACTGTGTGCACTGTGCACTGTGCGCGTCAGTGTTGCTGTGCGCGCCATTGCTGCCATTGCTGTCGCTTTAGCATTATTTTCATTCTCGGAGCGCAACTAGAAGCATGCACAACAAACACAAGCGACAAATTGTACTCCTGATGCTGCCACTCGATGCGTATGATTTAAGCTATAGACTTCAATGCGGATTTTTTCTGTTGCTATGTGCGAGTGCGTGTGCGGGTGTGTGTGTGGCTGTGTGTGGGTGTGTGTGTGTGAGTGTGGGTGAATGTGTGTGCAGGCCTTTTCAGATGGGAGCTATGCGTAGTGCTGCACCATATTCCATTTGGAATTGTTGCAGAGTGCTATTTCATTATTTACAGCTTTTAATGACCTCGCTGCTCTCCCTCTCTCTTAATCTTTCTCTCTCTATCTCTCTCTCTTTCTCTGTCTCTCTCTCGATCGCTACGGCTCAATGTCAAATCAAAAGATAGAAGTGTGTCAAACTGTGGCAACGCTTGTCTTCATGGCTTGCATCTTTTGCGCAGAAAAGAAAGAAGAAACCGAAAGAAAAATGCGAATACAACTAATTTGCACACTTTCACTGCTCAAGCAAGTTTCAAGTGCATTTCTTAATCAAAATTAACAACAACGACAAATTAGCAGCTGCTGCCGCTGTGGCCACCAACTGCCAAAGCAGCTCGCCAAATAGATGGAATTCCCCAAAGCGTTGCCACGTTTCACGCCAAATGTCTGCCGCTCGCTCTGGCAAGGAAGTGTGTCAGACATTGTGGCGGCTCGAGTTGGAGCAGGCGAAGAAGAAAAGTTTTCTGTGTGCCCCGTCTAATAGAATAAATGTTGTTTCATTTTTCTCCTATTCGGAAATTGAGGCGCAAGCAAGCGAGAGCGAGAGCGAGCAGTGCAACAACAAAATATACAAAGCGAGCCTTATTGGATCAAGAGAAACATGGCATACATATGGAACTGCTTGCTGGACTACACACACACACACACACACACAGTGAATGTCGTGTCGCATCAGGCGCTGCCGCAGCCGCTGACGTCGACGTTAACGTTGAGCGGCAACTAACGAAATTAACCAAAGCAAGTTAAAGCGAGACAGCAAGACAGCAGCAGCTGGCTGGTGCGCTTGTGCGCGAGTGAGAGAGAGTGCATTATTTCACTTTCACAATAGGGGCCCTCGTGCCGTCGCATTCAGCGCACAGCACAGCCTTGCCAGCCTTGCCAGACTCGTTCATCTCCTTTGGGGGCACACACACACACACACACACACACACACACACATACGCGCGCACATACAAGCACACACACGCACACACAAGTTTCATTATTTTTCAAAATTATTAGTTCGACTAACGATTCGTGGTCTCGCACACTCGCACACACACACCAGCACACACACACACATGCACAGACAGCGCTCTGCTAACCACCAATCGTTCGCGCGCAGCCCGCAACCCCCAAAAATAACATCAGCATCAGCATCAGAAGCAGCAGCTGAGCTGGGATGCAGCAGCGCTGCTTTGAGTAACGTCAGCGTCGCCGTCGCAGTCGCAGTCTCTGTCGCTGTTGTCGTGAGCACATGATCCTTAATTTCGTTATAATTTTGTATGTTGCCTGAAATTGTATATCATTTTAAGTTTGATCGGCCGCGAATACGTACCGCCGTGCGTGCGTGCAGCAACAACAACAACAACAACAACAACAACAGCAACAACAACAGCAGCGGCAACAACAAATAATAATAACAAAAGCAATAACAACAGCAAGCACAACAACAACACCAAGAAGAACGGCTTGAGCATAAGCGAAACACAAAGCGGACAAGCGCACAATAGTTGCCCGATTTCCTGTGCATTAACATTATTTCAATTTCAATTTATATCCATATATATAAATACATCGATTATTTTATGTATGTGTCCAGTTTTTGTTGCACTTTTTGTTCTTGTTAGCTGATGAAATATTTAGCATTTGCCGTCGCCATCGCCATCGCCGTCGTCGTCCTTGTGTCGGCTGCCGTCGCAGTCGCAGTCTTGTTTTTTTTTTTTTGGTTGTTGTTGCTTTGCACTGGCAACTCTGGGCAAGAAACCAACAAGACCCACAGTCGCTGCAACGGCCTTAGACATAACGGTAACACACACGTGACTCGTCGCAATTGTGCAATTCAATAAAAAACAACAACAACAACAACAACTGCAAACCAAAAAAAAACAAACACAATCATAACAAACATAGAAAACAGCTCCTCTAATTATATATACATCTATTTTTTGAATGTGCTTTCGTGTTTAGATTTGCAAACAAAAATTCCCAATACGAATTTTTTTTCAAGTGCACCGCAAAGAGCCGTCGCCATTTTGCAACTTTGCAACAACAACAACAAATGCATATAAATAGTGTGTAGTGCAACAAAGAAAGAAAATAGATTTAGACAAGCTGCAGGCAGAGAAATCAAATCGAACAAGTCGAATACGGGAATTCAAGCGAGTCGCACAAATCGAATGTCATTTCAGCATTTGCAACAGAAACAATAACAAAACAAAACAAACTGAGAAACAATTGCAAATACGAATACGAATCGCAAAAAGTGAGAAGAGAGAAGAGAGAAACATTAATAGTAAAAGGCATAGCAAAAGTAAATAGCGGATTCTAAGCGCATCGGCAAACGGCAACGAGAGCAATTTGCGAAGCGTGACACCTACAGCCCCCCACGCCCACCTCCCCCTCTGAGGAACTTTCGTTTACGGCCACGGAGCGCGTTCGCCGCGTTACAGCCTCCAGTTGGATTATTCAATAGATTTCTTCAAAACGTATATCGATACGCAGCGTTTTTACGCCGGCCACAAATTGGATTTCAAACATCAAAGTTGTGCCGGCGGCCCTGGTTCCGGTGGTGGCGGCGCTGCTGGAGTGGTAGGAGTCGTCGGCAACACCAACAACAACAACAGCAGCAGCAGCAATAGCAATAACAACAACAACAACAACAGCGGGAACACAAACAGTCAACAGCAACACCTACAGCAGCAGCAGCAGCAGCACCCACAGCAACAGCAGCACACACAACAACAGCAACAGCAGCAGCAAGCGTTGCCAGCGAACGGCAGCAATAACAACAGCAGTAATAATAGCCACGCCCACAGTCACGCACACGCCCTAGCGCACGCACATCAGTTGCACACTGTGCTGCCGCTGCCGCTGCAACAGCAACAACAGCAGCAGCAACAGCAACAACAGCAACAGTTGCCAGCGGGCGCAGCGCCACTGCAGCAACAACAGTTGCCGCAACAACAGCAGCAGCAACTGCTCAACAACAACAACAATAGCAACAGCAACATTGTAGGCGTCGTTACGCCCACACTGCTAATAGGCAACGGTCCGGAGTCCGAGGGTCATACGGTTTCAGGCACCACAACGGTTGCTGCATCAGCGGCAACAGCCGCCGCCGCTGCCGCCGCTGCTGCTGCAGCCGCCTCTGCGTCGGCATCGTCCGTTTCGGTGGCAACAAGCGTATCGCTGCCCCACGTGGCATCGCACAGCTTGGGGCTCAGTCCGCAGTCGAGTGCGGATTCGCAGCAGTTCAACATCTTTCCGGCCATCTTCAGCCGGCAGCTGAACTTCTCAGCGGCCGGCGCTTGCGGGCAGGCGGGCAAACTGAGCATGGACGAGCTGCGTCCGAATCTGGTGGGTGGGCTGTTGGGGCTGCAGCAGGCTGGGCTGCTCGAGGATCATGCGAATAGCATGCAGCATGGCGGCGTTGCCCAGGACACCAAGTTCATGTCGTTCCAGGATAATCGCCTAATGGGCATCAGCGGCTCGCATGAGAATCGTCTGCTCAGCTTGGCTTCGTCCGTCCAGGACACTCGCTCCCCGATCACCACGCTGGACAAGTCATCATCTTCATCGCTCAACCATCAGCGCAAATGCAGCAGCACACCCGAGGATTTCAGCGCCCTCTACTCCGGCCTGCCCACGCCGGGCATGGACTCATCCTCGCACCATCACACTCCGGCCCATACACCCCCCTCGCGTCTCTCCGATCACACCATTTCGGGTAAGCCACAATCCGTCCTAACTACCTCATCTTGCCTAGACAAAATCAATACAAACAACAATCCCTACTCAAGTCTATTGTTTGTAGACTGCCGATCTTAATTTGAGATTGAGATTTGATATTTGAGATTATTTCAAGAGTTTTCGTTTTTTGTAATATTATTTATCGAATCGAAGGAAGTGCCCCAAAAAAAAGGGACGAAAAAAAGCTAAGATGGCAACCCTGATTATTGGCCAATGCACTTACTCATGCACAGTCACACACACACACACACACACCACAATCAGGGAGTGGAACATTAGCTGCGTATTAGTCTTTTGTGGATGTGTAGGGATCGGAATACAGCTCTTAACCCATCCATCCATTGTCGAGGACGAACCTTTTGACGCCTTTCGCTTGCCTTTCTTTATTTTACTATTCGACTTTACTTCATTGTTACCGCCATTTGGGCACGCGCCAAAGCCAAGGATTATCGCCTCCTGCCTCCTGCCTCCTGCCTCCTGCCCTCTGCCTTCTGGCACCTTTTCGTCTGACCTCGGTTTCGTGTCCTTTGCCATTTGCGGACATTTCAATCGGCTTAACACAATTGTTGTGACTGTCGAGAGAATCTACTCAACGAGTACTAAAGGCATTCAAATTACAGGAAATCAGCTGTTAAGCAGCAGCCAAACTGTCCGTCCACCAATTCATTCCATTCAACCATTCAACCCACTTATCCAAGTGCAGCTGAATGGCCATCAAAAGAAGAGGTAGTTTTACATTGCTGTGATCTGTTGGCTAACTAAAATGTAAGTTAGATAGTTAAGATAGTTATCCTTGATGAGGACTTTATATTACTTAGGCATATATATATATATATATATATATATATTCCTTTGATTCTTTTGCAATAGCAAGTTAACACTTCGAGTAAAAAATAGAGCTAAGAAGAACTTAAGAACTGGCTATAAATTATTTTAAAATCGTAAATTGGATTTGCCACAAAAAGCGGTAGATTAACCAAAAATGGTTCAATTTTTTTAATTTTCAATTTGGACGTTGAAGTACTAACGAGCAGCTCATTCAAGTGGCCCAACGATACCAAGCACGGGCTTGTTAACCCGCGGACCCAGGCAAAGCTGCAACCCTCCTCCCAGCCAAGCGAAGTTCGCGAATTGATAGATAGATGATGATGATGATGAAGCACAACTTAATAACGGGAAAAGCATATTATAATTTGTACATAAGATTCCAAATGGGTTATGAATAGCGTGATTCGAACTACAAGTTTGAGGAAAAAGAGGCAGAAAATTCCTTGTATTTCTGATCGGAACCGTAAAATTAAGTTGGCTGATTAACTCCGAGGAATCAATCTCACCGTTTATAAGCTCATGTATTGTTCTACGATCAGAAAGAGAAGGAAGATTTATTCACAAAAGTCTACTATGGTAAGAGGGTAAGCTAATATTAGTATTCCAAAGAAGACCCCTAAGGGCGAATAATAGAAATTATTTTTGTACGGATTCTACTCTATCCTGATGAACCTTGTAATTGGGTGACCATATACAAGATCCATATTCCAGAATAGGACGCACAAGTGAGATATAAGGAGTTTTAGTAATGTAGGGATCGTCAAATTCATTTGACCAGCGCCTAATGACACCCAGGACTCGATTAACAGGGAAAGAAATATGCTTGTCAAAATTAAACTTGGGATCTAAAAGTATTCCCAAATCATCAACACATTCAATGCGTTCCAGTGGCTTGCCTGCCTATATGGCTTCAAAACTATCTAAGTCAGCCTGAAGCCTCTGTCCAGAAAACGAGTCGGTAGACGACAGACACAGTTTTACATCATCGGCATACATTAGTACCCGAGAGTGATATATAACGGGCGGAAGAATCTGAAGTATTATCCGCAATGAAATTTGCATAGCAAGAACTATGAAGAGGCTATAGAAACTATAATGATATAAAAGATAATACATACATAATTATCAGTTATAAACTCCCATTTCGCACTTCTTTAAAAAGTCCACTTTATCAAATGAGGAGATTTATTAGTAACAAGTAACAAGGTCAAGAGAGAGCGGGAGAGAGAGAGAGAGACAGATAAAGGAATAGTTGAAGCGACAAGGAATGAGAATTACTTAACATAAATAAATGACACCTGAAGAGAGAGAGAGAGAGAGGGGGGGAGAGAGAGAGAGAGGGGGAGAGAGAGAGAGAGGGGGAGAGAGCTTTGTATGTTATTCAATTAGTGTAAACGGACCCAAAAATGAATAAATAGTTTAAATTTTGTTAACGAGCTAAGCGCGCCAATTAAGCGCCAAGCAGCAGAAGCAGAAGCAGAATCAGAGTCAGAGTCAGAATTTTGGCGTCGCTGTCAGGTGGTGTTGAGGCCGTGGCATCCTGTCAAAATTCATTCTGTACACAAGCCCGTCCCCTCACCTTGCACGTCTCCGGCGATGTCCCTACTTGTGTGGCCACTTTTGCGAGCTGCGCTTTGACCTTTGCCCCGTAATTTGCCGCCTTTTGGCACGCGACGCGCCGCCAGGTGGCAGGTGGCATCCCAGGGCCCAGGACCCAGGACCCAGAACTCAGGACTCAGGACCCGGCACAAAATGCCAGCTCGATTAATGTGGCAGAGAATTTGCATAAATTATCCCATATTGCATATTCATGTGACGATGACGACGACGACGACGTGACCCAAAGTCTGGACACGAGACGTTGCCACAAAAGCGACAGCGACGCCAGCGTTAGCGTCTTGTGGCCGCAGTGCGGTTAACCATTGTCGTTGTTGTTGTACGCTTTTTGGGTCATAATTATGCAACATTTGTAAGTCAACGCAACAAGCGAGCCGCCAGCAACAAGCCGCTAAAGGGCGCCTTAAAACAAACATGAAAATATTTTGTAAAATCGATTATAAAAGCCAAGCTAATTCAAATAGTTTGAAGAAGCAAGTTTTTCACATTTCCTTAGAAAAATATATATTTTTCCAATTTGCAGACATCTTTCCTTGACCTATACTAATCAACCATACATACATATACATATACGTATGTATGTTATACAAGTTAGTAGAAATAAAGGGAAAGCAAATGAATTTCAAAATAAAATCATTCGATTATAAAAAACTCTTTCGAAAATATTGAAGTTTAAGATTTGCATGATCGAAATACTCGAGCTCAAATTGAATTTCGGCTATTCATCGAAAACATTTGGAAAACAAAGGAACAAACAGAATACAAATTTAGCTCAGTTTTAGATAAGCTAAAACCAAGTCAAACTGAACGCAATTAATACGTTTAATTTAAGCAAACGCCAAATGGTGGAAATTGAAAATATTTGTAATTATGTATATGATTATTTTTCTTGTAGCTGAAGGAGCATTCAAGAAGCTGAAGCCGGAACCCAACAGCGGGTTGTCAACGGTTTCCGCCGGCATCACATCGCCCGGAAGTGGACTTTCCTCGCTGAGTCAGCACGCCGGCCACACCCCAACCACAGCATCCTGCCCAACGCCAGCCCGACGAAGACATCGAACCACATTCACACAGGTCAGTTGCCCAAACAGCCAACAATCCAGCCAGCCAGCCCCTATGACACCTATCCCTACTAGAGCCCTCTCTTTCTCTCTCACGCTCTTACCTCAATCTCCCTCTCTTTCCGTCTCTCTCTCTCTCTCTCTCCCCCGCTCTGAGTGTCTGCCTGTGTCGCAACTGCTGCTGCACGTAGTGAGAAATTTTAATTAGATTTCGTGAAGGTTACGCTTGCGATTAAAACTTTGGCATTTACGAAGTAAACGGCAAGCCAATGACGCCAACAACAACCATGACAACAACAAGTGGCTGGTTAAGTGTACACTACTGTACGCGCGCACACACACACACACACACACACACACACACACACACACAAAGTAGAAGCCTTTAAATGATGATTTAATCATGAATATAAAATAAATTTCATCAGTTTGCTCACCTCGCTGAGGGATGTATAAATTGCATTAGTGTTTCAATTTTGAGTAAGCTCCAATAATAACTGCAAACTTCACACTAAATTAAGTAATTTTCCATAAATGCAAAATACAAGTTTCGGTCAAGTATTCACTACTTACTCACTGTATAAAATTATGACCGATTCCCGATTCCAAAGTAATTTTCGATCAAAGCGTTGCCTCTCAATCAATTTTTGCACCTGCAGCATCTGTCAAAATGACACGTTAAGTCACACAGGAAGCCCTTTCAGGACATTCGACTTATGTGATATAAAATCTTAACATCAAGATTGGCAGCACAAATGAGTGTATCAGAATATAAATATATATATATTTCACGAAATCATCATCGTCAGCTTTATCTTTGCTTGCTGTTGTCATCTAATTTCGAGTGCTGCAAAACTGCATTTGCTGCTGCTGAAGCTAATTTAGGTGGAAGAATATTATTCTGTCTTTGCTGGCACGCATTATGTGAATCTGTTTAAGCAACGGGGCTGTCGGGTCATTTTCCAACACTGCATTCGCGTCTTTCTAATGGAAATTCGGTGTTGGCAACTCTCGAAGTTTTGGCAAGCCCCAAAGTAGGCAACACAATTTGCATTCGTACACTGAAAGTGAGCAATGGGAATAGAAAATGCTCTGCCAATGCCAAAAAACCCTTCATCGCCCCCAACTCCCAACCCCCTTCCCACCTTCTCACCATTCCCTAGCCCCAAACTGTAAACTGTATAAAAAAAAAACAAGTGACAAAGTATTAAGCATAAAAGAGAGAAAGAGTCTGAGTAAGTTAGACAGTGTGTTTGAGTATGTGTGTGTGTGTGTGTGTGTGGGTGTGTTTGTGTGTGTGTGTGGGTGTGTTTGTGTGTGTGTGTGTGTGTGTGCGTGCTTGAGTGCAGCTCATATAACAACAAATTAGCCTAATTAAAATCCGCTTAATTTCAGGAACAATTAGCGGAACTAGAAGCTGCATTCGCCAAATCGCATTATCCGGATATTTACTGTCGCGAGGAGTTGGCGCGCACGACGAAGCTGAACGAGGCGAGGATTCAAGTGAGTATAACAGCTACTCGACATTATTACTCCAACCAGGGATCCACACACAGATCGTGGGCAAGGACTAAGGAGTGCAGCTGCTGGATGGGGGGGGGGGCGGTGACTGTTTAATTTTCAATTTATTTTAACAGTTGTTACTGCACCTGCTTTGAGCAGACGCATCCACAATCCACAACTGTGGATTTTGCTGATATGATTTGCCTTTGCCTTTGCCTTTGCCTTCATATGGTCTACATACACACACACACACAACACACACGCAGCCCCCTTCCTCCCTGTGGCGGCATGCCATTTCCGCTGATCATCTCGGTTAGACGATTAGTGTGCGATTATTCCAATTGAATGCTTCGCATTTGGGTGTCGCTCTAAAGTGCTCTCTCCGGGCGACATGGCATCAAAGCCAGCCAATGCACACAAATGCCCTAAGGCCTCCACCTCCACCTCCTCTCCCACCCCCACATCCATTCCCCCTGCACGTCTGCGCTGCGACTCTGTTGCGCTTTCAAGTGCGCCGCGGTAATAATTAATTTATAGTTTTTATCATGACTGCGAAACATGTGAGTGCAGCAGGGGGTGGTGATGTCCCTGTGGTCAGGGGTGAATTTTACCAACCACCGCCCTCCACACACCCCGTCCCCAGTTTGGTGTTTGAAAGCCCCTTTCATCATATTTGCCATTTGAATACAGTTGATTTTTATTGACAATTTTGTATTATTTCTGAAGAACACACAAACTCAAGCTCAAGATGAAGTGTGCCATGAAACGCAGGATTCCAAAATCACGCCAAAATCCAAAAGTCCAAAAGAAGAGTTACCCAGTGCCAGAAATCCGGGCCAGTTACAGCCAATGCGTTCTCAAACTTTATGCGAGTTTCTAGGCGGAAGAACTGCGGTCTTAGTCCCAAAGAAATGTTTCGCAAAGGTCGGAACTGCATGGCGTATGTTGCCCAAAAGCGAAAAGGATCATCATCATCGTCAGGCTTGCAAAGTAACCAAGAACGTCCGCCACAGACGCCGACGTGTTTGTGCCTCTTGCCAACCAAGTCTGCATTACTATATGTTATTTCGTTTACTACCATATGAACTATTATGAAAAATGCACAAATTTTACTGACAACATTCTCGGTATATATTTCTAATCAGTGCTTACCATCAACTTTACTGTTTTGAGGCTTGGAAAATATTTCCAACAAAATATTTTCTTGCCGCAAAATAAATACTGAATAATTTTTCAACACACTATCTGAAATTTTGTTACTTGTAACTAACTAGGAGCTACGTTGAGTTTCCAAAGCACACTTGATCAAATGTTGTTGAGCTAATGCTGACAACGAGTGCTTTTGAGATTATGAGTTATAATTCAAAGGGAACCAGATTTCCCATTTGGTCTAACTACCAGCTACCAGCAGTATGACAAATTTATTTGCCAGCCAGCCGTCTGATCTGATAATAATGTGAGCTGAATAGGCAACTGATTGATATGTATGTATATATGTATATATACTTACAATCGGATTGAGCATCTAAGAACTGCACTCGCAATCAGGGTATTTGTTGGCGATCAAATGACAGGCAAATGCCGGGCTATTAGCACAGCATAAACCATATTTTTCTACAAATGTTCAAATATTTACACATGCACACCCTCTGAAGTGCACGAGCCTCTAACCTCTCTCCTCTCCTCTCCTCACCCCTCGCATGCAGCGACCACAACCCTCTAATACACACACACACACAGAGAGAGCGAGACAGGTTTGAGTTCTGTTGGTAATTTGACGAGTGCGCTCGGCGTTTGCTTACAACTTGACTCTGCCACTCACTTAGCAACTACAGCAACAGCAACAACAACAATCAGCCACTGCAGCAACAGCAGCAGCAACAACAACAACAGCAAGGCATGTCTACATCATAATTTTGGTTGTTGTTGTTGCTGGTGTTGAGGAAATTTGTCGTGTATATATTTTATTGCAAATTGAATGCTTGCTTCGAGAAGCGTCTCTTTGGGCGGGATGGCCGGTGGTGGTTGACGAGGGGAGTGGGAGGGGTGGGCGTTGCTAGCCACATCTGCTTGGAAAATTCATCAAGCAGAGATTTTGTCAAAGTACCAAATTTGTCACATTTACTCCAAAACTAAACGCATGACATTCGAATACCCGAATGGCGAATGGCGGATGGTGAATGTGAATAACGAATGTTTGATGCCTTAATTAAGCATCTTTCCACCAATTACTTTGATTCAGTTTATTTAGGTATTATTGTGGGATAACTAGAACTAGAACTCAATCATGTACTATCTTAATTTGTACTCATAGATGGATCAGCTCAAATATATTCGGAAAAGGAATCCAGAGACAGAGAACGAATATGGCAAATACAATTGTAGAAACATTGAGTTCAAAGTCTAAGCCATCATCCTTATATAGAGTACCATAATTTTGTCGAATACTTTATAATGCACTGAAGAAGACGTATCAAAGCCCATAAAGATTGTATATTCTTGTCTCTGATGACATGTGGCATGCATCGGCAGCATTTATGTTGGACACGTTTGCAACAGATTATATATCATATCATATATATCATATACATAGCTGTCGATCGATTGAAAGATGAGTTCTTGTCAGAAAAACATTTGTCCTTATCAAGTATATAATATATAATAATAAAATTTCGATTTCGATGATTTGATGCAGGTCTGAAAGAGTGTGTAATCTTTGGTATAGCCAAGACAGCGGTTCTTTCTTGATTTTGGCAAATCATCCACAGATTATCTCAGCAATACTTTGAAAATCGATTTGCTTCACTAGTTAGGAGTCTACAAGACAAACAGAATCGTTTGAAGCTACAATTCGAAGAATCCATATTATAGCTTCCCAAATGAATGATATCTAGATGCCTAATTAATCGACGGGGGAAGCCCAAGGAGTGTTGACAAAGGGAGTCAGCAGCTAATGTGCTTTGCTTAGATTGAAGAAGTCATTCAATGTTCGTTTACTATCTCGAAAATCAGGCAAACAAAATCGGTCTGCTCGAACATCTGGTAACTGTTATTGTTATTATTATAAAGCGCAATTTTTTTGCGCTTGCATATTGTATTACAATTTGATTGCTCAAAAGCCAAACTCTGTTCTCGATTCGCAAAAGATACTTTTTTCTGCGTAGTAAGCGACATGCAGCTTTGCGGCAAGTTAAATTGTTCGATGTGCGCCAATAAATAAACAATAAAAGCTTACAAATCGATTCCGTTTAACTAGTAGTTATTAACTTTTGTACATTTCTGAATCAATTACAATTGCAGCCGGTTGAAAAGTGAAGGATTAAACAGTCACAAAGTGCTTCAGCAATTGGCCTTGAGAATGGAAACGTTGCACGACCAAAAGTTACTTCAAATGTTAGTTAATCGTAGCATATAAAGCATGGAGGCGCAAGATGACATTGCGAAAGTAGAAGCAGACACTGAATCTGATAAGAAAAAAGAATGCTTTAGCATAATTATATTAGTTTTACATGCGTTCCAGATTTAGGATCAAACAATTTTTTTTTTTTTTTTTTTTACTTGGACGTAGACGTCCAAGTGGCCCAACGATACCAAGCATGGGCTTGTCAACCCACGGACCCAGGCAAAACTGCAGCCCACCTCCCACCTAAGCGAAGTTCGCGAATTGATAGCTAGATGATGATGATGATGAAGCACAACTTAATAACGGGAAAAGCATATTATAATTTGTACATAAGATTCCAAATGGGTTATGAATAGCGTGATTCGAACTACAAGTTTGAAGAAAAAGAGGCAGAAAATTCCTTGTATTTGTGATCGGAACTGTAAAATTAAGTTGGCTGATTAACTCCGAGGAATCAATCTCACATCTCAAAATAACACCCAGACTTGTCAACTTGTCAAAGTATTTGTAATCATTTCTAGAAATTACCTAAAAAAGTTTTAAAATCTCTAACACTTAAGGGAGTCTACAAGAAAATGTATTGAATGATACAGAAAGAGAGAGAGAGAGAGAGAGAGAGAGAGAGAATGAATGCAATTAGAATAAATTTAACTTAATAGTTAGCAAAACGATTTATGCAGACATATAACAAAGTAATTCAAAAGACTCACAGCTGGATCAAGCTGGTTACTATATAGACATAGATATCGAAAGTTATGTATGGGAAATATGATACAAGTAGAGAACAAGAAGGCTTGATACACTCAAAAGAATTAATGATAACCAGATCATTCAAATCGGAAAAGTAACAAAGGTTAAACTCCAAAAATGAGCTAATCGAGCATTTGCCATTTGCCGTTTGCCGGTTGCCATTTGCCGCTTGCCACTTGCCACTTGCCGCTTGCCACTTGCCGCTTGCCACTTGCCGCTTAGCTATTTATGGTACGTGTGTGTGAAACACAATAGCAATTAGATTAGTATAGTTTGGCTGCTTCATTGTAGGTCAACGCACCGCAAACATTTAGCCAAATGTTGAGCTAACTTGAATGCAACAACAACAGCAACAACAACAGTAACAAGACCAAAGGAGTACAACAACAACAACAACAATTAGGCTAAAAACCCTAAACGAGGCTGAATTGAAAAAACCAAAGCACAAAACATTGCACTGAACGCTGTGCGGGTCAAAATTTGATTAAATGTTGAACGTAAATTAAATTTGAATACGTTTAATTTTCATATTTCCGTCGCAGCACCAACAACTGTAAGTGTATGTGTGTGTGTGTGTGTGTGCGGGTGTGTGTGTGTTTGTGTATATTTTAAATGCATGGTTATTTGTAGCAATAATTCATCTAATTAGTTAAGCTGCCTGCTTATTTAGATTGACCACATCATCCGCAGCAGCGAGAAGCAAACAACAATAAAAAATGAAATGCATTCGAAAATGATGTAAACAGATCGATATGTAAAGTACTTAATGTTCCATACTCAATCTGAATATGAATATATATGTTAATTAGTATTCGCTGTATATCAAATCGAAGGAGAAAACCAAAACAGTTAATGACCAAATTGTTTGGCAAATGCAGAATGAAAGCACATCAGACATGAATAATTAAATGTATATATATATGTTTTGATTAATATTGAAATCCGTCTGAACTTTGCACTTCGAGTACTTTCAGATATACTAAAGCAATTTAGCATCGATGGCATAGCATATACATATACATATATGTATATATATTGTAGGGCATCTCAAAGCGCTCGTTTTTTAAATTTGTTTTTACATTCTTTTTTTTGTATGTGCATCTATTTGTAGGTGTGTGT
Organism: Drosophila percnosoma; assembly: GCA_035043855.1. NCBI lineage: Eukaryota > Metazoa > Arthropoda > Insecta > Diptera > Drosophilidae > Drosophila > Drosophila percnosoma. Next base: position 385,600 of record JAWNMQ010000233.1, read on the forward strand.
GTGCGCCATCAAATGGATCCTTAATTGAGTTACTCCGCCCCCCCACACACACACACACACACACACACACGCACACACAGCAATATACAGTGACTGGATAGACAAACTGAGAAGTATACAGGCAGAGCAGGGACAACGTTTCAGCAATTTCAACCCTCCAACAAACATCTCATAGCTGATGGTTAAGAGCATTTTTAACACACACACATACACACACACACACACACACACACACATAAACGTGGTGTACTCTGGGCTGGCATTTTTATGCTGGCAGCCAACCAAATGAAACCGAACGAGCCATCAAGTGGGCTCAGAAAACAACCCCCAAAGCAGAGAGGGGCAGGGGCCAAAGAGCCCGACTGCCTGCCTGACTGCTAGCAAGCTTGTATTTTTCATTAAAACCAACACACACACATACAGACACACGCCTACACAGAGAGTTGCACACACATAGCCATGGACAAAGATAATAATAATGATAAAATAAATACAAGAAAAATGCCAAAGACGTCCAAGAAACGGGAACGATGAGGAGGAAGATGTCTGACTGCCTTTGGCCCCAGTAAAAGCAAACCAAACCACCACTCGCAACACTCCACCGTAACTCACACCAACCGATCCACCCACACAAACTACCCCCTGGCCCATCCTCATCCTCACCCCCTGTGGACTTGTCTGGGCCGCCATTACAGGGCGCTCGCTGCCTTGTAAGTAACTCAAAGCAAGCTGAGCAGCTTTCAAAATGTCGGAAATTTTTACACATCCCCCAACCCAGGAAAGCCTCTAGCCAACACGCCCACCCCTCCCCCCCACTGCATGTTGTCTATGCCTGGCGCTGGCTTTCATCTTGGCAATTTCTTTTTGCCATCAAGACGCAGGACCCAAGCAGCCAGCAGCCAGCAGCCCGCACTCCTGCATCCAAGTCGCAATCGTGAGGACCATCTTTAATAATGTCTAAGCAGCACACTCGCACACACATACACCCGCACACACCCGCACACACACACACACATACTTCCGTCGATGTTTCGCTTACAAACAGCGTCGTCAACTTATTTTCAATTTCAATTTTGTAGATTTTTTCACTCATAAGACGATGACGACGACGTCGACAGACTTGAACGCCCCCAGTATGGGGCAAGCAGTATAATGCACGGCAGGGGTAGGGGTTGGGAGAGGAGCAGGGGGGGGGGGGGCGCTGAGTTCTTACAGTTTGCCATTGCCTTTTTCCATCATCATCCGCTTTCCATCCTCCTCTGCTGCGAACTGTGTTTTTTACCCTCGCAGGAGTTTTTCAAAGTGACATTTATTTTTCTTTTTCTGTCTTTTTTTTGTTTATTTTTTTGGGTGAGGAACGCTTGGCTAATTTAAGCAACTTAAAGGTCCGGCAAAGCTTTAATTGATGAACATTTCTGCTCAACTCTTACACTTTTCTTGTTGTTGCAGGTTTGGTTTCAGAATCGACGAGCCAAATACCGCAAGCAGGAGAAGCAGCTGCAAAAGGCATTGGCACCATCTGTGATCCCATCGTGCAACGGCATGATGCGGAACATTCAAGGCTACAGCGTGTCCCGTGGCTATCAGCCCTATCCACACCACAACACCATGAATCGCTATCCACAGGTAAATTAAGCCAAACACACACACACATTTGCAATGTGGATAACTTACGCCGTTTTGCACTGCAGGATCTCTTCCAAATGGGCGCTTCCTCATATCCTGGCATGACGCAGCCATTCTCAATGGCGCACAGCACGAATATGGGCTCCGTGGGCGTGCGTCAAGACTCGATGGGTAAGTTCACAAAATAAAAAAAAAATCACTGACTATTTCAAGCACTCAATTTGCTCTGATCTGATCTCACTGCACTTAGGACGTGTTTAATTGCGAGCGCCACTTGCCACAAACTAATTTCGAAGCTTGCGCGATGCACCTTTTAAATGCTGCCACGATCGGCAGGAGGAGCTTTCACTCAAGCTTGTATGCCACACGGGGGCTTTTGAGCTCTTGGCTTAATGCTTGGCTTGAGTCCAGCTTCGTCTACTGAGTGGCTCAAAGAGAATTCACAAGTTCCTCTTGACTCTCTTTGTGGTTGACTTACGCAATCAACTCGCTTACTCTGCTCAAAAAGTTTCTCTTCGCGGTGTTCTCTTATTTGGGAGCTTTGCACGCTGGTGCTCTCAGTTGTTTCTCTTCAATTTTGTTCAGAGTTTGCAGAGTACCCTTCAGCTGTATATATTTGCTTGATCAGCATCACTAGCCGACTTGTGATAGATTTGTCCGAGCACCCGAATTTCTTAGTCTTATGCGCAGACCCACCTTAAAGCTATTTTGATGAAACTTATATATTCGTATATAGTCGGCGTAAGGTAATAACGTAAATAATGTAGGACTTGGGGGCGATCAGTGATAACTTGTGACATATAGATGAATCCAACCAAAATAATCGATGGTTTTATAAAGGTGATGAATCCATAGGTACAAGGTAGAAGGACTTTGGAAGGTTATTTCATTGGATTATATCCGATTCTATGCGAATTGCATATATGATGCATAAATTTAAATCGAAACCACTGTAAGTCCATGCAAATTTGAGCATGTGAATTTTGTTGTTGCTCAGGTTACGTGCATATATGTATATGTATGTGATGTTTATAGCTGATGTATCTGATGGCTCAGACTGGAAAATGATGTGTAAACTTCCTGCTGATTGTTATGATTGTCGGCTGCATTTATTCAGCTGAGAGGCGCCGTCTCGGCTTCTTCCTCTGTCTCATCAAATTTATCAACAGAAGCCATAAACAAAACCCGACAGATAAACAATTATTGCTCATGGCAACTATACCCTTGTGTATATTTAATAATAATAATGATAACAACAAAAGATGGCTTAGTACAGACCCAATTTAGCCGGATATTATGACGTGAAGGAAAAAAATGTGGGCAGTTGTAGAATGGGAAATTGTTGTGCAAAAGGCGACGACGAATGAAAATTCAGCAAATGAATTTCCGGCCAAGCAAGACGAAAACCAAGTCAAGACCAGTTTCTCAAGTCTCTTGGCTCGTGTCTCGCATGTCCAGTAATATTAGCACATCCTGTGTGTCCTGCACAGAGATTTCTGTTTATGTAGTGAATTTCCGCAGCACGGAAATCTTTAATAATTTCCAAAATATACATATGCATAGGAATGACAAAAAACAAAAATGTTGATTCAATCTACACTTGAGCTAATCTCCCATTTCCCTCTCTCTCTCTCTCTCTCTCTCTCTGTGTGTGTGTCTCTTTTTCTCCTTACATATCCGCAGGCATGTCACCGGAGGATGAATGGTATAATAAAAGCCTATCCGCATTGCGCATGAACAGCTCGCATCATCCGAACTTATCGGCACCGATGCTGCAATACCAAACATAATCAAAAACCTTTGACGACTTCTTCTAAGAGATCACAGTTCAGTCTGGCACCTTTGGAGTGCGATCTTTTAAGAGCGAGTGCGTCAAATGGGCAGCAGCTACACATCAAGTATGTACTACACATAGTAATGTATACTTAAATACATATATATATATGCATATAGTACACATATATGTATACGTATACTTAGTTAGGCATAGCTATAAATCTGTATCTGTATGTATTTAGAACTATTCCTCATGTATGTATCAACTATCAATTGCCTGTATGGGTGTGTGTGTGTGTGTGCGTGTGTGCGTGTGTGTGCCTGCATGTGTGAGTGAAAATACTTAAGCTATTGAACGTCAAGTATTCGAATTTACTTGTGTGTCACATATATATATATATATATATAATAATCATGTACTTTTAAGACTTGTTGATATTTTTCTGTGTAATAATTTTTTTTTTTTTTTTGCTAAAAACAAAACTTTTAAACTAATGCAAAGTCGTACTTAAGCGTATTGTAATAGTCAACTAGTCATAGCCACTAAGCGAATTGTGTATTGAGATTTTAGCGAGACATTATAAAAACAAAAACAAAAACAACAACAAAAACCAAAGGCAAAACTAACGAGTATTGTATGATATGCACAAGCACACATACCCTATGTATACTACACAATATTAAAAACAAAAAAAAAACAAACAAAAACACAAAAAAAAAAGTTTATGGGACAACGCCTAGTATAAGACAGAGATTGTTAATAACGTATATAGATATAGAGCTCTACACACACAAAAGATCATCAAAACATTCACCACTAATTCATTCAGCTACAGTCTCCATAAGTAAGGTAATTTCGGTTGTTCTTAAATTCTTAAACACGCCACTCGTTTGTCGGCAATAGTCGCTCGCTACAGCTTCATTAATAATATCCAAATGCAACTAGTTTAAGCTACTCGCTACTCGTTACTTTACTATACGAATATTCGTCGTTGTTATAACTGGCGAGAGCACATCGACAAAGGTAGCGAGAAAGAGAGTGACATCATCAACCAATCAATCCAACAACTCTCGCTACTCGTTACTTTATTACACGAATATTCGTCGTTGTCATAACTGGCGAGACCACATCGACAAAGGTAGCGAGAAAGAGAAACCAATCAATCCAACAACTCAACAAGTCTCGCTACTCGTTACTTTATTATACGCATATTCGTTGTTGTCATAACTGGCGAGACCACATCGACACAGGTAGCGAGAAAGAGAGTGACATCAACCAATCAATCCAACAACCCAACAACTCAACAACTGAACAACCCAACAACCGCAGCAATTACATTGGCTATCCGATAACATCATTCGAAACTATTTAAACTTGTGTAACTAATTATAAGTGGATTTTTTTTAGCTAAGCAATGCATAAGCGAGAGTTAAATTTAATAATTAATTATAAACAAAAAACGAACACTAAAACGAAAACTAAATTTAATTAAATGAAAGCATAAAACCAAAATGACCGCAACAAATACAAAAATTAAATATAACAACAACAAAAATATGAACAAATTACATAAACTATATATATTTAAATACGAAAAACAAAAAACAAAAAACAAAAAACATGTTTAACAAATTATGCCAAAAAACAGCAAAATGAAAAATAAATAAAACTAATAAAAAAAAAAATGAAAACATTTTTATCATTACAGGTATATTTATCAAGTTTTATCTTAAGTTTTTTTTATATAAACTTTGTTTTGGGATCTGATCTAGGCTGAAATGCTTATCAGATTAATAGTTGTATAGGTTCAGCACCCGGAAGTTCTTTGTATTTTCTGGGTAAGTTGTGAAACCGAGATCGCAGGCTAAATATGTATGCAAGGGGGTTCAAATCTTTGCCATCTCGACAAAAATCGTTCAACTGTATTTCTTCAACGATCTGCCGACATAGACACTACACGATCAACGGCAACAATAACATGCTTGTGAAATCTGGCCAGTGCAGACCTCAGCAAGTTCGCCGTTGCCGCCCAAAAGGGATCCAAGTGGATTTTATGCCTACATAAGTAATCAAGATTTGGTTTTGTATATTTTGGCATCTACTTGGAGAGCTGGCATAAATAAATATTAAGGACTGCCGAGGTAAGTAACTTTAATAAAAGTCTGCGCATATACAGTGTGTCACACTTCATTTCAACCAATGTCAAAGAAAAAACGTAATTTATTAATTATTTTTCAAGAATTCCAAAGACCGATGGTAGGTACATATATGAACCACCAAAATTAATATATGACCCCAATACACTGGGGTTTCCCCACCTGCTAGGTAGAATTATAAATAAATGTTGCCTACTTTCAGGCGCAGTTTTCATTTGGACCAGGTACATTGTGGACACCTGGGTGCCATATATGCCCGGATATTTTACCTAAAGTTGAGTATTTTCGGTATAAATATACCAACCCTTCGTAGTCAGTTTAGTTTTATCCTGCATCTCGGACAAACAGACTACCATTGCACAACGGAAACTCATCCTGGAACACTTCCAAAAAGGATATTCACATCGCCAAATAGCTGAAATGGTCAGTCTGAGCAACTCAACTGTGTATAACATCATTCGGCGCTTCGTCGACGCAAATCGGACTGAGCAATTACTTTTGTTCTATGACATTGGTTGAAATGAAGTGTGAGCCACTGTATGTACATATATATTTGACAGTATTCGAGCTGTCAACATTTATGAGTTACTCCAATAATTATCATATTGCGTCATTTATAAAGAATATTCATGATTTATATAAGATGAAACTGAAACATTTATGATTATACTTCCAACTTACATTAGTTCAACTCGCCTGTCGCTGTGTTTTTCTTACTTGTTGAGTTATCGAAGGCAAAGACTGAAGTTGTTCTATGGTTTATTCGATTTAAATTGTCCATATCGATGTACGTATGCATATTCATGTTATTTGTCTCATCTCATCGTGGATGTCCTTAGCTACATACATGTATGTAAGTGCACACGTGCGCGTTCAATCGTTGGCAATCGATATACTCGTTACAACGAAATGCAAAAAAATAACCAAAACCAGGATTTGCCTGATATGCCCTTCCCCCAAAAAGCGGCGAACAAAGTAAAAGAAAAATCAATTTGTGGCTGTGTTGCTCTCTGTCTCTGTCTCTGACACTGTGCCTGTCTCCGCCCACTGTCATTGCGAGATGCGATGCCCCGCCCACAACGTGTGTCTGTCTGTCTGTCGGTCTGCCGGTCTGCCGGTCTGTTTGTTTGTTTTGGGGTCTATCCATCTAGATGGGTGGGAGCCAGTCGGCCGGCAGGCAATGCACGAGGAATGGCACGCAGCTCACAAAGTAGGCCAAACGATTGATCCAATTGGGTATTTGACGGCCACAGTTAAATCTCGTCATTGCATCCGAGAAGTGGTTACAATTATTTCTGGTCAGATGGCAGATGTTGCCCGCGCCCCACAATGTGATGCACCTCGTTGCGACCGTGCACCGTATGGCCCAGCTGTATGCTCTCCCGATAATGGATATGCTCGCCCAGCTCCTGCTCAGCGCTGCACGACTGTAGCTCAACGATGCCGGAATTGGAATGGATGTGGCCCCCGTAAGTGTACTCAATGCCGTAAACCTGAACGCCCGTATGATACATGACCAAGCCGATCGGTGACTTTGAGAATGACCGCTGGGCATATCTAGGGGCATCAGCTCCGCGCAGTTCTCTGTCGGTCCGGTGGAACGATTTGGCAGCGATGACATTGAGTTAGACAAACTGCCCATGGTGACGGTGAGCAACTGGGCGCAGCTATGGCCAATATCAAGATCACAGCAGACATCCAATCCAATTTGTAGTTCTTTGTCTTTGACTTTTGTACAGCATTGCAGGTCAGCTCGAAGCAGCAGCTCCAAAAACTGGGAGCCTGCTCCTTGGGCACCCGTTTCGTGCTCGCGTCGAGTAACGGAACATTATCAATAATCGATTTGGACATTAATCAGAATTCATTGTCTAACGGGTGTCTCTCGTTACTTTTATTGCGAGTGGCACAACTCGTTATTATTCATTGTGATTTGTAATGAAAATGCGCAAACATCTATTAATTATAATATTTTTATGTTTTTATTTATGTTTTTCGACGGGTTTTTCGCTTGTTGTATACAATTTTGTGTGTGTATATGTGTGTGTGTGTATATGTGTGTGTGTATATATGTGTGAGAGAAAGAGAAATAAACAAAAAATAATGATCTAAAAGTTCTAAAAAAAAATTAAATTAATATATCATACAATTGTACCATAATAACACCCGTCATGCTCTGTGGAGTGTGTTATTGTTGTGTGTGTGTGTGAGTGTGTGTGTGTGTTTTGTTGTTGTTGTTCACAAGCGTTACCCAAACGTACATACATACATTTATATATTTATGCTAAATTACAGCAAGAAAAAAAATGTTGTCGGATGTGTGAGTGAGTTGTAGGTATAACACTTCATAATCATACAGTATTCACTCATGCCGAATGCCGCTGAATGTTTTCATTATATTAATATTAATATTATATTTATTAAATACATAATTTGTAGTAGTAACTCTTTCTCTACTGCTGTTGCCTGTCTGCTCTTGCTCTTGTTGTTCTTGTTGTTGTCGTTGTTTATGTTTGTGTTGTCGTGTGTGTTATGACTGCAATGGACCTGCTGCTGCTGCCTACCATTTGTGTATCTGTCTGTCTATCTATCTTCCTTGTCCAAGTGTCCAAACTTGAAACGCCTGAAATTGCTAATTCCATTCCATAGTTAATAGCAATATCTTAATTTGTAAACATATATATATATATATATATATATATAAGAAAAGAAAACCAGAATCTAGTCGATTAAGGGTCAGACTACTCTCAGGTCTATATCTTATCGAGCGATTGTGATGTTCTAAAAAAAAAAAACGGTTTATCAGCTAGTATTCATCATGGTTAAATGCACCCCAAAACAACGTGTGACGACGCGAAATGTTAAACATGTGGTAGAATGCATATTTGAAACGTAGGAACCGTAAGTAATGATTATTTGTATAATCTTCGTGTATCCAAACAAATTGATCATTTCTCGATCTTTGTGCAAATGCAATAATGATTATATTTTCATTTTTACGAAAAAAATTTAAAAAAAAAAAAAAAAATCTAAAATTATAAATATGTCTGCAATATGCATGCGCAAAACTCAAAAAAAAATGTGTGTAAAATAATCATTAAGTTGTGATATTTATAATAAAACTTATAATTATTACGGTCCCTGTTTGAATTGATAAGTAGAAAAAAGGATTAGAGGCATTATAAATATGCAATCCACTAATTAGCCAAATCGATCAGTGTTTGCATGTTTGCATGTTTGTGTATTTGTGTGCATGAGTGTGTATGAGTGTGTGCCATCAGATAAGTCTCCTTAAAGTCCTTAAAATAACAATTAAGAATAGAGTTCTTGGGCAGCTAAACAAAAAAAAAATAGTCTAAAAAATGTAGCCACACACAATGACCTTTGGGATTAACGGCTAGCAGATATAACGATCGATAGTTGTAGATTGATGTGGATATATCGTTGTGCGATATATCGCCTGTGACCAGACCAGCTCAGTAATCCTCGGGGCGAGCAGGGTGCACCTCTCACTTAGCAAGGAACTCGGCGCCGACAGTTAGCGCCACTTTTTTGGCTGGTGGCATTTCGATAGTGTCCTTTTGGGTTAAATGGAAGTGTCAGCGAGTGATTGGCAACGAATAAATTGACACCGATTTTGGTGTTTGTTAACTTACCAATTGGGAATTGTCACGCTTAATCGGAGCGGACGACTCTTCGCTGTCGGCATCGTTGTGATTGTTATTCGTCGATGGTGCTTTGGCTGGTGCGTTGCTGATCGTAGTGCTGCTAATGCCCGATGAGCCCGAATTGGCATTGCCAGCCTTTTCCGGCTTGGTGTTGCTGCAGCTGTTGGCCAGATCGCTGCTGAGGCTGGTCGCCGTATCTGACTCATCCACAATGGTAATGGTTGGAGCGTTGGCAAACGCCGCCATTGATTCGTTACCAGATGCTGCTGCAGCGTCATTGGCATTCCCAGCAGCAGCAGCAGAAGCAATTGGAGTAGTTACTGCTGCAGCAGTGGCACTCTCGCTTGTCTTCGGCGCAGCGGTTGATGCTGCGGCATTCAGCAGTTCTGGCTTCTTCTTTGTGCTGGCATTTGATAATGATGATGATGATGTTGTTGGTGATGACGACACAGATACTACTGCTGCCTCCTCCTTCTTGGACAACTCTTGGCTGCTGGGTTCGCTAGCATCGTTGTTGGCTGCCGATTTGATGGCCACAACCGCAGCACCGTCCACTGCACCCACATTGGCATTGGCACCAGCCACCGCATTGGCAGCAGCAGCAGCATTTGCACCTGCAGTTGCAGGTACAGCAACTGCAGTTGGAGCATCGCTACCCTCCTCGACGTTCGACTCTTCCGCCTTGGTGGACGCATTCGCTTCGTACTCCTTAATAATCTGATCAAGATTGTAGCGTCTGCGATTGTTGACAAAAAAAGTGCGCACATGCGACTCCGTCTTTGTGGCCACCACTTTGGCTATCATCTAAAACGACAACATAGAGTTAGGATTGTAGCATAAGTCTGGCTTCAGATTAGTGCACTACGTACCGCAAAGTTTTTGCCGTAGTCGCGCAACGCGAAACGCGCCACTGTAATCTCATTTGGTGTCCAACGGGCCGAAATGCGGGGTTGATAAGCGGCTGCTTCAGTGTTGGCAACCGTGTTGATGGTCGCAGCAGCAGTGGCAGCACCGCCGCCACCAATGCCTCCTCCGCCTGCTCCCTCATCTGGATTGACATCGCTGCAGTCCTTATCCAACTGTTCCATCGATTGCCTATTCTTCTGTATCTGCAATTGGGTCGAGTCGGGTCAGTGAGTCGATTGTCTCGCTGGTGTGTGTGTGTGTGTGTGATATTTTATGCGTATATTGGGTATGTATGCATGTGTGAGTAGGTGTATGTGTGTGTGTGTGCGTGTGTGTGTGTGTGTATTTAAAAAAGAAACACATGCAATCCAAGCCTGGTTGACAATTTCACTGTTTCCGAATTCAATTTGAAATCATCTGAACTGAACAGCCAATTATTTCAAATATAAAATCACCATATTATTCAGATTTAAGTTAAGATATAAAGAATAGGGAAAACTAACATTGAAGTTACACTCCCGAATCGGCTACTGCACCAGTTCCAGATACTCACATTAGGGAGTAGAGCCTAATAACGATTCTAAAACTTAAAAAGCACAACTGAGCTGAGAGAAGACAACACATAAAACACATAACCATAGCACATAACACACATGACCAATATCTGTACGACTTTGACCAAGCTGGGGGCAGACATTGAAGCTTGTGAAATTTGGAATCGCTCATTTACAATCGTGTACAAGGAAACAAAAAGATGATGGGAATGGATTAGGGATTACAGGAGAGTTTCTTACTTCGGCCATAAGGGAGGCAACTCTACGATCGCCTTCGGCTAAATATTCTAATGGATTTTTGCAGCCGGCCAAGGCGGTGAGATCATCGTGGTTGATATACATGCCGCGTGGCGGTTTGCGCTTGGAGCGATCAGCTGCCGCGGCAGCAGCGGCGCTTGTGTGTGTGGAACGTTTTGTTAGTGCAATGCTATCCGGGCCGGAGATGGGACGCCGATTGCCAGTACGTCTGTGTCAAAGCAGCGAATGAAAGCGATGCAGGAGGGAACGAAACGAGGACGCGGGCGGAGACTCGAGATGGGTCACACAAGCAACAGAAAATATTGCAAACCAATGAGTATGTTGTGTATGTAGGTAGGTATGTATGTATGTAGGTATGTAGGTAGGTATGTATGTATGTAGGTATGGATGTATGTATGTAGGTATGGATGTATGTATGTATGTATGTATGTATGCATGTATGTATGTATGTATGTAGGTATGTAGGTATGTAGGTATGTATGCATGTGTGTTTGCATGCATGTATGTATGTTTGTGTGTGTTTTTTTTTGGTTACGCCATGTTTGTGTGTGCATTTGATTTGTAGTTAGACATATTGTTGGTCAACAGGTAATGCAACATTTTTGTTTTGATTTATTTTTTGGTTTGTTTTATTTTTTTTTTGTTTAATTTTTTTTTGTTTTATTTTTTTTTGTTTTATTTTTTTTTTGTTTTATTTTTTTTTGTTTTATTTTTTTTGTTTAATTTTTTTTTGTTTAATTTTTTTTTGTTTTATTTTTTTTTTGATTTATTTTTTGGTTTGTTTTTTTTTCGGTTTTTTGTACGGGTTCAGGGAGAGAAAAAATGGGAGAGAGAGAGAGAGAAAAACTTAGCATTAGCTTTGAGATTGTAACAACATATTTAGCTCATTTTGTAGATTTTTTTTTTGTTTTCTTTTTTTTTTTTTTTGTGTTATTTAACATATATTGGAATATAGGAATATCTACCTCCAATGCGTGTGACAACTTTTACACATACGCCCCAATGGCGAATCGTACAAAATGTAGCAGACAACATTGCAATTCTTGCAGAAACCGCCCACAACAACGCGTCGATTGTTGCTGCCATTGTTGCTGTTGTTGTTGTTGTTGGTATTACTGTTGCCATTCTCGTTGCCAGCGATATTATCATTCTCAATATCATCATTATCGTACTGCAGACTAAAGCCAGTCAAAGTATATCCAAGCATATCATCGCCCATCGAATTCCTATAAATGCACAGCTCCGTATCCAGATCGTTGCTGTTACTGTTGCTATTGGTGTTGCTATTATTGCTGCTGCTGCTGCCAACGCCGCCGTTATTGTTGCTGTTGTTAGTGTCTGGAGTTGTTGCACTGCTGCTGTTTGTGCCACTTCCATTGCTTCCAGGCGTTCCAGAAGTGGGGCTGCTGCCATTGTTGTTGTTATTTGTGGTATTGTTGTTGCTGTTGTTGTTGTTGTTTGTTGTCGAATTGTTGTTGTTCGCCCTCTGCCCAACCGAAATAATTGTTGTCGTCATTATTGTTGTTGTGGGTTTTGTTGGGGATCATGGTGGACAAGTTGGTGAAACATGCCAACGCAGTCGCAAATAGCAGTAGCAGCAAGCGAATATACATATATATATATACACATATATATATATATATTATATACATATGTATTATTTTTTTTGGATTGGATTGTACGTTATGTTGTTACGAATTAAATTCGGTAGTTTATACGTCAGTTTCAGACGGATATTTTACGAAATTTTGTTTATTGTTGTGCGACATTAAATGCAAAGAGAAGAGAAAAAAACAGTTGTTGGTTTTTGCTTTAGTTGACTAGGTAACACTTAAGAGGTAGTTGTAGTTGTAGTTGTAGTTGTAATTTTAGTTCTTGTTGATGCTGTTGTAGTTGTTTCTGCTGTTGAAGTCCCCGCACAGTAAGCATGCCACCTCACCCTCCCTATACCAAACCCCACCACTCCTCCGTCAACCAAACGCTTGCATCATCCCCAAACCCAGATCAAACGAAGATCAAACAAAATGCAACTCTCTGTGCTACATGTGCTTCTTCTTCTTCGTTGCTTATCTTGACATTTTTGCTTTATCAAACTCGCTTTGCTGCTTCTTCGATTGCGAAGCGCATAAGTGTGTGTGTGTGTGTGTGTGTGAATGTATATAAATATGTGTATGTGTATGTATATGTGTCTGTGTGTGCGTTGTACGTTTTCAGAATTCGAAAAGGACATATTTTCGCTTGTTTTGTGACTAATGATCCAAATGTTCTACACTGAAAGAAACTCAAAACATCGTACTTATGAACACATTCATATATATATATATATATATTCATATATCTATCCTGTATACACACATGCATGCACATGTACGCACATACATACATACATATACCAGATTCATATGGCAAATTTTTGTCTCCCTATCTCTCTCTCTCTCTCTCTTTCTCTCTCACACTGTGTCTTAAGGATGTCTTAAAAGAAAAAAGTATTCCACTTTAGATCCAATAAAACTGGGAAAGTTAACCTGAGTTTAGCTTGAAAAAGTAACGAGTATTACTCGCACAACGATGAGGACGCAACGAGTCAGCGGAAAGGCCAATTGCATCGTGTTAGTTTCTTTTTTTGCCAATGAACAACGAGTAATTGTAGCGAGTAAAATTGTAACGAGTAACGAGTAACGAATCAAGACCAAAATCGAAATGGAAAACTAATAAAAAGGTGGTAAAAAAAATATGTTAAATTGCAAACTAAACAAAATCGGGGAACAAACCAAAAATAATAATAATAATAATAATAATAATAATAATAATAACAATAATAATAAAACTAAACATATCCCACATATGCAACATGAATGCCACATATGGTGCAAGTGTATATTATAAGATTATCAATTATGAATTAAAAGTTAAAACAGTTAACTAAGTGCTTGGGAAATTACGGGTAGCATGTGAGGAGTAGTGTGTGAGTGTGTGTGTGAGTGTGTGTGTGAGTGAGTGTATGTATGTGTTATTGGGTGAATATAGTACATATTTGAACTTTAGTGTTACAAAGTAGTAATTGCGTCAGGCTGAACGCGAACCATTGTTAGGTATTGCTCTTCTCTGATAACCCAAACCGAACCCAAATCGAACCCAAATCGAACCAAAAGACCAAATGAAGGAATTTACGAAAATAATTTTGATAACATTGGTTGTTTCTTCTTTGGCTAGATTTGATCCTGATCCCTGATGCTTATGAATAAGAAACATATATAATTAAATTTTGGTTTTCTTTTTTGTTTGATCTCCTTGCAAACATTATATGAAATTTATTAGCATTAGGTGTGTGATTGTCATCAGCATTATCATGAATAATATTTATCGTTATTATCAACGTGATATCCATTGTGTCTGTCCGAGTTATATACTTCTATATATATATAGCATAACTATTACTGTATGCATACATCATTTTGGATGTGCTTTTTGTGCTTTGCTTCGTTTAGTTTAGTTTAACTTTAATACTTTTAACTTAATGCTTTCATAAATTAATATTTTTGTATATAAATTACTAGATTGTAGTTACTATATACTAATTTGGCACATAACTTAAATATAGTAAAAACATAAATAAAAGTATTACTATGTACTTTGCATTTTATATATATGTATTCATAATCTGTATAAATAAAAAGTCTATATGCCTTACGTCCAAAGTCCCCCTGATTTTTTGCTCGCAATTCATTCTATATGGTCAGGTCATAAAATAAAATAAATATTTCAAACAAATATTATTTTCCAAACACAGGCAAAAAAAGTGAATGTCCGAAGAAATGACGATCAAATATGAAATACATAGTTTTTCTTGATGTACAGGTAAATCTTAAAGATGCTGGTCAACGATTTGGTTTTGGCTACAGTTCTTCATGTGTGCATGTATCAAGTGTATGCTTGTTTGGTGTGGTGTTGTGTGTTGTGTGTGTTTCGTGTGGGGTGCTTATATGCTTTAAGTTCTTATGAGATGTATGCACGCACGGCGATTATCTGAAAGAATAACGAATCAGATTTATACATCTACATATATAACGATCATATGGGCTTGAACCCCGCAACTAAGCTACACATTCCACGACACTACACTGCACAACAAATGATGTTGCATATCCCAAGAGATTTCCCAATTTGGGTAGCAGAAGTAGTAGAAGACATTCGATGGCTTTATACATATGTATGATTCCATGTATACCTTAAAATAATTACAATTCTAACGTAGCTTTGGCTCAGCTCAGACTTATCGAGTGAAAACGGATACGTTCGATAAAAACCTATTGCTATCTATTTATTAGCTCCAAAGTATATATGAATGAGTAATGAATTGCTGCTTACATTTAAGATCTGTTATTAATCAGTCAACGATTCTTTCGTTCAGTGGAACCGATAGGCCCACATATGCAAAAATACCCGACCCATTTTCTGTATGTGTAAAGTGTACGTGTGTGCGTAGAACTAACTGAAAGGAGAGTCATCCTTTCTTTTTTGCTACCTTGTTACATTATCGGTCTGTTTTGTTGTGTGGGTGTGTTTCATTGTGTGCGTGTGTGTGATTATGTGCGTGGGAGTGATAGTGTGTGTGAATGTGTGTGTTTTTTTTTCTTTTTTGATTGTGTGCGTGCGTATGCTTGTGAGCGTGTGTATGGGAGTCTCAATAGCTGGATGAGTGTAATGAAAGATCTCAAGGTATATGTAGATGGAGCTGATGATGATTTATGTGTGATGGGGAGTGTATGTCTGTGTATATGCATATGCACAAGTATTCGTGAATAGAGGTGAGGAGTGGAGTCTTGCTTTGTCGGTGTTTGTTGAGCTCTAAGTTTTAAATGATAATTACCTTATCATCATTATCAGATTCCTCATTGCTGCCCACTTCGCTGCCATTCTCGGAGCCCTCTTTAACTGCAGCCTTTATCATTTTCTCTTGGCGGTCCATAGCGCTGCTGCGATGACGCGTTTTCTTCCACGAATAATAGTATTTAACCAAACTGGCTATTGATTTGTCTGGCAGCTATAAATGAAACAGGTACAATTTTTGAGATTAGAGACACGCTTCAACTTGATCAATCATCGTATAATTATAGCTTACCATCTGGCGTATGCGATGGAAACTTTTGCCATGAAACTGAAATGCCTGCTCGAAGAGCACTTTATCCTCGATAGTCCACTCATCGGGAAACGGCGTAAAATTGGCCAAATCCATGACCGCACGCTCCAGATCGTGCTTGTGCCAGAATAGCATGCCTAACGCCTGTTCACCGTTATAGCCATACTTCTCCTTGGCCACCGAAATGTATTCCTCCACTAAAGTTAAAACTTGCAATTAGTATTCGACGACTTAAAATTTCCCATATTGCACCTACATTTCGCGTCAGGTATCTCCTTGGTGGGCGACCAGACCAACAGTGCGCGTTCGTTGATGTGCTCCTGACGGCGATCTGCATCAGCCACCAGCGGCGGACACACCGCCTGATAATCGCGTCCAACGCGTATTTTCTCTGGGCAAAGCAAACAGAAATGCAAAAGCTGGTACACTATGCATATTTTATGGATGAAGATGATATGTACTTACCTTCATAATCCGACTGCTTTGCTTTGGATTTGCCATTTCGTTTTGTTGCTGCGTTGAGATCAATAGGTGATAAATATAGAATTGTAAGTCATATTGCCACAATATAAGATTTACGTATGTTAATCCATAGATACTTACAGTTATCATCGTCGGAGCTCTCCGGTGTGCCACCAACTGGAACGGTTGCAGTCGCCTTTTCATTGGATGTGGCATTTGTGGAATTGCTGCCACCACCGGCACCGCCGCCGCCTCCTATGCCGCTAGCAGCATTGTGAGCATTCCCAGTACCACCGCTGCCAGCGCCGCTTGCGTGCGTATTGGGGCTGGGTCCACGTGAGCGGCGGCCATTGCGCACAATGTCGCTGGTGTTGCGCTCGGCCAACACCATTTTGTCGCGTATGAGCTGCGAGCGTTTATTTTGCTTCTCCATCGTGCTGATGTTTCTCGCTATCGTTGGCGTGTCAAGGAATTAAGCGGCGAAGTCGAAGGAGCAACTGCAAAACGCAAAGCGAACAAAACTATTTAAATTATTGTTTCTTGTACAAGATCGCACGAAAAAAAATTAAATACGAGCAAATTGTCACTTCCAATTCAGCACAAACTTTTCGACAGGAAAAATTCGGAGCGCATTTTAAGCGCCTACTTTGATCAAATGCGCTGCGCACTTTGTCGCTAACGGCCGTAGTCGTAGTGTGTGCTGTCAAACAGTTATACATTTGTATTTGCGCGTGTGTGTGCCTAGCATGTATATGTATATATTTATGTATATGTGTGTGTGCGTGTATTCGTGCGTGTATTCACGCGTGTGAGCACGCCTGTGTGCGTGTGAGCTGGCGGGAGAGTGTGTGCGTGTTTGTTGGCCAAAGCAGCTGAGATGCATATTTGCACATTTGAAACACTTAAAAAACCACATTTAAATCACATCCTGCTTACCTTAAACGGTGCTCGTGGCTGTTTCGCTGCGTAGCCAGCAACAAAAAAATACAAAAAAAGAAGACGCGCGCTTCACAAAAGGAATACGGGGTACGCCGCTGCTTTCGCTTATGTATTTACACAATTAAATGCCAATTTACAAGTCGCAGCACTTCCAGGTGACTGCTAGTGCATTCATTTGTTGGCAGCGATTTGTATTAGAGTTTTGGATTTGAAAACGCAGGACGCAATCACGTCTAACAGCGACGGGGTTGTTGCGCGCAGGTAACTAAAACCTAAACTGAACGGGAAAAAAAATACTCGAGTATGACACTTCTGCATTGGCCGTTCACAGCACACTTGACCAGTACGATCGTAGCGTAGCTTTGTCTTTCGTTGGTCGGTAAATTGTTGGTGTGGCTTAAGCGCTGCATACAACTGCGTTATCCGTACAGTGCCCAACAATTTCAGATTCTTTTATTTAAACACTGTTTAATATTTAACACCAACTTTATGCTGTATATTGAATAAATTCTACGCAAGAGCCGAAATTAATTTAAACTGTGGCTGTAACACGCAGGGTTGATAAGGAAAATATCGGTATTCTTGAGGAGGTGCTTCGATAACATATCAGATTGGTGATGCCATGCAATATAATCTTAAAATCGAATCGGAGATGCCACAATATTTTGTATGTACAATTTGACTACAATCCTTGCCACACCATTTGAATCAAAAACACACTTTAAATACATATTCATAAACTCTGTGTACATTTTTTTTGATTTTCTATTCACGTGTATTGTATGCGAATAGACAATAAATTAAGCTGTTAAGAGCTTAAAAGAAAACTGACTATTATATTGCTATGCATGTGAAAACGAAGCAGTGTGGCAACGCTCTTATGCGTGCTCGGTTATAATAACGCGTATCGGCTTGCTCTGCTCGACATTCATCAGTTTTCCGCTAGGTGGCGATACGGCGGGCGCAAAGTGAAGTCTCAGACGTGCGAGTGGTCAAATTTTTTCTATTCTTGCAATAACGAAGTGCAAATATCAAACGCAACGCAATGGCTGCTAGATTTATACAGAAAATTGTAAGAATACAAAGGATAATAGCATAACAATATTAACTACGGTTTGCCAGTTATCACAAGCAAAAATTGTGCTTCGCTTGTTCGCCTCTCCCTCATCCCATTGATTACGTGCGGCCTTATGGGGGACAAAACTAATAATAAAGAAAAAAAATGATAAACTAACACTATGATTTTGTTTTTCAATTAAAAAAAAACCCTGCAACACCCAATCAACCACTACTACTACCGACAAAACCAACCAACATGCTGCCAACACATTACGCAAAAAAAACAAAAACAAAATTTGCAGCTCAAGCAATTGGGTTTTCGGGCTGCGCGTGATGCGACCCCAAAGTCAACGGCCTTGGCCAGAACAACACTTAAAGCCGAGGTTCGTGCAGCCGTATCTTCAAATTCAATGACAACAACTGCCCTAACAGTGCAGCAACAGGGCATCTATAAAATCCAATCGCATAAGAAATGTAGAACCAAAAGTTCCTTTTACATAACACACAAGTGCACGCGGAAGGGGCACCACTGCGGGGATCGGCGAAGGGAAAGGGGCTCTCCTATCGAAATGTTTTTGCTAACGACTTTTTATTAGTTATCAGTTGGTGATGAGCCCTCATAAATTTCTTAATTTCTATTTATTTTATTTTTTGCACGGGTTGCATAAAAAAGTGCTGGCAACACTTGCCTGCCTTGGCTTGCCAGATGCGCGCTCTAACCTCAACAACGGGAAAACGCGCACCGGACAATCGGTTGCAGCTATGTATGTAGCCCCCGTCGCTGCCGCCTCCTTCGTTCTGCATGCGAGATGATGCCGCTTATGTAACCAATCAGACATCTGGCATGTTGATAACCGTTAAATATGCATGTCTCGTGACTTGTTGTTGTTGTTGTGTGTGTGTGTTTGTGTGGGAGTGTGGGTGTGTGTGTTGTGTGTTGTCAACTCTTGATTTAATTAACAGTTAACTGGTTTTTGCTTCTGATTTTTCTTGTTGCAGGTCAACACAACGCCGGCGGCTACCCGTGGCTATGCGTCCAGCGGCAAGAAGGTAACGCTGATACCCGGTGATGGCATTGGTCCAGAGATCTCTGCTGCTGTGCAAAAGATTTTCACTGCCGCCAGTGTGCCCATCGAGTGGGAAGCTGTCGATGTGACGCCAGTGCGTGTAAGTAATTGCCTCCCGCATATATCCTCATATATCATATGTTTTCAAATCAATGCAGTTAGCACTCAATTTGCGAGAGTTGCCAGCCAGGCAGCAATCAATATTGAAGTAACTTGTTATCGAAACTAAGTTAATTGGTAGTAGGAGAGTTATGCCATAGAAATTCAAACGATCTTATGCAGGCGCCCAATTAGTTAGTTATATAATAATATAATGGTTAACGAAATTGAACTTGGTATTGTGGAAAATAATAATAGGGTGGCAACGCAATGCAAATATGTACATAAATAACAAATTGAAATTTCAATCAATTGGCACACAGGGACCCGATGGCAGATTCGGCATTCCCCAGGCTGCCATCGATTCGGTCAACACCAACAAGATCGGCTTGAAAGGTCCCCTGATGACGCCCGTTGGCAAAGGCCATCGTTCGTTGAACTTGGCTCTGCGCAAGGAGTTCAATCTGTATGCCAATGTGCGTCCCTGCCGCAGTCTGGAGGGCTATAAGACATTGTACGATAATGTCGATGTTGTCACCATACGCGAGAACACCGAGGGCGAATACTCCGGCATCGAGCACGAGATCGTCGATGGTGTCGTGCAGAGCATCAAGCTCATCACCGAGGAGGCCTCCAAGCGTGTGGCCGAGTACGCCTTCCAATACGCCAAGAACAACAATCGCAAGAAGGTGACTGTGGTGCACAAGGCGAACATTATGTAAGCACTCAAGCAGTGAACTCGACTTCCGCTTCCACTTGATTCGATTCTAACATTTGCATCCTCTTTCTGGCAGGCGCATGTCTGACGGCCTGTTTCTGCGTTGTGTGCGCGACATGGCGCAGAAGTTTCCCGAAATTCAGTTCGAGGAGCGTTACTTGGACACGGTGTGCCTGAACATGGTGCAGAACCCAGCCAAATACGATGTCCTGGTAAGTGTGTATAATTACATTCCACATCATATGCCACATCATCTCTCATCTATTTTAGGTTATGCCCAATCTGTACGGCGATATTTTGTCTGATATGTGTGCCGGTCTGGTTGGTGGCCTTGGCCTGACGCCATCGGGCAATATGGGTCTGAACGGTGCTCTGTTTGAGTCTGTGCACGGTACAGCGCCAGATATTGCTGGCAAGGATCTGGCCAATCCCACGGCTCTGCTGCTGTCCGCTGTAATGATGCTGCGCCACATGGAGCTCAATTCGCATGCCGATAAGATTGAGCGCGCCGCATTTGAGACCATCAAGGAGGGAAAATACCTAACTGGCGATCTCGGCGGACGTGCCAAGTGCTCCGAGTTCACGAACGAGATCTGCGCCAAGCTTTAAACTGCCAACTGTTGCCAAGCATATTATAAACTTGTTCAGAGTGTTGAAAAAGGCAGCAACAACAACTACAAGAAATTCAGTTTGGCTGTATTTAAAAGCAACATCAAAACACTCGCTCCTCAAACCAAATAGCAAAAAGCAAACAACAACCAACAACTGCAACAACACAACAACTGCAACAAATTAAACAACAACCACACAACAACAACAACAACAAAAAACAACACTCACAAAACTAAGCCGACAGTTTCTAATATTTTTTGTTTTATTTAGTTAATTATTTTTCAAAAACAAAAAAAAAGAGAGTTAGTAACCCAAAGTATTTTTATGTTCGAATACGTCAAAAATGATTATTAAATCAATTTATTGAATTGCATTAGCTGAGATCCCAAAATTGCAAATTTTGTCAACTCAAAGAATAGACTTGGGCATGGGCCCCAAGTGGTCAAGTCTTTATGTGTCGCCATCCAAAAATATTCAATTAACTAATAAACCATAAATAATTATTATTGTTTGATTATTATTATACACTTATAGCAAATACACACACACATATGCCAACAAAAGTAATAGTAATTAATTATTATTTATTAATTTTAATACATTTCTTGTCATTATCCTTGTGCGTTAAAGATGTGTAGTCAAATTCATTCTAAACATAAACAAGAGCAACACAAAATATGTATGCACATTTACACACACACACTCACACACACACACACACACACATACACACACCAATTATTAGATTCGAAGGCAAGCCGAAAGTTGAGTGCAAAAAAATAATTATTATCTTGGAAAAACAAAAACAAAAACATTTTGAAATTAATTATATGCAATTGTTATTGATAATTAAGCGTACCGTATGGAAAACTCAATAAAAGAAATGTAAAGTTAACAAGAGTCGAGATCATCTTTAAATAAATATATGCATAAGAACTTGAAGTTCGAGGTGGACGAAAGTGCCGAAGAGTAGCTAAAGTATTGATCAAAGTATTCTATAAGACTAACTGATGAAACATTTATTATAATACCACTGAGTTCGATTGACACCCACTCCTCCACTGCAACATCTTTGGCTCCACCATTGAATACATTTGAACGTTGGAGCTGTTTTCATAGTAGACCGGGTTGAGCTCCAACTGCTGGATTATCGAGCACAACTTCCCTTTCGCCAATGGTAAGGGTATCGTTAAAGATATCATCAGCTACAGCAGGAGCTGCGAGAGATTGGTGTCCGCACAGGTGTGCTCGTCGCCCATAACTGCAGCAATATAATGGTCGCTACTCATTAGCAATCACTCGGCCAGAGCACAATAGCTGCACATCCACTCTCGATTTGGTGTTAGTGTAGTCGAGGTGCAGACGATGACCTCATTGTCTCGATGTCTCATTCATGCCATCCAAATCGGCCCGCTTCGCCTCGATCTCGTGGATCTGCTGCGGCTTACGGATTGGCTATTTTGGCCTCGTTCGGTGGGTCGAACACATTTCCATTTAGTAAGTGCAGAATATAATAGATCTGTAAGTCGCCTGCTTCAATAACAATTCCACAGCTTCCTATATAAATCCTATCCTATCCTTATTTATAGCCTTACCTTCAAAGGAGAACTATCAATTGAGACCCGCTTCAGGCACTGTTCTGTTAGGTACAGCTCTCGACGGATTTGGCCAATTCCAATGTTTGAGAACAATCCACAGATGTAGGGAAAAGTAGCTCACAATATCGACACTTTTGCAGCATACCCAATCACAAATACCTCTTTCAGTGAATGACATGGTGCATTGGAATCACTAGAGTCCACTCTACCCAATTCCAATCATGGGTCATTCGCTTCAAGACGACCCTGAGTCCAGATCCCGAAATCAGAAGCTACAAGAACGATTGGTGTCCTTCGGGCAGTTGGTAACCCACGCCTTGCCGGACACATGCCTTGCCGGGATCATCACGGATGAGAAAAACCATTCAACTTCAGCTGTTCAAAGGACAGAAATATCATATATATATATATGTATATAAAAACAAAGTAATTTAATTTTTTTGTTGATTATTTTATTCCTTACGTATATAGAAGAAAAATACATTAACATACGTTGCACCTAAGACCTAAGATAACTTTTACAAAGATTTCACACTGCAGAACATGCCACAAGTTTCCACTTCCATTTCGGTTAAATTCAATTTTGTTGTTTGCTTGTCAATCGTAAATAAAAATAAAAAAAGTATTATATATATATATATATAGTTATAGTTATACAAATATTTGTATTCATGAACAAAATAATGATAATCATTTTCCGATTCTTAAATTTAGTGCTTAACTCTACAACATTTTCTGTGTTCATGTCCTCCTTGGATCAAATACATTTATAGTGTACACATATTTGATTAGTTTAAGTGTGTTTTCTTAGACATATATCTTTATATAGTACATATTTGTATATTCACGAAAATAATGAGTTTTTTCCGTTTCTTAAGTTTAATTTTCTTTGTTCATTCTTTGCATTCGCTTTTCGTATCGTGTCCTCACTTATATAAAGTCGGATCAAATACATTTATAAAGTGAACATATCTGATTAGTTTAAATATAATATATATCTTCTGATAGTAAATATTTGTATTCATGAAAATGATGAGTGTTTTTCCGCTTAACCCTACAAAATGTTCTTGGTTCACCTCTTTGTATTCGCTTGCCGTAGCATGTCCTCCCTTGAGTCTGCTTAAATACTATAAACTTGTGGCTATTACATTTATACCGTTAGAGAAAAAACATTAAAAAATCAATACAAAAAACAAAAAATTCAATAAAAAAAAAACAAAAAATTCAATAAAAAAAAAACAAAAAATTCAATAAAAAAAAAACAAAAAATTCAATAAAAAAAAACAAAAAGATCAAATAAAAACAAAAAAAACTTGAGTAAGTTCTACTTAGTTCTGGTTATAGACTACAAAAAGAAAAAAAAGAAGAGATAATTTGTGAGATAATTTGTGTAGACTTATTTACAACATATATGTGACTACATACATACATACATATGACTGCATACATACATACATACATATGACTGCATACATACATACATACATATATATGACTGCATACATACATACATACATATATATGACTGCATACATACATACATACATATATATGACTGCATACATACATATGACTGCATACATGCATACATAAGACTGCATACATACATATATATGACTACATACACACATACATACTACTTTACTTACTTTACTACTTCTTATATATATAACAATAAATAATGCAAGAAAAAACAAAAATAAAAATAAATTCAATTTTCTGGCTACGAATGTTGTAGCCTTTTTTGTTTATAGTCTTCTGGGACTTTTGATACTGCTGCTAATCATTCTCCGTCGTCCGGCGACTCCTCCGACGCCAACTCATTGTGCATCTGCCCAGGCAGCATCTGCTGAAGGCGTACAAGTTTTATGGCGTCATTTACAATGGCTGGACGGGAGGCAATGGCCGGATTGGTAATTGTTATGGGCAGCTCCATTGATGTGGGCAGACGGCTGCCATTGCCCCTGCCACTGGTGACACCAATGACAGCAAGGCTATGCTCCAGATTGCCATCGTGCAGCGGCGCGATGTTGCGTCGCATGTGAAGCCCACCAGTGGGATGTTCCAGCGTCGACATGATGGGCGACTGATCCAGCTGCGAGTTTGTTTCGCACGTGGATGTTGATGTTGGCATCGTTAGCTGCTGCTGCAGATGGTGATGATCGTGCGGCGTCTCCATGCCCACATCGATGATATCGGACAAAGCAGCGGCCAGGATATCAATGGCGGGCGCAGCAGCGACATCAACAGCCTGATCATGATCATGGTTGTTGTTATCATAATCATCATCTTCATCGCCATCGTCGTCATCGTCCGCATCATAATCGATGTTCATCGCATTCAAATAGATCATCTCCTGCAGATAGGCTCTGGCCGCTTGGATGACATCGCTGGCCTGCAGTGTTGTCCGGCCGCCGCCGACGACCTCGCAGACAGCGTTGACCCGATGCTGGATAATGTTCGTCAGGGCTTCGGTGGTCAACTGCAACTGGAGCCCATTGACGTTCAGCTGCAGGTCTTCCAGTTCAAACAGCTGATAGAGTTCGTCTTGCGACAAGCAACTTTCCGCTTCACCACAATCAACCGCAACGCCATCCTCATCCATTTCAATGCCATCGAGATTCTCATTGAAATCAACGACAACATTGTCAGTCACTTGATGGCTCAACGGCGACATGCTTTCAGTCAATTCCATCACCTCCTCCTGCTCCTGCTCGTGCTCCGGCACAGGCACCAGATGATTCTCGCTATCCAGATACAGTCTATCATTGTAAATCGGAGTAAAGTTGTTATTGTTGCCCAGCGAGCAGAGCATGAAGGTGTTGCTGTAGCCAGCTACGGGACGTGTCATCACGGCGCATATGTTCCCGTTGGTTATTGTGTCCTCCAGTACATCGTCATCGCTATTCCCATTGCCATCGCCATGGCCATCATCATTGTCGCGCTGCGTGTTCAACGCTGCAGAGGATCTGTAGGAGGTGCTGGGGAGTTCGTCATCTGACAGCATAAAGTCTGCCGCCTCCTGCCTCTGCTGCTCCATCGCCTTCTTCTGCTGTTTCTTCCTCGCTTCAGAGGAGGTGCTGGGGCGTTCGTCATCTGACAGCATAAAATTTGCTGCCTCCAGCCTCTGCTGCTCCATCGCCTTCTGCTGTTTCTTCCTCGCTTCAGAGGAGGTGCTGGGGCGTTCGTTATTTGACAGCATTAAGTTTGCTGCCTGCTGCCTCTGCTGCTCCTGCTCTTTCTTCTCCTGCTCTTTCTTCTCCTGCTCTCTCTTCTCCTGCTCTCTCTTCTCCTGCTCTTTCATCTCCTGCTGTTTCTTCGCCTGGTCTATCTTCGCCTGCTCTCTCTTCTCCTCTTCGAATTTCGATTGAGGCAGTTGCTGAGCGTTGGATAAGCGTCTAAGGCGTTGCTCCGCCAGCCGCAATCTCTCCCTGTTGGCTCCGGTAATGAGACCTTCTTCGTATCTAATCAACGCGTCCAATTCATGAGGCTTCAGATTCATCTCGCGTGGGTTGTTGAGGACACGAGCCAACCTGCGCTGCTCCATAGTCATTTGCTGCTGTGGCTGCACCTGCTGGTTCGGCTTCTGCGGCAGCTGCTGCATCGGCTGCTGCATCGGCTGCTGCATCGGCTGCTGCATCGGCTGCTGCTGCGGCTTCGGCTGCTGCTTCGGCTGCTGCATCTGCTGATTGCCCCTGTCCATTTCATTATCGGGGGAGCTTGGACATTCCAGCTGCTCTTCGACGTTAGGTCGACGCGACAACCGCTGCTGGCGTTGCTGCAGCACTGGCTTTGCCTGTGTGTTTGAAGCAGCTGCAGCAGCAGCAGCTGTTGGCCGTTGACTGTTGTTATCATCGCTATCACTACTGGAACTAATGGAACTACTTCTGTTGTTGTTGTTGTTGTTTTTGTTGTTTTTGTTGTTGTTGTTGCTGTTCCTGCTTACTGTTCCACTTGAGTGGCTGGCAGTCGAGTCGGAACCGTTACTGTTTTCATTGTTTTCACTGGATGAGGCAGGCACAGGCGATGCCTTATAGAGTGTATCCAGCAATATGTTCTCCAATATGACGACGCGATTTGAATTCGAATTGCCGGCCGATGCCTGAGCAGAACCCTGCAGTTTCCGTTCCTCCTCAGAGGAGTTGCTGTAGCTGAAATATCTGCTGCTCTTGTTGTTGTCATTGTCGTTGGCAATGTTGTTGTTGCTGATGTTGCTGTGGTGGCTCTTGTTGCTTATATCACTCTTCTTGCTAATGTTGCTGTGGTTGCTCATGCTGCTCAGGGCACGCGACATGTTGTTGCGATCGTTCATCTTCACCTCCAACGGCGCCGCATTCTCCTCCTCCTCTGAGGTGGACGAAGTGCTCATTGGATCCGTTAGCGGTTTCATTTTCAACATTGTTTTGATTTTGGTTTTCGACTCAGATTTCCCGATTTCCGTTTGGAGAGGACTGCAGCGACGCTGTTCCTTCTGGTTATTCTTGCTAATGTTGCTGTGGTTCCTCTTGCTGCTCCGAGCAGGCGACATGTTGCTGCGCTCGTTCGCCGTCTCCATCAGCATCGGCGTGCGGAGCTTCTTCACATTCACCTTCACCTCCAATGGCGCCGCATTCTCCTCCTCCTCTGAGGAGGACGATCTGCTCATTGGATCCATTAACGGTTTCATTTTTGACATTGTTTTGACTTTGGTTTTCGACTCAGATTTCCTGATTTCCGATTGCAGAGGACTGCGACGACGCTTCTTGTTATTCTTCTTGTTGTTCTTGTTGCCGTTATTCTTCTTCTTGTTGTTATTCTTGTTGCCGTTATTCTTCTTCTTGTTGTTATTCTTGTTGTTGTTATTCTTGTTGTTGTTGTTATTCTTGTTGTTGTTGTTATTCTTGCTATTGGTTGGCATCCTGTGCATGAGTTGAGTCTGTGGAGCGCCCGGCACTTTTGTGGCTGCTGCTGTTGTTGGAATTGCTGCGGCTGAAAGAGGTGCACCTTCTGCGAGTGCAGCACGTATTGCTGCATCTAGCTGCTCTGACTGCTTTGGCTGCTTTGGTTGTTTTGGTTGCTTTGGCTGCAACTGCTGTGCATGCTTTCGGACTGGTTCCGATTCCGTTTCCGGTTCGAGCTGTTTCTTCTCCTCCCCCACAACGTCACGCTGGACGCCCGCCTGCTGCGATTTATTGCGCGACTTGATGATGCGCTTCTGTCGCTCCTTAATGGGCAAACTGGGCTTCCTCACAATCGATATTTTTGCCTTTTTCAGCTGCTGCATATCGGGATAAGGGCCAGCTGCAGGCGGCGCCGTTTCGTTGTGTTGCCGTGTGTAGCTTACGCAACCATATTGTCCACCGGCTGACACTGCACGTGGCCGTAGTACCATCGCCTCGGCCTTGAACTCAAAGCAAGCGGAATACTTCTTTTTTGGACCAGTGGCTCTTGGCACGGGCTTGGCGACGGACGTGGTAGCTGCAACTGGCATTGTTTCCGATGCTACTGCTGTGATGTCGCCCGGTTCGAGAAAGACAACACTTTCCGTCGAACTGGTATCGCTATCGACGACAATGATATCAACTTTCTTGTTTGTGCTGGCGGAATCGCCGCTCGCATCGGCAAACTCCCGCAGAACCACATCGCGTCGATCCTTTTTTGGTATGTTGCGTATCCGCTTCTTAATGGCAGCCGAATTCGATGCGACCGCTGTGAGTGCATCACCAGATGTGTCGGCGCTGCCACCAGGTGTCTCCTGACCCTCATCATACTTCTCCTCCCCTTGCTGCTGCTTCTTGTTGACGACCTTTGATTCGATCAGAGTCTTCTTCAGTTGTTGTTGTTGATGTTGTTGTTGCTCCTCCTCCTCCTCCACCTCCTCCTCCGCATCATCATACAAATCGGACACCAGGCTTGTTGGTTGACTCGGCGTTGGGGTGAAACTTGATTGCTCAAAATGGACGAAGTCATTGTCATTGAACTGTGCGTTGACCGGAGTGGACATGGTGTAACCTTTGTCAGTTAATATGGGAGGTGAAAAGCTGCGTCGCTGGCTCTTCGCTGGATTTTGATGATCATCATCCTCCTCGGAGAACTCCAGGCGACGCTTGCTGGAGGGTTTGTAGAGTGGCTGCATCTGCTGCTCCTCCTGGCCATCGGAAGGCCAGTCAGAAAGCAGGCTATGCTTCAGCTGCAACGACTGACAACCTCTGCTGGTGCGACCGTTCACTTCCACTTCCCCTTTCACTTCCACAGTTTCAGCATCAGCAACAGGTTCTGCCGCCTCCGTGTCAGTTTCCGAATCTGTTTCATATTCAGATTCCTGCTCTGGCGTCCCCTGCGTCTGCAGCGGTGCGCCCCGACGTTTCATTGACATGGCTCTCAGTTCGCCTTTGACACGCTTGCTGCTGCAGTTGCACTTCCTCTTCTGCATGGTCAGAGCGGGCATGGTGCAAGGTTTGTTGTCTTTTGGCGTCGCCGGCTTCGACTTGTAATTTGCGTCAGGTGCGGCATTCATATCCATTTCCGCTAGCAGACAGTCCGAACAGCTGCGATGTATCTCGCGATCAAAGTTCACCAACGTCTTCCGCCCCATGGAATCGAGTCGGCGATGCGATTTATAGCACAGCATGGCATCCAGCACAATAGATGTATTCGGCGTGTAGCAACGATACAAATTGGACACCTTAACTTGCGCAGTGGTCACTTTATCGTTGCCCTTTGTAGGGCTTCGTGCCTTTGTTCCAGGCGATGTCCCAGTCGATGTCCCATCCGATGCACGATACAAAACGGCTTCCGGTACGGCAACATTGTTCACAATCCGATGCACCGTACCCAACAGAGAAAGATGCGTGTACCCATGGTGGATTAGCGCACTAACGCTCGGCGCACGGAACTCACATTTATGGCACAAGTAAAATGTGGTCTTATCTACATCTCCGTCATCACCAGGGGGCAGATCATGTCCGTCTATGGGGAAGTTTTGCCCCAGGGGCATGATGCATATCGGCAAGTCCTGTGAATTATATTCAATCCATTCAATTATTCAATAATTTAGGGGATCAGCAATGTGTCGTCACCTACCTTGGCACTATTATTAGTATTTTCCTTGCATTTGGCTACGGTGTTGCCTTTGTTGTTGTTGTTGTTGCCAGCTTTGCTGTCGACGCTGTTCGAGAGTTGGGCCTTTATCAAGGTTTCCGGTGGCCTTTCGGAGGCGGCCGCCTTGGCTTCGTCAGATGCCGTTATCATCGCACTGAGATCTTCGGCCGATTTGACATCCTCGAGAAACTGTGACAGCTTGATATTTGCCAGGTTTTTCTTTCCTGCAATCAATGAAATCAAATAATTACAATTGGTGAAGATGATGTTAAGTTAACCATTCCCTGCAAACATAGATATATACATATATATACATATATACAGATATACATATAGATATATCATCGATTGCATAATTCATAACTGCTGAGATCCCAATCCCAAAGGAATAACTACTCGCCTACTGCGCTTTCAAATCTCTCTCTCGAGTCTCTCACAGATCTAGTAGCCGCAGAATTTTTCACTCGACTTTGCTGGGCCACATTTGAAGGATCACAAGTAGAGCTCATAAATATTTTACAACTCGTAGAGTTCACATCGTGCTCTAAAGCCAAAAAAAAATAAAATAAATTTTTTTTTTTTCTCATTTTTCTACGTGAATTTTATTTTGTGTACTAATCCAAAAAAAAAAAACGAAATCGAGAAATAATCGAGCAAAAACAAGATGGATTTCTGTAAGGACATGCGCTTCTTGGGCTGGAGTGGCGGTGAAGACGGTTTTATTGGAAATGTGATCAATGCCGCTGGGGCAATCTCGCAGCTGCGTCTGCAAACGCTGGTGGAGAATGTGAAGCCATTGCAGCAGATGCTCATCAATCGCCGCTATGGAACAATTGTCGCCGGTGGTCTAGCAACGGGTGCAATGCTCTATTTGGGACATCGCTGGCTCACCGACAGCAGCGTGAAGGATCAAGCCTGGACACAGCCCAAGAATGATGACGATGATGATGCCGCAATCGATGCAGCCAATTATAATAATGGGGACAGCAGCTATGACGATGTGGACTAGCACAAATAAGAGGAAGAGGTCAAGAGTCCAGCGAGAGGGGGAGAAGAATAGCCACATCGCAACATCGCATCAAATCGTTTGTTCATTAGAATTATTTTCTGTTTGGTTTATGTTGGAGTTCGTCTTGGAGATGTGACTATCGCTCACACATACATACACACCATACCATAGAGGATGTGGTTATGCAAATATATTTGAATTGCTGGCCTGTTCGGCTTACTTACTCTTGCCCAAATCGATGAAATCCATTTTGCGAGGACATTGAAACGGATAAATGTTCTTCGATGAATTCACCAGTTCACTGAAAGAAAGACGACAACAAATTAGGGGGGTTTGTGGTATGGGTTATACAATGTAGTAAGGTGGAACACATGTGGAATACTCACTAGGTTTTCTCACTGAAAAAGACGACGACGCAAAAGGGTTTGATAGTCGTGGTAATATAGCAATTATCTTCGGGGGTGGCAACTCTGCCCGGCCACCAAAGCTCCAATGAATTCAATTTGACCCATACCACATCTCCCTCCCGGTAAGTGGTCGGGATCGGCTCATCGTTGCGAATGCGACGCATCTTGGAGCGTCTTTGCTTCACAGCCAGTCGGCTGCGAAGCTTCGACCTCCTCTCTTCCCGTTACGCACGCAGATATGGCTGTAAGCATTATCAAGAAATTTGATTAGCATTGGCGAGAGCTGATCAACCCTTAAGTAGCTGTAAATAAAACTGTTAAGCGACTTATAACTATACTAAATTCTACAAGTGTCCAACTTCATAACACTCATTAAGCATTCAGTTGGGCAGCATCCAGGAGAGCACAAATACCCGCCTGCTGGCATCCACAGGATGTGCGTGGTCCGAGTTCCAAAGGTCAAGAATGGATTTTTGTTGTTGGTTGTTGAATGACATATCTGGTTTATCGTATATATATATATAAATCGGATAGCTATATCGTTGAAAGTTCTTCTTTGTCAAACTGCCAAATGTGTTCTTTATCGCAAATCGATTTGTATCGATTACTGCGGCACTTATCGATCAAATTGAATAAGCTTAATCTACGAGAACTTATATAAAATATTGAAAGTTATCAACTCTAAGAGTCGCTACGACTCGACTTTTGATGCTGATCAAATATACATATATACTTTATACTTCTTTTAGTCCCTTTCCCAACGGACAGACACTCATACATGCAAATATCCCATATCCCATATCCCAAATCCCAAAATCCCGCGAAAAAACACAATTTTCGTTTACTTTTGCTTTGTTCTCGCTCTAATTTATTTGTATTTATCAGTGTATTATATAGTTTGGACTAATTATGTATATGTCATTACAATAATTCAA
This sequence comes from Drosophila percnosoma, assembly GCA_035043855.1. Taxonomy (NCBI): domain Eukaryota; kingdom Metazoa; phylum Arthropoda; class Insecta; order Diptera; family Drosophilidae; genus Drosophila; species Drosophila percnosoma. Next base: position 417,667 of record JAWNMQ010000233.1, read on the forward strand.
TATATATATATAGTATATGTTTGTATATGTGGTGTATATAGAGAGATAGATCTTTTGATTTTGTAAGCGCATCAAATTCAATTAGTTCAATATGGGGAAGTCGGGCTAAAGCTTGTATAAACGATTCATATATAGACAACATCGAAAAGACGACATATGAAAGGAAAAACCACACTCAAAAAATAGACACACAGTTAGTTATTTACCGCTATGGCTTCCGAGTATATAATAAGGGTATATAATTGTTCTTAAGTTTAAATGTACGACAGATAATCTAAGTCACAGCTTTAATGGCTGCAATTACATACAAATATATATATATATATCGAAAAAAAACATCAATGATAGTAAAAAAAAAAGAAAACACTCCACGTAAATGTATCTCTGAATAAATGTTAATAAATCTTACATATATGTAGTATAAAATTGTTCGTCTTACGTTAGGGTACGTTATATTTCAAGATCTTGTTTCAAGTTCATCTTTTAATTCGTTTTTTTAAGTAAAAATACATTTATATAACAACAGCATCATTCCATATAGTATAATCCAATCACAATTTAGCACAATTTCAAAGACAGAAAGGAATTCAAAAAGAGAAATAAAAAACAAAGTCAAAAACTAAGTACAAGTTAACTAAAGATAAAGATTTCGCATATGTTAAAGGCGCAACTGGCATCGTAACAGATGTGCGCACTGCGACTGTTAACGTTAACAGCCGAATGTTCAATTGTGTGTGTTAACAGTGGGTGCTGTAAACATGTTACAGTCAATGTGTATACAGTCAGAATAACTGCTGTTGCCGAGTGAGTGAATTCAAGTTAAATTAAGTGTTGCCATTGCACTTGGATTTCGCGTTATATTCCATATTCCGTTTGCTTGCTGGCCAAATGGAAGCCAACTGTTAGATCAACTAACAGTCACATTATTTGCGCTGTAAGTGTTAACTTTAGCAAGTGCAATTAGCGTATTACAGCTGCTGTTCCCAACTAACCGTAACAGCTGTGTTCGTTTACCGTTCATTTTCTGTAGTCACTTTTCATTTCATTCTGTTCTGTCTGTTAACAGCAATCGTTTCGATTTCGATTTCGACAACGCCTGCGCTATGTGTGTCTGTTTATATAATTATTATTATCATTAATATTATTATCATTAATATTATTATCATTAATATCATTATTATTATCATTATTATTGTTTTTATTATTATATTTGTAGTTGTTCTTCTATTGCAGTGCAATGGGGTTGGCTGACTGACTGATAGTGGGTGGGGGTGGGAGATTGTGGAGTATTGCCTTTTATAATGTCTTCGATTTGGATGCTGTTTTGGGTAGGTGATGATATCGTCATTGGGTGTCGACACGACCGCCGTTGCCATTGGTTGCCGTTGCGACATCATCGCCCACAATTAGCACCTTGCCGACGCCATCGGGCGCCACCAGCTCACCGCTGAGGCCATCGAGTCCTGGTTCGCTGACATCGCCGGGTATTTTTGGCTTGGGTCGATGCGTATCGACCGCATCGATGGGTAGCTTAATGTGCTCCACCTTGCATCCGTAGGCGACCGGCGTCAGCTTGATCACCGTATGCAGTGGCACATACAAATAGGGCAGCTCATCGGCAGACTTGTCCAGAAAGTAGGCAAACAGGCAACGCAACACCGCCTGATGCGAGACGACAAGCACATTGCCCTGTCTTTCCAGTTCCATGATGACTGGCTCGAGCCGTGCCACCAGATCCTCATAGCTTTCGCCGCGCGGATAGCGATACGCAAACTTGTTCACATCACGGGCCTTAAACTCCTCGGGGAAACGTTCCTTAATCTGCTCATAGGTCATCTCCTCGCAATGGCCCGCATCGATTTCGTTGAGAGCCTTCCAGCGCTCCTGCGGCGCCTTGACATCCGCCACAGTTTGGATAGCCCGCTTCATCCAGGATGTCCAAACGCGCAGCCCGTCAATCTGCTGCTGGCCAATGAAGGAGGACAGAGCGCGTGCGTATTGATGACCACGTGCACTCAAATTCGAATCGCCACCGATGAGACCACTCAAATTATGCTCGGATTCGCCGTGACGCGTCAAGTAGATGGTGCGCGGCGTAATGTGTATGTTCATCAGATAGTAGACAATGCGCGACTCCACGTGACCGTCATTGTTGTAGACGACAACCTTTTTGCCGGCATTATAGACCTTCATGAAGCTGAGATGAGATTCGGCTACCTCATCGATGGGCTGGTATCGTTCCTCGTAGTGTTCGATGCGTTGCAGAAAATCGCGAACAACCAATTCGGTATTCATGTTAATGTAGTCTGGTGAGCTGACCTTCACCTCGAGTATGTTCTGCTCGATAATCTGTGGATCATCGCATATCGATTCCACAAAGAACAAACGAAAGCCATGCTGCTTAACCACAATATCATAGATCAGCTGGCGACGATCGTGGGTCGAGTTGGTCGCATCGAATACCGCAATGCTACCCAAACCGCTCAGGAGCCATTCGCAGGAATCGTGGAGTGCCTGATTGGCGCAACGATTCCGTATGGCCATTGCCTCCTCGTTGTCGGCGCGAAAGAACTCGTGCGACTTGTACGCGGTGGTCGCATGCCGCCGATACTCGCCCAAATTGAACACACGTGTCGCAATCCCAATCCAATTCAGATAACGTGCCAGCTTCTTCGATATGAAGGTCTTGCCACGCGCCGGCAAACCGACCATCGCAATCACATGCGGAGTGGTACAGTCGGCGATTGTCCGCTCGCCCCGAATGGGGAACGGTTTGGTCATCACCGTCTCCGATGTGGGTGGCAACAATTTGCGCAACTCCTCGGACATCACTGATGGACACACATGCAGCTCATTCTCAATAGCCAGATCGGCCGTCTTCTTCAGCTGATTCAGCGAGGTGGTGCGCACGCGTAGCGACGGCGAGGTGTTATAGGGCATGTCCATGATACTTGTGAGCACCAGTTGCTTTGCTAGCAAAGCGGATGCGGCGACAATTGCGGCGTGTTGCTCTCTTTGGTCGCGTTCCACTTGCTGACAACAGCAGCTGCACAACTTTTCGCTTTTGTTCGGTTCAGAATTGGACGAGATGGAATTGGAATTGGAATCGGACGAGATGGAGGTGTAGGTGGAGTTGGAATTGGAGAAATTAGAGGGGCTGCTGTACGGAGTGGACGGATGCTGGGGCAGCAGGGGGTTCGTTTCTGTTGATGATGATGCGTTAGTTGTTAGCTCTCTATCAAGTGTTGGAAACAATTGGTCAGTTGTTGTTGTTGTTGTTGGTGGTGTTGCGGCGGGTAATAAGCCAGGGTTGTTCTCATCAATTAATTCCTGCTCAGTTTGGTTAGAAGATGCAAACGTAATTTGTTGTTTAAAACTATCCTTATCGTTGTTGTTGTTCAGCAATAGCTGCTGCTGCTGCTGCTGATTTGTTGTTGCTGGTGTTGTTGTCAATAAGCCTAGGTTGCCCTCAGCCCTAAGGTCCTCGTCTGTCTTCTGGTTGCTGCTGATTGACAAGCAATTGTTGCTGTTGTTGTTGCTGCTGTTATTGTTGCTTTGGCTAGCTGTAATGTAAATTAATTGTTTTGAATGGTCGTTGTTGTTTTTGTTGTGCTGCTGCTGGCTTGTTGCTGCTACTGCTGTTGTTGCTGATGATACTGTTACTGCTGTTGCAATTGTTGTTGTTGTGGTTGTTGTTGTAGGCGCTGTTGCATTTAGCAGTTGTTGTTGTTGTTGTTGTAGTGGTGTGAGACATGAAATTAGGCGAGTATTTGTTTTAGTTGTTTGTGTTGTTGTTTTTGTGAATGGGTTGGTGTGGCTTGTTTTTGCAGTTGAAGATGAATTTGACGATGTTGTTGTTGTTTTTTTTGTTTCGTGTTCCACATCAAGCACCTCAACAATATTATTCATAAATATGTGTGTGTGCGTGTGTGTGTGTGTGTGTGTGTGTGAGTGTGCGAATTGGACAAAATATATTGTGAGGCAAAAGCTAAGTTAGTAAAGAACCAACCAAATTGTAGTACAAATTAGTGTAATTAAAAATAAGTTAACAATACCCGAGAATAAGCGAGAAGCCGCAGTTGTTAGAGCACAAAAAATCAAAAAAGGAATAAACTAGATAGCAACACAAACACACGCAAATATATATATATATATATATGAATATATGTGTGTATGTGTCTAAAATATACGATAAATGTTTGACTTCTTTGCACTTGAGAAACGGAGCGGACGAACGATCGATCGAACGAACGCGTAAGAATGGAAGAAAACGTAATGCGTACAACACCAAAGGCTAAGGAACGGAATGGGAAGTGATGAAAAGAGAACCAAAACGTGCTATGATCGTGGGCGATAGAAAGCAACAACTGTATGCGTATTTGTGTGTACGTGTGTGTAATAGATATGGGAAAACAGCTGTTGGTTGAAACACGAGGGATGCGTGCATATGTGTGGATGTCTGTGTCGGTATGTTGCCTGTGTATTCTTGCTGAATTTTTTTTTCTTTGTTATCGATAGTTCAGCCCTGGCTGTAATTAGCAATCGATTAACCCAAAATGGTGAAGCACTTGTTTTGCTGCTGCTGCTTCTTATTCTTCGCAGCGCTGCTTAAGAATAATGCGGCAGAAAGTTTGTTGTTGTTGTTGCTTTGGTTGCTAGACTGCTGTTATCGACGCTGTTAACACTTTTCGCATCCCGTTGTCTGTCTTTTTGCTACTCTGCTTTTAATGTTAAAATTGCAATTGAACAAAATACTATAAGAAACAAGAGATAAGAACAGAAGAAGAAACACATAATAAGAGCACATGTGCCAAACAACATTTTGAAAAAGATTTGGCGCATGCCAAGCAATTAAAAAATTGATTTTCGGTTTGAGCAGCGCTTTTAGCTGTTACGCAAGATCAGTATGACAAAAAACATCACAAATATGAATAACTATAGCAAGCAGAGGAAAAATATGAAAAATCAATTGGCGATACGCACATGCAACAGGTATTCTGCTCGAGTCAGCGGCCGGCGGCAATTGTTAATTACAAACAAATTATCAGCTTCAACGTTGCTGAATAACTTTCCACACCACATGCAGCAATGCAAATATGGGTGTGGGCGTGTGTGTGTATAGGGTAGAGATAAAGACAAATGACATATTTACACCACTAAGCAGACAATATACAGTGTTTACACACATGCAGTAAATGAACGACGATGACGGGCTGGGCTGTCTTTATCAATTGAACTCAACTTGCGGAACTCAAAATGGCATAAGCAACAACAATCGATCTCTGTCCAGATCAGTGCTGCCAGACAGGCAAAACATCCACCGACAGCAGACATACACACATATCAGCTGTTTTGGTGATAGCAATTGCGAGGTATTTGGCAGAAAATGACTGCAATTTGTGTACGATTTCTTTTTTTAATTACTTATGAATATCTTATGCAGCATACACAGTGCATTTGTTGGAATATTGAACTGGTCAGAGCTTATGCTCTTAAGAAATCACTGGACTTTAAATAAAATTTATTGTCTGAAATTGATTCATTTTGCAGGCAACACCTGTTGAATTGGGTTTCAGTTGGCTTATTAGAATCACCACTGCCGTTCCAACTGGCGATCACCGTACACCGTACAGCAACCACAACATGGCTCAAGTGTGCACCTTATGGTGTTCTAACTATTCTTGCTGATTAATCCGATTGGAATTAAACCAGTTATGCATTGCAATAACCGCACTGATTCGTGCAACAACAATATAAATGCGCATTAGCAACAAACAACAATAGGCGAGTTTTGTAATACAAAATAACAATTGAAGACAACCACTGTGTGTGTGTGTGTGTGTGTGTGTATGGGGATGTGTGCAGTTGTGTGCAGTTGCAATTACCTGGGCCAAGTTTAAAGTTGTAAGACAGCGTGCCACAGAAAGAATAGTCAAAATAAATGAAAGAGAGATGCGAACAAAGAAACGAAAAAACGAAAACAAAATATAGCAAATAATATTGTGAAACTGTCTGTCACAACGATCGATGCGCCAACACTAAAAATTGTGCACTAAATGCAAAAAACAATAAAAAACCGATCGAAGCAAATTGACGCTGCGCCGCTTGAATGCAACCGCAGCAGCGCAGTTATAACTGTCAATTTGCCGGCAAGCAGAGGTCACAAAAAAAATAAAAATAAATAAAAAAAAAATCAGAATCACAAAACAAAATAAGTAATCTAAAAAAATAAACAAATAAAAGACGAACAGCTAACTAAGGCACACCGACGATGACATACTCTTGCAGGACGGAGGAGTTTTAGCCAGACTCTGAAACATGTAATGCAACAAGATTGCTTTAAAACTGCGGAAGCTCTGTTTGTTACAAACAAAACACAGAAACTGGACACAAAGATGGGATAAACTGAGATGGCTATATCGGCTCAGCTAGTGATGCATTATTAGTGTAGATTATGGGGTCTTCCTTTAATTATCTATCCACAACTACCAGGGTATACAAAAGTGTTTTGAAAATGTTGCAAAAATCGAATGGCGCGATTTTTACAGCTAGTTTGTTTGATTGGCAACTGCAGCTGGCTGGGCTGAGGCGATAGCGTCGACGTCAGCAACAAGCGGCGACCGAGCTTTTGCAGCAGCAGCAAAATGCACTTTATGCATATGTATGTATATGTGTGTGTGTGTGTGTGTGTGTGTGTGTGTGTGTAGACTAATTCACAATTGTCTGTATGCAAAATGTTTTTACATACTGGGATGTGGTGGGGTGGTGTGGGTAGGTGTACAGTGAGAGGAGCGCAACTCGCTTAACTGATTCCAAGTGCAATGCAATTGAACAAAAGCCAGAACAACAAATATGAAAGAAACTTTGCATATTTATTGTTTGAATATAATATACAAGTACACAGACAGTATGTACATACATATATATATATATATATATATAGATTACGGCAACGCCAACGAAATGCGTCAGAGAAACGATCTTGACCCATGGCGATAGGCGATGAAAAGCGACAAAAAAGAAAGAAAGGTGGATGCTATCAGCAGCAAAAGCAGCAGCGAAGAATGATGAGGAAGAAAGGCATTTGCAACTTTGTTGAAAGTCCCTTATGCAGCAGCAGCTTTTATTTAAGCAGCAGTCGTAGTACAACAGCTGTTTCTCTCTCTGTCTCTTTCCATCTCTCTTGCGCTCACACAACAGCTGCGTTGTGTTATCAATGTGGCATGCACTCGCCGAGCGCGTGGCCAGTGTGACCACAATTGTGTTGTCTTTGTCAATGCGCATTTATCGCCAATCGTTCATAAAAAAACAAAATGTTAATGCGATTACATTTCGACGCTGTCTGATAACAATTTGGTTTTTTTTGGATTTATTTTGTTTTCTTGTTGTATTTATTTGATTCACACAGCTCGCTGTGTGCTAGAGGCAGGCTCATTAACCGTTTCTCACAGCTGCTGCCGTCGTCTTTTGGCCATAATTAAACACGGTCAGGCAATGCCAGGCCAGGCCAATCTATTTTGAATGGCACGCGCGGCCCCAATCTAACACCATTTCCAGTGATAATCGCTCTGTTCTCACTTATCAAAGAAAAAATAAATATAAATAAATACACAAATGAGCAGGGCCAAGCCAGTTAGCCAACAAGAACGCAAAAAAGAAATTACTGATAAGACAGTCTAATGAGTCGCATAATACACAAAAAAAGGAAAACCAAAATAAATAACCATCCGTGCTCAATCAAAATCCCGCCGGAATAAACTGTATACAACAATGCAATCAATGTACATTTATAGAGCTTCCCCCCGCCCGATTACCACTAACAGTGCTGTCTAATCGCATTGTTATTGCCAATGCTGCTACCAACATAGGTAATAAAGAATTTACCAATTTCAACAAGTGTTTCTGACTATTCCGTCTATATTGCCAACAGTTCCGTTATCTCTGTCAAACATTGTAATAACAAGTTATTAGGCAGAACAGTTTAGATTGTCGTCCATAAATATGTCCCCATCTGCAATACTAATGAGCTCACAACAATACCATATGTGGAAAACTTTGAAGTATGCATTTATGCAACATGCAGCTGTATGTGACACATATTCGAATTTGACGTAAAAATAAAGTTGAGGTAGGTATAATATGACTATTACAACACGTCTGACTAGTTTATATGTATGGAATATTTACAATATGTAATCTAATCTAATCAAATTATTAAGAAATAATTTGATAAGCTAAATGAGAATTCCCGAGATGAACAATGAGGTTGATGATACCCACATTTTATAACAATCTAACTTATATATGTTTTTCCTGGCTTATACGAGAATGAGTTGCCATAAAGAGTTATTCAAGAATTAGAAACACCTGCGAGAGACCAACAAAGCGAGCGATCACTGTATTTAGTTATTTTAGCAAAACAAATGATGATAATGATGTATATACCTCCTACATGCACCTTGACATTGACATTGTCTCAATGTCTCCGCACATACCCACAAGTAACAGCATGCATTAGTACATGCATACAGATGAATAATCGCAGTGCATCGCTTCACTTTCTGTTTCATTGCACTTGTTGTAAGGGCTTTCAAGCAGAACGTGCCAAGTGTTTTGTAACAATCTACGATGTCGCTGATTCATCAGACAGGGAGAGGGGGTCTGGCAACATTCTTCAACCAGAACGTCAACAGCGACAACAAAGCATCAACAAAAAAGTCCCGCAAGTGCTTTAAATGAAAACAATAAAAATAAGCAGTGTTGCCAAGCACAGTTTACTTAGAAGAGAAACCAGCCTCAGCTTCCCGGAAAGTAATCGAGATGTAAGCTTGGTAAATTCCCCCTGGGAAACATTAACACAGTATTGGCTCTCTCACTTTTTCTCTCTCTAGAGCGGAGCAGTACAAGGGGAAGGGGGAGAATAGGTACATTACGGTTAAACTTTCACCCAAAAATTGGCGTAAGACGAAGACGTAACCGACAACGCAGCCACTGGCAAAAGTGCCGTTCATCCGTAGTGTTTTCATAGAAATCATTCACACACAAAACAGAGGGCAAAAAAATACAGCTACTTGTTGAAACTATAAAAGGTATTCCATTGAAACGTTTTGCTCATTGTTGAAAATGTTGCCAAATGCAGCTAAACTTAAATCAAATAAACTAATAAAAACAATATAAGCCAACAACAAAATGAATGAAAGCTGCTTCAAGGCCAAAAACATTCGAGTGTTATTTTTATCAGTGTTTGTTCAGATAGAATTTCGCACACAACAAATTATAGAAAGTATATAATGCACACATATACATATTGTAGAACGTTTTTCGTCAAAAATCTCATCAAATTGCTAAAAACTAACAAAAACAACGCAAAACCCAAAGCATCTCTGAATGCGGAAATTCAGCAGAAGAGGCAAGCAAAAATATTCTAATATATTCATTCAACAAGAACAATAACAAATAAAAAAGCTCTCTCTGTATGCTTTTGTTTTGATGATTATAAATTGCGAATGACGATAATAATAATGTTCGTTGATAATGATGATGATGATGATGTTGATGTCAAGGCGTCAACAAATCGCGTAAGAGGCGTAACTGTAACAATAACAACACTGCTTAATGCAAGCACAACAATGCGGTCTCGTCTCTCTCTCTCTCCTCTCTCTAAGAAACAAGAGCGCAGCGATCACAGTAGCCAGCATCAGTGCGACCAATACTACCATCTTGAGAAACACACACTCGCACACTGACACACACGCACACACACACACACATTTTTGCACCGAGTAAAGGGAGTTTTTTGCGTGTAAATCAATAAGCAGCAGACAAAATAATTGTGTTTTAATAATCAACATCAAATCAATGTTCTACAACTTAATGAAAGTAAGAAAAACATGCGATTTAGACAAATCATGTGTCATGGTTCTCTTATCGCGACACGCAGATGTCTGCCAGACTTTAAGTAAAGCGTAAATAGAATGAGATCTGCTGCTGCTGCTGTTGCACTCAGCATCATTTTTGACAACAATAAAACACAGAAGTGCAAGTGCAAGTGCAAGTTGACATTGATGTGTGTGTGGCTGTGTGGATGTGGATGTTCGTTTGTGTTAAGTTCAGGGTGCTTAATAATACATACATAGCAATGTGGACGCCGGCATCGCTGCTTGTCTGGCAGTGTTGCCAAAACAGGAGGACATTTCTGTTGTTGTTGTCTCACAGCTGCTGCTGCTGCTGTTGGCAGAGAATGAAGAGCGCGCGTGCCGCGGGAGAGGTGCTTATCACCTTTTATGCTGCTGCTTCCGAGTTCCTTTTTTCAACAACTCAACATATATACACACACACACACTTACTCCACTACACACTACACACAACACGAAAAAAAATTAGGGAGGCACACGCTACACATATGTAGGCAAAGGTAGGTGCATATGTGCGTGTGTGTATGTGATTTAGTCTGATTGGACTCGCCGCGTACGCACAACAAAAGGTAAACCAACGTAACAACGAAATTTGATCAGTCGATAGCAGCGCGCATTGCGTTCCACACACGTTGCTTGTCAAAATAAGAATGAGCAAAAGCAAAAGCAAAAAACAGCGAAAACGGCACGCGAGCGATCGCTGCCGGACGCGAACGACGAAACGCCATCAGCGACGTCGCTGCCAAGCAGCAACAGTGCGACAGTGACAGCGACCCACGGGTTAGCTATAAAATGCTAAAGTTTTCATGGGAAAAAGCTACATTTAATATGAAGCATAGCAATGCGGCTGGCTTTTCGCACCTTTTTGTCTCCAAAATGACAAGTCTTAAGCAAATTCGTATTTTTTTAATTTTGTGTTATGTTGATTTAATGCATTTCAAATAACGACCACAGCTTTTAATAAATCAACAAAATCTAGCTTAGCGGAAGAAAGGAGTTTCGAGGCAGCACTGAGTCGCTGACGGCGATGTGCGTCATTACCGTTACCTTTATTAGCGAGCGATACGAATTTTCGCAACGTGTGTCTCATGACAAAAAAAAAACAATAACAACCACTGCAAGTGCAATTTACAAATAAATATATTTGTAGGAAAAAATAAATTTGTTCTTCCTAATTTAATTAGCAAATTTGTAGACAGAGCGCCAACACTTATAACAGGAATTTCGTATGCACCTAGTCCATATGAATGTATGAGAGTGTGTGTGTATGTGCATGTAAGTACATGTGTGTGTGTGTGTATGTATGTTTATTAATGTTAATGCTAATGTTAATCTTTAATACTTGATGCTGCTGCGCAGCAGCTGACTTAATTGTTCATCTGTTTTCTCGTTCAAATATTACATTTGACGTCACTGCGGGATGTCGGGCAAGCAATAAGCAATCAGAACCGATAAGTATATATTTGTATGTACGGATGGACAAATGTTGTATGTGTGTCTGCTGTTGCTGGATTGATAAGGAATTTCTAATTGTTTGTTTGCAATCAAAATAATGAGTTAAGCACTTTTATTTGATTCTACCCAACTCGATACATTTGCTGGGCGACGCGAAAGTATGTTTGAACGGCGTTGTGAATTGATTAAAAAGTCTCCACCTATGTTAAACGGTAATTTGCTGTTGTAAGAAATCGTTTGCTGACATTGATATTTATAATTTTGCATGGACGAAATGAAATCTTCGGTTTTAATGAAACCAGAAAATACCTATTAGCCCCTGGTACCAGTTTATAAATTTCTATTACATTTGGCATATATTTCCGGTTAACAAAATAATAATAAACAAAACTAGTTTAAGCGGCGCGTTAAACTCTTCATAAGGCAACAGAGCTCTCTGCCATGTTAAATTTAACATAAGCGCTCCAACGCAAAAGCACACTCACTAAATGCAACAATGGCAAAGCTCTCAATGTAAACGTTATGCAGCTGTGTTAATTTCAAAGAGCATGAGACAGAGAGAGAGATTACGAAGACGACTGCCGGAAGAGAGGGCAGCGCAAAAGGAAATGTTAGAAGCTTGTGTAAAATAAATTTGAAAAGGATGTTGTTTAAAAGGCGAGGCGAATAAATGTGCGTATTAAAAGCAAATGTTAGAGGAAGATCAGGCAAGCCTGGCATTTGACAACGAAGCGAAAACACATAACAGAGCAACGATAAAAAGTAAAATAGAGAGTGGCACACAAATTCGAGTTGTGTATGTGTGTGCGTGGGTAGTGCACAAAAAATATATATATGCAAAATGTACATAGTGCGTGTGTGATGTATGTATACTAGGTTTAAAAAAAAAACAGCAAAATAAACGAATTTAAAATGCAACTCTTACCTCGTCTTTTTTTCGTTTTCTGCACAAAGGAACGCTGTTTTAAACGCACTGATATACACACTCGCTGCAGCAGAGACAACAAAAAATTTGTCTCCGCTGCTGGAAACGCACCGACCTTAACACGACGATGGCGCTAAACAGAATGCGACGATGAAACTACGAAGCAGTAGAAGTAGCAGAAGAAGCACCAGTAACAGCAAGAAGTGCCACCAATAGTTGCGCAGCTTTTCAGAGACAGTTAGAAACAACAGACAATGCACGCGGGACAATGCAAGCGAGCGATAAGAAAAAAAAAGACAAAACAAAAAATAATAACAACCACTGCAACTTACAAATAAATATATTTATAGGAAAAAAAAATTTGTTCTTCCTAATTTAATTGGCAAATTTGAAGACAGAGCGCCAACAATTATAACAGAAATTTCTAATTGTTTGTTTGCAATCAAAATAATGAGTTGAGCAATTTTATTTGGTTCTACCCAACTCGATACATTTGCTGGGCGACGCGAAAGTATGTTTGAACGGCGTTGTGAATTGATTAGTCTCCACCTATGTTAAACGGTAATTTACAGTTGTAAGAAATCGTTTGTTGACATTGATATTTATAATTTTGCATGGACGAAATGAAATCTTCGGTTTTAATGAAACCAGAAAATACCTATTAGCCCCTGGTACCAGTTTATAAATTTCTATTACATTTGGCATATATTTGCGGTTAACAAAATAATAATAAACAAAACTAGTTTAAGCGGCGCGTTAAACTATTCATAAGGCAACAGAGCTCTCTGCCATGTTAAATTTAACATAAGCGCTCCAACGCAAAAGCACACTCACTAAATGCAACAATGTCAAAGCTCTCAATGTAAACGTCATGCAGCTGTGTTAATTTCAAAGAGCATGAGACAGAGAGAGAGATTACGAAGACGACTGCCGGAAGAGAGGGCAGCGCAAAAGGAAATGTTAGAAGCTTGTGTAAAATAAATTTGAAAAGGATGTTGTTTAAAAGGCGAGGCGAATAAATGTGCGTATTAAAAGCAAATGTTAGAGGAAGATCAGGCAAGCCTGGCATTTGACAACGAAGCGAAAACACATAACAGAGCAACGATAAAAAGTAAAATAGAGAGTGGCACACAAATTCGAGTTGTGTATGTGTGTGCGTGGGTAGTGCACAAAAAATATATATATGCAAAATGTACATAGTGCGTGTGTGATGTATGTATATCTAGGTTTAAAAAAAAACAGCAAAATAAACGAATTTAAAATGCAACTCTTACCTCGTCTTTTTTTCGTTTTCTGCACAAAGGAACGCTGTTTTAAACGCACTGATATACACACTCGCTGCAGCAGAGACAACAAAAAATTTGTCTCCGCTGCTGGAAACGCACCGACCTTAACACGACGATGGCGCTAAACAGAATGCGACGATGAAACTACGAAGCAGTAGAAGTAGCAGAAGAAGCACCAGTAACAGCAAGAAGTGCCACCAATAGTTGCGCAGCTTTTCAGAGACAGTTAGAAACAACAGACAATAATGCACGTGGGACCAGTGCCAATGCCAATAACATGCACATGCATGTTTTGACCTGTTAAGTGGGACCATTCAGACATTCAGATGCTCTCAGCATAACTTTTGACAACAATAGAATACTAAAGTGCAAGAGCAAGTGCATGTCGATGAGTGTCAGTCTGTGTGCGTGTGCGTGAGTCTCTGTGATGTGCGTTTGGTGTGTTAAATTCAGGGTGCGCAATAATACATACACAGCAGTATGGACGCCGGCATCGCTGATTGCCTGGCAGAGCTGGCAATACACGGAGACATTTTTGGTGTTGTTTCACAGCACTGAGCCATTTTCGATACTGTTGTTGCTTTTGACAGAGAATGCATTGCGCGCGTGCCGCGGCAGAGGTGTTTATGACCTTTGATGCTTTTACTCGCACACCCACTTATTGCACACTACACACAAAACGAAAAAAAAAATAGGGAGGCACACGCATATGCAAGCAAAGGTAGGTGTATATGTACTACTGTGAACTACTCGCCGCGTACGTACAAAAGGTAAACCAACGTAACAACGAAATTTGATCAGTCGATAGCAGTGCGCATTGCGTGTCAAAATAAGAATGAGCGAAAGCAAAAAAAAACAGCGAAAAGGGCACGCGAGCGATCGCTGCCGGGCGCGAGCGACGAAAATCAGTGACGTCGCTGTCAAGCAGCAACAGTGACAGCGACCCACGGGTTAGCTATAAAATGCTAGTTTTCATGGGAAAAGGCTACATTTAATATGAAACATAGCAATGCGGTTTTTCGCACCTTTTTTTCTCCAAAATGACAAGTCTTAAGTAAATTCGAATTTTTTTAATTTTGTGTTATGGTGATTTAATGCATTTCAAATAACGAACACAGCTTTTAATAAATCAACAAAATCTAGCTAATATAAGCAACATTTGGCGGAAGAGAGGGTTTTCGCACATCGCTGTCAGCGACTCAGTCGCCGTTACCGTCAACGTTATAAGCGAGCGACAAGAAAAAAAAAGACAAAACAAAAAATAATAACAACCACTGCAACTTACAAATAAATATATTTATAGGAAAAAAGAATTTGTTCTTCCTAATTTAATTGGCAAATTTGAAGACAGAGCGCCAACAATTATAACAGAAATTTCTAATTGTTTGTTTGCAATCAAAATAATGAGTTGAGCAATTTTATTTGATTCTACCCAACTCGATACATTCGCTGGGCGACGCGAAAGTATGTTTGAACGGCGTTGTGAATTGATTAAAGTCTCCACCTATGTTAAACGGTAATTTACAGTTGTAAGAAATCGTTTGTTGACATTGATATTTATAATTTTGCATGGACGAAAGGAAATCTTCGGTTTTAATGAAACCAGAAAATACCTATTAGCCCCTGGTACCAGTTTATAAATTTCTATTACATTTGGCATATATTTGCGGTTAACAAAATAATAATAAACAAAACTAGTTTAAGCGGCGCGTTAAACTCTTCATAAGGCAACAGAGCTCTCTGCCATGTTAAATTTAACATAAGCGCTCCAACGCAAAAGCACACTCACTAAATGCAACAATGTCAAAGCTCTCAATGTAAACGTTATGCAGCTGTGTTAATTTCAAAGGGCATGAGACAGAGAGAGATTACGAAGACGACTGCCGGAAGAGAGGGCAGCGCAAAAGGAAATGTTAGAAGCTTGTGTAAAATAAATTTGAAAAGGATGTTGTTTAAAAGGCGAGGCGAATAAATGTGCGTATTAAAAGCAAATGTTAGAGGAAGATCAGGCAAGCCTGGCATTTGACAACGAAGCGAAAACACATAACAGAGCAACGATAAAAAGTAAAATAGAGAGTGGCACACAAATTCGAGTTGTGCACGTAAAGTTTTCTGTGTATGTGTGTGCGTGGGTAGTGCACAAAAAATATGTACATGCAAAATGTACATATTGTGTGCTTAGTGCATAAAAAATATATATATTTGCAAAATGTACATAGTGCGTGTGTGATGAATGTATGTCTACGTTATAAAAAAGACAGCAAAATAAACGAAATTAAAATGCAACTCTTACCTTGTATTTTTTTCGTTTTCTGCACAGCCTAACGTTTTAAACGCACTGATATACACACACGCTGCAGGAGACAACAAAAACTTTGCCTCCGCTGCTGGAAACGTACCGACCTTAATACGACGATGGCGCTAAACAGAATGCGACGATGAAACTACGAAGCAGTAGAAGTAGCAGAAGAAGAAGCACAAGTAACAGCAAGAAGTGCCACCAATGGTTGCGCAGCTTTTCAGGAACCAAAAAAAAACATGGCTGTTATTGTGCCGTTAGAAACAACAGACAATATACACGGGACCACAGCCAATGACAATTAACATGCATGTTTTGTGGGCCGGCGCGGTCTTTACATATGTTTTTAAATTGCTTGGAAATGATTAAGTGTGACCATACTTAAATTAAAACTTATTACTGTTCCCTTTCATAAACTTATAAACGTAGTATTTCATATGAGAATATGTTTTCGCACTTACCCACACTATGCAGCAAGTGCAACCCAAATCCGCAAGAGGCCACACATGCCAAATGTATATTCAATGTATATGTGAGCTGCAACAATATGTATGTAGTTGTAGTTGTTGTGATTCGTTTCGTTGTTGTTGTCGCTCGCTCGCTCGCACACTCCCGAAAATTTTGCTCACTGACTCACACACACACAAAAAAACAAGTGCTTCGGCGGTTAGAACTCTTACTGATACACACTCAATCACGAAACGTTTTTCGCCGAATCACCGAATGAAAAAATGAGTTTGCAAGCGAAACTTGCAACTGCCACCGGGAACTGCAATCCGAGGCACAATGCGCAATGAGAAACACTCGTTCCACAGCAGTTGAACTTTGTTATTTTTGCTCATCTATTAATCTACATGGAGCACTTGCGCAAATCGCACGATTCTGCTTCTCTCAATTTTGTATTTGTGTTTGTATTTAAAGTTCAACGCTGCGCTGCGCTCTGTGCAGCGCATACCGATATATACACACACACTGTTGAGAAATCAAAGTTTTTTTCTTCTTATTTGATGCAATTGGCGGATACTTGAAATTCGTTCCGAAATTGAACCGAGCCGTCAACTGAAGTTAAACTGAAGTATCTGCTGCGTCAATTCAAAAAAGTTTTCTATTCAACGATCAAATTACAATTACCACAAAAAGTAGTATTACACCAAAAGAAATCCCGCAGAGTATTAGATACGGAGCTGAAGGAATGACAAAAAATATCGATAGAGCACACCACATATACATTAACAAATGCGATTAATTTCACATCGATATTCCATTGCGTTTTTGTTGGCAAGAAGTAAAGCTGAATGCTACGTCACGCGATAGATGTGTGCCGCACTTTAAAGCTCGGCCACACTCACGTCATTGTTTGTTGTTTTTGCTGCAGACAGTTGAATTTTCTGCCAACACGCAAGAAACAATAAAATGGTAAAGATCTCAGTTATCGATGGTAAACAGAAAAACAATTACACAAATAATTAACCTTCGAAATTTGTTATTGTTCCAGAGTGCGCTATTCAACTTTCAAAGTCTTTTGTCCGTCATTCTGTTGCTGATATGTACCTGCGCCTATTTGCGTTCCCTCTTTCCCAGCATCATTGACCGGAACAAAACTGGGTAATAGACAGTTATATCTGCTATATAGAAAATATATCAAATGTTAATCAAATGTCAATCTTGCACATTTACAGTTTGTTGGGCACCTTTTGGAAGATGGCGCGTATTGGCGAACGAAAATCGCCTTGGGTCGGCGCCGCCTGCTTGATAATGGCTTGCACAGTGCTGTTCTGGAGCTAAATTTGAATATTTACGGAATTGCAGAGTTACATTAAGTAGTTTTAGGTCAATGAGCTAAACAATAATTGTATGTTTTCTACAAAAACCCAAAAGATTTTGATTTTTATTCGAGTTGCGTTGGGCATTTCGCCTTGCTGCTCAGTGTGACCGTAGCTAAGAAAGAAAAAAAACCAAAAGATCAAATGCCGGCAACACAGAAATGTATTGCACAAATTTGGAATTGCAATTGCAATTTTGAATAATGTCCGCCACGCAGGAAGCACTGCGTCTCTATGTGGCTAGTGGCAGGAAGCGCCTGCAACAGCTGCTGCAGCGCCTGCATTGGACAGAGAAGGGCGTGCGCCAGGCAAGTGTGCATTATGCAAAAGACTTTCTCATTTTGTCAATTTCCACTTGCAGCAAGCGTGTCTCGCAGATGAAGTCGAAGTCGATGTGGATGTGGCTGCGGCTGTGGAGCAACTACCAAGCAGTTGCTTGGAAGCCCCACAGCACAGCGTGCAGCTCAATCTTGGATTGTTGCAGCAACTGCTCGGACCAGCTGCGAGACCGACGCAGTTGGTCAACGGCACATTTGAGGATCTGCAGGTGAATTTCACAGGGGCACAGAAGCTGCTTATTTATGAGCATGTTGTCCAGCAGACACCACGTAAGCGCCAGAGCTTCGAGGAGAATGCCAATTTTGCGCAACTCGTTGCAGACACTAAAAAGGAGCACAAGAAACAACGACGTCATCGCAAAAGCAAACCGACTCTCCACGAGGAGATGCATCAGCTGGTAGAGCTACAGATGCAGGCGCTGAAAGCGCAGCAACGCCGGCAACTGCTCCCTGTCGCAGCTAGAGAATGGAAAAGGCATCAGTCTGACAAGTCCGAGTCGAACCACTGGCAACGCACTCCAACTCGAAGTTGCGACCGGACAAGAGATTCCCCACACAGAGATCAGCGCCACAAGCACAGTAGCAGCAGCAGGCACAGTAGCAGCAGCAGACACAGTAGCAGCAGCAGGAGGAGATACAAGGAGCGCAGTCCCAGTCGCAGCAGGCATAATAGCAAACAACACTCAAATCGGGCACATTCTCGCTCCCGATCCCCGCCCCATAGCAATCACAACAGGAGATTCCATTGCAATTAATACAAGAGAAACATTTCACATATTATAAGTTTTAATTGTAGCGAAAAAAAAAGAAATTAAAATATTTATAACACGTAATTTTTTATATTTTGCTGCTGGCAGCAACTTGGTTAATGTTGATGTTGCAGTTGCAGTTGCACTCTGTTTACTTGGTGGAGACGCGCGTGCGTTTGTTCCACGAGAAGTTGACGCCATAATTCTTGACGCGCTCCTTCTTTGCCTTCAGCTCGCCGTCGACGTACCATTTCCAGCCGTTCCTCTCGCAGTAGGTAATCGCCTCGTCCTTGGAACCAAATTGCACATTCAAATTCGACAGAGGATCACCGCTGCAATCACAGAAAGTTACTTAATCTATTTGAACAAATATTAACCACACATATATTTACATATATGAATATAACATGAATGATAAAAAGGAATCAAAAATCTTTCTCATGCTCAACTTTTGAATTGCCCCCTCTGTTTATGGCGAGGACGGCAGCTGGACTACTTACCTGGAGGCCCAGCCCATGAGCGGATTCTCCCAGCGTTCGCGATTATCGAATTCGATTTGCCAGTTGCCGATGTTGTCGGTGCCGCTCTGCATCGCATTCTTTGGTGGTATGTGGATGCGGACGCGTCGCTCCTTCAGTTGCTCCTCGGGCACACCCGAAATGGGAGCCAGATTGACGGCAACGGGCACCGTTATTTTGCCGCTCAGCTTATTGCGCTGCTCGAGCTCCTCTGGACGGGCCAGCGCAGTGCTCGGATCAATTGGCCCAACATCCTGGGTAGATGCCCAGCGTGCAGTGCTTGGCGGAATGAATGGTAAACTTAGCTAGAAGTGCTGTGTGCGGGCAAATTAAATGTATGTGTGTACTTACAACTGCATAGTGGGTGCAGCGCGGCACATTACTTGGCGTATTAGTGACATTTTCGCTTGTTTATAAACAATTGCGGCCAATAAACGGCAAATCACAATCAAAAATTACGTAAAATTTTTGGAAGCGTTCGCAGTGTTTTTTTTATTTTTTGAACAGCTGATTCTGATGTGCTGACAGTTAGCTGAGTGCTACGAGTGACATAGCAAACAGCTGACATTTTCATCTGCAGCTTGGCCATCATATTTATGTTTTTTTTTTGTGGTAGGCTGGTGATGGGCATTTATACACACACAGATTACGGTCACTCTGCATACAAACAAGTCGAAATTAGCAGGGTGGTACGAGTGACAGAGAAAAAATTTTGATTTGTATCTGTCAGTATTTTTTGTTGGTATTTTTCTTGAAATTTTTTTTAGGAAGGTTGGCACAATATGAGCATTTATGCACACACAGAATGCAGTCACGCTTGAAAACAAGTCGAAAAAATTTTTTGTGCGAAAAGAGCATCAGTGTCGTTGCTGCAGTGCAATAGACGTGTAGCAAGAACAACCCTGCAAATAAGGAAGCATAACTAACAAATAAGTTTTCTCCAGGACCTCATTGCAACATGGGAGTACCAAAGTTTTTCCGTTATATCAGCGAACGCTATCCGTGTCTCAGTGAATTGGCGCGTGAGCACAGCGTAAGTACAGGGTGTCTATTCCTGTGGGCAGTGTGTAGTGGGCGTAGATTAAGGCATCCTTTCAATTTCACAATCACACACACACACACACACACACACACGCAGACACACACAGGAAAAATGCATATTTTCTCATTTTTTTGGTAAAAAAAACAGTATTACATTATTGACATTTACTTTTTCTTTCTTATTTCGCTACTAATACTTGGACTTCTTACAACTATTTAACAAAACATTAACAAGATTCACTCATTAAAAAAAAAAAAAATGATCTTGCACTGCTAAGTTTCAACAGAACAATAAGAATACGAAGTCAATAATTAAATACATATTTTGCAAAAGAAATGAGACAATATGCATTTTTGCATATTTTACACATGTATATATATATATATATATCTGGTTTATCGATAGATACCCGAGTTCGATAATCTTTTTCTGGACATGAATGGGATTGTGCACAATTGTTCGCATCCGGATGATGCCAACATACACTTTCATTTGGAGGAGGCACAAATCTTTCAGGACATTTACAACTACATCGATAATCTGTTCTATCTGATCAAGCCGCAGAAACTGTTCTTTCTGTCTGTTGATGGCGTTGCACCACGAGCCAAAATGAATCAGCAGCGGAGTCGCCGCTTCAGAACGGCCCGCGAGGCCGAACAGGTTGATGCGAAAGCGCTGCAGCGTGGCGAGAAGCGGGAGCACGCGAGATTTGATAGCAATTGCATTACGCCCGGCACCGTGTTCATGAGTCGATTGCAGATTGGCTTGCGCTGCTTTCTGCGCACCAAGATCTCAACGGATCCGCTGTGGCAGAAGTGCCGCATCATTTTGAGCGGCGAGGAGACACCCGGCGAGGGCGAGCACAAGATCATGGACTACATACGCTTCATGAAGGCACAGCCAAACTATGATCCCAATACACGCCATTGCCTCTATGGCCTCGACGCCGATCTCATCATCCTCGGCCTGTGCACCCATGAGCTGCACTTTGTTGTGCTGCGCGAGGAGGTGACGTTTGGCAAGAATGTGAAGCGAACCGCCATCGAGGAGACGCGCTTCTTTCTGCTGCATCTGGGTCTGTTGCGCGAGTATCTCGAATTGGAGTTCCATGAGCTGTCAACACCCGAACGTAAACTGGATGTGGCCCAACTGATTGACGATTGGGTGCTAATGGGTTTCCTTGTCGGCAACGATTTCATACCGAGTCTGCCCTTGATGCACATCAACACCAATGCGTTGCCGCTGCTATACAAGACCTACATCCGAGTCTATCCCCAGATGGGCGGCAACATCAATGAGCAGGGTAAATTGAATCTGAAGCGTTTGGCGCTGTTCATGAACGCCCTCAGAGACGTCGAGCTGCAGATGTTCGACGAGCAGAGCGATAAGCTGAAGTATGCCAATTCCAAAAATGAGGCATTCGATGTGGATGTGGAGGAGTTGCGCAATCGAGACAAGGATCTCGCAGCACTCATCGATAACAGCATGAAGGTAAATTCATATACCGCGAGTAGGTACATCTGCCGATCTTTCTCCTGTTGTCGCAGCTGGTCATACTTTACGCGCAGCAACCCTTTGTACTGCTCCTTAGCTTCACCGTTGCATTGTGGTATTTCCAACTTTGAAGCTTTTCTCGTAAGATATTCGTGTTTCGATGCTTTTGATAGAATCAATAGCTCTGTATCGATTCGATAGAGCAAAGAATCAACTTCCATTGAAAGTTCTTTCATGTCACCGTGACTGAACGCCCATGATTTGTAATCCTTATCGATCGCTTATAGGATATTTTGCACGGGCCTCATACGAATCTTTAACCAGTTCTTGCTAGTCTGAAGCTGGTCTTTAGTCGGATTCTCTAAGCACTTTTTGGCCGCATACATTGCATCTCGTAGCCGGCACTCATATTTCTCTAATTCCTCCACAAGGACTTCCGTAGCACTCACTGAAGGAACCGTTCTCTTTTTTTGTCGGTTTTTTGGTCGGCTTTTTCCACAACATATTTACTCTAACTACATTAATGCACACTACATTAATGTAGAACTATTTATACACATTCAACGAACTCTGTATCCGGCTCGACGGACCAAAATGTCTGAATCACGTATTTTTTAACGATTAAACCGAGTCGACGTGTAAAACCGAACTGAACTGCAGTGATGAGCAGGCTCTCTATTTATACAAAAATGCTCAGTCTAAAAGTATGTAAAATGCAGCTGGAACGGGGCCTGTCGATGAAGGCAGCTGGATCGCGGCCTGTCGATGAAGGCAGCTGAATCGGGGCCTGTCGATGAAGGCAGCTGGATCGCGGCGACCGTCGCGCCGCGAGCTGCCGGCAGCCCGTCGCCAGCAAATAACGGTAGTTGCGCATCCAACTTCAGCGGCAGGTAGCGCGATGAACAAGGCTGGCCTGCATGGGTCAGGCATCAGCTAGTACTAGTACATGTGTTATGTATATAAATACAGGGTGTTCATTTTTGAACATTCTGCCAAGGGCCAGCCGAGAGTCGGCGTTATCATTTGATTATTAGGCCCGACAACTTTATGGCTTACAATGATTTATATATGGTGTTCATTTTTGAACACGTATAGTGTGAAGTCAAACGTGCGGAGTCGACGTTTAGGATCGAACTGCCCGTTCTGACGAGCAGGCTCTTTATTTATATAAAATGCTTACACCTAAATACATTTAATATGCAGCCGCCGCTGGTATCGCGTCTGCTTGGCGCCTAAATTCCTAGAATTGTTATGCAGCTGTGTGTAAGGCGACTGCTTGCTCCTAACAGCGGCTGGGTAACGGTGATTGTCGCGAAGGGATCCGCATCGGCGCGTAACAGCGACCGTCGCGACGCTAGCTGCCGGCAACCCGTCGCCAGCAAAAACATCAGTTGCGAATCCAACATCATAGGCAAGCACAACGATGAACAAGGCTGGCTTGCTTGGGCCAGCTATCATCATCTCACTGCGTCACGTGTTCGTACTCGAACAGTAAACATATTGCATACCGAATCATAATGTAAAATGTAACAGTATTTAAAATGGCTGTTGGTATGTGTAAGGCACTAGATTGGGAGGTGTGTGGACAACGGCTGTTTACGATTTTTCAATTCCCTTTTCGGCTGATCCCGTTAGAAATGAGCGGTTTTTTTTACTTGCTTTTGTCTGTGGCCGTGATAAATAATTTTTGTATGCATCAATATGCGAGCACATGCAGAGCCACGCTCCCTGCGATTGTCTGTATGTATGTATGTATGCATTTATATATATATGTATGTATGTAGAAGCATGCGCTTGTCGCCAGCCACTTCTGGTCACTTCGACCTTGAATAAAATGCGCTTAGTTTTTTTTACTCTTCAACTGCAGACTTACTTATTTTCCTATTGGAAATGTTGAATTTTGAAGCATTCAATTTTGAATATTTTTTTTTGGTTTTGGTTGGTTTATCTTCTAAATTGATCTCTCTTCAAATATTTTCGAAATGTTCGAAAAGGGCTAAATTAATTGTTAGTTTTTGGCCCTTTAGATTTCCATTGAACATGAAACGCTATTTCAAAGTTGAACAGATTGTAGTATTTGACATTTTCCGTTTAATTTTTGTTATCCCTCTCTACTACTCAGCTCTATGAGGACGACAGCGATGAGGATCTGAGCGATGAGGGGACATCCTTAAATGGCGAATTCCAGAATTTCAAGCGCAACTATTATCGGAACAAGTTCAAGAACGAGATGCACAACGGTCTGATTGCGGAGCTCGGACATCATTATTTGACGGCCCTGCAATGGGTACTCGATTATTATTATCGTGGCGTGCAGTCGTGGGAATGGTATTATCCTTATCACTATGCCCCCTTCATCAGTGATATGACCGATATTGAGGCTACTACATTCAACTTTCAAATGGGCAAACCATTTCTGCCCTTCCAGCAGGTAAATAATCCAAATCTTATACCAAGTACGAAAATGTGTACAGCATTTATTTTGTATGATTATTCAATTGTTGATTATTGTTTGCAGCTGCTGGCTGTACTGCCATCGGCCAGTTCAAGCCTGTTGCCGGAGGTCTATCACGATCTGATGCTGAGCCCCAACAGTTCCCTGGCAGATTTCTTTCCGACTGAGTTCGAAACCGATCTCAATGGCAAGATGCACGAATGGGAGGCAGTTGTCCTGATACCCTTCATCGATCAGCGTCGCCTGCTGCACGCCATGGCAGAATGCGATTCGCAGCTGACCGTGGAGGAGCGTTTACGCAACAGTCATGGACCGATGTATCAATATGACTACACCTCGAAATCGCAGGGCCCAATGGCTGGAGTGCCACCGTTGAAATCCCTGCAGAATGTCTTCTGCACGGAGACCACCCGCAGGGCCAACGAGATTGTCCTACATGTGCCGTACACTGTTTGCGCGGAGCTGCCGAATGCGGCACGTCATGTCTTCTTTCCAGGATTTCCCACTATGAAGCATCTAATCTTCGATGTACGCAGAGCTTACAATGCATTTACGTATTTTTTCTTCATTTCATTTGATTTGATTTTCATTTAATTGTATTTTTAGTTCGAGATGCGCAGCGGTCACGTCAAAGTCTTTGATCAGCGTAGCCGTAATCAAAACTTGATTCTGAAGCCGAAGAAGCGAGTTTTTCAGGAGCCAAAAGTCGAGACTGTGGCTAATCAATATCTGGACCAGGTGGTCTACATTGGATGGCCTCATCTGATCAAGGCCAAGGTGGACAGCGTTTGCACACGCCACCACTTTGTCGATAAGAGCGGCGTCACATCCAACGATCAGCGACACTTTGAAGCCGAATGCAGATTGCTTGAAGACCAGTTGAGTCGCCCTCTCCTCCCCCCCTCCCTCTGTCTCGCTCTATATTAATTCATGATCTATTCACATTGTAGCTTCTCTTATCGCATGGGCATCAAGTTCGCCAATTACGAAGTGCTCCTCAATGTACGCACCTATGTCGGCAGCTCTGTGGACTTTGGTAGTCGTGGCGAAATTTTTACGAAAGAGATGTGGAGCACATTAGTTACATCATATCCGGCACAGGGTGTCGTTACCAACATCCAGGTGAAGGATAGGATGCGCAAGCATTTTGACAAAATGGACGAAATATTCCCCATCGGTAGCACGATCTTTCTTATTGGCAATCTTTACGCCGGCAGCGAGGGCACCGTTCTCGATACAGAGCCCGTTTACGCCTGTGGACGCATTCAGGGTAAGTATGTGTGAGTGTGTGTGTGTGTGCTGGGCAGCTATGATTGTATCCCTGCCATCTCTAATGACTTTACCTTTTTGGCCTATTTTAGATTAATATTTGGAAATATGCTGAAAAGTGCTGCAACTGACTAATAACAATTTGCATAATGTCCTTGTCCACAGTTGATATACGCGTGTGTCCACAGCCGGATATGTCGGAGGCCATTGCGGAGCAGGCGCGTCAGGACCAGGACTATGTATTCCACTTTCAGCTGTGCCGCGATTTGAATCTGAGCAGCAAGTGTCTCAGTCGGCTGACTGGCACCGTTTGGGTGGTGCTCGGGCCGCGACGCCAGAGAATGGAGAATGCCTCAAGGCACAATGTTGGCCTGCAGCTGAAGTATCCGCGACTGAACGAGGAGCGTGCCGGCTTCTGTCGCCATATGAACAATCAGTGGAACTACTCGAGTGCCGCTGTCGATTTAATATGTAACTATTGCGATCTATATCCGGACGTCATCGATTATCTGACCAGGAGCAGCGATCAGGCCGAGTTCGCTTACGAGGAGGACATCTATCCGAATGCCGTTGGCCAGCATCTCATCGAGGACATGGCCAATTGGGTGCGCCAGCAGCCGCACATGCAAGTTGATCGCATCGCCTGCGGTTCTCGCACCGTCTGCAAGGAGACCATTGAGATGCTAATCACCGCCGTCGATGATGTGCGCAACAATCCCATCAGGGACATCAAGCTGCAGGTGAAGCCCCATCTGATCGTCAGGCCAAATGTGACGCTGCCCGACATCTACCGTTCGCCGAACGAAGTGCGTCTCTTCGATCGTGTCGCAGTTGTCCGCACCATTTATATGGTGCCCCTTGGGGCGACGGGCACTGTGATTGGTGTCTACCCGGTCAGTGATCCCAATCCTGTGCGACTCGAGTGCCTGAATGCCGTCGATACCTTCTGCGACGTACTGTTCGACAAGGTGATCCCCAACTGTGACCAGGACATACATGGCATTGCCAAAGGTCGCGTCTGCAAGATACCCGAGAGCGCCTTGATCAACGTCTATACAAAAGGTAAATGGCATCAGTTAACCTGAGCTCATCTCTTTTCATCTTTTCTTTTCTTTTTTTGTTCTGTGAAGGAGACATCTTCTCCGACCCCATAAAACATATGTATTTCTGATTAAGTTCAACTATCTTGATCCAATTTATATATATATATATAACAAACTTGTTGCTTTGCTAAAAACTAAGTCGAAATCGTTCTTTCGCAGAGAGCACGGAGAAACAACAGGGGCAAACTGACGCGCAGCTACAACAGCAGCAGCAGAAAAAGAAGCCGTCGCAGCAAGGGCGGGGCAAAACGGATGCAGTGCGTCAGGATTGGCGCGATCAGCAGAAGAATGAGACGCGTTATATGACTGCCGCTGCCACCGAGCATAATCCCATCACAATGAAAACTCGCGTTTCCGAGGAATTCTTTCTGCCCGGCGCAGCCGCTGCCCCAGCCGGTGCCGCAGCCGGTGCCGCCTTTGTCGACGATCATCCAATAGCGTCCACGTCGGCTGCGGCCGCAGCTGCAGCGATTGCAGAGGCTAAGTATGCCTCGAAGGCGCCACAGTCGTCGCAGGTGCAAGAGTGGCGTCTCCTGTCAACGGTGCCCTCACTGCAGCAACAGAAGCTGCAGAAGCAGCAGCAAGAACATCAGCAGCAGCAGAAACCACAGCTGCAGCAGAAACAACAACAGCAGCCATGGCAGCAGCAGCAGCAACCACAGCAACAACAACGACAACGCCGGCAGCAGCCACGACAGCAGCAACAACAGCAGCAGCAACAACAGCAGCAACAACAACAGCAGCAACAACAACAGCGGCAGCCACGACAGCAGTATCAGCCACAGCAGCAACGGCAGCAGCATCAGCCGCAGCAGCAGCGGCAGCAGCATCAGTCGCAGCAGCAGCGGCAGCAGCATCAGCCGCAGCAGCAGCGGCAGCAGCAGCAGCAACAACAGCAACAACAACGCCGGCAACAGCAACAACAACCGCAGCAGCAACGACAGCTGCAACAACTGCAGCCACGACAGCAGCAGCAGCAGCAACCGCAGCAGCAACAACCGCAGCAGCAACAACAACAGCTGCCACGACAGCAGCAACCGCAGCAACAACAACCTCAGAAACCGCAACAACAGCAGCCAATGCAACTAATGTCATCGTTGTTTAAGACGACCAGCAATCAAAGCGGCTCATCGCAAGGTGTCGCCACCGACGGCGCCAACATATCCGATAACCAAACAATGGCCCTTCGTTCGCTGCTGGGCTTGAGCACAGTCGAGCCAGTCGCACCGAAGTCGGAGTCAATGTCTGGTTCACAACAGCAACAGTCGCAGCAACAGCAACCATTGCAACAGCAACCATTACAACAGCAACAGTCGCAGCAACAGCAACCATTGCAACAGCAACCATTGCAACAGCAACTATTGCAACAGCAACCATTGCAACAGCAACTATTGCAACAGCAACCATTGCAACAGCAACCATTGCAACAGCAACTATTGCAACAGCAACCATTGCAACAGCAGCCAGGAAATGTTTTATGCCAGCTTGGCTCTCAGCCGCTGGCCTCGCAGCTTCCTAGTCAGATGCCGGTGAGTTTTATAATTACGTATTTTGTGATCTGCATCAAAAGTCAAGAGTCCATCAAGACTCCTTATCTCAGATTTGAGTATTATTCACTACTTGAAAATGTCGCCTAATTCATTATTCATTCAAATTTGCAAGAAATTGCCGCAGCCGCCGTTGTATTGGCAGCGCGAAGCGCAGGCTAAGCTGCAATCGGACCTTTTTGCCAACCAGCACATGTCCTGTAATTTGGCTGGAGAGGAGACACAGGCACATCCACAGATGCATACACTGATGCATCCACTAATGCATACACCGGACCTCCATCGAGCGGTGCATACACGGATGCCTACACTGATGCATCCACTGATGCATACACCGGCCATTCGAGCGATACATCCACGGATACAGCCACAGTTGCATCCACAGATGCAGTCAGAGATGCATCCACAGATGCAGTCAGAGATGCATCCACAGATGCAGTCAGAGATGCATCCACAGATGCAGTCAGAGATGCAGTCAGAGATGCCAGTTTCTTCGAGCATGTTCCAAATCCAGTCCGAGCCATCGTCATCTGGATTCTTTGGCTTGAACCATTCATCGCTGTTTTCGTCATATCCCAACAGCTACTCTCAGCAGAGCGACCCAACCGACTTTTATGCCACCAATAACAATAGCAACAACTTGAACAGCACTTTCGGCGTCCGTAGCAACAACAACAGCAGCGCCAGCGGCAGCGGCAACAACAACAATAGCAACATCATGGGCAACAGCAACCTTGCCACTTTAGAGTGCTACAACGAGACGCCGCCCTATCGTCGGACACACACCACAAGCATTGAGGACTTTGTGCCGATACAGGCATATCGTCCAAAGAACTCCAGACGGGTCTATTTTCCCAGTGATGTCCAAAAGGTGAGATGCATTTAATTAAGATTCAGATGTAAATGAATATAATTATATTATAATGAGCCTCCTGCTAGAGATTGGTGTAAGCTGAGAGTAGTTCCATATTTTAGTTAAGGAATGAGATGATGCAGTTACTCAAATCAGATTCAATTCAATTGAAGAGTTGAAGAAGTTCGTCTGATTGTCAAGAGCTGATATATCACCATCAATTGACTGCGATCGATTTTGAGTTCTTTTTCTAATAACTCTTTTATTTATTATTATTATCTTTATTTTTTCTAGAACAATCACAAACAGGACGTTTTTTTCAGCGACAACGCTGTTGTTGACGACACCGAACAGCCATGTTGCTCAACTGCAGCGGCTCGGAGCGCTGGCGATGAGGCCAGCAGTGAGTTAATGAGAACTCTCAAAATAACGGTAATTTGCATTAGCTTCCCTTATGTATGGGGTATAAGTAAATAACTTGTTGTCTACCCCACAAATACATAGCCCAGCAGCACGAGTGTCAGCGCCGCCAAATCGGAGGGGATGCCTGAAAGAACCGTGAGTTGAAGATTTCAATTGAGATTTGTAGAATATAATTTATTAATCAATATCACCTCTCTCTATGTATCTTTCTCTCTCTCTCTCTCTTTCTCTTTCTCTCTTTATTTCTTTATCGCCGCATTGGATTCGGATTACATCTTGGACTAAAGAACAATATGACGACAAAATGAATCAATCCACGTTGCTAAATATTTTCCTGAAGCTGCATCTTATAGCATGTAATATTAGACGTTAGTATTATATGGAGCACTAACTGTATATTTATATATACTCTTACACATACAGTGAGAGACACCTTATTTGGCACAAAAGTAAAAAAAGTAGGCAATATTTTGACCTAGCAGGTGGGGAAACCCCAGTCTATTGGGGTCACATATTAAATTAGGTGGTTAATATACGTACGTACCATCGGTCTTTGGAATTTTTGGAAAACTAATGATTGATTAGTTTATGGCAGGCAATTACTTCTTTTCTTTGACACTGTTCCAAATAAGGTGTCTCTCACTGTATACTCCTACATATAGATACTACTAGAGTGAATATATACACACATTTTCGTTTTGTAGTCGGACCTGTGAACCAAACCAAACTATGAATGCAAAGTTAGTTTCGAAAAATGCAAACTGACTCCAATAAAAGTGAAACGATACGGAAAGAAAGACGGACAGACAACGAACGTGATCTTTCTCAAAGAAAAACAAGACTTTTATTTCTATATATTTCTTGTGATTTTCATTTTCGTTTTCAATTTTGACCTGAGCCTTATTTACAGAAAACACGTAAACTTAATCAAGTCCATCCGTTGAAATCACGATTTTAAATTGAAACTAACTATAATGAAAAGGGAGAAGTTCGCACCCAAAGAGATAGATAGAATGATCTCAAGTATTCTGATGTCTTTATATGTCAGCGTGAATGTGTCAAAAACGTAAAAGATCGGGAGAGAAAGATGTGATCTTTCCTGTCGTACATAATGTAATCAAATAGTTGTACTCAAACTTCATCTAAATGTTCCTTTTTTTGGGTTTAACATATTTGAATATTTCCAAATTCTGTTCGAAGTCAAGAGACACAAAAGGAGAGGAGGGAAATTGACGTGATTGGTTCTTAAAGAAAAGTAATATATAAACTCTATATATTACATATAGATATATATATATATATATATATAATTTATGCGTGTCTACACAAGAATACAAATATATATACATGTAAGAAAATATAGAGGCAACAAAATAATGAATGAGAACTTTTTGCTCTGAGAATGCCAACTAATTATACATTAACTAAAGAAACATATGTATGCTGAGAGACAGAGACAGAGAGAGAGAGAGGGAGAGAGAGAGAGAGAAAATTAATCATTCCTACAGGAAAACATAATTATTAGAAAATTGCAATTTTGAACAAGAAATCTTAATGTGAATTAATGTAGAGTTATATGTGTGCTTAAATAATTTATGCGTGTCTATAAATGAATATACTATAAGAGGCAACCAGATAATGGATGACAACATTGCAACATTGCAACAGAGATCGAATGCGAAATGATCATGCGTACAGCAGAACATATATACTTATTGGACCATTGAGATCAGCAGTATAATCGACATAATGCAAGTGTCAGATGTAAACTCCTCTGCTCTAACAGAATACGAAATGAACTTTGACCCTTTCGAAAGAGAAAGGAAATTGAACAATTACTGAATAGAGACAAAGAGGGAAAGAATTAATCATTCCCACGGGAAGGCATAATTATTGCAGAATTGAAAACACTTCTCTTACATGAGAATACGAAAGGAATATTGCCCGTTTTTTGTGTGGTTTTAGAAAATAAATGTTTTAACCAGCTTTTGAAGTATTTTTAATGGGATCAAATGTCACGGCAGAGGTCAGCATTTTTCCGTGCCATCACTATTAATTCAAACCAAGAGCTGAGTGGGCGAACGCCGGCAAGCTAAAGACGGATCATGAAGAGATTTCAAATATATCGGAGAAAAAAATGGAAATATTGACCTCTTTTCGAAACGATTTCAAAACACGTGACCAGCAGCTGACCAAACTCCTATGTAAATTAACTGTGAAGCTTGTCCCCTGTAACATTAGATAGAGAGAGACAGCCATACCACTATATATGTATGCATGTATATCCAGTGGTTGGTTCGAGTCTTGGCTAATTGCTTGTGTGCATTGCATGAAATGAGATTCATATTGAATATTTATTCGCAGTTATTCGCCTCGATTTACAGACAAGATGTGCATTTGAGATATATCTGAAAGTCAAGCGGGCTTTACACAGATGCGACGATGGCGTAATATATCGATCTGGGACAGTTTCAGATGCCGGCCACAGCTGTTGCAGTGATAGTTGGCGCCATCACGTGAACAGCTCGCCTTCTCCATGCTTTCCGGTTCGGGCGCGGGCGGTCGACGTTTTTCCTTGCTGTGTCGTCCTGGACAATGCAGGCGATGCTCCAGCTGATCGGGCACATCGAACTGCTGCAGCTGAAAGTCACACTGGGCACAGTGCCACGCTTGCTCAAGCAACGCTGCCTCCATGGCCAGTGTCCAGGGCAACTCGGCCAGGCAGCCGTAGACGACGTGCTCAGAGACATTCAGTCCGCCCTTCTCGCTGTTCGCACTCAGCGGATAATCGGCGGCAAAGGGGTTCGTTGGCAGCGCCTCTAAGCGCTCCGGCAGAGGGCAACGGGTATACAATATCTTCAGATCGGCAGGCAGCAGTCGCCTTATACTATAGGCCACATCGAGACCCATAAAATCGAGCAGATCATGCCAGAGTGTGTCGCTTCCATCACTTAAGCCAATCGATTGATCCGATCCCGTTGTTGCCGACTCCTTGCTGTTGTTTAGCTCTGTTGATCAAAAGGAGTTTACAGATGTGTTACAAAAAGTAAGAGTACGCTGGCTGGGAGGTATATGTTATTGTCAGATAGAGATTATTGATTGCAAACTAAGATTATAACGATTATAGTAATGACATTCAGAGCATTGCCTAATCCCAATTTGGTATCCTTACGCACCATTTAGTTTTGCGTAGAGTCGACTGCTCCAGCGTCGGCGAAGCTCAATGGCGCGACTGAGCAGCTGGAGCCCACTGCCTGCCTGTGGAAAGTCGAGGCCCAGCCAGCCGTCACAGACGATGCGCGAGACGCCCAGATTGGTATCGATAGCATAGCCAAAGAGCAGCAGCGTCTGTGCTGCCGGCAACCGGATGCAGTTCATCAGGTACGGCTTGGCCGTCTCCAGTAGGGATCTGCAAGCAATAAAGGTGAATGTAACACTAAAACAAGTGCAAGAACTCAGATTGTCCACATCGGACCATATCGGAGATGTCTTCTGACTACTCACTGATAGCAGAGCAGCTGATGGCGTTCGCTGAGCGATTGTTTGGGCGTGTAGTAAGATGGTTTCGGATGCAGATCGCTGTCAGCGAGCTTGAGCAGCTCATAGCTCTTGGCGAAGTGCGAATTGGGATGCAGCGAGAGAAACGGCTTGAGTTGTGTGTGAAAGAATTGCTGGCCGCCGCCCTTGCAGTAGTTGAACTCATCCGCGATGGCCAGCTGCGGATAGAAGCCGCTGACGAGCAGCAACTTTAGCAGCATAACATCCCGATGACGCTCCACATGTGCCGAGCGTTCCAATAGCGCCAATTGGCGTGCATCGTGGCGCAGGCGAAAGTCAACATCGCGTATATCTTCGCTGGGATCCCCGTCGCCCTGGCCATCATCCTCATCCAGCTGGTTATGATGTTGCTGTTTGAGCAGCTTGCGCTGACGGGGCTGCTCGAAACGTTGGCGACGCTTCAGCCCCCTCAGTTGACGTAGCTCGCCATGGCGCTGGGCGCGCTCTGCACTGGTCAAGGAGCTGGCGGCAGTTGGCGGCGCCATGCGGCAGGTTTCGAGTATGCGCTGGAATTGGTGACGCAGCTTGCACACCTCATAAAAGCGCTGCTCCTCAATGCCCAGACGATGGCACCACTTGCGCGTATTCTCCAGGCCCTTCTTCATCTGCAGCCACTCGCGGTAGGCGCGCAGTAGCGTGAAGAGATCACCCTGATCCGATTCGAGCGGCTGGCGTTCCCGTTCGCAGCGCTGATCCATGTGGGCACGTGTCGTCAATGGATTCTGTACGCTCAGCATGGCGGCCAGTGTGAGCAGCTGCTCCACTTCTGGGAAGACACAGCCCATCAGCAGCATCTTGCCAATGGGCAGCTCCACGGGCAGGTTTGCTAGCGAGCTGCCCAGCGGCGTTATCTTCTCATCCACGCTGAGTGCGCACTGCAGAAGTGATAGATTGCATTTATTAGTGATTCAGTGTTGCAAGTTGCAACTCCTTGTCACTTACATGCTGCTTGAGTCCCAGTATCGTTAGCTCGATGCGCTCCGCCTCGGGCGACTCGACAAAAGGAAAGGCGCGCACATCCGGCAGACCCATAGATACCATTTGCAGCAGCATTGTGTCCAGCGGAACGCGATAGATCTCTGGCGTGGGATACGCCTCGAAACCATCGAACTGCTGCTGTGTGAACAATCGGAAGCAAACCTGCGGAACATGCGAGAAGTGTGTGGTTAACTAGTTTGAAAGGTTTCTGTTCCTCCGGTGAT
Source organism: Drosophila percnosoma (assembly GCA_035043855.1). Classification (NCBI taxonomy): domain Eukaryota; kingdom Metazoa; phylum Arthropoda; class Insecta; order Diptera; family Drosophilidae; genus Drosophila; species Drosophila percnosoma. The sequence goes on from JAWNMQ010000233.1 coordinate 451,920, forward strand.
CAAATCTAATGTAAACCCAGCGTATTATAAATTCAGCATTTCAAAATACTTTCGAAAATGTTTTTTAAATTGAAAGGAACAACTTAAGGCTCGTGGCAAATTTTGAATAACATTGGTATTTAATAAGGCCTCATAAGCGACAATTTTTGATATGAATGAGATTACAAATTACAGACAAAGCGCACACCGTCAACGGTCAGCGACGTTTCGGCAATGTTCGTGGAGACGATGCACTTGCGCATACCATCTGGCGCATAGTCAAAGACCTTGTCCTGCTCGGCGAGTGCGAGTCCGCTATGGAGCGGCAGCACCAACCAATAGCTTTGTTCCTTAGCATATTCTTTAATGGCCTCGCAAACACTGTCGATTTCATTGACGCCACTGACAAAGATGAGCACATCACCACGCTCCGTGGCTGAAAGATAAAGATTGAGATTGAGTATGCGTTATTTAAATGGGATATTGCTATTAATTTGGGCTACGCACTCGGATACTGTTGGTCGATGAGCGAGAGCACTTGAACAAAAGGCGCCGGTTCGAAACGTGCACCTTGCGAACGCTTGCTGCCCGTGGCTGTGGCCTGTCCCGCCTTTAGCTCCAGCGCCGGGGGCGGCATGTAGCGCAGCTTGATAGGAAACAGTCTTCCGGGCACCTGCAGCAGGCGTGCGCCCTCCTCCTTGAAGAAGCCATGGAACAGCTCCACATTGATGGTGGCCGACATGAGTATAAGCTTCAGTTGCGGCTTTGCGCGCAGCAGGCACTTGGTCACGCCCAGCAAAAAATCACCAAAGAGATTGCGCTCATGGATCTCATCCAAAATAAGTACATCGTACTGTTCCAGATTGGCGGCCACTGCCAACTGCCTCAACAGCAATCCTTCCGTTATAAACAAAATGTGTGTTCTCTGCGTCTTGTTGCGCTCGAAGCGGATCTGGAAGCCCACCTTGCTGCCATAGTCATCCAGCAGCTCGTGCGCCACACGCTTTGATAGCGATACGCAGGCAAGACGACGTGGTTGGGTGCAGGCTATAAAAAAGAGAGGATTGTAATCTGATACTTCTAAGTGATAAGGAATCAAAGAATTCGAATTTTAGCCATGACAAACCGACGGATGAAGATGGCTTTCAAACTGAGGGATTAGCTAGTATAGCAAAATGCATATCAGGAATACATTTAATTGATATACCTTTGTTTCATTTTATTAAGCTATATTTATGATTGACTAGTGTTGCTAGGAAATGCAGAAGTTCTAATTTGTTAATCTGCGTAGAGTTGAATATGATTTGTTATGTTTCAACTTGCCTATGCTGCGATAGCCGAACTCGTAGAGAAACTGTGGCACCTGCGTGGACTTACCGCAGCCCGTGTCGCCGGCAACAATGAGGACACGCGACACGTCCAGCGACCTGCGCAAATCCTTCTTGTAAGCGTGCATAATAGGCAGCGCACGTTGGGCCTGGCGCAATTTCTTGACGCGATTGAATTTCTCCTTTTTGACTGTCCTGTGGTCTTGCGGCACTTATTGCTTACTTTGCTTGATCTGCTGCTCATTTTTAAGTAAACAAACTGACAGCCTATCGTTATCGAAGGCCGATAGGCGATCCAAACAGCTGTGCCAGCGCTATTCAATCAAATTCATATATTTATTTGTATGGCTTGTCACAATGCTAAATGAAACCAAACTGCTTAATTCTACCACAGCACGCTGTACGAATCATTCGCCAGTCGGTGTATTTTGTGCGCACTTGCTGCAACTGCAAAAATCATATAGCTATGGATAGATATATTTAAATGTTTATAATATAATATTTATATTACGCCGCAGCCGGCGATTTCTACACTTTAGCAAACATAGCTCCCAAGTCTGGCCAAAGAATTCATATTACTATTTACTCTGGAATTGCTCCAAAACGGTCATATCTTGCTTCAATATCGTTATTTTTTAGGCTGTGTTTCGATATTCAAGCAGAGCATTATCGATATGCTATTTCTGCTTTGACGGCTGATGCCAGCTTGGGTAAACACATATAATGTTTCGATATTCGAGCAGAGCATTATCGATATGCTATTTCAGCTTTGACAGCTGATGCCAGCTTGGGAAGAGCACATAAAATGTGAGCTTCTCGTCGAGTCTGGAACGCCGTGTGCTTGTTTTTTTTTTTTTTTTCGGTTTGCCTGGGCAAAAAATTATAATCGCGCGCTGTAGTAATTACACTTATAACAATAATAGCTCCCTCTCTTGGCGAACGAAAGAATTTTCAATTCGCTGCAAACGTAGCAGCTGAAGAACAAGCAGCAGTAGCAGCAGCAAACTTCGAAGAACCACTGCCGCCCAAGGAGGCTGCGCTCTTCCGTAAATTACTGGTAAGCCCACAAATACAGATATGTATATGTGTAATAACCATCTCCACACGCTCACACAGGTTATCATGTGCTTTTTCGTTGTGCCTATTTTTGGCATTACAGAAAAACAACAGCAATGGAAATCACTGGTTACGATTCCAATTGAAATTAGTAATGTGCAATTAAAGATTGCAACTCTTTACCCCAAAATGGTTTCGCCGATGCAAAAACAATTGTCTGTTTTTGTTGTTAAGCTCGTCGCATAACCTCAAACTTCGATTGAATAGAGCAAGCGGGCCGTAGGACGAGAGGGGTTAGTTGGTTGTAGGCTCCAGCTGTTTAGTCGCGACATTGAGCTTCGCCGACGCTGGAGCAGTCGACTCTACGCAAAACTAAATGGTGCGTAAGGATACCAAATTGGGATTAGGCAATGCTCTGAATGTCATTACTATAATCGTTATAATCTCAGTTTGCAATCAATAATCTCTATCTGACAATAACATATACCTCCCAGCCAGCGTACTCTTACTTTTTTTAACACATCTGTAAACTCCTTTTGATCAACAGCTCACACAGCAAGGAAAAACGCCGACCGCCCGAACCGGAAAGCATGGAGAAGGCGATCAGTTTTGATGTTATTTTTTTCGATTAACACAAAAATTTCTCATTTACTAAAATGAATGGAGTTGGGTTTTATAAACGCGCTCTGGCAGGCTCACCGCAGGATACTCAACTGGCACCCCACAAGGAGGCCATACGGCGACGTTCCCGATCTGTTGCGGACAAATATCGACGGCACTTGGGTGAGGATAACTGCGTGATGGAATTCGCAAACAAATGCCACAGGGCATTCAGTATTTGCAATCATTCCCACGATAATATATATATAGATATATATATACATTTTACGCCGTGAGTGTTTTTTTGGCAAAAAATTATAATCGAGCGCTGTAGTAATTACAATTATAACAATAATAGCTCCCTCTCTTGGCGAACGAAAGAATTTTCAATTCGCTGCAAACGTAGCAGCTGAAGAACAAGCAGCAGTAGCAGCAGCAAACTTCGAAGATGCCTTCCAGCGAATCACTGCCGCCCAAGGAGGCTGCGCTCTTCCGTAAATTACTGGTAAGCCCACAAATACAGATATGTATATGTGTAATAACCATCTCCATCTGCAATCTCATAATCGCCGGCTACATTTTCAACTACTGCTGTCATGCATACACACGTACCCACATACAAGTACACTTACACACACGCACACACAGGTTATCATGTGCTTTTTCGTTGCGCCTATTTTTGGCATTACAGAAAAACAACAGCAATGGAAATCACTGGTTACGATTCCAATTGAAATTAGTAATGTGCAATTAAAGATTGCAACTCTTTACCCCAAAATGGTTTCGCCGATGCAAAAACAATTGTCTGTTTTTGTTGTTAAGCTCGTCGCATAACCTCAAACTTCGATTGAATAGAGCAAGCGGGCCGTAGGACGAGAGGGGTTAGTTGGTTGGTCGGGCGGGCTTTTTACGCTGATTGGTAATTGTTAGTTCGCTCGATCACACAATTATTCGACATTTGATAAATTTCCACAAAACACTGTCACTTGTTAATTTGAGAGCATTGCACTTTCTAAAAGTCAAAGATGTCCATCAAATTGTTAAATATATATATATATATAAATATATATATGTACATGCTATGTTGTTTTTTATTCGGTATTTCATATTTGAGACTGTCTCGCATGGAAGACCAATATCTACAATATTATCCACAAGAGTGCTGCTCTAAATTGCAAGCAGAAATACATCGGATTAACTTCACCATTCCATTCACTTTTAAGAAGAAGAAGACCACAACTGCCGTCATTCACATCAATCCAATCACCTTTAAAGAACACGCCACAAGCAATTTATGATTTATAAATAAATATATAATAATTAATTGTCATTCCTCACAGAAATGCTACGAAATGAAGCAGTACAAAAACGGCCTCAAGCTGGCCAAGCAGATACTCTCAAATCCCAAGTTCACGGAACACGGCGAGACTCTGGCCATGAAGGGCCTAACGCTGAACGGATTGGGTCGCCGCGACGAGGCCTACAAGTATGTGCGCCTGGGTCTACGTAACGATCTTCGCTCCCATGTCTGCTGGCATGTGTATGGCCTGCTGCAGCGCAGTGACAAAAAGTATGATGAGGCGATTAAGTGCTATCGCAATGCGTTGAAATGGGAGAAGGACAATCTGCAGATATTGAAGGATCTGTCGCTGCTGCAAATACAAATGCGCGACCTTGAGGGCTACAAGGAGACGCGCCATCATCTGTTCGCGCTGCGTCCCTCGCAGCACGCCTCGTGGATTGGCTTCGCCATGAGCTATCATCTGCTGGGCGACTACGAGATGGCCAACAACATGCTCGAGACGTTTAGCCAGTCGCAGACGTCGATTGTAAGTAAATCGTAACACATTTAATATGACTCTCTGGCTCTGCTCACCACTCATCATTTTAATACAATTTTTCGAATAGGAGACCCACGACTATCACCATTCGGAGCTGTTGCTGTACCAGAACCAGATACTCATCGAATCGTCGCATCCTCACAAGGCTCTCGATCATCTGCTCAAGTACGAGCACTAAAATTTATGATGGGTTGTTTCGCTTAAGCTGAAGTGTGATGACTTTCCTACACTTGACATTTGGCAGCCATCCCTTCATGCGATGCTCATCATAGCGTGCTATCCAGACCCAGACATGATATACGCGCCAAGCTTTCCTTGTACTCCAGCAGATGGCTGTCATCCCAATTATCGGGGGAATGATTGCAAATATCGAATGCCTTGCGACATTTGTTGGCGAATTCCATCACGCAGTTGTCCTTATCCAAATGCCGACGATATTTATCCGCAACAGATCGCGAACGTCGCCGAATGGCCTGTTTCTGGGGTGCCATTTTAGTATCCTGTGGGGAGCCTCTCAGAGCGCGTTTATAACACCCAAATCTATTCATTTTAGTCAATGAAAATCAAAAAAAAAAAAAACATCAAAACTGATTGATCTGGCGAAGCTATTTGCTTTTTGGATCTGTGACAGTTTCAGATGCCGGCCGCAGCTGTTGATAATTGGCACCATCACGTGAACAGCTCGCCTTCTCCATGCTTTCCGGTTCGGGCGCGGGCGGTCGACGTTTTTCCTTGCTGTGTCTCGGTCAGGCAGCCGTAGACGACGTGCTCAGAGACATTCAGTCCGCCCTTCTCGATGTTCGCACTCAGCGGATAATCGGCGGCAAAGGGGTTCGTTGGCAGCGTTAGCTCGATGTGCTCCGCCTCGGGCGACTCGACAAAGGAAAAGGCGAGCACATCCGGCAGACCCATAGATACCATTTGCAGCAGCATTGTGTCCAGCGGAACGCGATAGATCTCTGGCGTGGGATACGCCTCGAAACCATCGAACTGCTGCTGTGTGAACAATCGGAAGCAAACCTGCGGAACATGCGAGAAGTGTGTGGTTAACTAGTTTGAAAGGTTTCTGTTCCTCCGGTGATCAAATCTAATGTAAACCCAGCGTATTATAAATTCAGCATTTCAAAATACTTTCGAAAATGTTTTTTAAATTGAAAGGAACAACTTAAGGCTCGTGGCAAATTTTGAATAACATTGGTATTTAATAAGGCCTCATAAGCGACAATTTTTGATATGAATGAGATTACAAATTACAGACAAAGCGCACACCGTCAACGGTCAGCGACGTTTCGGCAATGTTCGTGGAGACGATGCACTTGCGCATACCATCTGGCGCATAGTCAAAGACCTTGTCCTGCTCGGCGAGTGCGAGTCCGCTATGGAGCGGCAGCACCAACCAATAGCTTTGTTCCTTAGCATATTCTTTAATGGCCTCGCAAACACTGTCGATTTCATTGACGCCACTGACAAAGATGAGCACATCACCACGCTCCGTGGCTGAAAGATAAAGATTGAGATTGAGTATGCGTTATTTAAATGGGATATTGCTATTAATTTGGGCTACGCACTCGGATACTGTTGGTCGATGAGCGAGAGCACTTGAACAAAAGGCGCCGGTTCGAAACGTGCACCTTGCGAACGCTTGCTGCCCGTGGCTGTGGCCTGTCCCGCCTTTAGCTCCAGCGCCGGGGGCGGCATGTAGCGCAGCTTGATAGGAAACAGTCTTCCGGGCACCTGCAGCAGGCGTGCGCCCTCCTCCTTGAAGAAGCCATGGAACAGCTCCACATTGATGGTGGCCGACATGAGTATAAGCTTCAGTTGCGGCTTTGCGCGCAGCAGGCACTTGGTCACGCCCAGCAAAAAATCACCAAAGAGATTGCGCTCATGGATCTCATCCAAAATAAGTACATCGTACTGTTCCAGATTGGCGGCCACTGCCAACTGCCTCAACAGCAATCCTTCCGTTATAAACAAAATGTGTGTTCTCTGCGTCTTGTTGCGCTCGAAGCGGATCTGGAAGCCCACCTTGCTGCCATAGTCATCCAGCAGCTCGTGCGCCACACGCTTTGATAGCGATACGCAGGCAAGACGACGTGGTTGGGTGCAGGCTATAAAAAAGAGAGGATTGTAATCTGATACTTCTAAGTGATAAGGAATCAAAGAATTCGAATTTTAGCCATGACAAACCGACGGATGAAGATGGCTTTCAAACTGAGGGATTAGCTAGTATAGCAAAATGCATATCAGGAATACATTTAATTGATATACCTTTGTTTCATTTTATTAAGCTATATATATATATATAATAGGCAGCGCACGTTGGGCCTGGCGCAATTTCTTGACGCGATTGAATTTCTCCTTTTGACTGTCCTGTGGTCTTGCGGCACTTATTGCTTAATTTGCTTGATCTGCTGCTCATTTTAAGTAAACAAACCGAGGTGCCGACAGCCTATCGTTATCGAAAGCGGATAGGCGATCCAAACAGCTGTGCCAGCGCTATTCAATTAAATTTATATATTTATTTTTATGGCTTGTAACAATGCTAAATGAAACCGAACTGCTTAATTCTACCACATAGCACGCTGTACACCCGACAGCTTGTTGTAGTCCGCCAAGTGACGCCACACGATTCGGCTAAGCCGATATTTGTGGACCACTCCGCGCGGTCGTGACGTAAGTGCGCAACGTTCTCGCACACGAACCAATGATGAATCCCTTGGGAAGGCGGCAATCTCTGCGTCGGCCACCTCACGCAGCTCAATGGGCAATATGTCGTTCTTGCGTAGCGAGTTTACCCGTAAACGTTCCTTGGCATGCTCGCTGACGCACTTGCGCCGTTTCACATCACGAATCATTCGCCAGTCGGCGTATTTCGTGCGCACATGCTGCAACTGCAAAAATCAAATAGATATAGATAGATATATTTATAAGCTTATAATATATATTAGTGGGACTCACGCCGCAGCCGGCGAATTGCACACTTTGGCAAACATAGCTCCCTAGTCTGGTCAAAGAATTCATATTACTATTTACTCTGGAATTGCTCCAAAACGGTCATAACTTGCTTCGATATCGATATTTTTTAGGCAGTGTTGCGATATTCGAGCAGAGCGTTATCGATATGCTATTCTACTGTGACAGCTGATGCCAGCTTGGGTGAGCACATATAATGTTTCGATATTCGAGCAGAGCATTATCGATATGCTATTTCTGCTTTGACAGCTGATGCCAGCTTGGGTGAGCACATATAATGTGAGCTTTTCGTCGAGTCTGGAAATATACGAAGCAAAAGAACGTGTGTGATAGCGTTTATACATTAAATATTTAGACTGGCAGTCTCACATGAACTTATTAAATTTCGTTTAAGTAATAATTCAAACGTTTTACATAACAAGTGCTTGCCCGCTGTTGCAGCTGCTTCTTTCCACTTGGACAGTGGCACACAGCTGTGATCCCAGTGCCTGTGCGGACCGACACGAACAATTTATAAAATCAAATTGACCATTAAGTTAATTAAAAAGTAAGTATTGTATTGAATATAGCAAATATGCGGTATCGTTGAGTCTAACTGACAAACTGAATTCTGTGCAAATGATATAAATCGAATCGCCCCAATTGCCATTCAAATCGGTGCGCGAACACATGCTGCTTGAGTATATTGCGTTAATGTTGCTGTCTCACCGTCAAGACGAAATTTTGCTCGTGCTCGCGGTATATTTTACCCATAGAAAATATATATATATATATTTTTAACGCCGTGTGTGTGTGTTTTTTTTTTGTGCGGTGTGCCTGGGCTAAGAATTATAATCGCGCGCTGTAGTAATTACAATTATAACAATAATAGCTCCCTCTCTTAGCGAACGGAAGAATTTTCAATCCGGTGCAAAAGTAGCAGCTGAAGAAGAAGAAGCAGCAGTAGCAGCAGCAAACTTCGAAGATGCCTTCCAGCGAACCACTGCCGCCCAAGGAGGCTGCGCTCTTCCGTAAATTACTGGTAAGCCCACAAATACAGATATGTATATGTGTAGTAACCATCTCCATCTGCAATCTCATAATCGCCGGCTACATTTTCAACTACTGCTGTCATGCATACACACGTACCCACATACAACTACACTTACACACACGCACACACAGGTTATCATGTGCTTTTTCGTTGCGCCTATTTTTGGCATTACAGAAAAACAACAGCAATGGAAATCACTGGTTACGATTCCAATTGAAATTAGTAATGTGCAATTAAAGGTTGCTACTCTTTACCCCAAAATGGTTTCGCCGATGCAAAAACAATTGTCTGTTTTTGTTGTTAAGCTCGTCGCATAACCTCAAACTTCGATTGAATAGAGCAAGCGGGCCGTAGGACGAGAGGGGTTAGTTGGTTGGTCGGGCGGGCTTTTTACGCTGATTGGTAATTGTTAGTTCGCTCGATCACACAATTATTCGACATTTGATAAATTTCCACAAAACACTGTCACTTGTTAATTTGAGAGCATTGCACTTTCTAAAAGTCAAAGATGTCCATCAAATTGTTAAATATATATATATATAAATATATATATGTACATGCTATGTTGTTTTTTATTCGGTATTTCATATTTGAGACTGTCTCGCATGGAAGACCAATATCTACAATATTATCCACAAGAGTGCTGCTCTAAATTGCAAGCAGAAATACATCGGATTAACTTCACCATTCCATTCACTTTTAAGAAGAAGAAGACCACAACTGCCGTCATTCACATCAATCCAATCACCTTTAAAGAACACGCCACAAGCAATTTATGATTTATAAATAAATATATAATAATTAATTGTCATTCCTCACAGAAATGCTACGAAATGAAGCAGTACAAAAACGGCCTCAAGCTGGCCAAGCAGATACTCTCAAATCCCAAGTTCACGGAACACGGCGAGACTCTGGCCATGAAGGGCCTAACGCTGAACGGATTGGGTCGCCGCGACGAGGCCTACAAGTATGTGCGCCTGGGTCTACGTAACGATCTTCGCTCCCATGTCTGCTGGCATGTGTATGGCCTGCTGCAGCGCAGTGACAAAAAGTATGATGAGGCGATTAAGTGCTATCGCAATGCGTTGAAATGGGAGAAGGACAATCTGCAGATATTGAAGGATCTGTCGCTGCTGCAAATACAAATGCGCGACCTTGAGGGCTACAAGGAGACGCGCCATCATCTGTTCGCGCTGCGTCCCTCGCAGCACGCCTCGTGGATTGGCTTCGCCATGAGCTATCATCTGCTGGGCGACTACGAGATGGCCAACAACATGCTCGAGACGTTTAGCCAGTCGCAGACGTCGATTGTAAGTAAATCGTAACACATTTAATATGACTCTCTGGCTCTGCTCACCACTCATCATTTTAATACAATTTTTCGAATAGGAGCCCCACGACTATCGCCATTCGGAGCTGTTGCTGTACCAGAACCAGATACTCATCGAATCGTCGCATCTGCACAAGGCTCTCGATCATCTGCTCAAGTACGAGGTGCAAATCGTCGACAAACTGGCTGTGCGCGAAACCTTTGGCGATTTGTATATTAAGCTGAATCAGCATGAGATGGCTGTGCCCATTTTTGAGTCACTCATCCGTCGCAATCCGGAGAATGTGCTCTACTATGAGCAGTATATGGCTGCGCGTCGTGTTAGCAGTTCCAGCGATATTGTCGCCGTTTATCGCGAATTCCAGGCGCAATATCCGCACGCCCTTTGCCCACGTCGCCTGCCCCTGAATATTGCCAACGGCGACGAGTTTCGTGTGGTTGCCGATGAGTATTTGCGTCGTGGCCTACGCAAGGGTGTACCGCCGCTGTTTGTTAATGTGCGTACACTGCATCAGGATGCGGATAAGGCGGCCGTTGTTGAGTCCTTGACGCTGCAGTACTTTGAGAATTTGACGCGCTCCGGCCACTTTTCGCGCGAAGATGCCGATGCTGGTGTGGTCGTCGAACCGGCCTCGGCGTTGGTCTGGACGGCGCTATTTCTAGCGCAGCACTATGATTATATGCGTGATACAGACCGTGCCTTGGAGTACATCAACGCGGCCATCGATCATACACCAACGCTGATTGAGCTCCTCATCACGAAGGGTCGCATCTTCAAGCATGCCGGTGATCCGGTCGAGGCATACGTTTGGCTTGAGGAGGCACAGAGCATGGACACGGCGGATCGGTATGACATACGACATGCATATATGCATACACACACATGCAATAATGTGATATATATTTTGCAGCTACATCAACTCGAAGTGCGCCAAATATATGCTGCGTGCGGATATGGTGATTGAGGCGGAGGAAGTTTGCGCCAAGTTTACGCGCGAGGGCGTCTCCCCCATGGATAATTTGAATGAGATGCAGTGCATGTGGTTTCAAACGGAATGCGCTATGGCCTTTCAGCGCACCGGACGATGGGGCGATGCGCTGAAGAAGTGCCACGAGGTGGATCGTCATTTTGCTGAGATCATTGAGGATCAGTTCGATTTTCACACGTATTGCATGCGCAAGATGACGCTGCGCGCGTATGTGGGTCTATTGCGTCTGGAGGATGTGCTACGTCGCCATCCGTTCTATTTCAAGGCGGCCAAGTGCGCCATCGAGGTCTACATTCACTTGTACGACAAGCCACTCAAATCAGAGACAACGATTGAGGAAATTGATATCGGTGAGTAAATGAGTAAACGCACATAAATCAAACAGAAGAACGCAGGAAGACAGATGTATATTGTATGTTCAATTTGCAGAGAACCTGCCGCCATCGGAGCTGAAGAAGCTGCGCAGTAAACAGCGCAAGGCCAAGAAGAAAGCCGAGTTGGAGAGCGCACAGGCAGCGCAGGCGCAGGTGAAGCGTGAACAGCATCAAAAATCGAAGCAGCAGGCCAATCAGGAATCCGATCCCGATGCCCCACAACTGGATGAGCTAATACCGGAGAAACTGGAGCGGACCGATGAGCCACTGGAGAAGGCCATTGAGTTTCTAAAGCCGCTGCAACAATTAGCCAAAGAGATCAGTGCGACGCATTTACTGGCCTTCGAGGTTTACATTCGGAAGAATAAGATATTGCTAATGCTGCAATCGATACAGCGTGCGCGGGCATTGAATCCGGCGCATCCGGTGCTACATAGCTGTATTATACGCTTCATGAAGGCGCTGGCCAGCGCCCAAAAGCAGCAGCCGTTCAACGTGCACGTGCAGAAGGTGCTGGATAAGGCCACCAAAGAACTGATAGGCACCAAGACGCCACAGCAGCTGAACGATGAATTCATTGCCAAGCATCATGCTTCTTCCATATTGCATTTATACGAAGGCGCACGTGGCCTTTACGAGCTGGATCCCAGCAAAAAGGACGCAGCAATCAAGCTCATTACTGGCTTTAATCTAAGCAAGCTGCGATTAGAGGTGCGTATCAAACATCAATTAAACGCTTGCTCTGTTCCTAATCTTTATATCTTTTGTATAGGAGGCAATCAAGATCTATACGGCGTTGCGGGACGGCGATGTGTTTGGTGACTGCGAGAAGGAGGCGGAGGACTATAAGCTGAAGTGCCAACAACGCTTCCAATACGCTCGCATCTTTCGCAATATCGAGGAGTTGGAGGCACAGCTGCAGGAGAAGGAGGCAGCCAAGCTGCGTGCCGAGGAGGAGCAACAGCAGCTCAATCATCTCGATTCACATGAGACGTCAGCGCCGTCTGCGCCAGTGTCGGCTATGGCAGCGTCTTAAAAGCGACCAAGCAAAAAAGACTGCTACGATATCAACAACAACAACAACAAAAACAAAAACCACAACAGCAACTGCAACAAACATTACAACACCAACAGCAACCAGAAGAACAGCAATAACCTTAACTCTTTAAAGAATAACACCAACAACAACAAACATAAATAAAAAAACACTATTAACAACAACAATCTGAAGAAAAGAATGACAAATGGAGAGAGTTGGTTGAATCATCCTTATGATTCCTTATGTGGGTGTCCTCAGAAGACCTTGATTCGGTTTAAACCATCAATCATGATTATCATTATACACACACACACACAGACATATATGCACACAAACACACACATACAGACATATATACACACAAACACACACAAACACACACAAACGCACACACACACACAAACACACACAAACGCACACACACACACAAACACACACAAACGCACACACACACACAAACACACACACACACACAAACACACACACACACACAAACACACACACACAACAGTCTTAAGATTGTCATATAGAAAAGAGCGAAGAATTTGTTTGTGCATACATGCACATACACACATACAACAAACATGTACACACACGCATACATACTTTTATGTATAGTTAGAAACTGAAACAGGAAGGAAACATAAAAGCTTAAAAAATAATAATAAAAAAAAAAAACTTAAACTTGTTATGTTTTATGTTTTCTGTTTTCTTTTTTTTGTTTTTTTTTGGTTTTTTTTGATTTTTTCTTACATATATATATATATATTCAAAAAATGAACACAACTATTGTAACAGTAACTTATACGGATACATACAATACGAATGTATTCCACAGTTCATACATCTGATGGATTGTGTCGATGACTACGACGTATTTAATATTTACTTTAATGGGGCCGCAGTCAGCCTCTAAAATGTCAGGGCGACTTCCGCAAGGATAGTCCTTAGTTATTTGCATTTGAAGGCAATCACTTTGGCACTTCATCTATGAACTAAGTGGAACATTTGTGGCGATTTAAGCAATACGACTGCAGTTGCGTAAGCAGTATCACTTTGTTCGAGTCCAGATCAAACAGTTTACAATTGGCCTAGGACTTCCACAGAACTCTTCAGATTGGCGCAAGCTGTCGTGAACTCGCGGTTTGAGGACATTATTATTGCTGCCACATTTACAGATACAGCTAGATTGATCAGATCGAAATATTCCTATTAGCAGAGTAAAGTTAGAATTAGGTTAATTCTAATTTCGAATTTGTAAATATATCGAATGCCAGTTTTTTTTTCTTTATCTTAATTATTTCTATACTGGAGCTTATACAATTTGATAGCTTGTTATATTCACTCGCACATAGATAGATATACGTACGTACATAAATAGAGGGAGCAAAGTTAACCCTTGCTGACTACGATTTCCGATTAAAATATAAACACTTTATATGTTTGACACGATTTTATATATATTTGGATAAAATAAAAGTTGAGAATACAGTGTTCTGAATGACTACTGATTGGAACGCATCGTTTGTCAATTACAGATCAGCATGGTTCAAAAAAGGTTCACAAAAATGATTTCAGTGTATTTTCATTTTCTGTGATGTGCATCGGTGCAAACATTATCCAGTTTTGCGGCGAATCAAATATGAAATTCTATAGTCTGGATAGAATTGCTTGAGTACAAACATTTTTGATTAATCTCAAACCAAAAAAAAAAACGTATTCAGATTAAAAAAAATGTTCTTATCTTGATGGAAAATTTTGAAATTATATGGTTAATTTTGAATAAAAATGTACATGTTGCAAAATCATTCCGATTCCGATTATAGCGTAACGGTAAGCTTCCGATTAAGCTTCGCTAGATCATCGAAATGAATCCAGGGTCAAGTATTGAAAGATCTCAGTCATTACATACCCGCGCATATATGTACACAGATATGGTAATATCGGTGCGCACAGTTCAAGCAATTGACTATATTAAATCGGCTGTTGATACTTATTAAGAATGGTATTGAATGGTACACATTTTGGGATCATAAATGTATGCCTTCACATATTTCATAGTAAAGGGCAGAAAATCCCAAAATATGTTTTTTCTTCCAAAAGAAACAACAATTTGAAACAATTTTTTTTTCATTTGTTTGCACGCATAAATATTTAAATATAAGAAATGAGAAGACAATCAAAATGCCTGCGATCCCGGGCAGGATGAGTGTTATTTGGAGGAAGACCACGGGAGGGACGGTTGCAACTGGAAGGAATAAAGAACAGGTGCAGCAATACACAAGAGCATTTTAAGCATATGAAACACTAAATGATTCGCACACGTGCCACAAACGACGACAAAAGCTGCCACTGCACAGTGGAATGAGACTTATTTGCGTGTCGACATATAATCTGGTTGTTTTTTGATCAGTATAGCCAAACCGTGCTCTTCTTTTTTTTCTTGAATATTAAGAAGATTCTTGACTTCCTCAAGAATATGATGGAGATTTGCCAAGCATAGAAACAAAAAGGCTAACATTCGAAGCACTGTGCGGAACTTTGTCCTGCATGGCTTGTACATTATATAGTCGGTTGGCCGCGCGACAAGCGGCAAGTGGCACTCATTTTGCACCGCTGAGCCTGCGGTGAGTCGGGGTTGGATTCTGTGGTAGGTTCATTCTCCCCAGCAACTCCAGCTCCACATCCGTCCCGGCTTCATATACTTTGAGCCCACGAAAATTGTGGACGCTTGCAACGGGTAACTCGGACTAGCTCAAAAGGATCTGCCAAAAAGTAGAGCTGCATACGCCAAAGAAGGAATAAAATCAAAATAAATATACAGCTTATACGATTTTAGCATTTATTCTTCCAATTTACATTTATAATGTTAAAGCAATTCAAGTTGAATCTCTTACTTTGGATTATCCCACACGAAAAAATGATAAAAATGAAAAAATGTCTCATATCATGACAATTTACGAGACTATCCGTATGTCCTCTGGATAAGCAAGAGTCCTTAGCATGCCGATTAAAACATAAAACTTAATCCATGACGAAAGTCCTTCAAGCAGCTGCAACAAACTCGAACAAAACAACACCATAAATAAGACATAATATTGCCGAGTCCTATGTCAAAAACTTGGTTGCAAACATGGCATGGGAATTGGACAAAGGACATCAAAATCATGCTTGTAGTTTCCGAGAAACCAAGAACTTTAGTTTGTCGACTCATTTCCGTTCGCTCTACCAGTGAAATGTCCTTGGAAACTAAATAAGTATGTGTCTGAGTTGGACATGTTTTTCTGGTCGGCTGTTTGAAACTAATAGTTTGCTCAAATTTGCTTTTAAATCTAAGAAATGCATTTGTATTCAACATATACTTTTGCATTTTAATACTCAGTGTTATCGTTTTTGAATAGAACGTATCATTGGGCTGGACATGCGGGGTATGTATCGCTTCTATCATTTACAACAGACTTGTCCATGTCATTTGTTATTTAAAGTTGGCCGTTATTACTTTTTTCTTTTTGAGCTTTTAATCATTTTTAAACAACAATTCAAGTGGCGCGTCTGCACACACAAGTGTAATGTGTTAATGTGTTAATGTGCCTGTGTGTGTGTGTGTGTGTGTGCCAAAAGCCAAAGAGCTGCACACACATAAATACGTTGGCAAGTGGCACTCAACACACAAAACACACTCAAACTCGCACTCACACACGCATAAGCAGAACAGAAGCTGGTGAATACAAAAAAGTGTTGCATACCCAAAAGGAGCCGCCTTTGCTGTTGACGTCACAGTCGCCGTCGCCGTCGCCGTCGGCGTTTGCTGGCACACAAAAGCACTTGAGAATTTATTTTTAACGCATAAAGTGCAATGAGTGACCGTCTGTCTGACCCACCAACCAAAGTTGAAGAGGCCCATTCAGTGAACTCCACCCAACTTCACCATCCACCATCCCCCGCACCGCTCTTCCCAGTCTACGACAGTCTGCATGCCAGCGTTTCGCTGCCTGAACGGAAATTCTCATATTTATTTAATTATCGCCGCCATTCAGTGAATTAGGAATTGAAAGAGCTTAAATTTTTCGGAGATTTCACAAATGAGAGCAGCTCAAAAGATCTCAAGGGAATGACAAAAGATACTCTTTGAAGTAATAAATGCCCTAATGTGTTGCGGGTTGCTGCGTGCTCCCTGCTTAAGAGAGAGAAAAAAACTCGAGAAGAGTTCGCTGGGAAATCGATTTGCTGTTGTTGCTGTTATGTTTCTCTATATAAAGTTGTAAATCTATGAAATGTGCACTAAAAAATACTTTCGCAACTCTTACAGCTACTGTTGTTATTGTGATTTTTTGTTTTTTTTTACTATATTTTTGTTCGTTTTCATTTTGAGAGCGCAACACGAAAAGTTACGCTAGTTTATGAAAAAGTCTTTGAACTGTCAAACTGTCCAATTTGTAGATAAAGTTGCGACGCGCCACATTACCGTCACAACCCCTCTCTCCAGACCCTTCAACATTGCTGCTGCTGCTGCTTGAGCTCTCATTTAGTTCACTTTTGTTACCCATCATCTGCTTCTTCTTGTTGTTTTTGAGTTTGCACTTTTTCCTCTCGCTTTTTTTTCATTCTTTTATTTGTGTGTGTGGCATGCTTAAGGTTTGTGTCTTTAAGGCGAAATGTCAACGTTTTTGGGGCAACACGCTGTCCAAGAAGAAGCAGCATACTTTTAGGCGCACGACCTCTACCCTCACACACCCACACACAAACAGATACACACACCCAGGAGCACAAGCGTCTTACGTGTAGCGGTAACATTATGGAAAAGCTTTGCGAAAAGTTGATTTGAATATAAGTTTTACATTTTGCCCCTTAAGTTGCATGTAATGAGGCACATCGACAGCGAGTGGCTGCTGATCGGGTGGCGGAGGAAAGGTGGAGTCACTGGATAGAGGACCACACGGATACACTCCTAGCTATTGGCCATTAAACTCCCAAACATGGTTAAACGTGTCGGGGCCAGCTATTAAAAGTTTCGCAACTTGATCCGAGTAGTTTTGCAAGTGTTGAGATTATTGTAGATTAAAATGGGTGGCACAAATTGATCCAGCAGCCCTCCCCCCCCCACTGGGAGTATATTAAATCTGTATTTGAGGGCACTTATCACTTAAAGTCAAAAAGGCATCTTTATCTTTGCATTTAACACACAGTCAATGGCTTGAAAGATTTCCCTTTCGTTGCTAAAAAGCTAAGCTCTTAACCATGTTGTTATCCATAAAAGTAACCTAACGCATCAGGTAGTTTGAAAAAACAAAAAAACTATTCTACTTCTGCTTTATTTGTGATTTTTTCAGCAATTGAGAATATATAAATAATCGGCCCTAACTTGCCCCATTTCACAGACTAGCATGTCCATAACAAATAACAAAATTTCTTCGAGCAGTTGAAATTGATTTAAATCATTGAAACTTATTTTACATGCTGAGCACATGCGTTAGGATTTTAGATTTTCACATATGTGGAAATTTGATCTTTGTTGAGAGCCTTCAAAAAAATCAACCGATCTAACTGCAACCTTAGCAAGTTGAGTCTAATCTGAAAGAGATGAAGTTGGGTTGGGAAAGTAACGACTTATAATACTCTGCGCACGGACTCTGAACAAAATATTTCATTATTGGCGTAAGTTTGCAAAGCGTTTTCAATAAGTTGGCAGCAGCAACGGTTTTGGGTATTCGGCCAAACTTCTGCTTCTGTTGCTGCCACAACTTCAGTAATTTGCGCATTGCCCTCAAAAGTAGGCAACACTAAGTTTGGATTGGAAGAGCGAGCGAGCGAGCGAGATGGACAGTCCTTCTGCATATTGCTGTCTTTGCTGCTACTGCTGCTGCTGCTGCTGCTACTGCTGCTGCTGCTACTACTGCTGCTGCTACTGCTGCTGCTACTGCTGCTGCTACTGCTGCTGCTGCTGCTGGTATTGCTCAACTTGCTTTCAAGTTTGAAAATACTTAGCCGAAGTATTAATTACCGTTTTGTGTGCGGTCCGATCTTTAACCGCTCTGGCGTTGAACATGTAAAACACTGTTGCCAAATCTGTGGAATATTTGCCCAACAAACTCACGTACATATGCCCCAAATCGCAAAGGGAGCACTGGGTGTAGAGCGTCGCACAGCTGCCATTCATAAAATGGTCGACGCCCAGCGGCACTTTTGCTGCTGCATCGCCAAATTATAAGCAGTAAACTTTGATTATCATGCTCTTTATACACAGACAGACACATACGCACACATACACACACACACATACACCCACACACACACACACATATATAAACATACATACAAATCTGTGTATGTACTCGGGTCGTGGTAGTCGTAAAATTTGTGTCATGCAAAATATGGATTTCAAAATGAATTTATGCGCATTTGTATCGCTGCGGTTGCTGCTGCTGATGCTTAAAGCTTAATGCTGGTCTCTCCCTGGTTTCTCTCCCCCCGCTCCCCCTCTGTCTACTTCATAACCATACCCTTTGTCATTCGCGCTGGCACCTCGTTTTAACCGCATTTTGGTAAGGTCTCGCCCCATGCGGCCAAGGGGGCGGGTTACAGCCCTCAGCAACAAATTTGGCCATATTTTAAAGCTTGTTGCGCATTTATTAAAATTTGTAATGTGCTATTACCACCCCTAGTCCGCCACTAGTCCGCACCACCCCGTCGCCATGACCTATTGGCAAATATAATGCGCTGATATTAGTCGGCCGAGCGCTTAATGCCGGTTTCCACGGTTGACTGATTATCGAGGTAAACCAAATGCCAAAGCAATCGCTCGGAACTCAGGCCGTACTGTCACCGAAATGCGAGTTTTGTCCGTCAAAGTTAGATAATCCCTGCGGTCATTGAAAGGGACTTACACAAAGCTGTCGCGACAGGTCGGCACGCAGATTCAGTTTCAGATTCAGTTTCAGGCTTCATTGAGATAAGAAATTTAACGAAAACTGAATACTGAATAGTGAATAGTGAAAAGTGAATAGTGAATAGTGAATACTGAATAGTGAATAGTGAATACGCAGCAGTCTGAGTCTGCATTTGTGTGTTTACTCCAATTTGTCACCGTATCTCTGGATCGAATAATGCGAAACTAAATCCCCAATTATGAAATAAAAATGCATATATCAGGGATGAAGAAAGACTGATGCGAGAACGGAGCTGGGTTGAAACACCAGGACTCCGACAAGCCAGAAGTCTCCTAGGTGGCTATAATCAAAAGCGATTTAAGCAAATGATATCCATGGGGAAGAACAGGCTCAGAATACTCACAGGTCTATGGACAGGACACTGTAGGCTGAGAAGTCACCTAACCAAATTAGGTATTTGCAGCAGCAATGTATGCAGGTTCTGCGGTTACGAGGAGGAATCCTCGACGCACATCCTAACAGAATGCGTCGCCCTAGCCAGGAAAAGATGCAGCATCCTAGGGCAGCATATGATGAGGCCCAAGGACATAGAAGCCCTCAACCCGACAAAGATCCTGGCATTCGTGCAAGAGTTGGGATTGACGGAAGAGCTGTAGGCTCAGTAAGGGGGCACAATGGAACTTATAGCTCGCAGTGCAAACTTTCTCCCCAATTATATAATAATAATAATAAATAAAAATGCAGTTTTTTTCTTTATTTTAATTCGTCTTTTTATTTATATTTATATTTTATTTTAATATTTGATGTGTTAGGAAAACAATGCAAAATAATATGAAACTTATGTATAAGAACCCTTCTCAGTTGCTCCTTCTTGCTATCGATCGTAGTTGATTACAAATTACAGATTACAGTTAGTTAAAATTGTGTTAAAATTAATTGATGTATTATGTTTTAGCTTGTTGTTGTTGTTGTTTTTTGTTGTTGTTTTTTTGTTGTTGTTTTTTGTTTTCGTTTTTTTTGTTCTTGTTATTTTTCATTTTGATTTGTTTGCTAATTTTTAAGAGTTTAGCAACTGATTTATGCTTGCACAAGAATATATATATATATATATATATATATATATATATATAATATATATATTTTTTTGCATTTGTCGAGATCTTGCCTTTCGATTCTGTGGCGCGCTTGTAAAAAATTGCAAACGAAATTCACAAGAAATTGGTGTGTAAAAAAATTGATTAAATTTAAATTTAAATTATTAATTGACAAAAAAAAAAATTGCATAAAAATGTTTATAAAATATTTAATACTTTTTTGATGCTGATGCGAATCAAGTTTGCTTTTTGCTTTGATTTGCTGTAGTGGGAGAAATGTTGCCGCAGCTGTTGGATGAGGGGTACGGATGCAGGGGCAAGTATGTGGCGGATGCACTAGTCGCAGGGGCTTAACTTGGTCCAGTTAAGCTACTTAGTGCCTTGGTTTATACACAAAACTAATTATATATATAGTATATTTAATACAAATAATATTAACATATGTCAAATAATGTTTATCGAAATTCTTTACTGAGCTTTACCCATGTGTCTCTAGCTGCGGAGCGTTTGCATTGTGTCACTGACAGCAATTGAAATTATATATAACTTGAAGAACAAATAAAGATCGGTTGAAATAACCTTGTTGAGTCTTACGACTGGCTGTGAACTGAATCGTATCTGAAAGGGTGGCATATATGCCTATGCCCATGCCCATGCCCATGCCCATGCCTATGCCCATGCCTGTCTCGTCTCATCTTTCTGCTGATCTTCAGAACTGACGAATTTCTGCTCATTTCAAATGGGGGTAAACCGAAATAAAGACAGACGGACATGACGGCTAGTGGTGAGTATATATATATATAATATATATATATACTATATGGGGTCGGAGACGTCTGCTTCATGGCAAAACTATAATTGACCCTACAAGGATATAGAGAAGCTAATGTATGAATGTTTATTTGTGTGTGTGTGTGTCTGTTAAGCTCTTTTAGAATGCTGTTGGGTTAGCAGAGAAGGAAGCTGTTGTGGGGGGGGGGGGGGGGGGGGGTTGAACAACAACACAGGGTGTCTCGTGCTGCTAACATTTGGGAATTGAGTTTTACAACTGTACCTGAAACTACTTTAGCTATGCATATATTACTGTTATTTTCATATCGTTTTTCTTTTCGTTTTTCTTTTTGTTTTTGTTTTTCTTTTTGTTTTTGTTTTTCTTTTTGTTTTTGTTTTTCTTTTGTAGACATTAAGTTTATGAAGTAATTTTCTTAAACATTGTTTTGCTCATATATTGAAATATACCTTATACGTGGCAGCTGTTGCAGTGTTGCAGCTGTTGCAGTGTTGCAGTTGTACAGCATTAGTAGTCAGTGTGTGTGTAGTGTTGAGTAGCGTTGTGTAGTGTTGTGTAAGTCAAACATGTACAGCTAGTGCCTAGACATACAAATATGCAGTTGTATTTGCGCCTTATCTTGTCGATCTTGTTTAAACATTTAAATTGGTATTTAGTTGTAACTGTAATTGTTATAGTTTAATGTAAATTTATTTAGTATTTATGTGTATATATATATATATATTTGTAATAGCTAGCAATGAATATTCTCTGCCCAACACATATACATATGGTTACACACATACACATATATGTATTTGTATACGGTATAGCTATACCTATATGCATATATATACATGTATATATGTATATATTTATCTTTTCTGTTTGTTTTTAGTTGCGAATGCAAAACCGTACGTGACTACTTACGACTAATACACTTAGGCTCTGGGCATATACTAGTGCTGGTATGTAGTATTAATCATGCTCAGATTTCATTTCATTTATTTAAAAAAAAAATCTAAAAAAAAAAGTATTTATATTATATACATACATATACTTGTATACACACATACATGCAAATATATATAGATATTGTGGGATTCTTCTCGTACGATCTATGCCTAAGTAATTACTTGCCATACAGTATATTTACGCTAGATGTATATTTTCGTATGTGTAGGTATTAATCATTTACAATTTTATAAAATTTTCTAACAATATGCAGTTATGTAAAGTGGGTTTACTTAGACTTCGATATTTTTATTTCTTTTTTTTCTTTTCTTTCTTTTTTGTTGCTTGCTTAAATGTTTTGTTGCGTCTTTTGGGTAAACATCTTTTGAATTTAAAACTTTTTCTTTTTTTTTTTTTAAATTTATATATATAATCGTTATATATAGTTTGCTTAGCTTTAGGTGTGTGTGTATGTTTTTTGTTGTTGTTGTTGTTGTTTTATATCATTTTGTATACATATACATATATGTAACTTACGCATTTTTGTACCAAACTAACTAAATCTACGCAAAAAAAATGTGGAGTAGAATATGGTTTATTTATGATTAAAATGGGATTTTTACATACTCTTGTGCTAATATGTACTCATTTTGGGTCTTAACGTTTCTTGCTAGCTGCTAACAGAAAAGAAGCTTAGCTGCTTGCCACACTGTGCAGCGTCGTACTGTACTGTCCTTTTGCTACCTTGCTTTTTCTGATCGCCACCCTATGCTGCATATTTGATATATGCGTCCGTCTTGTTGGATTTTGCTGTGGTTTTTTCGGTTCGTATTCTCATCGATTTTAATTACTAAATTCTACATCAGTCGGTTTGGCACACAAGTCACGCAAATTGCGCGGGCGAGAAACAGAAATGGCGAGTCGTGCTCAACAGCAGCTGCAGCAGCAGCAACAGCGACTGTTAACTAATTACTGCTGCTGCTGCTGCTGCTCCTGTTCAACTTAACATGCGGTCAACATTTAGAGCAACAAGTAGCAACTTAACAGCGATCATGCACTGCATGCGTTTTAGCATGGTTGCGTTCTGTTAGCCGTCTGCTGTTTTCTGTACTGTTATTGCTCGGTGTCGTGCTAAACAGCGGCAGCAGCAGCGACTGTTAACCAATTACTGCTGCTGCTGCTGCTGCTGCTGTTCAACTTAACATGCGGTCAACATTAAGAGCAACAAGTAGCAACTTAACAGCGATCATACACTGCATGCGTTTTAGCATGGTTGCGTTCTGTTAGCCGTCTGCTGTTTTCTGTTACTGTTATTGCTCGGTGTCTTAGTTAATTTCTGTTGCTATTGTGTTGCTGTTGCTGCTGTTGCTGTTGCTGCTGTTGCTGTCGCTGCTGCTGCTTGCTCATCATCATCATGCTCATCATCATCATCATCATTTGCTGTTGCTAAAAAAGGCAATTGGAATTAATTGTAATTGCAATCACTTTCGCTGCTTGCAATTGCTAGACTAAACCTCGGTGCCATCCTCGCCCTCATCATCGAACAGCTGACTTGTGCTACCCTGTCCGCTGCGCGTCGCTGTTACCGACATTTTCTTCTTGGGCTTCGGCGGCGGCCTTGGTGGTATCTTTGCTATCTTTGGCGAATCGCCGCTGTTATGCGTTGGCGAAGCAGCCGCACCACTCGCACCACCCAGCGACCCAGACGAGGGCGAACCGAGACCGACACCGATGCCACTAATACTCGAACCGGGCAATATCGTGATGCCATGATGTCGTGATGATGCCCCATAAAGTGGCTCCGTATCCGAATTGTACAAGTGTTGTAGTTGCTGTTGCTGCTGCTGCTGAAGCTGCTGCTGTTGTTGTTGTGCCTGCATTGCCTGCTGTTGCTGGATGAGCTCGTGTATCGGCTCGTAGATTTTGCTCGCATTGGCGGCCGATGCCACCGAGGTGAGGCTGGGCGTGGCAGGCAGTGGACGATCTCGCATTGTATATTGCTGCTGCTGCTGCTGCTGGTGCTGCTGTTGTGCACCCTGTGTGCTGCTCTGTCCGCCCGTTGCCTTGTGCAGATTTAGTGTCGAGTTGCCGCCAGCTGTAGTTCGTAGTCCCAAATTATCGTAGACCGGTTCCGCCTGGAGTTCAGCGGTTGTGGCGGTACCCGTTTCGCTTGGATTGGGAGATGTGGGCGATTGAAATTCGCTAAGCTGTGTGCCATGATGGGATCCGGTTGCAGCCGCTGCCGCCGCCGCCGCTGCGCCCGATGTGCTTGGAGCCCAACTGGGTACACGCGGCTTGCGCGGAATGGTCATGTAGCCCTGCTTCATCACCACCGCAGTGGCGGGCGAGTAGACAACGGGTGCTGGCAGAAAAGGGGATGCCGATGAGGACTGCTGATGCTGATGCTGCAGTGCAGCAGCCATCTGCTGCTGCTGCTGATGTCGACTGTTCGCCGTCGCAATCAATGCCAAGTTGCGCGACTTGGGATGCTGGAGGGTCATGAAGCCATTGTGTGTGGCTGCCGCAATCGTTGTGGTGCCATAGATTCCATGGGGTGTCATGTGCGCGTAGACGGGACTTGTGAGGGGCGGGGGCGAGCGAATGCCGTAGATAACCTGGTCGGGTATGTTCGACTGGGAGGACTGCATTGAGGGCGAGGTGGGCGGCACACGGGCTGGGAATGCCAACAGATCGGGCGGCAAACTATTTCCGTACGTATCATCCACATAGGTGTGTCGTGAACGGGGCGTGGTTGTTGTATCCGATAGTGCCACAGAGTGCGTCTCATCGTCCCGCGAGTGGTTGGCTACAGGTTCCCCATTGGACAAGCGCAGCAATGGAGAAATGGCGAAAGAAAGTGAATAAAACATTAGTCCATGAAGAGTTTCGACTATATTCAAATGCCCCTACAGCTTTGCGAAAGTAAACCAAAATAAACGTTTCAAAAGTCCGTCAAAAATCGTATTTTAAATTTGAATTTATTCAAACTGTCCCAATACTCGAGCAAGTTATTCGAAAGATATTAATTTTGAAAGTGTTTTTCGATTCCACGACTAATCCATTAACTTTCTCTACAACTGTCGTCTGTTGTTTACCAAAAACGCATGCCAAAAATGATAAAAAATAATGACTTGTTAACATGTAGTTAATGCTTTCATTCAGCTTCGTTAAGCCCTTAATCCCCTTGCCAAAAGACGTATTGTGATCTGTTGCTAATAGCAAACCAAGCGCTATAAACTACCGTAACTAATCAAAAACTCGAGGGATTTGTCATGCGATTTATACCTTTTAGTGCTTGCTGTGTGCTGCCTACATTGTTTTTGGGCATCTAAATATGATTCAATTCTGGAAATACAAATTTCTCAATTTTTATATTCAGCTTGAAATTGTTATGTATTTTGTGTGCAGTTCAATTTAGAGTAATGCTTCTTCCCCATTTTACAACTTTTCAATGGCTTTAGCCTCACTTTAAGCCCTTCTTCATGCTATTTGTTGGCCTAATCGAATCGAATCGAATCGGTTCGAATCGAATCGGTTCGAATCGAATCGGTTGTTGTTGATGTTCTTCCTTCGCTAAGCAATTGATAAATCAAAGTCGATTGTTGAGTTATCCTTGTTATGGTTGTTGTGCTTTGTTGATGGTGCTGCTGTCTGTCTGTCTGTCTCTCTATCTGTCTGTCTGTCTGTCTGCATTTTGGCACATGTCACTCTGATTGTTTTCGGCCAAATCGTTCAACAAGCAGCAACGGCACTGGGAAAGGGAATGGACAGTGCATCAATTGCGTTCAATTGGCTTTCCAATTGTCATTGCAATTCAATTGCCAATTGCAAATTTAAAGCAAACATCCGTCAATGGGTGTGTTTCTGGTTGTGTTCGACTGTGTGTGTGTGGTGTGTGTTTGTGTTCGTGTTTACCAACGCGCTGGCTGCCAATGTTGTCAAATGCGGCGGAAGTAATAGATACAAATGTATCTGTATCTGTACCTGCATCTCTCTCTCTCTCTCTCTCGTGTGTGTGTGTGTGTGTGTGTGTGTGTGTGTGTGTATGTGGGTGCGCACAACAAATGTACATTCAAAAAGATATGGGCGCGTGCGAGTGTTTTGTATTTGTATTAACGCTGCAATGTTGCTGCGAAAAATGCGAGCTAAATTGTCGAACTGCTGCTCTGCACTCAACTGGAAATATTCGACAAATAGATCAAATGTGGAATTTACACACACGCACACACGCACATACGCACACACACACACATAAACACGGAGTTGAGCAAATAGACAACACGTTGCGAATCCATTGTGAATGCACAAACGAATGCAGAAGAGGAGAGAGGGAGCAGAGCGAGGGGAATTTTGAATTAAAATGTTGCACACGTTCAATAGACATGTCTCGCTTCAATCTCCAACTCCATCTCTCTCTCTCTCTCTCTCTCTCTGTCTCCCTCTCTCCTGAATACATTCGTTTTCGAAAAACAAAAATAGAGAAGAAAACGCAAAGAAAGAGATGGAGTAAGATGGACAAGAGTAAGGAACTTTCGGCTAAATTGAATGCACATTGCAGCAAATGACGTTGATTACTGAGTGAATGAATCTATATAGTCATTGATTCATTGGTATTCATTGGTATTCATTGGTATTCATTGGCATTTATTGGCATTCATTGGTTTGGAGTGCAATATTGCACTACGACCCAATAAATTCAACTCTAATCTTCAATTGAAAAACTCACACAACTCTCAATTTGAATAAGGATAATTGTATTTCTAATCTGGGATGCCATCTATCTATTCCACCCAATTCAGAGTTGTTTCCCAGAACTGAGGTAGGGGCATTTAATTGCAATTCGAGTATAGCATAGAGAAGCTAATTGAAAAGCTGATGTCTATTAGGGATGCCTCTGGAAAGTACATACTTTGCATATGTTTAGCTGCACCTTAATCACTTAGCGCCTGCTCGACTCCAAATTTCTCTCACTTACCGTAGGCAGTCTCGTCCAGTAGGGTTTTCTTGATCTCATGTCCATCGTCGCCGCCGTCGACGCTCTCGATGTCGGTGCGACGGGGGGGCTTCTCGACTGGGTTCACTTCGTTGAGGAGGCTCTTCTGCATCTCCATAATGACGGATCCCTCCAGCATGGAGCTGTTGTGCGTCTTGTCGAGCTTGCACGAGATCAGGCCATCACCACTCATCATGGTGTTGTCCTTTTGGTAGGTCTTGACGCGACGGCAGTACCAAAAGAGCGTCAGCACCAGAAAGATGAGCAGGACGAGAAATGTCGTCACAATAACGCAAATGACAAGAAATATACTCGATTGCGGATCGCTTGTGGAGGCGCCAATGGCTCCACTGATGCCCAAACCGCCGAGACCATCCGAGCCAGATGCTCCACCCATATAGACGCCACTGACCAGCAGCTGGAATTCGGCTTCTGCTCTGCCGCCTCGATTGTCGGCGACACAGATGTAGACGCCCTTGTCGGAGTTACGCACGCCGTAGATGCGCAGCTCGGAAGTCATCACCTGAGCCGCCTGCTGATGCCCGCTCACCTGATCAACGGAGTTGAGGATGCGTATGTGCTGGTCACTGGGTCCCGGATTTAGCTGTCGCTTATTGTAGATCCAGGTGACATTGGGCCGTGGGGTGCCGACAATGCGGCAGGGTATCGTAATGTTGTCATGATTTGCCTCGACAAAGGAGCGCACAGAGCCGAGGATGCGTGGCTGACACGCAAAGTTCTCTGAGGGCACCTCGCTCCACAGCTTGCCGCGCAGCTGGCGTGGCTCCTGGCAGGCGGTCGGCGGAGTGTAGAGTCGCTTGGCGATGGCAAAGTCACGGAATTCCTGCAGTTCGCAGCTACAGTTCCAGGCGTTGCCCTGCAGCGATAGATAATTCAGCTTGGACAGATTGGCGAACGTCTCCTTGTGCAGATGGGTCAGTTGATTTTGCTCCAGAGAGATGGCGCTTAGTGGTCCGGCAAAAACCTTGAGCTGCACCTGCTTCAATCGATTGTTGTTGAACTCGACGCGCGACAGGAAGGGCAGATCGACGAACAGGCGACTCTCGAGCACCTCGATCTCATTGTTATTGATGATCACATTGCGCAGCTTCTCGAGGCCCTCGAAGGTGTTGGGATGCAGCTGGCGGATCCGATTGCTGGACATGTCCAGCTCGATCAGTATGGGTAGGCCCTTGAACGCATCCTGATTGACCTCCTGGATAGTGCAGTTGCGCAAATAAATCTTGTGCAGATTCTGCAGGCCCGCCACCAGAAACTCCTCGCGTCGCAGCTCCGGTATTTGATTCTGTGAGAAATCAACCACTTGCATCTCGTTGCTCATGTCCTGCGGTATTTTGGTAAATTTTTTGCCCTTACAGTCGGCACTCTTCTTCCCTGAATTCCAGTGGCAATGACAATTGCTGCAGTTCTGCATCCAATCCCGATGCGCCACTGACTCCTGCATCAGCAGCATTAGCATTAGCCATGTTAACAGCAGCGGCAACAGCATCGATCGCCTCGCTCTCTGCCTTGGTCTGTTAAGCTCTTCTGTCGATTCCATGGCAACTGTTAATCTCACTGCTTGTGCTTGTGCTTGTGCTTGTGCTTTTGCCTCCCTCTCTCTCTCTCTCGCTCTGCTACTGCTTAGCTCTGGTTTTCACACTAATGAGAGCTCTTCTCCTCCAGCCAGCTATCTGCTGCTGTTAATCCTTTCGACACGCTGTTAATTTGATTCGTATTCCGTTTTGGCTTAGCTTTGTGCACTGTTTGTTTGTTGTTGTTGGACGACAGACACTATTGTGATTAATGTATGCGTCCCTTTTGCTTCTTCTCTCTGCCTGCCCTTCTTTCGTCTTCCCTTTCGACTTTTTCGTTTGCTTCTTATTGTTGTTGATTTTGCTGTGCGGTGGATTTAAATTCGCAATTAGCAGTGCAGTTTCCACCTGAAAAGAAATGCGCAACAAAAGCAAAACAAAAATGGAAGAATTAGTAAAGGTCTGCGAAAAAGTGAGATGGAGATATTAATATACAAAAAACAAACAATTATATATATATATATATATGTATATATAATTGTTGATGTGGTGCGCGTTAAGTTCGCTGCGGGGGCTGTCTGAAAGGCGAACACCTGAACAATTGCACAAACGCCATAAACAAAAATACCGAAAGAAAGGATTTATCCCGGCGCTGCCAAAAGTTTCATATCATTCACCTGTACATATGGTGGCAACAGAGCGAGGGAGACAGAGGTGGACAATGCGCTTGGCGCTCAATTAATGTGAATTACAACGTAATGAGGTCGCGCTGTGTGTGAGCGCTTATGTTGCCATGGTTTTTCGGTAGTTTCGCAAAATGGAGCTGTATCAGCGATTAGAGCTTGTGTTGCACACAAAATGCGAATAGTTGTGTACAAGCTTTTTATATGCAACATATTTTCACCAAATTGCGACGCTGTGTAACCTAATTAATTAATAGTGATACGCATTTTCCATGATAAGCAGCTGGAAACTCAACGTGAAAAGCATGCAATTGAATTCAAAGGACAACCGTATTGCAATTGTTTCTCTCTAGAGATAAGGGCGAGCGCAAGAGAATGAATTAAAAGTTGTGACTAATTAAAAGTCCTTTAGCAAAACATCCGTTAACCTAACTAAATTTGCATATGTGAAAGTTTTGCTGCTTCGTAAAGTTTCCAATTTGATGTGTTAGTGCTAACGTAGTAGCTGTTAGTTGTTACGTTTGTTGCTTACGTACGTTGCGTAACGCAAGGTGTTCTGCTATTGCCTGTGTAGCCATATAGTGCATTTATTGTAAGAGTACCGTTACCGAATCAGCGACTGTTAATTGCGCTGTGAATTTCATTACGTCACACGAACTGAAACTGAACTGACATAATTGATATGGAAGACCGACCAAGCGTACTTCGCACCTTTTCACTTGATTAATTGTGACGATTGTCATTAAGACAGTTTACGTGCTTCATTACGTTATTCATTACGTTATTCAATTAATGTCACATGCCGAGCTGTGAATGATCTGGAGCCAGCGCACAACATGGGGTTCGGGGTTCAAGGCAAAGGCAAATGGCGCAAAACCGCGAAACGACAACTACAGCAAGCAGATAAAGAAGAAAAGAAGAAGAAGACGAAGATGAAGACGAAGGGGCAGAAGAAGATGAATAAGACGGTGGGAAACAAAGGACCGCAGGACCCCTAGTAAAATGTGCGAGACAAAAGGATGAAAGTTCACTTCTGTTTGGATTGCGCTCAGTTTAGGCTGAACTCAAGTATTTAGTTCAGCTCTGCTCAGGTGGGGCTTGAGGGGGGGAAGTGGGTGGGTGCGTGTTAGCGACTTGATTAATGAAAATGCCGTTAAAATGTGACACTTTGCGGTGCCTAACTGCCTTGGCCACGCCCACCTGCTGGGCGTACTTCAACCTTCAAATTGAGTGGGCGGCCACCTTTTGTGTCCACTGCCGCTTTTCTACATTCTGGCGCTAAAGTGTGAACAGGACAAGAGACCAAGAGACAGACAGAACACAAAACAAGACAGCAAACAATCTGTGACCCGTCGACCCACTTCAACACTCAACACTCAACACCCAACACCCAACACCCAACACTCAACACTACAAATGTATATGCGCTTCTTTTTTGCTTTTTTTCTTTTTTTGGCCTTAATTAAACGCGCTGCTTTTGTTGTCACAAAGTTTTCGAAAAGGGTGCCACCTCTTTGGCATGAGACAAAAGAGACAAAATATTTGAAAATTAAAGTGCGCAAATAGCTGGGCAAATTATGTATGAAATGTTAACAGCAACGCACGAAAAAGTGCAAGTAAGTGTTGGAAAATGCATGAAAACCGCAGCGGAAACAGAAATCACCAGCCAAGAGAGACAATAACAGAAAACAAGTGAGAACGTTGAGGTCGGGCGTAATCGACTGCGACATACTCTGCTAAATACCAATGAGTGGACGGCGGCCAATGCTGATCCTTAAAGGACATCATTAACACTCCACCAACCAAATCATTGGATATTGCATCAAACCAATATACTCATGATAGCTTCGGTGTCAGAGTATAGCAATGACGGTAAATGCAACATATTCATACATTTTGTTCCTCCAATTGTAAAACCAATTCACTATCTCTCTCCCTCTCTCCCTCTCTCACTCTCTCTCTCTCTGTCTCTCCCTCTCTCTCTATCTCTCCCTCTCTCTGTATTCTACTGGTCAGCTGTATTTATGCCAGACGCGCACAGATTTCCATACTGCGGAGTGTGTATTATTTTCACATATGCATACTGCTTGATATATTATTGCCAGATATGGCACATACATATATGGTTACCACTTGGGAACTAGTGCTACAGGTCAGTACCTGATCACCTCTGTTCATCTTAAAGTTCTCACAAAACTGCCGCATATTTATGCGAATATAAAGATAGATAATTTCGAAAAGATTTTCACTGGTTTTTCACAGCCGATTTGCATTTTGGTTTGTTGTGGTTACTCTTGTTGTTTGGCTGCTATCTGGCTGGCGTTGTTTTCGGTTACAGACTGCGCAACCGACAGACGGACGGACGGGAGAGCTGGTGCCCAAGGAAGAACCTCAAAACAAATTAAATATGCAAATAAAAGAGAAATGCTGCAATTTTGCGCTTTGTTAAATATTTGCTCAATGGGTTTTTGCCGTCTCTCATCACATTTGTATTTGTTGTTGCCCCTTTCATTTCTCTTCTCATTTTTTGTTTTATTTGCTATGGGCGTTGCATTGTTTGCAACTCTCCCTTGCCCCTTCTCCAATCCCCCATCCCCCTTGCCCTCTTTCCCTTCGTGTTGCACTTTATCCATATTATAGTAAAAGCGGCGAACAAATTATTTCTTTGAAAATCGTTTTCAAAGCACTCACCCTCTTCTCTTGCTCTCTCTTTTCTCTCTCTCTCTCTCTCTCTCTCTCTCTCTCTCTCTCGCTCTCGCTGTCTCTATGTTTAAATATTTACTTAATTCAAGTGTTTCTTGTCGTTTAATATGTTTATTAAATGACATAAGAATTATCTGGCAGCACAGGCAACACATTAAAGGCGCTTTGCTGTGTCCCTCTCTCTCTCTCTTTCTCTCTCTCTCTCTCTCTCTCTCTCTCTTTCCCCCTTGGCCCAGTCCTCCCTGCGTGTTACTTATCCTGTGCACAGTTTATATCGCCATTCGACCTGGGTATTTGCACTCGTATCGCACTCCAACCACAACCCCAAAATCCACCCCTCCTAATTGTGGCGACAATTTGCGATAACGATATTTGGGGTTGCCAGTTGCTAATGTCCCAATTTGTGTATTGTTTGTGGCGCCCTCTAGCGACCAGTCTCTCCAAATCTCTCATACAGTTTGCCATGTGCCACGCTTCGACACGCCCCCGACAGCCAACCCCCCCCCCCCCCCCCCCAACCCACGCGCCACTTGATTTCTTCGTCTCTGTGTTTCTCCATTTCAAGCAATTCAGAGTAACGGTTGTTACATTTTACTCTGTCATTTTATTGCCATTTGCGGTTGTAATTGCTATATAGAGTGTCACGCCCAAACGCCTATTCTGTCGGCCCCTTCCCTTACCCACCACCACCACCGCTTCTTCTGTTGCTTTGCATAGCTCTGCTGCTGCTGCTGCTGTTACTGCTGCTGCTGCTGTTACTGCTGCTGCTGCTGCTGCTGTTACTGCTGTCTATTGCCAGCTTAAATCGATTTGAACAAATTTAATTGCATTGGTTTTGGTTACAGTTTTATTTTTTCATTTTTCTTTTTTCATTTTTCTTTTTTTTTTTTGTCTTTGTCTTTTTTTTGGTTTTCTGTTTTGCATTTTTTGTTTGTTTTTATTATTTGCATTTGGTTTTTGTTGTTGGTTTTTGTTTTTATGTTTTTGTCGTATGCCAATTGCCAATTGCTTTTTAAGTGTCGTTTTTCTCCTCGTTTTCCCCTCGCCTTTGCTTTCTCTACGTCTCTCCCTTTCTCCCTGTCTCCCTCCTCCCTCTTTCTCTGTGTGTGCGTCAAAAGTTGTTGAACCGTCAAAAAATGAACAACAACAACATTAAATTTTTCCCATTGACCGAAGCCGTCACAACAATTTGTTGCCAAATGAAGCGAATTTCTTTTCACAGTTTTTTCCGTGTTTCTTTTGCTTTGTTTCGACTTGTTTTTAATACTTTTTTTATGGCTGCCCAGCATAAATATTTAACAATGCGTAGAATATGGTTATTGCTTTCCATGAAGCACCCGAAAAGTGCAAAACTCGTAACCCCAAGCGTAACCCGAGACTGAGAGGAGAACTGAGAAAGAGGCAAGTAGGAAAGGAGATGTAGGATGGAGAACAAGAGACAAAAACTCATAACTGTAAGCTAAAAGCCTATTTGCAAATTGTTTCATGTTACATAATATGTGTCTCTCTCTCTCTCTCTCTCTCTCTCTCTTTCTCTCTCTGCTTCGCTCGGCTGAATCAGCTGGCCAATGGTCACATCGAAAGAGTGAGGAAGAGTGCGGCGAGTGGCAGCTCAAGTTGCGGGCATGCGATATCTATAAGCTAATGAGCTGAGACAATCCACGAATGGGTCTCACTAGCATTTGCACTGTTTGCAATTGGACAATTAAGTATCAATTATCGCAAACGATTCCAGCAATAATTATTGCCACTTTAGAAAAATCTGGCAGAGAATACACCTACCAATTGGCAAACATATCCGAGGAAAAGTTTTCTTTATACATATGTGGCATATGTTTCTATATCTCCGCTGAAGTTTTTACCCTGTTTAGTTTATGAAGCGTGTGTCTAATCAAACCAAGACGAGTTTTGAAACCGGGAAAACAGCTGGAGATAAATGAGGTGCTGCAGTTGCTTGTTATTGTGCCATCTGTCTGAATTGATTTCTGGCTTTCTATAGAAAACAGCGGAAGCAGCCAAGAAAATGACACAGGCAACTTCAAGCCAGACCAAGCATCTTCTGCATGCCACAAAAGCTAACTCGCTCGAGTATCCATGCCGGAAATTGGAAACCTACAATAGGGACAACAACAACATTTGTCTGTGTGGCAACATTGAACAACATTAACCAATCAGTCAGCAGCTGCAGAGAGAGAGAGAGAGAGAGAGAGAGAGAGAGAGTTTTGAAGCGGAATCTGAATCTAGCGGCCCTGTCCTCCTCCAACCTGCTCCTCCACCTCCTCCTCCTACTCCATCTTCATCTTCATCTTATATGCCCATTGCAATCATTGGCGCATCATATCGGCCAGGTCGCTGCAACCATAGTCATCCCGTTGTTTGTTCGTTCGCTACCCCATTGTTGCATTCATCACAGAATGACCGACCAGAATTGCGGTATTTTGATGACTTGCCTCCAACTGGTTGCAACTTGGCAGCAACTGCTGGCTGCTGTTCCCCTCCGAGCAATTGGCACACCGACTATTCCAAATCAAATATTAAATTTCGAGCACTGCCACTGCCCCTGCCCCTGCCACTGCCAGGGTTGCCAATACAAACTAAAAAGGTTTCACAGCCTCGTGCTTCGCATTCTCCTGCAAGAAGAGAGTGAGGACTACTACAACAAATGTGGGCGCTGGACACGCCCTTTTCAATGTGCGTCTACCGCTGCGTGTGTAGCGCTGCAAATCTGCCGAAAAGTAATCGAAAAAGAACAGGACGAAAAAGAAAAGGATAATGCTTACTTTGAGATATCCTCCAAAAAATGAAGACCATTCCTTTATACCCATTAGATTGTCTTAACATGTTCATGCAATAGTTGTGTATGCCCCCGTTGGCCAATCTCATTTGCTGGGTATCCACAAAAATGGTGGGGGCAATTTACTGCAACGGAGCAGAGAAAACTTTCACTTTCGCCAAGCTTCGCAGCTTCGAGGAATCGCCCCCAACCGAAACGCACTTAAGCACTTCTTGCTAGGGGTTGGACACATTAAGGAGGGGTGTGTGGTAGTGTTTGGAGGGTGGGTGTTGACGCAGTGGCTTTGCTGTTGGTTTCTTCGCCTTGGCTTCCAACTTACTTTTGCGTAAATTTCATTTGAGTTAAGTTCGCGCCCTCATGCAGCGTGTCCAGTGATTGAAGTGGCCGCCGCAGGGTGGCAAGGATCAGCGACAAGATGAAGATGATGCTGCTGCTGAGGAGGTGGAGAGAGGGATGTGTGGGGGGCAGGCAGGTGCCGGGAAAACTTTGAATTTAATTTGGCCCTTGTCTAGACAACTCTCCGCACTGCGAGCTGTGAGTTTGCTTTATGTTTTAACTCAACTACGTGGTTCGAATTGATTGGAATTGTGTCCTGTTCTGTCCTGTCCTGTCCTGTCCTGGCCTGTCCAGTCTTGTCCTGTCGTTTGGTCCAACTGTTGGTCACGAGGGTGAACAGGGTGAACACGTCACGTGTTTGATATCAGAAGCTGCCCTCCACATTGATTGCTGCTATTTATGATGCTAGTCGACGTTAAGGACACGTCCCCAGAGTAAATGCCAAAAAAAGGTGAGAAAAGCGTTGTAAAATGGCGGCGGTCTGCATTGATGATTATTGTTTCCTCTTCCGGCAATTTTATCCAGAGCTCGCTTTCAGCCAAGTTAAGGTAAATAATTCGAAATTGAACACCGAACTGAACCGCATTAACATAATTTCGCCAAAGATCTATGCAAGTGTCCATCAACATCAGGAAAGAGCGAGAGAATTAGTATTGTTAACAGAGCCTTTTATGATTAACAGTTGCGTAACAGCAATGCAACAACAAAAGTGACAAAAGAGAGACAACATTTTCCCCTTGATGCCAAAACATGCAAGTTCACTGAGAACTTAAGATACTTTTGGCCGTATTTGGTTATCTCTGCAGATGATCGCTGCATAAATTGTTAGCAAGCTATCAGGCAGTTGGCAATTGGGTCGGAAGCCAGATAATATATCCAAAAGAAAGTAACTGTTTTTCGAGTAGTCTATGTATTTGCGAAAGCAATCAGTTTAAGTAGGTGAAATAGTCGCTTTCGGTCAGGTGGGAATACGAGCTGAGATCTTTCTGCGGGTGCCTCGCATTGATTGATTGATGGCCATGAGGGCCATGAGATGGACATGCGGTGGCGCCATACAGTAAGATTGCCAGAGACGAGTACACAAACTGCCAGCCACGAAGTTATTACCATTAACCTCAACCTCCGTGCAACCGCAACCTGCCCCTAACCGCCTGCCTGCCTGGCTACTTTTTTTTTCGCCGAACCATCGGGGCTTTCTCTCGTCTGCTGTGTGCTTAACCTGTCAACAAGCATTTGGCCATCATTTTTGCGCTTTGCCTCATATTTATGATGTTGCATTTACCGACCACCATTGACCACAGACCACGCCCCCACCATCTCCAATGTCCACTATCCCCTTGCTTGTTGGCTGTTACACGCAATTGCGTTGCCTTCCCACACGCGCTGGCCAATTTCGTATACCCTGTAAGCAAGGAATGTGGCCAAGCGGGGCTTCAACATGTCGATGCGTATTGTTGCAGGCATAAGTATTGATTTCAGCTATACTTTCAACATGTGTTAAGGGGTATCTCCTAGTCGGGTGCTCTCTGAACTGTTGTCTGCAGCCCACTTTAATTTGTTTCTTTTATTTTGTGTTTGGCATAAACCGTATCCGGGGTGGCCTTTATGGCGTATACTTCATATTCCGCATATACGTCATCTGTGCCGCAGTGCCTAAAGAACGAGAGGAGGAAGAGGACGAGGAGGAGGAGGAGGGGGTGAGTCTGGTAGAGTGAGGTAACATGTCATGACACGCGCTTAATATGCATAATAATAAAAAGTGCTACTGAAAGTGATGGAGCACTGCCCCAACCTCTTCACCCCCACCCTCCACACCCACCTTGCCACGCCACACACGCCCCCATTGAAGTTGATCGGCTTGCGCTGAAGCTGCTCACGTTCGACGCATATATTCAATCGTCCAATCATCCACAAAAGGTTCATCAATCATATCATATTGGAAGTGGACAGCATAATTTCATGCCACATGCCACATGCCCCATATGTATGCCGCACATGCCCTATGAATTTACTTATTAATCATTTGTATGTGCGAGTGGCCAATTTTTATGATATTTATGCATGTGTCTGTGTCTGTGTCTGTGTCTGTGTCCAAAAATGCACACCCCACTTCCCCGTCCCCACTTCACACTCCCTCCGATTGACCCGCCCCCTCCAGTAGCAGCAGCAGCGAAACGACCGCACGTTCGCTAAGTGCTCGACATTATGGGAGAGCACGCGAAATAAAATTAATAAATTCCACTGTCATTTTCCATAATTTGTCTCGGGACATGTTAATCGTATTTGTTTGCTTGCCCAGCAAATGGGTCGCGTGTCCTGCCGAGCGGTGAAGGTGAGAGGGGGCCAGGGGGTGGGGTGTGGTGGGGTCAAAACTAAGCTCACAAAATATTCTGTATCACTCTCTCTCTCTCTTCTCAGCTTAACAATTAGAAAGTATAAACTATAATTAACTCGAACTGGGTCTTAAGTAGGCCTTTGCTTATCTCTTATCCTCTCTCTCTCTCTCTCTGTCACTCCCTCTCTCTCTCTCTCTCTGTCACTCTCTCTCTCTGTTTTGCGATGTTAACAATTTTAACAAATTGTTGTCTACATTTCGAATTTATTTATTTTTTGGTTGCATTGTGACGTGCCACAAATTGGGCAGTCTGTGCGAGCTGAGTTGTTGCTACATCTCGTGTTGCAAAAAAAAGAAGGATGAAGGAAGGAGGTTGGAGGACGACTAATGCAATATGCAGGCATCTGCATTCAGCTCAAGCCGTAAGTTGTACGCCATAAGCCACAGCCCGTAAGCCGTGAGCCGTGAGCCGTGAGCCGTGAGCGGTTGCGCCACTTGCCATAGATATAAATTAGTGTGCCACGTTTTATCTTTGCATCTTTGTAATTTCCGCATTTCGTTAGCGTTCGTGCACCCAGCCGGAAAGAGAATGCCCAAAAATGCATTCAAAAAAGCAGGCGGCTGCCCCTCAGGCTCGCCTGCCTTCGCATGCCAACTTAATTGATATTAATATCAGATTGGAACAGATCTGGCATTACGATTTAGTGCAAAGCAGCCCGGTGTTAATTCCATTTTATATGAAAACTACAGCAGTTGAAGCGGTCAACTTCATTTATTTCCCAAATTGGACTAGTTTGCGCAACATGAAATTAGTCCAAGCTTACTATATCTCTCTGCACCCCCCCATCCCCCCATCCCCATCCCCAAGCACCATCTCTCTTTCCTTTTAGCTATATTCAGTGTCTACTCTTCCTTTTTCTATATTCTTAAATGGTCTCTTTGTATGCTCAAGCACCCAATTATATACTCCTATAATACATGTATATACATATATATACATGTATATACATATATATACATGTATATACATATATATACATGTATATACATATATATACATACATATACATGTATACACATGTTTACAGTGAGCTTTCGAGCAAATTGCGATCGTAATGAGGAAACATTTGAGTGCCTCAATTTCAATCGCAGTCGCGTGTCATTCATTCATTCATTCATTCAGTCATTCATTCAGTCATTCATTCAGTCATTCATTCAGTCATTCATTCATACAGTCATTCATTCACCTAATGGTGCCAAAAGTGAGCCACACAATAGCTTCGGCTAAAGCCTATTTATCCAAATATATATACATATATATACACATATCTGAGCATAGCTGGAAGCATTATTTGTTTCGCTTTGTTTTCGCTTTGTCTGGCGCTGTCTTTTGTCTTTTGTATTTTGTTTATCTGTTTATTGTTGTTGGGTTTTAGTTTTCTCATTTGTCTCATTTTTCCCGTCTTTGAGTTTTTTAGTTTTTTGTTGTTGTTGTTGTTGCTGTTGTTGTTCATCGCTTGCAACTTGGCGCCAATAAACAATTCAATTGAAATTTTGCTCAAAAGACTTTTGCGTGAAATTAAGACAGCATTTAACGCCATAGCTGCCGATGGGCGGTGGGCGGTGGGCGTGTCTTTCAAATGCCTTTGTTGTCTAAGACAGAGTAGGTCGGGTAAAGTTGCCAGCAACAGCTTCAAACACACACAACAACTCTGCCTGCTGCTGCTATTACTGCTGCTGCTGCTGCTGTTGCTGCTGCTGCTGCTGCTGTTGCTGCCAGAGTTGCCGCCACACAGTTTGGGCCATTGTCGTTGCGGCCACAATTAATGCAACCGCCAGAGCTCTATTAATACCCGCACCAGAATCGTATAATCAAATGCAATATACCCTGCATCTCTACGTATACCCTAAAAATTCATATGCAGAGCCCAAGGGTGTACTGCAGACACGACTCTTACTTGTGCTCCCGAATTAACATCGAGGATTAGCGAACAACTAGTGAAGAACTGTTCGAATTTCATAATCAATAACTTTACCAGCAAAAGTTTTCTCACGCAAAAAAAGCAAAAAGGAAGCTGAGTTTTTGGCTTAAACTGAGTAGATGTTGGTCGAGAGAGGGTGTTGCCTGGTCTCGTTTACACAATTCAAGCTGGGTTTAGCTTTTGGATATTGTGTGCGCTGTGTCTGTGTGTGTGCTGTGTGTGCTGTGTGTGTGCGCTGTGTGTGTGTGCTGTGTGTGTGTGCTGTGTGTGTGTGCTGTGTGTGTGTTGCTTTCTGTGCAGCTTTTGTGGATGACTTCACATCAAAGTAGCGCCGCCGAGACGCGACAAATGGCTGTTGTCTGTACCCGCCTGCAAGCTGAGTTAATGCATACATATTATATACACATATACACATATACATATATATATATATGCATGTGCATATATCTATAAATATATTTATAAGTATGTGTGTTTGGTAGTTATATAGGCTTGTGTGTTGCTGCCCCTCCCCGGGCAGCTGTAAAACAGAAGTGCTTAGAAAAATGGCAATTTACTTTTGTTGAACATGGCAGGAGCCGAGGTCCTAGCAAGGAGTAGAACGGCAAAGGCAAGGAGAGGCGCAGGGGCGGAGGCAGTGGGATAGCACGGAAATACTATAAAAAGTAGAACTTAAATTTTATGCCATACAAATTATTGTCTCGAGATTTGAGCTAGGCAAAAAGGGTTGAGAGACGGGGGGCTTAAGGATTTGCGAGGCGGGAGGGAAACAAAGGATGCCCAGACTAAGAACTATATGGAGTGGTGGAGCACTGTGTCGAATTGCGTGGACTGCGTGCCACAACCGCAAATGTTAGGCAAAGACCAGCAGAGCAGCAGAGCGTAAATATGAAGCTCGCCGCTGCAACGCCCAACTCTGGAGAGGAGCCGTTGGCCAAGTCAAGGACCAGCAATTGAGTCGTTGTCGAGACGCTAAAGAAGAAACCGTTCAAGTAATTTATGTGCCTTGTGCAAAGGGGGGCAGGATGTGGATCGAGGCGAGTACTGGTTGCCGCTGCTGCTGCTGCTGTTGGCTGGGCCAAGTAAGTTAAACGTTTCATCAAAATAATTTCGTTGAATGGCTTAAAAAACTTATTGGGCGAGCAGACAAAAAGCTGTAGCCGCAGACGTTGGACATAACCACAGACTGTGGCAGTCAGTGGTTACGGGTCAGGGGTCACGGGTCACGCGTCACGGGTCTTGGGTCTTGGGTATCCGGTAAGTGCATTGACCAAGCGACGAGACCACCAAGCCAACAAGCCACCGGACGACTCCGGCGACAAGCTGCCCAAATTGCTGCTCACCTTTGGCCTGCGGCTTGTTGCTCCTGTCCAAAAGGAGGGGGGAGATAAAACAATTGCGAATGAGGAGTGTCGATTAAATGTCCTAAAAAAGGGCTGGCTGGCTGCCTCATGTGCAACATGTGAGAGCAACAGTTACAGTTAGTTAGTTAGTTGGCAAATTAGATCTCCACTGGAAATGGATCCCAGCTATAGCGTCAGAGTCAGTTAGTAAAGTGGAACAGCTGCTGAAAATACACTGCAACAAAGCATAGCAATAGGTAAATGCTTGGGCAAGTGTGAAGAACTTGGCACAAGTCTACCTATCAAATTGAAATTGGGCTTTCAAAACGTTAATAGGCAGTTGCACAGAGTTCACGTTAACAGCCAGGCTTATTAGCCAGAAGCAAAAGCCAGTTGTGGCAGACAGGTGCAGCAGCCAGGAGCGACTGGCACATGAACCAGCCTGTTGCTCCCCGATGTGGTGTTTTTTTTGCCCAGCTGTCAACTTTGGTTGTAGTTTAAAAAAAAAATTTGATTGCGTTTGTTTGTTGTTGTTGTTGTTGTTTTTGGTTTACATTTTGCACACCGGATTACTTTAGTTGTGGCAAACAGGCAAGGGAAGGGGGGGGGGGGGACCAAATTTTTAAATTCATTTGATTGGATTTTTTCGATTAAAAAAAAACAGTTGCCAGGCTAACAAACACACTGTGTGCTTCATGTTGCATGTTTCATGATACTTTGATAGCCCGCGGTGAGTGTGCGGCTGATAACAACTGCAAGAAGAAGCAGGGCTGACAGATTACAACAACAACTTGCAACACTCACACATTTCACATTTCGGCATATTGCCAGACCCATCTGATGCCAAGGATGGTTTTACACAGACTTAGCCATTCCTTTTGATCATTTATCGATTGAAACATTCTATTTATAATACAAAACGATATATATATATATATAAATATACATATATACATACATATATGTATATATAATGATAATCGCATGTTATACAAATTAAAGACAACAGCGAAATAACTGAAGTAAATTGGAAGGAAATTTAATGCAGATGTGTGGGAAGCGTTCATCTAGCCATAAGGTCAAAACTCTAAGAATTTTCATGATTTCTCGCTGACAAACAACAAAAAAAGGAGAGAGAGAGGGAGAGAGAGAGCGAGAGGGAGAGGGAGAGAGAGAGCGAGTGGGAGGAAGAACGAAAGGTTATATGTAGACACCATAGCAATGTAATTCATAGAAAATCTCAGATGTGACTCTTCCTCTCTCTCTCTCTCTCATTGTCTGTCGCTCTCTCTCTCTCTCTCTCTCTCTCACTCGCAGGCTCTGTAATATACTTGGAATTGCACTTTGGGAACAAGTTGAAAGAACTTGACAATGCTGCCTCCTGCATTGAGTTGAGTTTGCACAACGAGTTCGCTGGAAATTTATGCGCATATGCATTAACATTTGGTATATTGTAGAAACAACACCAGCAACCACAACACCAGCAACAACAACACCAGCAACAACAACACCAGCAACCACAACACCAGCAACAACAACACCAGCAACAACAACACCAGCAACAACAACAAGAAAGAGAAGAAGAAGCGCCGGCAGTTTCCCGAGTGCGAGCAAACTTAACAAATGAGTGCCAGTCAGCGATAGACAGAGTGTGAGGCGACTCCTCATCATGCCACAAATAAATTTCAAAGCAAAGTATATGCTGGCGCCACAGAACAAAAAACAAAAAAACAAAAAATAAAAAAAACCGAAAGAACCGAAAAACAAACAAAGAAAACCAAGCATAAAAAGCATAAGAAGAATTCAACTAAACCAAACAAATGGAAACGAAACGACGCAGAAAAAGTTGCCTCAGCGCATGAGTATAACAAATGTGGCAGGCACTACAAAAACTTCTGTTGCCCAAACAGCGCCAATCCAAAAATGTAGCCCCCACCCACATCTGCCCCCGCTTGAGGCCACTCCCTTTGTACTCAAACAGCAGCCAGGCTAGTTAGAAAACGGTTGCGGAGAGGAGGCAGCAGTCGCTGAGAGTTCATTTGCCAAGCAACATTGTCTAAAGCCTGGCTATGGCCAAAGTCAAAGCAGCAAACAATGTGACTGCATTTACGTGCCCCACCCCCACCCACACCCCCACTTCCACACCACCCCCTGCCGGTACTTGTCTGTTTGTTGTTTGCTGTGTTTCGTCGTATTCTTGATGTGCCCAACTCCTTTGACACTGGGCAGAAGACAGAAGAGCAGATCTGGCTG
The DNA here is from genome assembly GCA_035043855.1 of Drosophila percnosoma. Lineage (NCBI taxonomy): Eukaryota > Metazoa > Arthropoda > Insecta > Diptera > Drosophilidae > Drosophila > Drosophila percnosoma. The sequence continues at coordinate 495,123 of JAWNMQ010000233.1, forward strand.
TCCAGCAAGCAGATATATGAGCTTGGTTAGCCTGTGGCCTCAACTCACCAGCTAACTGTGGCAGTGTTGGCGTGTTGCAGCCTTGAGCGGCATGTAGGCGTCGCTTTTTTTAGACTGCCATAGATTATAATGGAATAGACTCGTTTCCAACTGGGCAAAAAACAAACAGATCTGCGGATGGGATGGCATCAGATGGATGGGACTAAAAGTCGTGCCACGAACTTAACAACTTCTGTTTATTGAATAAATTATATGTCATGCTAAAAATGTGAAAATATGAGCAGCAATTTGTACATCTTATCTGCATAAGCAGGACATTGAGTCAATTGAGTCAGCTTTGTGGCATTTGTCGCATTATCGAAACATTTCAAGTTCGAACTGAAGTCGGGGAACATTTACGCGAAGCGAATTGCATTCCTTGGCTGCTGGTTTCAACACATTTGTGGCACATGCCATGTGTGCCAATCAATAAATTCATATTTTCGGGAATTTCATGGATCTGCCATAGATAAAAGTGAAGCGTTTTCAGTTGTCAGTTTTGCGGTTGCGTTCTGTTCGGTTCGGTTCGGTTCGGTTCGCAGTTGCTGTCATCTCCGGCATGTGACACAACAAAGCACTCAGCTGTAAAATACAACGAGCGGCGCACGCCTCGTAAATATCCTTGGCAAGTGGCAAGTGGCAACGCATAAATTCAATACGTCAAGTGGTGCAGCAGCAACTGGCTGCACAACGCCGCTCATAAGTTGCGTCAAGTTTGTGGCGCCGCAGATTGACGGTGACAAGCGATGCAATTAGTTGGTGCATTCCATTCTCCTCTCCAATCACCAAATGGCAAAATGACCAAATGACCATTGACCGACAACCAATGCCCACTGCCCACTGCCCACTGACCGATGACCTACGACCCCAGGAGGCATCGGCCAATGACAAAATGACCATTAGCCAGCGACATTTGCAGAGTGACCAGTGAACATTGAGCTTTGGAATGTTCAGCTTAGCCGGCGCTGACAGCGTAATTGGAAAAGCCACAACAGTTGTGATGATACCAGTCCATGTTATACCCCATGCTTATTGAAACTGTAAACAAATTTCAAAAGTGAAAAGTCTATATACATACATATACATATATATATATATATATATAACATTGATAAGCCAGAGTCAGCTCAATTTGAATAGATCAAGCAAATGAGGGCTTATTTATCTAATTGTTCACGTAAAGAAAGATAATGCAGCAGATTATTGTACATACAACTCATAGACTTCTGATCTGTCTGATCTGAGCATGAGAAAAGATATATATTACATATTGTACAAAATTTGATTTATCGACTAATATGCGTAAGGCGCATTGTGGATATTTAATATCCGGTTAATCGAGTGCCGTTTGAATGGTATCTGTTAGTTGGTTGAGTGTTGTCGTTGACGTAAGTGGCATGCAGCATGTGGCACGAACAGTTTGCCAAGTCGTAGCAGCGAGACATCAAATCGCGATACATGTGCACACATAAATATCTATCTGTATCGCTATGTGTGTATCTGTGTATCTGTGCATCTGAGTATCTGTCTGTCTGTCTGTCTGTCTGTCTACAAATGTGGCATCCGGTTCAGTTGCGTATCTTTGTTGCGTTGTAGTCAACACGCAATTTAAGTGGGCGTTCCATGTTCTATCTTGGCGAGTGAGTGAGCGAGTGTGTGTGTGTGTGTGTGTGTGTGGGAGGGGGGGCTGTTTGTGGGCGTTACAATGCTTAGGCTTTGTTTACACGAGTCTTGTTTAATATGCATGAGATTCACGCACGAGGCGAGGTGAGGCGAGGCCACGCACCTGCCAGAGGCAAGCCTGTAATGAGTTGGCAGTTCTCCTTGCTAACCCCCCGGGCTGGCAGAGAGGGGGCTGAGGGGTGCAGGCCATCATATTGTAAACGGGCCAAAAGACAATTCAATCAGCTGAAAAGTAGGCAACACATTTTTATTAATCGACTAAAGTGCCCAAAGGACAATAGCTGAACTGTCAGCCGTACTGAAAATCAATGTTGTGCAACCATCACAAGGGATCCCCCTTTCCCATTAACACGATTAATACATGCTACGACTCTTCTATATGGCATCATTTACTCAGCACAACAATCTAAGAGAATATTTGTTAAAGTTGACTCAAGCAGTTCACTAATATCCCCGAAAACTACAATAGATGAATTGAATCCAAAACTTTTGGGATAACTTTAAATCATACATACATGTTTGAAGTCAACTTCAACTTTCAACTTTATGTTCTGCTCACTTTAATCAGTGTTTCATTTAAAGCTAGTAAAATGTGTTATTTGACTTTAAAGCTTTTGGCGACCCCAAAAACTAGTTTGTCATCATTAAATGTTTGCAAAAGGCAAACGAGCCGAGTTTAAAACATTTTTCGAATTTCGCTTGGGGCTTCCAAACAATTTCCGTATTTGTTCAGTGAACGCACAGAACTGTTTGAATATATATACATATACATATATATATATATATATATATACAACTGCTATCAACTGCATTTGAGAACAATGCAAGCGTCTCAGAGTTTGATAAATGCACTTAACGAAAAAGTTTAGTCATCTTTGCGATCTACACACAAAGCATTATATTTGAAATTGCTATAATTCGTTATAAGAAGACTGCCTTAGAAAATATATACTTTCCATATTTCTATATATATATACTCGTATATATATATATAAACTTATTATATGCATCAAAAAGAAATCAAGAGGAGAAAACATGAATATAAAGTATGAATCATAAAGACGTCTTTTGTCGGCGGGACTTTGTTGTCCATGGAAGTAATGTAAGATAGTTGAGGGGGTAGTCGGGGGGAGTCGGGAAAAACGTTGCATTTCTTATGGGAAAAATATGAAATTTCAATAAGGCGAAGGACTGAAATGAATGACTGATTTTTGTGTTTGTTTGTTTGTTTCTTTGTTTGTTTGTTTGTTTGTTTGTTCATGGCATTCATAGTAGACTTGATTTGATTTGATCTGATTCGATTCGAGGGGAGCTGAGTAGGTATATAGGAAATTTATACAGATTGAGGATGCTGATGTTTGTGTTGCTGTTGCTGTTGCTGTAGTTCTTGCACACTGATGTCTGTTCAGCTATCGCTCGAGACTCGAGAGTCGAGAGTTGAGAGTTGAGAGTCTCTCTGTGGAGCACTTAATAAAGTGACTTCAGTGGCCAATGGCACAATACAGCTCATGGCTGCACATAATGTGAGCCACTCAAATAAATACATGCATACCAATGCGCACATATATATATATATATATATATATACATATACTTATGTATATATGCAAGACACACAGTGCATGCGAACAGTATGCAAATCGAGTGCAATTTGCATGCAAAGTGGCACCAAGAGAGCCGCATACAGCCGAACTGGAGCAGCAGCACTCTCAGAAGGGGCAGTTGCTGGAGGGGGGGGGGGAGTCCTTTTGGAAGTGGCAGTAGCAGGCGCAGCTCATTAGCCATGCCAGTGACCAGAAGCTGTAAAATGTACGAGTGTGTGTACGCATACTATGCCACAACACTGTGGTTAGTTAGCCAACGCTCTGCGATTTGAACCATGTTCTTCAACTGCGAACACACTTGGCCATGAACAGGGCATCACGAATTCGAATTGCTCTTATTGGCCCGTGAGCAGTGTATTAAATACCTTTATAGTATATGCAAATTTGCTCAAGACTCCTTTTAACGCACTATATATATATATATATATATATATGTATATGATATATCGACATCATAGGGTATTCAGCCTCTATCACACTCTTAAATGTTTTAAGCCAAATGCAATTTTGTTGTTTGTTTGTTGTTGTTTTTTTTCTCTATTTTTTTTTTTTTTTTTTGGATTTTCTACATATTTTTGGCATTTGAAAGCATTTTTCATGGAATTTCCGTCGAGATGCCGCAACTTGAGGCCAAATTACAAATAGACTTCGGATTTCACACATTGTGCATGGCATGAATAAGGAAAGGGAAATAGATGTAAATAGTTCGAGTATTTGTTGTTGTTTGTTGGTGCTGGGCCAACATGAAGATTGATATTTTAATTACTTATCTGGCAACTGAAAGCATTCAAATGTTACGCAATGGAAACACTCGAGAGACCTTTATAGAGCCAATAATACACTTAGTTCAAAAGCATTTCGAGTTGTACTCTAGTTAATTGTGTGTGAATTGGCTAACTGGCAGAACTATGAGCCAGAACCGCTCGTAAATGTGGCAAGCGGAGCAATGATCCCTTGTCCAGCACATCTATCATTGTTATCAGTTATTATATGTATATATGTGTCAGTCTGCGATCTGTAAACTTGAAAGCCTTTCAGTTTGCACTCAGTTTGCGGACCAATCAATTTCAATTGTTAAACATTGCCACAAGTTGTGGCAAGTACTTTCGGCTACAGAGGTCACTCTTGAGGGCACTTTCGAGCATAAGTCATTGTGTTGCCATCTCACTCGCACGCTGTGGCAACAACATCAACAAAAGCCTCACAATACAATGGGTTAAGCATAATGCTAAATGCACGATTAACGAGTTCTTTGAGCCATTCAATGAACACAATTACAACAACAGCAACAATGCGGAGCATTAACCAAACAACAATGCCTGACCAAAGAGAGAGAGAGAGAGAGAGAGCGAGAGAGAGAGAGAGAGAGAGAGAGAGCGGCTAGTCTAGTGTTGGGTGTTAAATGTGGTGAACTTACACATTTGACATGAACAACATGAAAGAGAGAGAGAGACAGAGAGTGAGACAGAGAGAGAGAGAGAGAGAGAGAGAGAGAGAGAGACGGGAGAAGAGTGAGAAAAGAGTTGAGCAAAGCTCAGACTTATGAGAAAGGCAAGTGTAACGTGCGAATCATTCCGTTGTGCACGACTTCAGTCCGTCTCTTGTCTCTTGTCTTGTCTCTTCTCTTGTCTCTTCTCTTGTCTCTTCTCTTGTCTCTTCTCTTGTCTCTTTTTGGTGGCCTTCCCAATCTGCTTACATTTTTAACAATTGTGCAAAAAACCAACGCAATAAAAATGCAAACTCTTGGGGTCGGGGTGGGGAGGGACTGGGGGAGGGTGTATTAAGCGGATTCTCGTGGGTAAATTTATGTTGGCCTTATAATCATAAAAATGAAACAAGTAGAAAAGTGAAGCAGAGGCGTGCGCGACTAGCACATACCCTACACCTGTGACAAGAGACATTTGCTGAACATATCGACAAGCATACTGGGGATATCAGCTACATATATATAGGGGCTAGAGATGCTTTACTTCTGCCAGCATAACATAGTCATTGTTCAATATACCCAACGCAATTTCATTTGCCAGGGTAGGCAAAAAGCGAATTCAATGCTCAGCGAAATCACACGCAAATTTGTAACATGGCTTTCGCTTTGGGTATTTTGAATGTTTTATGGTTTTCAAAAATTCATAAAATCGACAGGAATTTGCGCGTTTGCTGCCTGTGGCACAACCATTGCCACTTGCCACTTGCCACTTGCCACATGCCGAATCAAACAATAAATCTTTGCGTGTTGGTGTTTTTTGGTCGCTTTTTTGGCAGTGCCGTTACACAGACTAAGCTCATTTAGATTTATATTACACCCACTACAAGCACACACACCCCGCACACCCCGCACACCAAACCCAATCCTACTCGGCCTACTGTTTGGGGAATTCCATTTGTATTTGAAAACTTTTGCTCTTTTTTTTTTTGCATTTAACTTTCGTTTTTTATGCCTATTTTTTATTATCAGTTCCGCTTTGGTTTCCAATTCTTCTTAACTTCTTTTTAGCAAGCAGCAAGTATTTTTGCACTCGAAGTGATTTGAAAAATTATTCACGCTGTTTTTTTGTTGCCCATATATATATATATATATATATATATATATATATATACATATACATTCTTGTACATTGTTATTTGTTGCTGTGAAGTTTATTTTCGATTTAACGCTCTGCACATTATGTCTGCCTCACTTGGAGGATGAGCCAAGTCTTCGAGTGTGTGTGTGTGACTCCTGTTGGCCCAAAGGAACAGGGAATGGGGAACGGAACGAAAGGGGGAGCATGGCGATTAGGCTGTGCCTCAGATAATGCATCGAGAAGTTGAAGTGTTACGTTGGCTTGGCAATTTGTCGATATGCGCGGAGTACGCCTAATGTGTTCAGGCAGCAGTCATAAATTATGTCGACGATTCGGATAGGAATCGTAAAAATGTGGGCGCTTTCACAAATATTTATTGTATAAGCGTTAACCGTAATCGATTGTTGAGTTCCATAAATATGGACATTAGAGGCGCAGGCTGGCTGCTCATTAACTAATATTGATTAGCTGTATAACTATATAACGGTAATTTGAATTCATTTGAAATCAATGAACTTATCAATTAAAAAACGCCGAGAAATTAGTGGAATTAAAGGTTCATAAAATCGATATTTGTCTAGTTTGTTGTATGTGTCAGATATATGTATGTATGTATGTATGTATGTATGTATGTTTGCATATTTGCGTAAACAATATTTCGGAATTTCAAACAGAGAGAGAGAGAGAGAGAGAGAGAGAGGTCGGATGGGTTGAGCTGGCTGAGAGTGGTGGTTTTTGGGGGAAAGCAAAGCTCTCGTTGTAACGCCTGGTGACAAATTATCGAAAAGTTCCTAAACAAATAAAGAGCAAATACACAACAAACAAATGAGTGTCCCAACACGAATACGAATACGAATACGAATACGAATACGAATATGAATCAGAGTTCGAGTTCGAGTTCGAATGAATGTGAAATGCAAGTGCAAAAGAGCAAAGAGCAGCGATGCATAAAAATGTGGAGGACAACAACGAGGACACGCATAACAGATAAACCAATAACGAGCAACAATAACAACGACAACAGCAGCAAAAAGGACAAACAACAGCAACAAGGAACAACAACAAGGAACAACAGAAATCTAAAGCTGCAAATCCATTGAATATCGAATATTACACGCAGAATGCAGTGCAGCTTTGCAATTGCTTTTCGTTGCCTGTAGTTGAATAAGGCTAACGGAACTTGCCACAGCACCTACCCGCTCCCCCCCCCCCCCCACCACCACCACCGCGGGGGTTAATGGGGCATGGGGCTAATACTTATTGTCAGGTAGATGCTACCATCCGCCATGTCGAGCTATTTATTTGCGCAATATCAGCGATTTCCCGTTATTCGTTATTTGTTATCCGTTATTCTGTTTTCCATTATTCTATTCTTTCTTCTTCTTTCCAGTTTTGAATACTCTGCAAACGCATTGAAGTGGCTAAGGTGCGTAGACTTATACTCTGTCAATCATGATACGATCTACTGATTAATAATGACATATCTATCTTTGTGGATATCTAATTTCAATGAGATCATTTTGATCAACTTTTTGGTTATGCAATTTTTACAGGATATCTTTTAGTCGAGCGTCAGAGCATACCCGGTTTATTTTTCTTTGGTTTCGCGAGAAGCAGACGGACAGAAACAGACAAGCAAAAAACACACTGCGGAATAGGGGTATGAAAAGAGGGGAGGGAGGGGGGGGGGGTTTCTGGAGTTATAGTAAAATTATAGGAGTGCTATAGTTGTGGCAGATGTGTGTGGTGTGTGTGTGTAGTGTGGGTTGAGAAAGGGTGGTTGCTTGCATGTCTGCGGTGTGTAGCAATAACAATGCCATGAATGTGCAAATGCCAAACGATACGATGCGAAACAAATATAGAAAACTGATATCGAAACTAATGGCATACACACACACACACACACACACACACACCTGTGTATGTAGGTTTGTGTGTGTGTGCAAGCTATGCTTGGGAGTTTCTTTATAGATTTAATTTAATGGTGGGAACAGCAGCAACTCTAAAATGGCTGTGTGCACAGGTCAAAGTTCGGTGATTGGACGCGCCCTGTCAATTACACCATGTTATGAATATATCCTCCACTTCATGCATAGCATATATATATATATATAGAGCTACACATGTTTATCTACACACATACATGTAGTGACAAGTAGAACCACGACAGTTAACAAGAGCGTAAATGTTGGATAGCTTGAAGGTGGAAGGCGTCATTTAAGATATAATATTTGCTATTATTATAATTGGGGAACCAGCACTGCAACCTATAAGGTCTATTGAGGCCCATAATATTTGTTAATATTTGTTCGATTTGTATGCTGATGATAATCAATTTGGAAGTGCAACTTACTTATGCCTATTCCATTTCTTGTCTCTCTCCCTGCTTCTCTTTAATACTATATATAGTATATATACATATGTATATATACAGAGGCAGAAGGAAGCATCTCCTACCCCATAGAGTAACTGTATTCATCATCTTGATCAACAGCCAAAGCATTCCTACTTGTTCTAAGCATGGAATGGGAGATCTCTTCTTATCACATTTCTCAAATTTCAGGCAAGCTCTCTCTATGCATGCGTGTGTAGGTGTGTGTGTGTGTGTGAGTGTGTAGGTGTGTGTGTGTGTGTGTGTGAGTGCGTATGTGTATGTACCATATATACATATATATATGAAGATGTCGAAATTGCCAACATTCATTCATCGATGATTAGCAGTCAGCCAAAGCTGCTCGTCGATTTAGTTTCTTTCTGAATTTTCGCGTTTTATTTTATTTTTGGGCTTGTTTTGTTTTGCTGCATTTTCATTTGGATTCATTGTACTTACAGGGTACACAGGGTACACAGGGTACACAGGGTATCCATGGGAATATTTAATAAACACAAACAAACTGACAAACTGACAAACCACATTTCTTGTTCGATTCTTTTTCGTGTTTGTTTTGTCAACCTAAACTGAGCTGAGGGCTGAGCGACGAATTATTTTAGAGTGCTGCTCGCCGGCGAGGGGGGCGGGGGGGGGAGTGGAGGACAAGCAGGATTCTAAGGACTAATGCTCGCTAATAAATAAAAAGCAAATGCTCGCTAATTAGTTGAGGGCTGCAAATCTACCTGCTAACACCTGAACCTGCACCTGCAATCAACCCAACCCACATCCCAAATTCCACCTCCCACCACCCACTTGTCGCCCTCCTCTCACCTGGCCGCTGCTCTTTAATCCACTTGAAAGCAGCTGTCGCTTTTGTCGCCTGTCGTTTTCTTATTTATTTTGCAAAAGAAAAAAAGCGAAATAAAAAAGAGAGTAAGAAAAACTGTCAGTGATAAATTTTGTTTATAAGTTGCTTTCGAGGCTGGAGATGCGCATGAGAATCGCATAGAGGGGCACACGAAAGCCAGGTTAGAGCATTAGGCCTGCTGCTGTAGGCCATGCAGCTTGTTGCTTTAAGCTCGCCCCGTTGACAGTTGTCAGATGGCATTTGCGACATTTGCCGATATGGTCACTATACGATTAACACAACTGCCCCCTTCGACCCACTTTCCCCTGGCCCACCACCCGCTAACAAAACTAAAGTATTCCAATTCGCCAAATTGTCATTTTCTTTGTTTATTTGGCTTTCTTTGAATTCCTTGGAGGCGACTTGTTGTTGTTGTTGTTTGTTGTTGTTTTCCCATGAGATGAACTGCCAACAACAGCCACACAACTGCCACCCAACTAATCTCTCAATCCTCAATCCACAGCCCTCAATCCACAATGCTCAATCCACAATCCACAATCCTCAATCCTCTGGTCCTCGCGCCTTGAATCAGTTGTGACATTTCCAAGCTCAGCCACTCAACGGACCTCACATACTCAACAAACATTTCCCCCCAGGGGTAACACCCACAAACACACACAAAAGAAGGCAGAGTAATGAAAAAAATGCTAAGCGTTCTTTTTAATACCCTAGCCTTAGAACTGACTCCACGTGGGGAGTGTCCTCTGAGTGTCCACTCAGCTGAAGTAGGCCAAATAAAGTTGTTTGTTCCGTTTCTCATTACGTTTCGTATACCCTAGAGAAAGCGACACTCAATGTATGTTCAGACTCTAATATATATGTATATATATATATATATATATATGTTATATCTGAATATTTATAAGATAAGCAGATAAGCATAATAGTTAAATTTCCATTTCCATTTCCATTCCGTTGCGAAACTACAAGACTAAATTTGTATATTGTTTAATTAAATTGATCTCTTTTGATATTCCCGTTTTTGGATCTTGAATTCATATAGAGAATGTGGAATGTGAATACAAATTTAAGAAAAATATCGAGAAATTGCATCTTTTTGAATTGTTGCATGTGTTTTCCTTCCACTTGCCGCATTCATCTTGGTCAAGTTACCAACACGACTTGCAGAATTAAGTTGACCATTTTTGTGTGTATTTTTAGATACTTTAGCTGCATATATTCAGGCATTTGGCGTGTTCCCAATGCCAATGTTGCACGCTCCCCTGGCACCTTGCAGAACTCATCAAGTTGCTGGTCTGGCTGTTGCTGGGGACGTGGCTGCGGGGCAAGGCGAAGGGCAATACAAATGATGCCACCTGGTGACAGCCACTGATTCCCAGTTGGATTCCGACGCTTGTGCTTTTCCTTTGCTAGTGTGGAGTGATTTCAGTACACTCGAATCCTCCACTTCACTCCACTCCACTCCACTCAACTCCTCGACGCGATTACGTTCGAGTGCCTCCAAGGAAGCGTGTTTACTCAGAAGCAGCTTTAACGCTTGTCTGCCAGCTCAGCTGCTGCAGCTATGTATATCTTGAGTTTCAGCTGGATTTGGGCGCACTCAAGGCCATAATTGTATTATGCTTAAAAAACAGATCCCAGATCCCAGATCCCTGAACCACAGAACCACAGAACCACACAAATTTTGTACCTTTGCCTGTGTCTGTCGCGACTTTGTCTGATTGAAAATTAAGTCATTCGCACACATGTATATCAATTTGAGCCATTTCCTTTCGTTACTTAACTTAGTGGCTCCACTTGGCTTCCGTCCCTGGTCACTTTCAAAAAGTAATCGCTCCTCCGGGAAACTAATTGTTCAATTTCTATGAGTAATTGAAATTGGTAAACTAAAAAATCGAAATCTACCTTTTTTAAGAGGACATATGTTGAATGGTCTAAAGAACACAACTTGCTTTAAAGGCGAAGTTATGTCAAAATAGATAAAAAATTAAAATGAGCATTTGGTTTTTTATCGATTATAATTATCGGTGAACTTTGCAAGCGAGTTATTTGAACCGATAGTCCGAGAGTCGATATCGATAATCGTCTATCAAATATAGTTACACTCAATACTTCCCAGTTCTAAGTTGTCAACTTTGTGACTAGACCAATTTAGTCAAATTTTTTTTTTCCTAAAATCAGTTGACAAATTTTGTTCGTAAACCAAAATGGAAAACGAAAACGAAAACGGATTTCCACCAAATATACTAATTGTACCAGTTCCAATAGAGGCAGAAAAGAAACAAACAGTAAATCTAAAACTGAACGTTGGCACTTCGTCAAATCTTGAAGTAGAAATGCCAATTGGTGCGCATACTCAATTGACACTGAATAAGGATGGGATGGCCGTCCGATTCAACCTGTTTGAGCCAAAGACTCGTAAGTTAACGATATCTGATGAGTTTTAGGTTAGCCTCTGTTTGATAGTCAACACGCTGACAAAACACTTTATGTGCGCCTGTGAGTGAGAGTGTGTATGTGTGTGCGTGTATGTGTGTGTGTGTGTGTGTGTGTGTGTATTTGGTAATCGAACTGTTGAAAAGAACACAACGAGCAACTAATTCGAACAAAAAACCATTCAATTTGAAGTTAAAACTAAATCAGCTATAGAAATCTGAGCAGGCACACACACACACACCTACTCACATGCACATGCACACACACACACACACATAGCCAGCTCCTCTGCACTCTACAAGCCAGACAGCCTTCTTCTATAACAAACTGCAATTAAGCTATGTACATATTTAGGCATGTATATATATATATATATATGTATATATATGTGTGTGTGTGTGTGTGTGTGTGGAAATGCAAAGAGTATTTAAATGGTCCAAAAAGGCGGACAACAGAGTGTGCAAAGTCCTGTAAATGGGGAGGGTTACTTGTATTGGTTAATGTCGAGGGATCTGAGAGACAATTTAATGCCGGAAATAGTTTTTCGCAAGCTATATAAGCCTACACTAGGGCTAGTTCTAGAAGAGGAGGGGGTGCAATCAGTAGGTCCTGCTGAGTCCTGGTGAGTGACTGCAAAATAAATTTACTAATAAAATGCCAAAAATGTTTCGCTGGTCCAAAACGAACCCTAGAAAAAGGTCGACTTGTGTGTGTCTGTGTGTATGGGTGCGTGTGTGGGTGTGGGTGTGTGTGTGAGCGTTTAAAGGGGAAAACATTTTGAAATGAGCATATTTTAAATGCATGCCACGCACCGAAGCAACAACAATAACAACAACAATAATGATTTTTGGGTGTTTAAATGAATCTGAAAATGAGCGTAATTTAGGCTTGACCTTGATCAACTTTAACCCTCAAGCGGGGGCAGAGGAGCGGGTGGGGTGTAGTCGTGTAGGGGTGGGTGAGCGATAAAACATTTGGTTGTCTGTTGCTGTGTAAATGATTTCAACTGGCAGACCTAGTCGGAGTTGGGTTGGTTGCGGTAACGGTATGCGGCAACAGGCAACAGGCTCAAGGTCATGAGGAAAATAAGCCCAAATCCAAAGCCAAAACCAAGACCGGAACCGGACATTCATTCAGCTGCGACGTGCGATGCCAACTGTGATATGGAATGGCAGCAAGACAAACGCGTAGGCAAAAGATCAAAGCAATCGATACGATAACAACAATAATAACAATAAACAACAACAGCGTGGGGCAAAGGGCAAAGGGCAAAGGGAAAACTCTGAGCTTTAATACAGCATAGAAAGACTAGAATATAGATCAGTATTAAGGAAAAGTCGCCTCTCTTTAAGAGAGGATAATCAAGCATATTCTAGCTGGTGCTGGCAAGTCAATCAGTCAATCATCATTCTCAATATTAATGCATATATTCATTTAATTTTAATCTAATATCGCCCTCTCACTGACTCTCTCTCTCTCTCTTTCTTTCTCTCTTTACAGAACCACCACCAGAAAACGCGGAACAAGAATAAGGAACATAAATAAACACTGACGGGCGAGGACAGACATGGGACGATGAAGATGGAGTAGCTGTGGGGGGGGGGGGGGGGGGGGCTGCCAAACATTTAATGACACACACTCATAAAAATACGTATACACACACAAACACACTCACACCAAGACATCCTCAAGCCCATTTAACATTTATAAATATAAATCGCTTAATATATATATATAGCATATACGACCATATTAATATTCCAAATTGCCAATTGCTGGCGTAAAAACTTACCAGCTGGTTTTGTTGCTGATGCAGCGAATTCAGCGATGAAGTTGATGACACCGTTGACGCCGACGCTGACGTTCAGTGCCCGTCGAATTTGGCCAAGTGAATGAGAACTTAAAACAACGCCCGCCCCAAAAAGCTGCTTCTGGGGTGGGGGTTGTAATTGGTAGCTGCTGCTGCTGCCGCTTCTCCAATAGCCGCAGGGTTAAAATTTACTTTCATTTGTTGCTGCTGCTGCTCCTATTGCAGATGTTGCTGTTGCTGTTGTTATTCACTTTGAACTTTTACCGTTAACTGTTGATAGTTGCAATAATGGCGATGACATTGGCTTTGGCGGCACTGCTGATGGCGATCTGAAAAGCGTGTGAAAAAATATATATATACATATATAAATAAAATTGAATATGAGGAAAATTAATTAAATTCGCTCATTGATAGTTGATGATTGGCAGCGTGATTGCAATTTCAGCGAAATGGTTACGAATTTGTATAAAATGTTCAATTAATATGCTCAATTAATATACTCGCACTCGTGCAAAAATAATAATATAATTATATTATGCTGCATTATTCGATTACATTACATCAACAGAGGAGAGCAAAGAGGAAAAATAAAATCAGCACTTTTAGGCGCTTTGCGGCGAAATAAAATTTAATTTGCAAACTTGTTGAGTTTTGCGCTGAGCCTGAGTCGTTTCAAACTTGTTGATAGCACTTAAGTGCAACGGTTAGTGCTCGCTCATTAGGCGCCTAATCGACTCAATGAGCGAATGAGCGAATGAGCGAGTGAGCGAGTGAGCGAACGGAGAGCAAATGCACTGCTAAAGAACTCTGTTAAGCGAGACGACGGCAGCAGCAGCACACGCACACGCACACACACATAGACACAGTGAGAAGAAACGAAGCGAACGCGTCAACGATTCGTGTTGATTGTCGGCCGCAGCCAATTAAACGTTCACTGAGTGCGTTGCGACTGCAAATTCGTCTCTGCATAGCAGCACGGATGACAGAGAAAGAGAGAGAGGGGAGAGAGAGACATGATGAGCTGATGAGTGCCTGCATGCATGTGCATGTGTGCATGCATGCGTGTATGTGTGTGCGCAAATGTATTGGTTAACATTTTGCAGCTGCCAATAGGCATAGCCATAGGGGACACAGTGTTACAGGGAATGCAGGACATTTCGAGTCCACCCCCTTTGACAGCTGCTGCTGCATTTCTTTTGCTCAACAAAACATGCTACAAATATGCAACGTGAGCAGCTGCTCGGACAGCAACAACAGCAACAACAACAATAGCAAGGCTCAACCTAACCTAACCACCCCGTTGGGCAGCAACAACAAGAGTTTTCGCCTATGGTCAGCGTTCGCTCTGGCAATGCCCTAAACTGCTGAACTCCCCCAACCCCAGCACCGCAGCCCAAGTTGCCAGCATTTATTTAGCTGGCTTTTGCGGTTTTTATCTTGTGCTTGTTGTTGCTGCTTGAATGAGCGACAGACCAGCAGCTACAGCTACAGCTACAACTACAGCCATAGCCACAGCCACAGCTACGGCAACGGCTACGGCTACGGCTACGGCTACAGCAGCAACCACAAACACACTTAAATGAGAACCATTAGAAATCGAAACGGATGGCAGTTAAGATTCGACAATCAAGATTTCAACTTAACGATTGTGCGGCAAACGCTTGAAATTAACATCGCTCCCTCCCTTTCTCTCTCTCTCTCTCTCTCTGTCTTGCTCTTCTTCTACTACTTTCAGTATTACGTAATGCTAGGCCATTTGTGTTTTTTGCTATTGCTGTTTCATTCTGTGCGTATTTCGACCTGATGATGTCTTTCATCTATTATTATTCCCAATTACTCTGCTATCGTTTGACCTATTATTTCTTTGGCATTTTTATCGAACAGCTCTTCGATTAACATTTCTTTGTTTATTAAAAACATAAAACATCTCAGTAATTGATTAGCAATGCTTTAAGCTTTGATTTAGGATCAGTCATCTGGCATCTGCTGTATTTTAGGTACGTGAATATATAAATACAAGTGCATATTTGCCCGCAAGTGCGTGCTTGGCATGCACATGAGTTATCTGAGTTTGACATGTGCAGCTTGGGCATCCTCTCTTCGAGTTCAGCTTCTTCTCCTTCTTTTTCTTTGTTGCTGTGTTGCATGCATATCGTTTTGAGCTCAGGTGCAACAGAGTCGCAGAGCGGCTCGACTCTTCACGATGCTGTTGCTGTTGATGTTGCACTTGAAATTGTTGGTGTTGCTGATGCATTGCAAATTTGTACAACGCACCTATCCGGCGACCGCCCTTAAAACCGTCAACCCCAGCTCCATTCGTTAACAGACCAGAGCAGATTAGATCAGACCGGAGCTGTGCAGGCTAGACTCAACCCTGGCGACATTGTTGACTCTGTTTTACCTTACTTCCTCCCCCATCCCTACCCCGTCAACTCCCTCCCACTAATCTTGCAACCCCCCCCCCCCCCCACACGCATTCTGTTTTTCTATGTTGGCAACGCTCTCGTAATTGCTTATGCAAATTTCACAGTTGCAAGTACCTCCCGGTAGTCAGTAGTCAGCAGTCGAGTGGCGAGTAGCGAGTGGCACCCAGGAGCTATTCCCACCAAACACTTAACCCAACCCCATCACTCAGCACTTCTTCCCCCAAATGAACTCTCCATCCTCAACTCGATTCCATTTTTATTCTTATTCTCTGCTATTTGTCTTTGACTGCATCTTTTTGGCTGTGAGTTTTGTTGGCAAGCAAAAGCTTACCTTGCCCCCCCCCCCCCCCCCCCCCACACACACACACACACACTTCGGGCAGCAAGCCCTGCACAGCTCCATCCCTCCACGCTTTGCCACCATTTTCATTGTCAACGTCAACGTCGCGTGTTGCAAGCATTTGCATTTGCATAGGGACGAAATGCATTTGCAGAAAACACCCCAACTTCGGACACCCCCTTCCCCCATTCACCCCTCTGCCCCCCAGTCCGTGCACACCTGAAGCAGCCCCAAAACACACCCACAGCTGTAATTTTAATGTGCAAAACAAATACAAATTAAAGCAATGCAAATAAAAGCTTCGCGCGCTCGAGCTAAAAATTAAAATAAATTCCAACTTGCAATTTTTGAGAGAGCAGGGACACAAAACAAAAAAAAAAATATATATAGAATAGGGGTGGGTTGAGTGTGGGTGTGGGGGTGTGGAGTGGGGGTGGCATTTGTGTGTGACACAAAGAAAGCAGCTTCTTTGGCGACGACTGTCAGGCAAATTTCACCTACACCTAAATTTGCATAATAAAATGTGTTTGCTTGAGCATGTGTGTTGGATGTGTGTGTGTGTTATGTGTGTGCGTGTGTGTGCGTGTGTGTTTTGTGTGTGAGCATTGCAATTGTATGCGATGCACTCGTTGGCTACACGGGGTGTATGCCGCTGTGTGGCATAAAACAATTCAAATTCCTGATAAGCCACAAAAACAAAAACTTGAAAAGTTTCCGACTTTTTGGGAATGAATGTTTGCGAGCAACTGCAATTCCACAGGTTGAGTGCATAACTTTGTTAAGAGTGGCATTCAATTTGTCCATGCTTCTTCTTCTTCTTTAACTACTTCTTCTCTCTGAACGTGCAACACAAATAATAAAATAATTCGCAAGCGGAGTTCAGTTGCATTTGAATTTAGCCAATTGGCCATCGCAGTGCAGCAGCAACACAAAGACAAAAGATTGGAGACCTGACTGCGATTAGGGTAACTGCTAATCGAGCATACCCTCATTTAGTTTCTGCCACTCATTTGGCAGTGTCCCGTTGGCGATGTGCTTTATCTTGCCATCGGGAGCTAAAAAGGCCTCAAAGCTGTACAGCTTGTGTAGCACTGGCAATTTGCTGTCTGGTCAGCTTGGTTTTAAACTGCTTTAAAAACACACATGCACATATGTACATTGCAACAAAATGTTGCAAGTTCAAGTTAAAACCATTCGTTGCTGGATGCATTCATTGGTTTGCTTGGCTTCTCTTACGCCTAACGCCATTTTTTATATACTTGTCTGTGGACAAATGTGGGCGTAAGCGAAGCCAGGACAGAGGGAGGACGAAGCATGTCCTGTGAAGGACAGCGTGGGCAGCGCAGCTGCGCTTGATTTATGACCAACAGCGCATTTCACTCTGTCTCTCTCTCTCTCTCTCTCTCTCTTTCCGCCACACTCTTTCTTACTTCATGGTCATCAGTTGGTTGGAAAATGGCTGGGGTTGGGCGGAGGCAGCCAGAAGAGTCTCGTGGGCAAAAGTATAGTGCAACGTGAAGTGACAACATGGGCTGCTTTTGGGCTATCAGTTGCACAGTTTAAATGCTAGTTCAAGAAAGAGACAGCAATAGAGAAAGGCAGAGGGAGAGAGGGAAGGAAAAAGCGCTGGTGACTTGCATGCAAAATAACATTTGTTAACTTGCGTGCGAACTAGTCTCAGCAAGCAAGAACGATGTTGTCGAGTGAGCTCGAATACGATATACCCTGTACCCAGTTGTTAAAATGTACGCAGGACTGCAAGTGAGTAAGCGGGACAAGCAGGACAAGCAGGACACAAAAATATTTCTAGGTATACTTACTATCAAGTAGCCTTTGAAATTGTGGCTTTTGTTGCTATCGAGATGCGATATGTATCGATATTTGCGAAATTGAGGCAGTTATCGATAAAATGAAATAAATTTGATCTGCGCGTAGTGAACGAGAATCTATATTCCAAATTTGAAGTCTCTAGCTCAGAGATTCGCGTGTTCAGACAGACGGACAGACGGACATGGCCTTATCCACTCGACTGCTGATCCTGATTAAGAATATATATACTATATACTACCTGTTGCAAACATTCGAGAACAGAGAACCATTATAACCCTTATAACCCACATTCAAAAGGTTCAGGGCTTTGAAAAAATAGGGAACTTGACGAAAGCCGCAAGAATTTTTTCTTTGAATGAATCCATACTAT
The DNA here is from genome assembly GCA_035043855.1 of Drosophila percnosoma. NCBI lineage: Eukaryota > Metazoa > Arthropoda > Insecta > Diptera > Drosophilidae > Drosophila > Drosophila percnosoma. Next base: position 513,464 of record JAWNMQ010000233.1, read on the forward strand.
ACCATATATACCGTATATAATAAGATCTACATCTATGTATTTCATATATATATATATATATATATACATACAGTTATGGAGTTTATACCTCAGTTTACCATCCATAGTTTATAATCTGCATGGGAGTTTCACCTAATAGAAAATTCGAATCGTTAGCAGACTTAATGCTACTTTATAAACACGTTAGTTTAATGGCCAGATGAAGGCTCACAACCCAATCTAGTTCATAAATTTTCATGGGTGTTTGGGTCTTAATGGTCGCAGAAGAGGGGCGTAGCTGGTTGCTGGATAGTTAACTATCCACAACAATTTTGGGACTAAGCCCAGCCAATTGCCAGTTCATAATTTGTGCAATAGCCTCGGCAATGCATGCCTCTCTAGATTTGGGCCCTGTTAAGAGAGTTGGAGGGAGGTAGGTAGGGGTAGGGGTAGGGGTAGGGGTAGGGGTATGTCTGGAGTTGTTGTGCCAGTGTGTCCAGTGTGGCAGCTGTTGGCAACATGAAAACCCAAAAGGGGATTGACATCATTTGAATAGTCAGTCCAGTGGTGATGGCTTTGGGGATAAGGGTCAGGAGTTAGCAGTTAGCAGTTAGCTGTTAGGAGTTAGGAGTTGGGGAGATTGGCTTGCATATGGAATTAGCCAAATATTTTCGACACACATGCGTTTAGGGCGTGGCAGGGTGGGTTGCTGGCACGGGGCATATTGCAATGAGTGAAACAATATTGCATATTAACAGGCGGCCAGACACGCCACAAAGGGGCATCGTCACACAGTCTACCCTCTGCTCAAGGGGTCAAAGGGGTTAAACCAACCCTTCCCGACTCCACCCCCCACCCCCCACCCCCACACACCAACATCGAGTCGAGAGAGTCGAGTCTGTGCATAAATAAGGCATAAATAAGCGACAGGCTCGCTTCGCCGCCGCCTGGCTAATTAAACACTTGATGGCCCATTTGAACGTAAAGCGCCACCTGGTGTTCAGAGTTGGCAGGGGGCGGCTTCTGTCCAAAAAGTGGCAAAATTGCTGTAAATTGCAAAATTCATATGTCCCCGCGGGCGGCCCGAGACTGTTTTTATTATTATTGACAGTTGCCTGAGGTAACAAAAGCAGCACAAACAACCGATCAATTCTGAGGTGGTGCGAGGTGGTTGCCTTTGGCTGCCTTAAATTGCTCGTGTCACTGGCACTAAAGGTAGGGATTCCGTTGTCGGAACGGGCGGAAAGGGGGTGGGCCACTGTCTTGAGTGTACGCCTCGCTGTTGGTTCTGTAAATAATTTATTGATAACAAGTGTTATTAATTGAGCCACCATTCGAATCGCTGTAGCTGTCTAAATTGTGGTTTGTTTTGCAAGCCACAAACAAATCGAGTGCGGGCCTCAACTTCAGGTGTTACGGTTTTGTGGCAGGCACACTTAAGTGGCAACTTGGCATTCAAATTCAGCTGGCTTGCTTGTGCTTGAACTGAAACGATCAAAGTGCACAAAGCGACGTCGCAAGAGGAGTTCTGAAAGTATTTGAGGCAACTGGATGCTCCTTTGTGGCATAGTCTCTCCTGTTTTTGTATATATCATGCCACACTTCTCAAAGCCTATCGAATTCCAGTTAACTTAATTTGATTTTTGTTTATTTTTTAAATTGAGAAGCGAAGCGCTTACAATGTCATCTTTATTCAACTGTGAAACTTTTGTTTTTATTTTTGTTTTATTGCTGCTTCAGTATTAATATATAGTTCATATAGTATTAATATATAGTATATATATATACATATATATATATAAGGATGTGTGCCTGCCCACAAATGCTGCAATTGAGTTGCTATGCCAAATATTTAAGAGGTCTTCAGCCATTTTGAACTCGAACGCTCGTCGACAAATATTTGTAGAAAGTTTTTGGGGCAACCTGACCTACCCCTCCATTACTGCTCTGTGTGATTTAGCTATGATTTTTTATGGAAAATTTTAGCTAACTTTTTAAAAACTATTTAATATTGGAAATAGGAACAAACAAACAAACAAACTTCAAAATGCCATAACTTCGTCATTTTTTTTTTTTTTTTTTTTTTTTTTTTTTTTTTTTTTTTTTTTTTTTTTTTTTTTTTTTTTTTTTTTTTTTTTTTTTTTTTTTTTTTTTTTTTTTTTTTGAATAAGTGAGGGCTTTTTGATCATAGTTCGATCTCTAAATCAATCGTGCATTTAAAGTTCAAACCGAGATTTTGGGTCGGAAGACAAGTCAAAATTCTAGCCTGATAACCGCCATATGGGCATAGGTCGAAATTTCAAAATGCCATAACTTCGTCAAAACTCAACTTATTTTGAATAAGTGAGGGCTTTTTGATCATAGTTCGATCTCTAAATCAATCGTGCATTTAAAGTTCAAACCGAGATTTTGGGTCGGAAGACAAGTCAAAATTCTAGCCTGAAAACCGCCATATGGGCATAGGTCGAAACTTCAAAATGCCATAACTTCGTCAAAACTCAACTTATTTGAATAAGTGAGAGCTTTTTGATCATAGTTCGATCTCTAAATCAATCGTGCATTTAAAGTTCAAACCGAGATTTTGGGTCGGAAGACAAGTCAAAATTCTAGCCTGAAAACCGCCATATGGGCATAGGTCGAAACTTCAAAATGCCATAACTTCGTCAAAACTCAACTTATTTGAATAAGTGAGGGCTTTTTGATCATAGTTCGATCTCTAAATCAATCGTGCATTTAAAGTTCAAACCGAGATTTTGGGTCGGAAGACAAGTCAAAATTCTAGCCTGATAACCGCCATATGGGCATAGGTCGAAACTTCAAAATGCCATAACTTCGTCAAAACTCAACTTATTTGAATAAGTGAGGGCTTTTTGATCATAGTTCGATCTCTAAATCAATCGTGCATTTAAAGTTCAAACCGAGATTTTGGGTCGGAAGACAAGTCAAAATTCTAGCCTGAAAACCGCCATATGGGCATAGGTCGAAACTTCAAAATGCCATAACTTCGTCAAAACTCAACTTATTTGAATAAGTGAGGGCTTTTTGATCATAGTTCGATCTCTAAATCAATCGTGCATTTAAAGTTCAAACCGAGATTTTGGGTCGGAAGACAAGTCAAAATTCTAGCCTGAAAACCGCCATATGGGCATAGGTCGAAACTTCAAAATGCCATAACTTCGTCAAAACTCAACTTATTTGAATAAGTGAGGGCTTTTTGATCATAGTTCGATCTCTAAATCAATCGTGCATTTAAAGTTCAAACCGAGATTTTGGGTCGGAAGACAAGTCAAAATTCTAGCCTGAAAACCGCCATATGGGCATAGGTCGAAACTTCAAAATGCCATAACTTCGTCAAAACTCAACTTATTTGAATAAGTGAGGGCTTTTTGATCATAGTTCGATCTCTAAATCAATCGTGCATTTAAAGTTCAAACCGAGATTTTGGGTCGGAAGACAAGTCAAAATTCTAGCCTGAAAACCGCCATATGGGCATAGGTCGAAACTTCAAAATGCCATAACTTCGTCAAAACTCAACTTATTTGAATAAGTGAGGGCTTTTTGATCATAGTTCGATCTCTAAATCAATCGTGCATTTAAAGTTCAAACCGAGATTTTGGGTCGGAAGACAAGTCAAAATTCTAGCCTGAAAATTGCCATATGGTCATAGGTCGAAACTTCAAAATGCCATAACTTCGTCAAAACTCAACTTATTTGAATAAGTGAGGGCTTTTTGATCATAGTTCGATCTCTAAATCAATCGTGCATTTAAAGTTCAAACCGAGATTTTGGGTCGGAAGACAAGTCAAAATTCTAGCCTGAAAACCGCCATATGGGCATAGGTCGAAACTTCAAAATGCCATAACTTCGTCAAAACTCAACTTATTTGAATAAGTGAGGGCTTTTTGATCATAGTTCGATCTCTAAATCAATCGTGCATTTAAAGTTCAAACCGAGATTTTGGGTCGGAAGACAAGTCAAAATTCTACCCTGAAAACCGCCATATGGGCATAGGTCGAAACTTCAAAATGCCATAACTTCGTCAAAACTCAACTTATTTGAATAAGTGAGGGCTTTTTGATCATAGTTCGATCTCTAAATCAATCGTGCATTTAAAGTTCAAACCGAGATTTTGGGTCGGAAGACAAGTCAAAATTCTAGCCTGAAAACCGCCATATGGGCATAGGTCGAAACTTCAAAATGCCATAACTTCGTCAAAACTCAACTTATTTGAATAAGTGAGGGCTTTTTGATCATAGTTCGATCTCTAAATCAATCGTGCATTTAAAGTTCAAACCGAGATTTTGGGTCGGAAGACAAGTCAAAATTCTAGCCTGATAACCGCCATATGGGCATAGGTCGAAATTTCAAAATGCCATAACTTCGTCAAAACTCAACTTATTTGAATAAGTGAGGGCTTTTTGATCATAGTTCGATCTCTAAATCAATCGTGCATTTAAAGTTCAAACCGAGATTTTGGGTCGGAAGACAAGTCAAAATTCTAGCCTGAAAACCGCCATATGGGCATAGGTCGAAACTTCAAAATGCCATAACTTCGTCAAAACTCAACTTATTTGAATAAGTGAGAGCTTTTTGATCATAGTTCGATCTCTAAATCAATCGTGCATTTAAAGTTCAAACCGAGATTTTGGGTCGGAAGACAAGTCAAAATTCTAGCCTGAAAACCGCCATATGGGCATAGGTCGAAACTTCAAAATGCCATAACTTCGTCAAAACTCAACTTATTTGAATAAGTGAGGGCTTTTTGATCATAGTTCGATCTCTAAATCAATCGTGCATTTAAAGTTCAAACCGAGATTTTGGGTCGGAAGACAAGTCAAAATTCTAGCCTGAAAACCGCCATATGGGCATAGGTCGAAACTTCAAAATGCCATAACTTCGTCAAAACTCAACTTATTTGAATAAGTGAGGGCTTTTTGATCATAGTTCGATCTCTAAATCAATCGTGCATTTAAAGTTCAAACCGAGATTTTGGGTCGGAAGACAAGTCAAAATTCTAGCCTGATAACCGCCATATGGGCATAGGTCGAAACTTCAAAATGCCATAACTTCGTCAAAACTCAACTTATTTGAATAAGTGAGGGCTTTTTGATCATAGTTCGATCTCTAAATCAATCGTGCATTTAAAGTTCAAACCGAGATTTTGGGTCGGAAGACAAGTCAAAATTCTAGCCTGAAAACCGCCATATGGGCATAGGTCGAAACTTCAAAATGCCATAACTTCGTCAAAACTCAACTTATTTGAATAAGTGAGGGCTTTTTGATCATAGTTCGATCTCTAAATCAATCGTGCATTTAAAGTTCAAACCGAGATTTTGGGTCGGAAGACAAGTCAAAATTCTAGCCTGATAACCGCCATATGGGCATAGGTCGAAATTTCAAAATGCCATAACTTCGTCAAAACTCAACTTATTTGAATAAGTGAGGGCTTTTTGATCATAGTTCGATCTCTAAATCAATCGTGCATTTAAAGTTCAAACCGAGATTTTGGGTCGGAAGACAAGTCAAAATTCTAGCCTGAAAACCGCCATATGGGCATAGGTCGAAACTTCAAAATGCCATAACTTCGTCAAAACTCAACTTATTTGAATAAGTGAGGGCTTTTTGATCATAGTTCGATCTCTAAATCAATCGTGCATTTAAAGTTCAAACCGAGATTTTGGGTCGGAAGACAAGTCAAAATTCTAGCCTGAAAACCGCCATATGGGCATAGGTCGAAACTTCAAAATGCCATAACTTCGTCAAAACTCAACTTATTTGAATAAGTGAGGGCTTTTTGATCATAGTTCGATCTCTAAATCAATCGTGCATTTAAAGTTCAAACCGAGATTTTGGGTCGGAAGACAAGTCAAAATTCTAGCCTGATAACCGCCATATGGGCATAGGTCGAAACTTCAAAATGCCATAACTTCGTCAAAACTCAACTTATTTGAATAAGTGAGGGCTTTTTGATCATAGTTCGATCTCTAAATCAATCGTGCATTTAAAGTTCAAACCGAGATTTTGGGTCTTAAGACAAGTCAAAATTCTAGCCTGAAAACCGCCATATGGGCATAGGTCGAAACTTCAAAATGCCATAACTTCGTCAAAACTCAACTTATTTGAATAAGTGAGGGCTTTTTGATCATAGTTCGATCTCTAAATCAATCGTGCATTTAAAGTTCAAACCGAGATTTTGGGTCGGAAGAAAAGTCAAAATTCTAGCCTGAAAACCGCCATATGGGCATAGGTCGAAACTTCAAAATGCCATAACTTCGTCAAAACTCAACTTATTTGAATAAGTGAGGGCTTTTTGATCATAGTTCGATCTCTAAATCAATCGTGCATTTAAAGTTCAAACCGAGATTTTGGGTCGGAAGACAAGTCAAAATTCTAGCCTGAAAACCGCCATATGGGCATAGGTCGAAACTTCAAAATGCCATAACTTCGTCAAAACTCAACTTATTTGAATAAGTGAGGGCTTTTTGATCATAGTTCGATCTCTAAATCAATCGTGCATTTAAAGTTCAAACCGAGATTTTGGGTCGGAAGACAAGTCAAAATTCTAGCCTGAAAACCGCCATATGGGCATAGGTCGAAACTTCAAAATGCCATAACTTCGTCAAAACTCAACTTATTTGAATAAGTGAGGGCTTTTTGATCATAGTTCGATCTCTAAATCAATCGTGCATTTAAAGTTCAAACCGAGATTTTGGGTCGGAAGACAAGTCAAAATTCTAGCCTGAAAATTGCCATATGGTCATAGGTCGAAACTTCAAAATGCCATAACTTCGTCAAAACTCAACTTATTTGAATAAGTGAGGGCTTTTTGATCATAGTTCGATCTCTAAATCAATCGTGCATTTAAAGTTCAAACCGAGATTTTGGGTCGGAAGACAAGTCAAAATTCTAGCCTGAAAACCGCCATATGGGCATAGGTCGAAACTTCAAAATGCCATAACTTCGTCAAAACTCAACTTATTTGAATAAGTGAGGGCTTTTTGATCATAGTTCGATCTCTAAATCAATCGTGCATTTAAAGTTCAAACCGAGATTTTGGGTCGGAAGACAAGTCAAAATTCTAGCCTGAAAGCCGCCATATGGGCATAGGTCGAAACTTCAAAATGCCATAACTTCGTCAAAACTCAACTTATTTGAATAAGTGAGGGCTTTTTGATCATAGTTCGATCTCTAAATCAATCGTGCATTTAAAGTTCAAACCGAGATTTTGGGTCGGAAGACAAGTCAAAATTCTAGCCTGAAAACCGCCATATGGGCATAGGTCGAAACTTCAAAATGCCATAACTTCGTCAAAACTCAACTTATTTGAATAAGTGAGGGCTTTTTGATCATAGTTCGATCTCTAAATCAATCGTGCATTTAAAGTTCAAACCGAGATTTTGGGTCGGAAGACAAGTCAAAATTCTAGCCTGAAAACCGCCATATGGGCATAGGTCGAAACTTCAAAATGCCATAACTTCGTCAAAACTCAACTTATTTGAATAAGTCAGGGCTTTTTGATCATAGTTCGATCTCTAAATCAATCGTGCATTTAAAGTTCAAACCGAGATTTTGGGTCGGAAGACAAGTCAAAATTCTAGCCTGAAAACCGCCATATGGGCATAGGTCGAAACTTCAAAATGCCATAACTTCGTCAAAACTCAACTTATTTGAATAAGTGAGGGCTTTTTGATCATAGTTCGATCTCTAAATCAATCGTGCATTTAAAGTTCAAACCGAGATTTTGGGTCGGAAGACAAGTCAAAATTCTAGCCTGAAAACCGCCATATGGGCATAGGTCGAAACTTCAAAATGCCATAACTTCGTCAAAACTCAACTTATTTGAATAAGTGAGGGCTTTTTGATTATAGTTCGATCTCTAAATCAATCGTGCATTTAAAGTTCAAACCGAGATTTTGGGTCGGAAGACAAGTCAAAATTCTAGCCTGAAAACCGCCATATGGGCATAGGTCGAAACTTCAAAATGCCATAACTTCGTCAAAACTCAACTTATTTGAATAAGTGAGGGCTTTTTGATCATAGTTCGATCTCTAAATCAATCGTGCATTTAAAGTTCAAACCGAGATTTTGGGTCGGAAGACAAGTCAAAATTCTAGACTGAAAACCGCCATATGGGCATAGGTCGAAACTTCAAAATGCCATAACTTCGTCAAAACTCAACTTATTTGAATAAGTGAGGGCTTTTTGATCATAGTTCGATCTCTAAATCAATCGTGCATTTAAAGTTCAAACCGAGATTTTGGGTCGGAAGACAAGTCAAAATTCTAGCCTGAAAACCGCCATATGGGCATAGGTCGAAACTTCAAAATGCCATAACTTCGTCAAAACTCAACTTATTTGAATAAGTGAGGGCTTTTTGATCATAGTTCGATCTCTAAATCAATCGTGCATTTAAAGTTCAAACCGAGATTTTGGGTCGGAAGACAAGTCAAAATTCTAGTCTGAAAACCGCCATATGGGCATAGGTCAAAACTTCAAAATGCCATAACTTCGTCAAAACTCAACTTATTTGAATAAGTGAGGGCTTTTTGATCATAGTTCGATCTCTAAATCAATCGTGCATTTAAAGTTCAAACCGAGATTTTGGGTCGGAAGACAAGTCAAAATTCTAGTCTGAAAACCGCCATATGGGCATAGGTCAAAACTTCAAAATGCCATAACTTCGTCAAAACTCAACTTATTTGAATAAGTGAGGGCTTTTTGATCATAGTTCGATCTCTAAATCAATCGTGCATTTAAAGTTCAAACCGAGATTTTGGGTCGGAAGACAAGTCAAAATTCTAGCCTGAAAACCGCCATATGGGCATAGGTCGAAACTTCAAAATGCCATAACTTCGTCAAAACTCATATCATGCCACACTTCTCAAAGCCTATCGAATTCCAGTTAATTTAATTTGATTTTTGTTTATTTTTTAACTTGAGAAGCGAAGCGCTTACAATGTCATCTTTATTCAACTGTGAAACTTTTGTTTTTATTTTTGTTTTATTGCTGCTTCAGATTCAGCGCTTTCAGTTCATATGGAAATAAATCGTACAGATGGCGCCCAATGCACACACATACATATATATCTACATATGTATATCGAAATATGAGCAGCAATTTGAGTGTGGCGTGTGGAGAAATTGAACACTTGAAGTGGCAGAGATACAGTGAAAGAAAAGAGCGAGCACACCCATTCAGAGGGTGTCGCATTTTATTTTGGTATTTGCTGAAGACTTTTACGATTGGCAAGAGGCACGTTTACTTTTAGCATTAAAGGCGACAGCCGAAAGTGGCAGAAAGGAGCACATTTTATGGCCCCAGTCGCAGGGGCACAGAAACACAATTGGCCGGCGACGGGGGAAAGCGGAACTGAAATCGCGACACACACACACACACACACACAGAGAGGTAGAGAGTGAGCGACAAAGTGAGAAAGGGAGAGGGTGACAGAAAGAGGGAGTGGGTGGGGAGGGGGATGGAGGGGGGTGGGGTGGGGGGAGATAGGAGCGAATTTAAAACAATAAAAATGCGCACATAAAATGCAACATTTTTCGTTAGTCTTTTAATGCATTTTGCCGTAAGGCCAAAAGTGGCCAAAGGCCATTAAAAATCTTCAGTTGCACAGTGGACAGGACAGGATAGGACAGGATGGGACAGGATCGGACAGTTCACACACAGACACAGGACATGCACATACACACACACACACACACACGCACACTCCTATGCAGTCAGCAGCTCTGGACGGGCAGAAAGATGAACAAAGGCAACAAAGCAGATGGAAAATGGGAAGGACCAAAGGTTGAAGGGCAAGGGCACAGGACATTTTCTTCAACGACAAAAGTGGGTCAGGGGCTTGTGGGGTGGGTGTAAGCCAAAGAGGGCGCCTGTGAGCGGTTTACAGATTTCGCACAGCTTTTCTCCAAGTTTATCTGCTTTCAAGTGATGCTGATGGGGGGCGGACAACGTAGGGCTTAACGGTTTAAATCCAAGCGGATTTGAAGACATTGAAACCCTGCAAAAGGACACGTTCAGTCACCGAAAAGAGCCAGAGCCAGAGCCAGAGCTGGAGCTCGAGCTGGAGCTGGAGAGCGTGCAGTGCATGCGAGGTGAGATAAATATTTCAACTTCATGCGTGTTTATTCGCGTTCGTTCGTGTCTGTGCAAAACAAGACAGAACAGCTTTTACTTTTCGTGCGTCGAGCTTCGAGCGTCTTGTAATAAATTTCGAAAAATGCTCATACATGTTTTCATATCATGATTAATCTTTTACATATATATATATATATATATATATGTATATAAGCAAAACGTATTTAACATTTGGGATCGTGTTGGTGATATATATGTACTTAGTGCAGTCGGAGGATCTTTAAGCTAAATGCTTCGTCAGGTGAGTCGTGTCGTGTGGGATGGCGTGTGGCATGTTAAGGCGCCACTTGCATCCCAAACAGCAACTCGGCGTACTAAATTGTTATTATGCCAACAATTTTCTCAGTTTGAGCTGTTGTTGCTGTTTATAAATATATTTCGAGGTGAAAACCAAATGACTTTTATGGCCGCACATCGGGGCAAAAGGCTTGCCTGAGGCTAGATGCCCAAAGGACCTTTTGCTTTTGGGTGTGTAGTGTGTGGGGTGTGGGAAGGAGGCACCCGTTTGGAATTTACAAAATAGCACAAAATATTATACAATGTCACGCCCACCGGCTCCAAACAGCCGCCCAGCCAGCACACCTCACAACAGCAACAACAACAGCAACAACAACAGCAACAACAACAGCAACAACAACAACAACAGCAACAACAAGAACAAAGAACATGCGGCGCTAGTTTGCATATTTTGTCGGCGCCTCAAAATATGCAAAGCAAAATGCAAAAGCGAATAAAACAAAAAACGAAAATTAAACACGAATAAAGTTGGTAGAAAATATTACGAAAAATCTATTAAGCGAAATGTGTGCAACAAGCCGACAAAGTCGAACCGATACACCACAGGGAGCGCATGAGGCAGTGGCAGTGGCAGTGGCAGAGGCAGTGGCAGTGGCAGAGGCAGAGGCAGAGGCAGTTAAACTTCATTAGAGGAGTTGGCGCTCGTTAGGTGCAGCCCCTATTAATGACCTAGCCCAACATAGCGATAGCGTTAGTTACACTCAACTGCTGAACGGCTGAACGGTTGTGGCACACAACCGGTTGCTGGTCCTTCTGGTCAGCTGAAAATGTTACCCGTCCTCGATGTGGTATCGACCAATGTGGCAATGTTGCAAGTGAGTTGCGAAAATATTACATATCGGTTTCAGCAATTCCTTGAGGCACTTAAATGTATGTGTGCACTAATGGAGTAACGGAGAAATGGAGAAATATACAGCTATCAAGTCATTAGATGGCGAACTAAAGTGTGCCCTAATCTATTCATAGCTCTTTTTGTTGCTGTGCAAACGGGCAATAATAGTAATATTAATAGGGATATTTAAGCAAGTAGCAACCAGCTGTGAAGCATATTCTGGTATGATTGCCAAGTGGAATTGAGCTAATTGCTTAAGGCCAGCACAGTTACTGAAAGGAAGCAAGCAAAAGAAAAACGAAGGCAGCGCATGTTTTCATTTGGCTTTTATTACTATCGCTAATCGATAAGTATCGATATTCGAGAATCGAGGGCGGCAATCGATAATATTCTTTATTCCAAATTGAAAGTCTTAATTCGTAAATTGCAGGTGCTTAACAGTGACTGTGACTGTTAACATTGCACTTGGCTCTGTTAACTATTTAATGTTAACATTGCACTTGGCTCTGTTAACTATTTAATGTTAACATTGCACTTGGCTCTGATAACTATTTAATGTTAACATTCCACTTGGCTCTGTTAACTATTTAATGTTAACATTGTGTGTGGCTGCAAACAGAATGTTACATTGCAGTAGACATGTTAGTTCACGTCGAACACGTTTCCTGTGGCTTTCAGTGCAAATTTGCTTAAGCAATCGTTGACAAGCTTCGAATTACCCTAGCTTCTATTGACTTATTTGCCCACATCGTGCCAACTTATTTAAAGCAGTAGCTTTGCACTTGGCACACATACATACATACATACATCAAATTCTAGCATCAATCCAAGAAATGAGCGCATAACTTTAAGCGAAACTTGGCAACTTTAAATGTTGTTGAGGCGAAAAAACAAAATATCTGATTACCAACAAGTCATTAATATTGTATGTATATATACAGTACAGTACAGTATATATATATATATATATATATACATGTATATATATATATGTACGTGTGTGTTATATATAGGCGTTTGTATAGATTAAAATCTGACAGCGACTCGTTGAAGTTTTGTGCTTTATGTAAGTTTTAATGGCGCGCCACGATGATGACGAGGGCGACGACGTCGAGTGGGGAAAAAGTTGGGGCACTATGGATTTTTCGATTTAATCAAGTAGGACTCGAGGGCTGGGGAAGCCAGGCTCAGCCAGTGGCGGGGGGACGACAGCCCATTGCGTGTGAGGGCGCGCGTCCTTCGAAGTGGGTATAGTCTGAGGGCTGTTTTTCAATCCCCAGCTCCGAGCTGCGAGCTGCGAGCTGCGAGTTAGAGCCTCTAAATGCGCAGCCACATAACGTTCCAATTAATAAACGAAAAGCAACGAAACGAAAGGAAATTAATGTAAATCGCATTGTATATAATTTTTATAGTTGCTGCGTTTTTGTGGGCAATTAAACATCTCGTGCTCGCAGTCTCATCCCACAAATGAAATTGAGCTACAATGTGCGAGCAAAGCATAGGACACAGGACATAGGACATAGTACACAGAACACAGGATACAGGATACGGAATGAAAAGGAGCTGGGCCAAGTTGAAAATGGCATGGTGAGTGAGTGAGTATAAAATGAAATGGCGCACAGATCAGAGGCGCCTCTTAAAAGACGCTTAATGTGATGTCTTGTCGTATGCCACATATCAAATATATTGGCGACAAGGCAGCACTATAAAATGAAGTATTTTTGCTTAGATAAAGCCAACTACTTGGTGAATCTTGCCTCTTTTTTTGGGTGCTAAGATGCCACAGCCCACAACCACTACTAATTCGTACATCGAGTTCGCATTTTATAGTTTATTTTAGTTATTTTTTGTGTTTACTATTTAACGGGCGAACTGAATATTTCAGTTGTTGGCTTGAACAGCAAAATTGCTCAACTCGGCTGGTTGTGCAACTACGGTCAACAGTTTGGACACATTTGAAGCTGTCTTTCTCAAGTGGACCTTAATTATCATTCTTCTCTCATTCAGTGAACTATTCACTGACATAACATGCTGGCTATACTTTCTCTCTCTCTCTCTCTCTCTCTCTCTCTCTCTCTCTGAGTGAGTGAAGAACGTGATTTGGATAAAATAGTTGTATTTTTAAAGTTGGGCATAATTAAATTTGAGTTCTGTGAGACAATTATAATTCAATCTTAGCAAGGAAAGCAGACCATATTTTTTTCGCATCTTCGAAATGTGGCATCTGAGTTGGAGCCAAAGTGGAACAGCTGAGTGGCTTGGTCAGCGTCAGGAATTGATATTCATATGGTGCACGAGGCAAGCCGGGGCATGTCAGCAGCTGCCACTGTCAGGGGGGGGCGGGTGCTTTCTAGTTCGAGTTGCAGCCACAAACTCGACCCCAAATCACAGACAGTCAGTTCGTGCCACGCTTGTCAAAATGCAACTGAGTGAGCAAGAGAGAGAGAGAGAGAGAGAGAGCGAGAGTGAGGCAGATAGAGAATGCCAAGAAGAAGAATGAGAGGACAAAGAAGAGGAGGCGCAAGCAGAATTGCATCTCGCAAGTGGCATGTGCTGCATTTGAAAGTCACGCATTTTGATGCCAACTAAATCCAGATTGTGCCGCGCCTGCAGGGGTTAACAGTGGGCTTAGTCTGGCGGTGGCGGCGTGGCGATGGAACACATAACACACACACACACACACACACACACCGCTGAGGTCATTAACTTTTCCTCATGCCACAAAAAAAGATCAATGAACACAACATTTTTGTAACCTTGTTTTCCACAGATTTTTATTTGTTGTTAACTTGGGTTTTTCCTGCGGTTTTTTGTTGTTTTTCCATTTTAATTTGGAAATAACACGGTATGTTTGCTTATCTGCTGTTCGGTCGATTGGGGACGCTTGAAAACGCTGTTTGCCATTCAGTCACTTGCAACACATACGAGCAATTCGGTTTATTTTGTTTGTGCCTCACACAAAGCACCAAATTAAAAGCGAGGCGAGCATTCATTATATTCCACTCTCGAAGAGTGGGCATATGTGGAAAAGGAAACGATCGTAGAATCACGATATACATACATACATCCCATAGCAGCGGTCGTAGAGGGGAACTTTTTGTTAACAAAACGATGTCTTCTTGTTGCTGTTGTTGCTGTTGTTGTTGCCAGGGAATATAGCAAACACAGTGCATATGTATAACCAATATGTACATACATATATAATTATAATGGCATTTTGCCAAAATGTTAAACACACACAGACACATGTCAATAGTGAAAAGCAAAAGCTTTCAAACCCACTAACACGGCAAAAGGGAGTCGAAAGAGTGTAATTTTGTGGAGACCAAATGGGGCAAGCATCAGCAAGGGTTGGGGAGGCGGTTGGTTGACTGCGGAGGGGGGGAGGTAAAAGGGTTTTTTTTCCCAATATGCTCGGATTGCCACGTTGACAGACTAAAATGCAAAATGGAACATGAAACATGTTTTCCTACTAAAGTACAGCGCAGCCTGCTGGCAGGACAATGCACAGAGCGATAAGCACATGAAGGCGGAAGGCACGGGAGCCAGGAAGGAGGGCAGAGGGAGGCAGGAAGCAGGTCACAGGACAACGACATAATCCATTTTGGAAATTACATAAGCGAAAACGGGAACGAAACGGACAAACAAAAATATTTGCAACCAAAAAGGAGCAAGAGAGAGGGAGATAGGGTATGTGTGTGTTAGAGAGAGCGAGAGAGCGAGAGAGAGAGAGAGAGAGAGAGATGGCAAAAGTGTTTAAATGTAATTTGAAAACATTACATTTCATTTCCGTGCACAACACACCAAATGTGGAACTTGCTTTTGTCCCCCCTTTTGTCATGCAGTGGCAGCAACTGTTGCAATCGAAATCAGCTCCAATACCTGCAACGAGATGGAAAAGAGAAGTATATAAATTAAAGTTAATAACCCAACTAAGAACAGCTCAGAAGAAGAATATATATATTTTTTAGATACTCTGAAATGATTCCCTAATTTGAAATCAGCAGTGTAATTAACATTTCGCACGTGCAACTCAACATTCTGTTAACAGTTAACAGTTTAGCAGACTGTTAATGTTGCTGCCAGCTGGTACAGTTTGACAATGACTGAGTTGAAGTTGAAGTATATGGGAATATATTCACTAATTGTACAGTTGAACTGAACAATCCACATGAGAAATGATGATATCAAAAGTGAGTCGATAGGTTTGCTGAGACAGATAAATTGATGATTTGCATACATCAAGTACACACTTGTAGTCACAAAGCTGTCAACTTTGCTTCTTTTGCCCCTATTCAATACACAAAGTGCTATTTTGTACAGAAGAGGTGACATTTTTTTCCTAAGAATTGATGATGGAAGTTGCAAAAAATGCGTTACTGCGAATTAAAGATGATTTATATTTATTTTGTTTTTTTTTTGGTCAAGGGGAAGACAACTTGATGATGACAGAGGAGTGAAGGGATGCCTCTGATGCACTTCCAAGAAGCGCTGTGCACAAAATGAGTTATGCCAGCGCACTTGGCCATATAACAGACTTGGCCAACTCGTACTTCTACGCCACACAACACAAGCCAACAGAAGTAATGGCAAATAGCAAAGGAGGACAACGAACGCGAGGAGGACATGTGATGCTGCATAATGCAAAATGTCGTCTCGTGGATGCAACAAAACAAACAACATCAACAAAAAAGGGGAAAGAAAATAAAAGTAAAAAAAGAGTGAAACAACAACACTGAAATTGCATTTACAAAAATGTTGCATATCATAAATAAATGTAAACGCAAATAAATCAACATTGCTGACATTTGTCAGAGTCGCCACGAGGTCTGTTTGCACTGTATTGCTCTCTCTCTCTCTCTCTCTGTCTCTCTGTCTCTCTCTCTTGCAATTGAAATTGTCTCTTGCTGTTGTTGTTGCCATCTGTTTTCTGTTACCCCGTTGAGCGTTGCTCGCTTGTCGTGACTAAAAGTCAACATTTTGTGTTGGGTTTCGCTTTCATCTTTTAGTCGTTTGCTGCACCTCCTCGACCCGCCGCACTCCCCCCTGCCAATTCTTATTACCACAGCCATGCCAACATCCATTCCTATTCCCAGACACGCCCAGTTACAAATGTCAAGCGCACTTGCCGACTCTTGCGCCTTGTTGTCTTATATACCCTGTACTTTTTGGATTGAAAAGCTAATAACTTCGTATAGAGAGCTTTCAAGTTTGGCTCAAGACATCTCAAGATCATGTAGAGTCTTTATATATATTATAGCTTTACTTTTCCGGACTTGACTTCTGCTTGCCACAGAGAATATTTCATTTTAAAATGATCATCTTTCTCACAATGCTAAACTTGAAGCACTAATGCGGCAGCCGAGGAGTTTTCTGTTACTTTCATGATATCCGATTTATTTCACTCCTTAGATCTGATGTATAGGATATCTGCCTGCAATCACGACTCGACTCTGTGCAACTTGTTTGTTGCCAGACAAAATGCTTCCTACTCGTTCGCTTGCCTAGCATTCGTGTAACAACAATAAAGTAAACGACTTCAGCAGCAGCAGCAGCAGCAGCAGCAGCAGCAGTCAACAACCAACAACCAACAACTGACAACATCAACAACAACAAACAACAAGCAACAGCAGCAGCCATCAGCATTTGATGCCACAGCTCTACAAACAATCAACTCGCACAAAGCCAAGGAGTCGTCATGTGGAAGGGGGAGTGACTGGGGGAGTGAAGGAGTTGCTATATGTTCTATATATGTATGTTCCAAGTACAGCAAGCATATAAAAGTCTTATTTTATTGATTGCAATGTGACATTCACAGCGACAACAACAACAACAACAACAACAACAATGTTCCGGGACAACAGCAAACAGCAAAAACACACATTTTTTATATAAATGCTGAATTTGCGGAATTTTCTTCTTGGTTTGTTTTTATTTTCATTTCTTTTGCGACAGTCAAGTTAGACATTTGTGTGCATTCCCAGACATGATGTTGCTGCTGCTCCTGCTGCTGCTGCTGCTGCTGCTGCTGCTGGGATCCACAGTTTTAAATAGCACCTCAGACAATGCCCAAAAGTGCAACTGCAATTTTTATGTTGAGGAAAGATAACAACAACAAAAAAAGCAATCAAAAACCAAGCGAAATTATTTCAATTGAATATTTTTCCTTGCCTTATGCTGACTTCAAAAGTATCAAAACTAATCCGCTTTTCAGTCTGCTCAGCATATTTGTGTGTCCCAATAAATCGTAAACTGAAGTCGCCTGTTTGCCCTTTTCAATCTGCTTGGCTTTCAATTGAAAACATCTGTTGCAGCCACACGGACAGACAGATTTGAGCGACAAACTGATGCCTTAATTATCACTCGTGGTACTTGTGCATTTACAAAATAAGCTATAGCTATGGCTGTGGCTATCAAACATCGTCTGATTTTCTGCCGCTGTAATTCTTGTCTTGGTCCATGTTTTAATTTGGCTTGACAGCAACAGCAGCAGCAGCAACAGCAGCAGCAGCAGCAACAGCAGCAACAGCAGCAGAAGCAGCAACAGCAGCAGCAGCAGCAGCAGCAGCAGCAGCAGCTGAAGTAGCAGCATCGTCGACGGGCCATAAACCATTTAACTGCCAGCGCAATGCAATCGCTGACCATAAATCAGAGAGCCATAAAAATGATATCCTAGCTGCAAGCAATGTCGGCAGCAGCCCAGGAAAATGACTCTAAAAATACAGTGTAGATAGGCTCTATCTTTCAGTGTGTGTGTGTCTCTATGTCTCTATGTCTCTCTGTGTGTGTGTCTCTATGTCTCTCTGTGTGTGTGTGTGTGTCTCTCTATGTCTCTCTCTGTGTGTGTGTGTCTCTCTATGTCTCTCTCTGTGTGTGTGTGTGTCTCTATGTCTCTCTGTGTGTGTGTGTGTGTGTCTCTATGTCTCTCTGTGTGTGTGTGTGTGTCTCTATGTCTCTCTGTGTGTGTGTGTGTGTCTCTATGTCTCACTGTGTGTGTGTGTGTGTGTGTGTGCTGTTTTCTATGCTTCCCACGCTGCGATAATATTTAAATCGGCTGATAAAAGGCACACACACACAGCACACACACACAGCACATCAGCTTATCTCGCATACATTAGCTGATAACACATAAACCAAGAGAAATGAGCCGCAATGGGGCAAACGAATCTAGACAAGACGAATACGTTGAATGCCACAAAAATTAAAAAAAATAAATAAAAGAAAATAAAATAAATACAAATAAGAAAAGCAGCCAAACGCAACGAGAAAACATTTGTGACGTTGATTGCATGCTCAATTAGCTGAGGACTGATTCGAGGCAGCAGGTGTTGAGGTGTTGCTGTTGGTGTAAGCGATGTGTGGGCGTGTTTGATGTTTGATGTTGCTGCCACTAAATGCAGCACTCAGGTGAGGATCACACGGCATCAGATGTTGTTGCTGCTGTTGTTGCTGCTGTTGTTGCTGCTGCTGTTGTTGCTGCTGTTGTTACTTTAACATTATTTATTGCTGCTGCTGTTGTTGATATCAAAATTATTGTTGCTGCTGCTGCTGTTACTGCAAAATATATTGCTGCAGCTAATGCTGCCGATATTTAACTTGCTTTCGTTGCCATTGCTGCTGACTTAACTTGTTGGTAGGTAGTTGGTGCTGCAGCTGCTGGTATTGCTGTTGGCGCTGAATCAGCAATTGCTGTTGTTACTCTTGGTACGCTTGGTATTATTGTTAATGTAGCTTGTAGCCTGATTGATATAGACTTGGCTATTGGGGTTGTTTGTGTTACTGTTTGGCTTGTGATGTTTTTGTTACTGCAGTTGCTGCTGCTGCTACTTAATCAGTTATTGCTCATGTTGTGGCAGTTGCTGTTTCTTACTGCCTATGCTGTTATTTTTTGTGGACTGGTTGCAAAGTATTCTTCCTGCCTCACAACTCTTGCTCTGTTAAAGTCATTCCCATTCTGATATTGCTTAAGATTTAAGGATTGCTGCAGCTGTTGTTGTTGTTGCTGTTGTTGCTGTTCCTGATACGGCAATTGTTAATGCTGCTGCAGGTGTTGAAGTTGCGGCCACAGCTACTCTTGCCGGCTAATAAGCGACAATTAAATGCACAATAACGTTCAAGCCGATGGCCAATCAATCAGCAAAGCCAACAAAAGGTGAAAACAGACAGGGACAGAGACAGAGCGAGTGTGTGAGAGAGAGAGAGAGAGAGAGAGTGAGTTGGAGGGCGGCCGATTATGGGACGGGAGATTAAACACTCGTCTTTGCTCCGACCCACTCAACTATTTACTTGAGTAAATGTGACCCTATTTTACTTAACCTCCCCTCTCTCTCTCTCTCTCTCTCTCTCTCTGTCCCTCTCTATCGCTGTCTCTTTTCTGAATTGGGCAGCATTTGTGCAGTGATTGGCGTTGTATGCGTGCGAATAAATTATGTGGAAATAATTTTTGTTTTTATTATGTTCTTTGGGCGTTTGTTTGCGCATTGTTCGCTATTTGTGTGTGTGTTATGTGTTATGCACTGAGCGAAACCCATGTGCAATTAGAAACATATTTCGGTTCAGTCAAGCCAATTCAAGCTTCAAGCTGAGCAGCAATTTGGTTTCCTTTTTTTAGTTAAACACTTTTAACCTTTGCTTTTTCTGTGAATTGTTTTTTTTTTTTTTTGTGTATGAGAGCCAACATATATATATATATATATATATACAAATATATATATATATATATATATTGCCTATGGCATTTTATGACTTTGTCGTTCCCTTTTTATTGTTGGACTTAAGTAGATTATTTGTTTATTAACACAAAAGGCACTGCTAAGCGGACGACATGGCTCATTGAAATATACATAAATATATATATGTATATATATATATATATGTGTATATAGATATGTATATATATATTTATATATTTACTTTAGGCCATAAATAGGCAAATTTTTGTTTCACATATTTGCAGCAGCAAGCAGAAAAATCGTAGGCTCTGTTATGGGGCGTGAATGATTGTTGTTGACCGAGTCGTCCGAGGGGGTGGAGGTGGAAGTGGTTTGGGGAGGGGTTGTTTCAGCAGAGTATTTATTGTTTGCTCGACTTGCTGACATCCCCATTTAATACGCAGCAACATTCACAGCAGCAACATCCGCAACAACAGCACCACCACAATATATATGTAGGTAATAAAAGAATAAAGGAAAAAGCTGAAGAAAAAATACTCAGTGGGCGTTCAGCTGGGGCGAATATGTAAATGTCATAAATCTATTAACCCAGGTCATTGTGTGTGTGTATTGTTGTTTGTGTTTGGTCATTGGCTTCGTCACGGCAGCCAGAAGTAGCTCAGCAACAGCAACAACAGCAACAACAACGAAAAGTGGAAAAGAAGTGAAATGTATTCATAAAATTGAAGGGCGAGCCTGAAGTACTTAATTTACATTGGTCTTTAAGTCTTTGGGCCATTCCGTAAGGGTCAAGTGCTCGCCAAATTGCAGACTTTGGCCACGTCAAGAAGTTCCTTAGAGAAACCGCAGGATCATAAAAAAAACGTATACTTCAAAAGCGTGCAGAACGAAGCGACTTGCATTAACATAAATCAGCTACTGTTAAAACTGTTTGACATCTCTTAACAGACACAGAGAGACAGTGGGAGTGCGAGTGAGAGAGAGACAGTGAGAGTGGGAGTGAGAGAGGGAGAGAGACAGTGAGAGTGGGAGTGAGAGAGAGACAGGATGCATTTGTCTGTTTGCATTCACGTAATTAGTTCATAAGCAATGAGCTGAGATAATGTAATGTTAACCAGCTTGAATACTGTTGTTTGGCTTAACATGTTTTCGCTGTTAACTTAACAGAATCCGCTGCACTTACCGCTAACAGAGCAACTTAACATTAGCATATTGTTTTCTTTGGGGCAACTTTTGCAACCTTTTTAAAATGGAGCAGACAATACAATTTGGCAAATATGCAAATATTTCATATTGAACTTGACTCAAGGGATTTAGCTACAAGACTACAACTATTGTATAGCTAAGATGGACATTATAAAGTCAGTCTTCTCAAAGTGAAAAACATATTTAGGGAAACATCATCGTTTGGCACAACAACATAAATACATTTGAATGACAAAGCAATCCTGACTGGAAAATAAATTAGTCACATATACAATTTGTACAACAGAGTCAAAATCGGTATTATTTGAGAATGTTCAATAAATTTGAATATGGAATGCAAATTCCCAGTAAAGTTGATGGGTGGGCAAAGATTGTGGATGTAGATGTAGATTCAGCAATGAATAGGAAAACATATATTCATTCATCTATATTTGAATATGGGAGTACTGATTCGCAAATGTGGGGCATGTTGCAGCACGTTGCGTTGTAGCAAGGTGCAAGGCACTGCTGTTATCTGTAGCTGCATCGCAAACACATTAGCAATGTGCCTTAGATGAGTGGCAGTTGTTGCTGCCGATGGCAGTTGCATTTGCAACACACACTTAGCAGAAAGGTTACGCCACCAATCGGGTGGCAAGACTCTTGCTGAGAACTCAAGGGGATGGGGGGATGGGGATGTGGATGGGAATGGCAATGGGAATCGGTGGGCGAACAACAGTTGCTGGCAAAATGCAATTTCAATGTTTGCAAACAACGTAAATAAGTAAAAATACTACCAAGTTGCCAAGTTGTATTGTTGCTGCTGCTGCTGCTGCTGCTGGTGCTGCTGATGCTGCTGCTGCTGCTGATGCTGCTGCTGCTGCTGACAGTTGCAATGATTTTCTTTTTGATTTCGTTGATGACGTTGCGCTCGTTGTGCCTGATAAAATTAATGAACATTTAGAACTTTGACCTGGAAAAAGTGAAAACGGTTGTCGGGCTGCATTGTCGTTGATGTCGGAATTGATTTCTCAAAGTAGCAGCAGCAACACTTGGGCAAATCTTTTGATAGATTGCAAAAGCGCACAAGAGCGAAATCCGTTTACTTATGATAAAAGAAAAATAGTTGTCGCTGCAGCAACAGCAGCTTCAGTTACAACAGCAACAGCAACAGCAAGATTTTGAGGGCTGCAGCAGGCGACGGAGGAAGTCAAATAATCGAAATAACATAAAAAATTCGTTTATGGCAACTAATTGAAATCAATTGAACTCTGTGTATGGATAAAATGGACAGAATATACATATAGCTGCAACAGCAGCCGCAACTGATTGCTGGTTTATGAAACAATTTGCTTGCTGACCCGACAGATTGGATAAACAAGAAGCACACTCAAAAGAGTTGCTGCTGTGGGCCAGCAATTGCAGCTGTTGCCGATAGCAATCGCAATTGCTTGTGCACATGAGTCACAACACCAGCTGCAATAACAGCAACATGATACAAGGGAGGCAACAGCAACAGCACTCAATTGGCCAGCAGCTGTCAAGTTTCTCAGCACTTGTTTAGATTACACTAGTTTTTTTTTGGCAGCACCAATGGCTAAATGCATCGACAACAACAACAACAATAGTTGCCCAGAGCCAACAGTTGTCAGTCAATCGGGCCAAGAGCCAGCTAGCAGCAGCAGCACCAGCAGATAAGCATAATAAAGATGGTCAAACTGAGTGGGTGAGTGGTTGAGTGGTTCAACGAATGACTGAGCAGATAATGCACTTGATATGGTTCAGTGGGTCGCTCGCTCAGCTTGGCTGTTCCACTTGCCTCCTCAGCACAAAATTCACTTTTGTTGCCACTTGAAGCGCCTTCCTTGCTTCTGCTGCTGCTGCTGTTGCTGTTGCTTTATGTTACTGATTGCTGGCGCAACGTCAACGGCGGCAAAGCAATTAAATCAGGAGGCATCTGAAGTCTATATAGTGCTTATGGCCTGACTGGCATTACACTTGCGATTAAAATTAAAATGGAAATGGAAATTTCTGTGAATTTTCGCATGCATCAGCAACAGCAACGGCAACAGCAACAGCGAAGCAGCGTAAATTATTCATTTTGGGCCAGGGCAACAACAACGACAACAACAACAGCAACAGCAGCGACAACAGCAACAACAACAACAACAACAAACAGCAAAGGCAAACGACAACATGAAAATGCAAAATGAAAATCGTTTCATTCTAATTAGAGCAGCTACATTTTGCGCTGAGACAGCAAACAGACGGCAAACTGAGCTGAGCGCGGGGTGGGTTAGCTAAGGACAAAAGGAATGGGCATGGAGAGGGGTGGGGGGGAGGGGGGACGGAAGACTGCTGTCGACTTGAGATAGACGACAATTAGGCTGTTGCTGTTGCTACTGCTGTTGCTGCTGCTGCTGTTGCTGCTGTTAGAATAGGGCGCGAGACGTCAAATTAAATGAATGTGTTGCCATTGCTTCGTGTTGTGTTGGCTAAAAAGCAAAAGTGTTAAAAGCTGCTCACTTCAAGGTAAATCTCCTACACTAAGCATGTATCTCTATGCTTGTGTGTGTGTGTGTGTATGTGTGTGTGCGTATGTGTGTGTGTGCGGGTGTGCGCTCATTTTGTGCACGCTCCATTTTCACGACAAAGACTTGCGTTGAATGTTGCTGTTGTTGCTGCTGCTGCTGCTGCTGCTGCTGCTGCTGCTGCTGCTGCTGCTGTTGTTGTTGCTTCAAGTTGCTGTTGTGCTTAAGATTATTGTGTGTGTGTGTGTGTGTGTGTTTGCTGATGCTTGACGTTTTGTTTATTGCCGACTTGGCAACGGGTATTCAAAAAGTGCTTAAAATGTGTTTAAAAAACAATTAAAGCAGCTGCGAAGGCATGTCAAAAAGGGATTGCAAGCTGAAGGGGGCGGAGGGGGGTAATAACTGAAATTCCACGTTTACCGTTTTGTCGTTTGTCAGTTGGCATTGCTTAATAAGGACACACACACACGCACACACACAGAGCGAGAGGGACTATAACTAAATCAGACTTAGACTAATGACCGTTTCGCTTGTGTGCTCGGGCAGGGAAACAGGAAATGAAATGAAATGCCTGTAAATTACGTATACGTAATGTGAAACAACTTCCACACCCCCACTCCCCCCTGTCGGTCCATCATTAGTGCAACAGAAATGCTAGCAATATATATATAGACAAAAAACTATCTCAACAAACTTCAGATGTATTTGTATGCCAAAAGAAAGGATTCCAGAATCCCAATTAGAAAATATGCCAATCACAATAAAAGTCCTTCGTCCTTCGTCCTTCGCTCAATTTGTAAGCATCAAGCATCAGGCTGAGCATATCTTCGCAGTTTGCCAAGCGAATACATTATTTGGCATACCTAATAGCCAGCACGTGTAGCCAAACATAATTCATTTCCAATTCGTTTGCTGGCCAATTGATTTTTGATGAGTTTCTTGAAAGCTGACGCCTTATGAGCAATTTGTCTCAATTTTTCCAAATTTCTTATACTTATTTATATATATATACATATACATATATACATGTACATATATATATGTATATATGTATATATGTGTACGCACAGCATGTCCGAAGAGGATAATCTAGTTCAATTTTGGTGTGAATTATCTGGCTCAGAGAAATTTGCAGCTGTCTCTTTCTTTCCATCTCACTCTCTCTCCCTCTCTCTCTCTCTCTCCCTCTCTCCCTCACTCTCTCTTTCTTTTTCTCTTTCAAATGCCCATTTGGCAAATAGTAGACGTGTTGTGCTGCGGTTGAGGGACTACTGGATGACTGGATGAGTGGATGACTGGATGACTGGCTGACTGGCTGACTGAACGGTCATTACAAATTGCTCGGCCATTAAAACAGGAGTAACGCAAAAACAACAAAAAGCAACAAAAAGCGACAAAAACAACAAAAAGCGACATCAATTTTGAACAACAATGGCCAATAGACAAATGACAAAAAGTGCGTGAAAATCAATTTGTCTACATTGTTGCGATAGTTTTTATGCTGCTCTTTTGTACATAAGTGAATGTGTGTGCGCGCGTGTGTGTGTTTGCTGACTGTGTGTGTGTGTGTGTTTGCTGACTGTGTGTGCGTGTGTGTGTGTTGTGTCAGCTTGACAGCATGTCATCGGACACTGTATATCCAATAAGCGGCCTAATGACTTAATTTTCATTAAATGACCACAGAATTGATGTCAACATTATGCTTACACCCTGTAAACGCGTGCTCTGATGGGTATATATAGCAACAACTAACTTAATTACCAAAAAGCAACCAGCAGAATGCTCAATAGCGAATGAGAATGAGAAGCCTGAAAATGAGTTCAGTTTTAGATCCGACTAGGATGACAGGGTAGCTAGCGGTCGACCAGCTGATTCGTCGATTCGCTGAATATTGATGGCTGATTATCATAAATAACACTGACAAGGCAAACAAATGCAACTGAATCAACGATAAGTCGCAACCGCAACGGCAACCACATCTGCGACACACAACATAGACTTGAACCGATATCGGTTAAGCACTTATAATGAAAATTGAGACAAATATTTTCGCAAATTTCGAATGCTGAAGGTGCAAAAATTATTCCAAACAAAGCGGCAATTGTTGCTGTTGTTGTTCGAGTTGTTGTTTGTGTTGTTGTTTGTGTTGTTGTTCGAGTTGTTGTTCGAGTTGTTGTTTGTGTTGTTGTTCGAGTTGTTGTTTGTGTTGTTGTTTGTGTTGTTATTGCCGTCACAATTATTCACATTTAAATTTGTTAATGTGAGCTTTGAGGTGAATGCGCATTTTTTGCCTGACCTGAATCTATGCTAAACGAGGCACTTGAATGGCTTCCGCTATATTGTATTCCCCCCGTATTCCCCCCGTATTCCCCGGCTCATCTTACTATGCGCAATCAGTGTGAAGAGTTTCCACATAAACCACAAAACTACTTGCCCCAGATGTTTGCTACAAAATGTCAAAATGGCAAAATGTTGCCGACGAGTGACAATGTAAACGAACGAGTAACGAATAACGAGTACCCACACGGGTGTTGAAACAGCTAATAAATAGCAAGTTGGCAAAATATGTACATATATATATATATATATATATAAATAATAGAAATAAAGAAACGAGTAAACAGACAACGAATATAAATGAACAAAGCAACGAGTAACGCTGAGAAGAACACGTGCCTGGCAAATGCACCGAGTAGCAGATAACAAGCGCAACGACTATTAGGGCGTACAGACTGGGCTGCTAGCCTGGCCAAAATCTAATATTAAATATAATGATGCGAATCACTTTTTGCCAAATGGCCGCAATGAATGCCGAATAAGCCACTTAAATGGCAAACCATATTGATGATTGTGTTTCGGGGGTTCACAGTTCAAAAGTGTCAGCAACAACTACATCAACTACATCAACAACAACTACATGAACAACATCAACAACATCAACAACAACAACAACAACAACGTGTTTCTAGATTTTGCGCGAATTCAGCGCTTTGCTGACAAATCAAATTGGAAATTGTATCAATTTGAACGCATGCCGCTCGATGATTCATGGCAGCCATTATTGAGTGAGTTGTGAGTGCAGCAATGAGTGCGGTTCGATTGTAGTTTTTTGTTTTATTTTTGCGCGCTTTCTGCCACTTGAAAATCGACGTCAAAATAAAAACTGATGAAAAATTCTTTTTCCGCAGCGCATATCAAATTGCAATTTTGCCCAGCAGCAGCAAGCTGGGAATAAGCTGCCATAAAGTGAGGCAAGTAAAATTATAAAAGTTTTTGCTGACGCTCACCGCTAATGCCAGCCAAAATACCCACCCAAAATCCCACCCATCCCCATTTCAGCCAAACCGAAACTTAATTAAAACTCTCGCCTCAAAATTTGCCGAAATGTGCAAAAAATGGCACAGCATTAAAATGCTAATAAATGCGTGGCAGCGGCCCAAGACTGAGGGGGGGGGGGGGGGGGTAAGTTGAGGGAAGAAGTTTAAGTTGCAATTGTTATTGTTGGTTGTAGTTGCAGTTGCATTTGCAGTTGTTGGCTGTGGCCAGGTAAAAGCTGCAATTGCAGCTGCTGTCTGCTTTGGGGCCACACTGCAAACTGCTTGCCCAACAGCAAAAAAAGAAGCTAACAAAAAGAGCTGCCAGGGGGTGGTTGGCCAGCCTGGGAAAGGGGTGAGGTGGGGGGAGGGGAGGGAGCGAGTTTCGATTGGATGCGATTTGGACGATTGTGCACGTAACATGAAATTAAGTAAAATACACGAATTACATTTGCACTTTGCGTGCCATGCGCCATTTGTTGCAAACGTGACAATCGTCGTCGTCGTCGCCGTCGTCGTCGTCGCCGTCGTCGCCGTTTCTGTTAGAGTTACAGTTACAGTTACAGTCACACTTGACGCTGTGCCACGCCCAGCCCAATCCAGGCCAGCGCCCACAATTGGCCATTTCATATTTCACGTTCACCATACAAAAAAAAAAATAAAAAATAGAACATGCCACTCGTACCTCCAGCTGCAGCATGTTTAAAAATATATGTAGCGAGCAGTGTTGCACGACAGACATTGACCCAGTTGCCTCGCTTAACGTAATGGGGCTTACGAGTCTGGTGTCTATAATCTCGGTGCTCATCTATTTGCCACACTTCAAATGATGGCCATATGTGCCACATTGTACTTCGATTGCTTGGCTTCGATTGTGGCAGGCAGATTAGCGCGTGCTGCAAAATGTTATCATCTAAAGTCAAATATGAATCAAATATCAAACTAATAATGCCTAATGATCATAGGTGGCGTGACTAACGAGTGGCTAAGGCGAGTAACTAATCGCTGACGAGTAACAAAGAAGAACGAGACGAAGTAGGCCACCAAATCGGTTGCTATCCATATGCATTGCAAGTTGCAAGATATGTGTTTACTTGAAGTAACTTTTCGACCTATATTCTCGAGCCAAGAGCAAAAGTGAGCTGTTAAATCTATTCATGCTGTTTTTATGCCATTCGATCCCAGCTGAGCCTGGCATCCTGTTTGCCATGTTTTAAGCGATATTTATGTGAAAATTGTACTTAGTGGCTGTGTTATTTATAACTGAAATTATATCGCCTGGGCCCTGACCATTGCTACCTGTGCCTGTGTGTGTGTGGGCTCAGGTAACGGGATGCTGTTGCAGCTGCAACACTGGCGCTAGTGTTGTGAAATGATTGCATATGGCCGGAAGAGTGCGGCGCTGGCAAGTATGCAACGCAGAAAAATATTAATTAAAACCCCAACGAGGACTACAAGGATACGATGCTGCTAAGAAGCAGCAGTGAAGCAAACTTTGCAAGTGTGTCTGTGTGTGTGTGTGTGTGTAACACACAACCAGTGGCTTGGGTTACGTGTGCGCGTGTGTGAGTGTGCGAGTGTGTGTAAACGAAGCAAAAGTGAACTGTGCTTTTGGCGTGCAATGCAAGCCAATGGAAACGCAAAACGACAACCGCAGTCGAGGGGGGTGTGGGGGCAGTGATATGCCCAGAGGGGGAGGCCTGAAAACGTGGGAGTGGCATATGGGGTGAGGGTGAGTGTGGAGTGAGGGTAAACAGTTACCAACCAGACACTAAGTAACCAACTAGCTGCAAAAACTCTTGCAATGAATGAGAATGTACATTGTTAGCTGTATTTAATTAAAACCGGGCAAGCGGAAGCAGCGGCAGATAGACACACATATACGCACTCAGCCACACACACACGCGCACACACCCACACACACTTACACACACCCACACACACCAGCACACACCCACATAAACTCTTTCTTTCTGGCTGTTTCTTTTTGCCTGCGCAATTTGATGAAAGTGCGAAAACTTAGATAAAATATGCATAAAAAAAATATGATTTAAGTAAACGAGTTGGCTGCTGCACGCAACTCCTTAGTTGCCTCACCTGCAACAACCCAGCCTCCACCCCCTTGGTATGTAATGCGCATCTTAAGGACTTCAATGACAAGCGCATTTCAAATATGCCACCCAATCAACAACTCACGCTCAGTTTGCCCGGCTTCCAGCGAGCGACAGCTTCGATTTATGATGCTTCGCCATAGTTTTCATAGTTGGCTAACAACAGAGTGTTGACTGAAATTAGATCAGTTTGAAGTTGGCTGAATCTCATCAGAAGCAGCAACATCAATTTGCATTTTACTTATCAATTAGGCGTTGTGCAAGCATTTGATTTGGCATTGCAAAATGGTTTAATTCGTTTAGCATCTGCAGCAAAACTGATTCATTTCATTAAATATAATATATATATATATATATATATATATATATATATATATATGGGCTGCACTGATGATAACCTATTTGTTAATTAATATTCGCATTTCATTTTATTCATTTATAGGAAGTCCAAGAGTTGAGCACCTGCCGCATATTTTCAGTCTTCTGTCTTGTATAAAGTGCAGTTCAGACAACATTTTTATCTATGAGTCACAATGTACGTGCTTTTGCCTCAGTTGTGTGTGTGTGTGTGTGTGTGTAGGTGTGTGTGTGTGTGTGTCTCAATGGCATGTCGAAAATGTGGTATGCTCACGTGAATGCTGTCGGTTTATGTCACTTTAATATGGCGATACTTAGTAGACATGGGAAGCCATGTGCCGAAGCACAGAGGAAGAGCTTCTGCGTGTGCCTGTGCCTGTGCGTGTGCGTGTGCGTGTGTGTGTGTGTGTGCGTGTATCTTTTATATATATTTTTATCATTTTCATTTCCCATTTCGGCCATTTTCATTAAAGTCACCAGCAAAGACAGCAGCAACAAGGAAACATTGAAACAAAACAAAAAAATGTTATTTGATTATTGTGGCGTGTGTGTGAATAGAAAGCGATGGGGCAAGGGGAGGTGGTGGGGGCGTTAGGTAAGGTAACTGTGAAGCAGGTGTTGCCAAATAACATTGAACGCGCCACCTAGAGTTGCGTAGCGCTCAAAACTTCGAGAAGAACTTCGAACAGAAGCAAGCAATTGTTGTCCTCAAACCCAACTCACCACACCCCACACCACACACCCCACATATCCATTTGGAATTGTTTGTGACTTCGGTAGAGTTTGGACGAATTATTATCAACTATGCAACGAATGGAAGCAATAATAAAGTAGTCCACAAAGTAGGATCCAAGCTTGACCAACTCGGGACACATAATAGGCTTACCCTAAGATGGGTCCCGGGTCACAGGGACATAACGGGGAACGAAGCGGCTGACGAGCAGCAAGATTGGGGGCAGAGAGACCCCTGACAGGACCTGAACCGTATTGTACAGCAATACGGCTGCAACTCAGAAACGAAGAAAGACAGAGGCGAAAACGGAGCTGGGAAGAGACACCAGGACTCCGATAAGCCAGAAGTCCTTTAGGTGGCCATAATCACAAACGATGTAAGCAAGTAATATCCATGGGGAAGAACAGGCTCAGGATACTCACCGGTCTATTGACAGGACATTGTAGACTGAGAAGTCACCTAACCAAGTTAGGTATTTGCAGCAGCAATGTATGCAGGTTCTGCGGTTACGAGGAGGAATCCTCAATGCACAACCTAACAGAATGCGTCGCCTTAGGAAAATATGCAGCATCCTAGGGCAGCATATCATGAGGCCCAAGGACATAGAAGCGCTCAACCCAACAAAGATCCTGGCATTCGTGCAGGAGCTGGGGTTGATGCAGCAGCTGTAGGGGCACAATAGACCTTATGGGTCGCAGTGCTGGTTCCCCAATTATAATTTTATGGAATCGAACTATAGCTTTCGAAGAGTATATAAATTGTTGTGGTTGTTGTTGTTGTTGTTGTTGTTGCTGGTGTCGATGTTGTTGTTGCTGGTGTCGATGTTGTTGTTGCTGGTGTCGATGTTGTTGATATTGAAAAACCACACAAATGCATAAAGCAAAATATATAAATCAGTTTAACCAAATGTTGTTGAACATTACTTTCTGAGTGGCGGCAATGAAAGTGGAGCAGTTTAGAAGCACGACTAGCAGATGCCCTGTACAAATACATCAATAACATTGGAATGGCAAACATTTTATTAGCTCAAAGACGAATCATTTCAGTCAATACAGTCAATACAATACTCTCAACTCTGTGCAAACAAAAATTACAGGGTATTCAAAAATAAAAAGAGAAAAAAATAAATAAATGGAATGCATTCAATATTCGTATTAAGTTGTCCAAGTGCCAAGTGGTCAGTCTGTATCTGCAGCTGTAGCTGGATGTGTATTTTTGTGTCTGTAACTGTATATATATAGATATATATATATATATATGTATATATAGAGTATATATATGTGTGACTATGTCGACTAGTGTTGATTTCAATTTGCGTGCATTTAATTGAATGCATTTATTGTTGCATTCCGCATTCATTTGATTGGATTATGACCATTGATTTTGAGTTGGCAAGCGCTTCTGGCCAACAACCAACAAGACAAACGCAATTGCAATCGCAATCCAGATCAACTCAAATTGAAATTCAATTGAATTTAATATGCACTTGGCACCACTTGATCACTTTCTTTATTATTCAGTTCATGATCTCAACTGTGCCCACTTCGATATCGGCATTGGCTTTATCCTACCTTGCCCCTCGCCGTCTCTTTGATGAGCTGACGACTCAACTGATGATTTCAACTGACCTGCAAGCAAAAGAGAGATAAATATATATATAGTATATATAATATATATATGCTTATTACAATCTGTTATATTTATTTGTTGAGTTGAACTCCAATTCAACCACAAGCTGTGCGCCTATAACAACAGAACATATAGAACGATAGAAACAAATGCACAATAATGAATATAAATATATATATATAAATAGATATATATATATATATATATATAATGCTTAATTGGCTTATATCCGAGCTCACTAACTAACACCTAGCCCAAATTAATTCATTTATTTATTTGTTTTCTGCAAATTGTATTTAATTTGCTCTTAATTTCACTTTTGCGGTCATTTCGAGTGTGTGCGTGTGTGTGTGTGCGTGTGTGTGCGTGTGTGTGCTATTTTGAATGGCATTAAAAGCGCTCTGCGAATGGCTTACCAAAAAGTTTGAACTGCCTACCACTTTGGCAGAGCAGTTCGAAGTTTTAGGGGTTGATTGGTGAGTGGTGGGTGGTGGGCGTGAGGTGGGCTCAAAAGTGGGCTCAAATCCACTCACTTCGCATGCACAAAATGAAGTTATGAAATTCATTTAACTGAAAATGCGTACAACAGTGGCCAAAAAAAGGAACGCGTTGTGCAAATATTAAACCTTTAAATATTGATGGCCAATAAATAAAGTAATAACCTACACAATCAACCGCCAAGCCAACAAACCAGCCAAGCCAACCAGCCAACCAACCAACCAGTCAACCAACCAACCAACCAACCACCTGCACCACCTCCACCCCTCATCGATACATCGATACACCCACACACACACACACACACACACACGCAGAGAGGCAGACAGACACCAGATATTGGGGACAAGATTCGGCGCCGTGCGCCTTTCCGTTGCCCAGAAAACCAAAAGAGGCTGTAAATAACGGTTTATGCAGCTGCCTGCCAAACGGAAAAACACAAAAAAACAACAAAAAAACAACAAAAAAACAAAAAAAAAAACGCAAATAAAAATAAAAAATGAAATCAACGAGCGGCAACAAAGAGACAAAACAAATTTATTGCAACCGCAGAAATTAATTTAAATAACCTCTTTGCAACAACATTGGTTGCTCTTGACAAAAATTGTGAAAAACGAGCTGAAGCACAACACACACACACACACACAACACACACACACACAACACACACACACACATTGAGGTCACACACCAACAGAGTCCGTTTAAGAAGGCTGCCGCCGCTATTGATAAGACGCATGCCACGCCTTGCCGCCCACCGCCCGCTTCCTTGCTAAAGTAGGCTGCCAAAAGTGCGACTGGAGACGCGAGGGGCTTGTGTGTGTGTGGTGGTGTGGTGGGCGGGGTGTGCCACTGTCGTATTGGGAATTGCTCATAAATAAAACACAAAAATTACATAAATAATACAAAATTATGGTCGAATGCAGCAGCGCCAGCAAGTGGACAGCGCCAG
The DNA here is from genome assembly GCA_035043855.1 of Drosophila percnosoma. NCBI lineage: Eukaryota > Metazoa > Arthropoda > Insecta > Diptera > Drosophilidae > Drosophila > Drosophila percnosoma. Next base: position 546,707 of record JAWNMQ010000233.1, read on the forward strand.
ACAGCACAGGACGCAGGCAAGGATAGAAAAGGACAGGCAAGGAGTAGAGTGGAGTGGGGAGGGGAGGGCGCGACAGGACACTCGATGTGATAAAGCACAGCCCAAGGAGTTGCTGCCCAATAGGGAATTCCTATATGCTGACTATTGATGGGATAAATCAAAATGATAGAAATAAAGCAACATGTTCTGCACCAAGTTGGCAGCGCTTGCCAAGAACGGATCAGAAGATATATATATATATATATATATATATACTATATATATATATATACTTAATATATAAATTAACTCAGATAACAAGCCAAAGATAGATGAGAACAGGCTTGCAGTATGAGCCCAGTTGGCAGTCAGTAATTGGTTTAGAGAGAGAGAGAGAGATAGAGAGCGAGATAGAGAGAGAGAGAGAGAGAGAGAGCGAGATAGATAGAGAGGGAATCAATTTGTAAATTAATTTACCAGTCATTAATAAATAAAATTAGAATATGATTGGTGCCTCTCATTAATAAGTAACTTTATTGCCTACTTGTAGCCAGCCATTGCTCAAAGGAGACATTTAACTCATCCAATGACCGACAGCAGGCATACCCTGCAATTGGTTAGTCATGATTTGCTGTATTACCCGTATTAGGAGTCATGAGATCGTTGGGTTGATTTCATTATCTTATTTGAGTGCTGCTTGAGCGAGTAGCTGGAATCAATGAATGCAAAACTCGTGTTCAAATTTATGGGGATAGCTTTCCATGAGTCAAGGACTCCAGCTCCGGCTCCACTTGAGAGGCTTAAGCCGCGACTACAAGCCATTTGCTCGATATTAAGATGGATCTCTATACACATACACATACACATATACATATATATATATACATATATGTATATCTAAAGTTCTGTGTGGCATATTCTAAATAAATTGAAGTGTACACACTTAACATTGAGGAGGAGTGGCACAAGCCACGAAAATCTGTTGTCTTAACGTATAATAAATCAGCCACAATTTCAAATGGCAAACCCAAACACAAACCCAAGCCCAAATCCAAGCCCACCAACCACCTGGCTTGCTTGCCAGTCCTATTCCTATTCAGATTCATGAGTTTGGACTTGCTTTTTGGAGGCCTGATGCTAGGCAGCATCATCGTCGTCCTCGTCCTCGTCGTCATCGTCAGTGTTTGAGGGCCAAATCAAATATGCCGCACTTCAGCTGCCACTCAGGCAATGCCTCAATCAATCAATCAAAGCCAACAGCTGCCATCGGTTCTCGCTCTCGCTCTCGCTCCCGTTCTCCTTCTCTATCACATCCACATCCTTGTCTTCGTCCTTTACAACGGCAAATTGTGGCCAAGTGTTGCCAGAGAGCTTTTTGCCGCTGCGCTGTTGGCTAATTAAATACGCTCATAAATTCAAAAGCCGTAGCTGGCACCCCCCCCCTCTTCTCCTACTCCCCCCATCCCTACCCACCGCCTCCAGTGTAGCTATCATCCGCTTGTCGTCGTCGTCATTTGAGACCACAGAAAAGGCCAAGCAAAATGGTTTCGCATTTCTACTTCTATTTGAGTAAAAGCGGCTCAGAGCAGCTCAAAGCGGTCTTTGCCCCGCACCCCTCTCCCCCATTTCTGTGTGGGGTTAAAGATGGTGGGGAGGGGGTGGTGGAAGGGGGGGGGTGGTGGCTACAATCCATTCAAAGTGCTTTGTTGACGACACCACAACAATGCGCCTTGAACTCGACAAATCATTGAATACACATATTTGATATTCTTTCGTCGTTCGATTTTCGTCTTAGGCATTATTCTTATTGCAGCTTATGTCTGTGGCAAGAATCATGTTGGGCATTCGCAGTGGCAGTGGCAGTGGCAGTGGCATTGCCATCGCTGATTGTTGGACCTGTTTGTCTCGACGACTATGTCTCGTTGGTTGTCATGGCTTAGGCGCATTTTGATTGAATGCCGAGCAGCTTACACAGTATGCAATTGAAATCGAACTGCCGAGTCCTTTTTCCTTTGTGAAACGGGTTGGCAACTTCATAAAACATTTAAAGAGCATATATATATATATATATATGTGAATATATATATATATATTCATATATAGATATCATCATCAAATTTGATATACATTTAGTATGAGACTCATATGACGTCGACAGCAGAAAAGTCAGGAAATAGCAAAGTTGTTTTCATTGGCTTTGACTTTGATTAATATATATATATATATATATATATCTCGAATCTTGTTAAATATCAATCATAATAAGTAATAACTGTATTGAGCTGGATTAGGATTTTCGCACGTTGTAAGCACTCTTTCAGCACGCATATTTAATTGGCAACATCTGAGCTGCTTTGCCAAAAAATCATGTCGTACTCTTCCACATATACATACATATATATATATATATATATATACTCTAACTTTGATATGTCTTTAAACTGTTCCAGTTATTTATGACTTGTTTTGAATGGGCGTCGATTAGATTACGTTGTTTTGTCACAAGTTGCACATTTTGTCTTTGGTCACAAATTGATTTATATACACATACACACACATCTATATATAACTATATATATACATATATATATATATATATATGTATATGCCTCAGTGCAATTGGTAAACTTTCTTACTCAACTCTGTCAATGGGTAGTTGGACAACTAAAAACCCAAGAGTTGTGAAGAGCGGCGATTAAATTGAACTTAGAGTTGCAATTTGATATCAACTGTCGCACAGCATTTCTCCCTCTCCCTCTCACTCTCACTCCCTCTCTCTCTCTCTCTCTGTCCATCTATTCGTTCTCCCGTCTCTTTCTAGCTCTGCCGTCATTGCTTTCGTTTGCTCAGCTTTCAGTTGAGTTGTTCACAGTACAGTTTTCTAGTCGTTGGACCACAAATTTAATATTTCTGCAACATCTCTTGGCCCAAAAGTTGTTTTCCGTCTGTCGTCTGTCGGCAGTCGGCAGTCGGTAGTCGGGGCTAGATGGAGTGCGAGCGAGATAGCGCCATGGTGGCGGTCAGGTCACAAAAGTCTCTCACAAGTCCACTTGACACTAATAACAGATTTTGCGGTTGCCTCCCAAAAGTTGTGTAAACATTGCAACAACAACTACAACTATAACCAAGACAACAACAACGACAACAACAACAACAACAACAATTGCAACCCTGTTGCCCTTTAGACCACCTCTCGCAGCACTTTTGGCCCCATTTGCCGCATGCATCCAGCCTCATTTGTGGCTGCTGTTGCTGCTGCTGTTGTTGCTGCTGCTGTGGAAACTGTCCATCAAAGGGTTAAGTGGCTTGTGGCAGCAACGACGAGTGGCAAGTGGCGAGTGCCACGCTCGTTTGGCACACTTTGAGTGTCCAGCAAGACTTTTCAGCAACATGATGCAGCGTGGCGCAACTTGAAGCAGCTCCAACTGGCAACAGTCAACTGCAACCAACTTTTGCAAAAAGTTTAGCGTTCATTTCATTTTTTATTTATTCTCTGCTTGAACATACATATATGCATATATACATATGTATATATATATATATATACAGTGGCGGACACCTTATTTAGAACATTGTCGAAGAAAAAACGTAATTGCCTGCCATAAGCTAAGCATTCATTATTTTTCAGAAATTCCAAAGACCGATCGTAGGTACATGTATTAACCACCAAAATTAATATATGACCCCAATACACTGGGGTTTCCCCACCCGCTAGGTAGAGTTATGTAAAAAAGTACACTTTTTTGAGGGGAAATTTTATTTGGCCAGGTATAAATAAAATAATATATTTGGAGTATAAAAACTTAAATAAGGATTTTAATACTTAGCATGATATCCTTTAGCCTTAACCACTTCCCTTAACCTATTATTCATGGAAGATACCACCTTCCTGGTAGCTTCTGGGCTGATTCTGCTCCACTCATCCCGCAGAGCATTTTTGAGGTCTTCTTTGCTGGATATTCTGTGCTTTCGGATGTAATTTTCCAGCAGAGCCCACAAATTCTCAATAACATTTAAATCTTGAGACTGGGCAGGTGGAATTATCATGTGGGGGCAGTTCCTGATGAGCCAGGACTGTACTATCTTGGCCTTATGCTTGGGATCGTTGTCCTGGTTGAACCGGAAAGTACGTCGGATTCCTACCTTCTCGGCACTTTGGAGTAAATTTTCCTTTAGTATATTGAAGTACACATTCTTGTCCATTGTTGTTTCAAAAATCACAAAATTCCGGAATCCGGCTGACGAGATACATACCCATGAAATGTCACTTCCTCCACCATGCTTGACTGTTGCCTTTACGTGTTTGGGATTCAGGTCAGTATTGGACTGTCGCCACACACAATTCCGTCCGTCTGAGTGAAAAATGTTGAATTTGGACTCATATGCAAATATGACTGTGTTCCAGAACTCCAAATCCTTGTCCAAGTGGTTTTTGGCGAACGTCATCCTAACCGCTTTATTTTTCACGCTTATAAAGCGCTTCTTCCGTGGTACTCGGGCATTAAAGTCAAGATTGCGCAGAAACATGCACACAGTTTCCACACAGCACTTTTTCCCCATTTCATCCTCCACCTGTTGAGCCACTTTTGGAGCCGATATCTTGGGATTTCCCCTTATTTTCCTGGTGATCCTTCGCTCCTCCTCTTCGGTTAAAATCTTGTTTGGTGCCTTTCTGCTCTTGCCCTCAATCCGATTTGCGTCGACGAAGCACCGAATGATGTTATTCACAGTTGAGTTGCTCAGATTGACCATTTCAGCTATTTGGCGATGTGCATATCCGTTTTTGTGGTGTTCCACGATGAGTTTTCGTAGTTCAATGATAGTCTGTTTGTCCATAGTCCTTTTTGGCTTATTGCACCCGAGATGCAGGATAAAACTATACTGACTACGAAGGATTGGTCTACTTATACCGAAAATACTCAACTTTAGGTTAAAAAAATCCGGGTTTTATGGCACCCAGGTGTCCACAATGTACCTGCTCCAAATGAAAAATATGCCTAAAACTATGCTACATTTTTATAATCTTACCTAGCAGGTGGGGAAACCCCAGTGTATTGGGGAAATATATTAACTTTGGTGGTTAATATATATACCTATCATCTGTCTTTGGAATTTCTGAAAAATAATGAATGCTTAGCTTATGGCAGGCAATTACGTTTTTTCTTCGACAATGTTCTAAATAAGGTGTCCGCCACTGTATATATATATGTACATACATATGTACACATGTATACATATTTAAATAGATTAACGTATGTGTATGTGTATGTGTGTACTCTGCTGGGATTCACTTATCATTTGCCATGGTTAAGTATTTTAAAGGCGAGAAAAGGGGAAAAATCACTTTATGGATTATGAACCATTATCTTTGTTATCTGTACAGTTATGTGGGATTTCTTATAGACGATAAGCAGACACGTAGCGATCGAAGCAATGTGGCAATCTTGTTGCCATTGGCCCGTTACTATTGAGAGCGAGTAATCGAGTCAGTTCCGATAAACGATAAGTAACGATATCTGATCGGCATAAGTTGAACTTCTTACTCAATAAGCTCAAACATACCAATGCAAGCCATTATAATACATATACATATATATATATATATATATATATATATAGCATAATATCTACTTTTATCGATACTTGTATCGATCGGAATGGGCATAAGACTATATCGATTAAGAGTTGGAAGCTGCGAGCTTTTGTCTTTGCTCGATCTAGCTTGACTTGCATAGCGAGCTATATCAGCAATATTTATCAGCTTTAAAGATTGATTAAAAGATTTCAACTCGAGTCCCGGAAATTCCAGCTTAATACTTATTGAATGTGTCGAGCCACAGCTTCAAAATCGATTACAACTGAAACCGATTTGGGAAAATTTGCTTCGAATTTCGACCCAAAATCAATTGGGCGATTTTACTTATTTTGCGGTTTTCGAGTATTTGTTCAGCGGGAAAGTAGAGGAGATGGGGGCCCGGGGGGGGGGGGGGGATTTGGAAATAAAATTCGAGGGCTTTTGCAATAAAAGTGAAAAGTTTTTTTTTTTGGCTGGCCGCCGGTGCTGACCCATAACTTTAGCTTTACGAGCAGAGCCTGCGAGCAGATAAAAGTCTGCAATATTTATAGAATAGACCCCACCAGCTTTGGTGATGGGAGCGGGGGGGGGGGGGAGCGGGGAAGGGGGCTGCAAGCGGAGGGGCACTGCTCAGTCGAACAGAGTGCGAATACAAAACAGAGATGCGCGCTCCCAATAACCCCGAAAGAACACATAGATAAATAAATAAAGCAAAACTTTATCCATTGACCTTGAAAAGTTTTCTTTATGCATACGCATAAAAATCAGGACTGGAGCTACCCCCCCTGCCCCTAGGAAATAAAAAAAAAACAAAGACACATTCACATTTCGCACATTGTGAAAAATCAGGACCGCAATCAACTGCCCTGCCAAAAAAAAATGGGAAATAGGAAATGGGAAATGGAAAATGGGCATCGCGAATGGTTTATAAATTGCACACGCACCAAATAAGCGACATAATTCAAAATGGACCCTAGACTACAAGTGAGTGGGGAGGACGTGGGCGAGGGGGGAGACGACGCGGGTGACTGTTTCTAAGGATCTGAGGGATTCGCTTGAACAGTGTCTATAACTCAAATGCCTTTTCTGCCGAAAGCCCGTCACCCCACAAGGTGGAACCCACAAAAAAGCTGCTAAATTATTTTTTTATTGCCTTGAAAGTGGCTAGGAGCTGGAGCTGGAGCTGAAGGTGGGGCAGAGGGACAGGGAGTGGGAGTGGAAGTGGGTGGGAGGAGCGTGTAAGGAGCAGGAGGAGGAAGCAGAGTGGAATGACTATGCCTGCAATGACAGTTGGCGTGAACAAAGTGAAAAGCATTGCCAACGGGCGCCAAGTTTTTTGCCACGCACACACATAGGAGTGACACACACACACACACACACACAACGCCTACACCCCCGCCCTCCTTTTGGTGGAGGCGCATCGCATAGCAAACAAAGCACTCGAAGTGAAACTTTTGCCGGCTTTTGTCTCTTTTGTCTTTTGTCTTTACTTAACTTTACCACGCGCTGCAGTTGGCAACTGCAGTTCTAATAACAGCAAAAACAGACAAAGAGTGAGAGAGTGTGTGAGAGAGAGAGAGAGCGCGAGTGTGTGAGTGAGATAGATAGAGGGAGTCCTTTGTTGACTGACGGATGCCCTGCACCACTCTGTTGAAAGTGGAGTGAAGGTTTCATAAATATCCTTAGCAGATGCCTTCAACATTCTCTCAATATTTACGGTTAGTTTTGCCCTTTGTCCTTTTTCTGCAAATCGCTTTCGCTCCTTTCATTTCTGCTCTTTTTGATCCTTGCATTCCTTGAGCTTCATAATGTTGCCACAAATCGGACTCACTCTCTTTGCCGAGTGTTTTAAAAGCAGGGTATTTGGAGCAGTTGCCACAAACTTGCTGCAAGCGCAAACATCATCATCTCAACGTTATGCCACTCACTATATAATGTCGCGTCTGTGACTATACACATATATATATATATATATATGTGTGTGTGTGTGTGTGTGGTAGGCACTCTCATATCAAGCTGCAGCTAACTTTTGCGGCAACTTTGCGATTGGCTGCCACAGTATGGAGTTCAAGTTGCCAGTTGCAAATTGTAAGTTGTTAGTTGCAAGCTGCAAGTTGCAAGTTGCAGTTGGATGCGTTGGTTAATTTGTTTGCTTTGCGGCAGGCAACACGTTTACTATCCCGGCAGGCGAGAAAATATTGTTATAAGCTTGCCAGCAACCCTAACACAAATGCGGCTTACGCCCAACCCGAAACCTACCTGGGTAATTGCGGCAGGTGTCGGAAAGGGGGTCCAACGGGGGCATGGGGCATGGGGCATGGGACACGGGGGACAGTTTGTTAAGCGGATTACTGTCTTAGTAGAATAGCTTTAGTCGTGTACTTATGTCATTCCTTATTCGACATTTACCGCTTACCACAAAGAAGGCTGCTGCTGCTGCTGCCGTTGCCGTTGCTGTTGCAAGTTTATACTCATTTGAGTTCGAGCGCATTTTGTTTAAAGCTTCGCTTCAATTGGTAATGCCACCGCCTAGATAGATATCCCCCGCCCCCAGTCCAAAACTAATGCTCAGACATCAAGCATAACTAGACGAAATGATATAGCTCAAACATATTACATATATATTTGTATAATAAGTAAATAATAATAATAATATTAATAATAAATACAGTTATTCGATCGGGCTGGCTCTGACATAGACATAGATATCTGCAGCTGACGGATATATGCGGATATCGGCTATATCTTTTATCTTTGATGGAACTAAACTTGTTTGAATTCATTTGCTTTGTGTCTGTCACAAACAGCTGTTGTTGGGGAGAATCGCATAGAAGAGCGCTGTTAAGGCTGTTAATACGGGACTGTAGTTGTGTTGCATGCAGCATAGCAAAAGTTGCTCAACTGAATAAATGTGGCAAATGTTGGAGTTGTTGTTCAAATAAATGAATGCCCATCAATTACACAAACCGAGAAACCGGCAGACAGAGGGCCCCACAAAACATTTACCACAAGAGATGAGAGAGACAGAGACAGACAGAGAGTCAGAGACAGAGACAGACAGAGACAGAGAGAGACAGACAGAGAGAGAGAGAGAGAGGGGGAGAGGGAGATAGAGCTATAAAAGTCTATATACATCGAGTTGCGGATAGCTTGAAGCACCCATATCAGCTGTCATTCATAAACGGACCGCAACACATGCATATTACAGTTATTACAGTTTGTTTGGGCCAGTTTTGCATTTTGGCTGGGATGAGCACAAAACCATTTGCCAATTATTGTTGGGGATACAAAGCTGTTGCTGTTTACTGTTTGCTGCGTGCACCCTGTGCAACATGAATCCAAATGGGGCAGCATCGACTTGATTTTGCTCGCTCGCTCTGCCTCCTTGTTGCTTGTCTGTTTCTAATTAGTGTGTGTCCTTTGGTGTATACACAAATTTTGTCCGTCCAGGTCGTCCAGTCTGTCCGGGCAATTCTTCAGGGGCAAACCTTCAACACAGACAGCAGGAGACGTGCTTTGTAAGCCCAAAGGGATTTTTGCCAGCCGGCTAACAACGTTGAAAAGGTGCGCAAATGGCAAATTCCTTTGACAGCGCGGCATTAAAAATAACTTATTTACTCCACCCCGCTGGAGGGTGGGGGATGGGGGTGGGGGTTGGGGCATGTTTCCGTGTTTTCGCCAGCTCGTTCAATAAGCGACTCCTCGCGGAGACTTTCCTTTCAAGCGTCACCTTTTGAGAGTGCGCCAGTTGCGAGCTGAAAGTTGACAGCTGCCAGTTGCCAGTTGCCAGAGATCGTCAGTTTGTCATATTAGTTGTAAGACAAGCTTCTCCCCCACCCCACCGTCACTTGCCACATGCCACATGCCACATGCCACTTGCCACTTATGCCACTATTCTCCGCAAGAGCTGTGGAAACTTTTGTCACTTATGTGGTGGCATTCAAATATACACCCAACGATGCAGAAGGACAGGTAATGGGATACAAGTCTGCACAGATATACACAGATATACTCCAAAAATGCTGCTACCTGACCTAAGGTGGGTGGTGGATGCTGTGGGGGTAGGGCGGAGGGGTGGGGTGGTGGTGTTATGTTTTATGGTTGCTGCCCTCACTAACAAGATAAATCATTAGGTTTGACTGCTGTCAATTAAGTGCTGCTTGTTGTCTATTTTGTTGTGTTGTGTTCTGTGTTTTCTGTCTACTGTCTTGTATTTTGTGTCTTGTGTTTTGTGTCTTGTGTTTTGTGTCTTGTGTTTTGTGTTTGTTGTGCTGTCTCATAATCAATATCCAATTTGACAGATTGTCATGTCTCTGGCCCGGCTGTTAAGCATTTACAGCATTCATGGACAATGTTCAGCCACAAGTAATTTTGAGATATTCCATACCCAAATAGTTGTTGGAAATATTCATAGACGGCAAATGCTAAATAATATGTACATAAATATATATTTATGTAGTTATATATAATAAGTGTATAAATAAATGTGAGTCTAGTTTCGCTTTAGCCAATTTCAGCTTCAATTCGATTTTCTGCGCAGCAATTTTGATCTTATTATGAGCACAGTCGATTTGGATGCAATCGTGGAGATTTGATTATTTATTGTTCGCTTTGCTGTCACAACTGCTGTGATCGGATTGACTTGATTTGATTTGATTTTCATTCAGCCAAGTCAGTTTAGGCCAAGTGCTCTCCTTGGTCAGCTCAAATCCTTTTTGCCAATTGTAAATGTGGACTCAATTGGGCAGAGTTTGTTGCACATTCTTCATAGACAACTCACTTGATTAGTTACTCATCAGATAATGTTCATGATTTTTAGTGCGGTTGTTGTAGTTGTTGTTGTTGTTGTTGTTGTGATTGCAACCCATGACGACATTCCAATTTTTATAGTTATGAGTTATAAAGATTTAAGGGTCCTCTTTGCGGCTGGTTTTAGGTGCCTCGCTTCCATTCACATTTTTATGGCACACTTAGATCTATTAGGCACACGCCGGGACGCCAGGACGCCAGGACGCCTGGATGCCAGCCAAGCCAGCAACAACAATCCAACTAAGGCCAACACACGTACAAGAGCCGTAAATAGAATCGTCATTTGGTTTGATTACTCAACCGACTGCTTTTGACCATCAAGCCGAATGCAATGAAATGTTAAAGCTTAATTCAGCCCAGCCCAACGAGTGATGTTGCCACTAATGAAATGCATTTGCCTCAAATCAACGAAACAAACTTATGCCCAAGGAAACCAACACACACCCCAAACCCAGACCCAAGCCCAAGCCCAAACCCAAATTTCACATCTCTACAAAAGCTTTCATCCTTCAATTCGCTTAAATATGTGTGTGTGTGCGTGTGTGCGTATGTGTGTTAGTTGGTGTGCGTGTGTGTTGCTAAACGCAAGAAAAACGCCAAAGCCCATTGGGAAACCAATAAAAGTGTAAAAAAAAAACAAAAAACGAACGCAACAGAAAAATCATAAAAACGATATGAAATTTATGCGCATATTTCATTTCCTTTGGCTTTGGCTCTGGCTTTGGCTTTGGCTCCCACAGCCAGACATGAGCGTTGAGGGAGCTGGGAGCTGGCAGCCCACAAAGGTAAAGGGGAGCCAGACACTAGACAACACTAGGCAACAGGGGCGTGGCAAGGCGGCTGCTACTGTGCTGCTGTGCGACATTAGGTCTTCTAGACGAAGCAACTCTAAAGCTCAAGCATCGCTCTCTGCTTTCTGCCTTTTGCTTTCTGCTTTCTGCCTTTTGCTTTCTGCTTTCTGCCTTTTGCTTTCTGCCTTTTGCTTTCTGCTTTTGCTTTTTGATTTCTGCTTTTTGGTTTTTGGTTTTTGCTTTTTGCTGCTGTTGTGTTTCTTCAGCCGCTTTATTTGCCGAATTTTCTCAAGATTCGTTTTGTTTATTTTTTGGACGATGCCATCGATATGTGTACACACTGTATGTGTGTATGTATGTGAGTATATGTTGCACACACATTTAATACGCAACATACATTTATGCATTTAGTGGCACTGCTTGGGTATGCCAGAGCAGCCTGTGGCACATTAGTTTTTATGCTCGCCACTCTGTGTGGCAAAAACACTCTTTTCCTTTGGCTGCATTTGAAGTCAGAATCAGCGGAACTCAACCAATATCGAGTACAACATATATATATATATATATATATAGCACTTTGGAAACACACTCAACTTCAGATTCAACTTTCGATTTGCTTAGCATGCTAAAATGGGAGCAAAAAACTTTCTGCACAAAATCTGTTTGCTTTATTTTGTTATTCTTTTACTTTAATATCAGATAAATATATAAGATTTGTCAGTTATATATATACACAAATAAAAAGGCTTCTTAATTTGTTCATGTTTCTCTGCGCAAACAAAAATAGTTGAATAAATTTGGATTTACTTTAAGCTTGTTATTTGCTGCAGGTTTCCAATGCTTTATGTTGAATCGGATTTTTGTGATTTTTGTGGCATAAAGTGACTTGACTTTGCCCCCATTTTTGCACACAGTTTGCATGCAGATGCTTGACCCTTTCGCTGCTGTTGCTGTCAATGCAAGCATATATTACGTATACGTATTGATTCAGGTTACTCTGCTCAAGGCACACACACGCACACACACACACACACACACACACAGATGCACACACCTGCCCCTTTTAGTGTGTCTATTCTTTAGTACTCTTTACCTGCCATTTCGAAATGTATTTGGTGGATGAAGGAAGGCGGGCGGACATTGCAGTTTATGCCGTTAACATCGTAAAATGTTTGTCTGTGAATATGGCATAACCCACATAGATATGGTCACGCCCACTTATATACTCCACAAACACACACACACACACTCGCACATTCACTTGCCATGTTACCATGTTATGTTATGGATGCAGAAAGACGGCCCTTTCTTAGAGGTTGCATACACACACCTACACACACACACACCTACACACACACACCTACACACAGCTGCTGCACTTATTTTTCACTTCGCCCGCTGCTACGTTTTATGCATTCCATGTGCACAGCGAGAATCAGAGAGGGGGGGGGAGTGGGGTTTGGAATAAATAGTAAATTTTACGTTTATGCGGCACTAACAATAACCTCGCTGGCCAAGCAGCGGCAACAGAAATATTCTTAGCCAGGCTCTTCCCCTTATTAAATTAGATTGCCTGTGCTCTTCGCTGGAGACAGAGCGAAAGAGAGAGAGAGAGAGAGCGAGAAAGATGGCAACATTGGGGCATCAATTTGCTGGCATATATATAAAGCGCGATTTACTGTGCCATAGCCCCAAAAACTTTCGCAGCAACTGGCCGGGGAGGCGTGGGTGGAGGGGGGAGGCGGAGCAAGAGCATTATCAAAACGCTGGCTAATTTCAACCTTGCGTCCCATACACACACCCAACTTGATGTTGTTGTTGTTGTGGTTGTTGTTGTGTGTGTGTGTGTGTTGTTTGTTTGTTTGCTTGCTGAGGGTCCAGAGATCCATTCCCGTTGTGGAAGTATGCAATAATTTACGCCGCAATAACGCATAAATCTGTCAAACTTGCTTAAAAATTAGATAAAGATAAATAAAATGCACGACAAAGGCGCGTTCAAGCGCATCAATCTGATGAGGCAGCGGAGGGGTGCGGTGGCTGGGTAGAGATTGTAAACTCCTAACTGTCGAAGCAAAGGTGAATGAGGAAGGGGGGGGGGGGGGGGTGGGGAGGGGTTGAGGGGGAGGTGTGTGCTAGCAAGCAATGCGTGAACAAAATAAACAAATAAAAGCAAAAGCAAATACAACAACAATATAACAGTAAGCAGCAGTAACAGCAGCAGCAGCAGCAGCGAATGATAAGTGGAAGAAATGGAAGAAGTGGTGGGGCGAGGCTAGGCTATACAGTTGCGGTCAAAATCAAATATATGCCTCATCTGATGGTGCTCATATCGAAATCTCTTGTTTGGGCTTGTTTCAAAATACTAATATTTTCCAACTAGTAAACGTACTAAAATATAGCCAGCCATCATTCTAGTTGTCTTTACTACGACTTTTATAATGATCAATTTCAATAATAATTGAATACAATTTAAAGTTAAGGTCTTTAATTTTACTGTTGTCAAATATTCCCATAGCTATGCAAGCTTTCAATATTTTATTGTCTTCAGTATTGATTCATACTTTTTTTTTAAAACTATATTTTAGGTACGACTATTATTTTGACCGCCACTGTATTTACGTATATATATATATATATGTGTGTGTGTGTGAGTGTGTGCTCAGCAATAAGTAACATCAAGAGGAACATCCCGAGCCGAGCGAGCATCGCACTAAAGACGAAAACGAACTGAATGAAATCGGGAGGGACAATAGAAATATGCGTGGCTATAAAAAATTTAATTTTATTTGTTCGCGTTGAATTTTGTTGTTGTTGTTGTTTTTGTTGCTGCTGCTGCTGCTGCTGTTTCCTTTTGTTGCTGTTGTTGCACCGTTCTTTGCAGTAAACAAATTAAATTATTTGCCGTTAATTGTTTTCTTCTTTCTGGCGCTTTCAGCTTTTAATGAACGGGGCGGTGCGGGGCGGGCAGGGCCTGGTCACTCAAATGCCAGAGTGTGTGGGGGGCGGCGGGGAGGTGGCGGTGTCTGGCTGGGTGTGCGTTAGTCGTCAGCTCATCAAATTGTCTAATTTGTGTTGATTTAAACAGTCGTCCGAGTCGTTGAGTCGCCGCATCGAATCGCCGACTTGTCGACTGATGACCATAAAAAAAACAATAACACAGAATACAAAAAAGAAAAAAAACCGAAGCACAAGATAATAAAAAAAAAACAAATGCTGGGTGGATGCCGCCAAAAGTTTTTGAATGGCTTTTTTATAGGCCCATATTTTCAGTTTCTATGGGCATTTCGAATGGGTTTCCGTGGAATGCCCACAGTTGTCCACATTGCGGTTGAAAGAGTTGCTCAACTTAACTCCAGTCATAAAATCCATACACACACACACACACACACACACACACACACACACACACACACATACACGTACATATTGTATGTTGTTGAGATTTAGGAACAACACGTAGCTTGAGCTAATAACACAGACAAGAAAATTTCAAGAGAATTTATTCAAATGAAATTGCTGTGTCAGACATAAAGTGCCGCATGCCCCTCCCCCATTTGGAAATCAAGCGAGTTTTCTCGGAAAGTTTTTGCCTGCTTTTCCTACTTACGTCAAATAACATTGCTGAATTCTTATAAATTGTAATTTTCATTTTACTGCTGTCATAAGAAACGGGACATTCAATTTACGCTCGAATAGATAACTGTAATATTTTACATTAGGCATTTGACGGGACAAGTCCTGTAAGCGGGATAAACCATCAAAATGTTGCATATTCAATTGAAAACTATTTGGATCTGGATTTGAGTAACTTGCAATATTAAAGTAATGACTTGGAATTTGTATCAAGTTGTCTTTGATTGCAATCTGAATACTACATAAACATCACGAACAGATTTCATGTCACTGCTAAAAAACAAAGCCATAAAACAAAGGAGTAAAAAATGAAGCGAGAGAAATAAAACACAAACATCAAGGCCAAGAACTGTGCCTGTGGGGCAAGAGCATGTCGTGTCCAGGCCTCCCTACGCCTAACATGCCCCCCCCCTCTATCTCCCTCTCTCTCTCCATCTCTCTCTCTCTCTCTCGCTGCTTGTGAACAACTAATTAGTTTTACATTTTTAACTACCGCACGGGCGGTGCAGGGGCGGCGGGCAAGTTTTGATGGAGGGTCGACTCGGTCTCTGACTCGAACTCGCACTCGCACTCGCACTCGAACTAGAACTGGAAACTGAGAATGCGTTTTGGGGCTGGGCCACACGCACGCGCCACATAAAAATCTAGAACTAGGCAACCGAAACAATCACAAAACTGCGTGCAACAACTTTTTTTGCAAGAGCAAAAATACAAATAGAAATAAAAAGAGAAAAAGTAAAAGAAAAAAGAAGAAGAAACAGATAGAGCATAGGCCGCTAAGAGCGCTCTGTCAATCAAGTGCGGCAGACAGTGCTGTGTGGCAGTATGCGTACACCTCGCACAACAATGTTGTTAACTGCAACACGGAAATACGGCCACTAGCCAGAATCACTTGGAGGAATCGAACGAATCGAAACATCCCAAAATTAAAGCTGTTTAGTTAAATTCAACTCAGCGAATAACCAGCTATAACTATCTGATTGGTTGGGCATATAAAGCGTCTACAAGATATATCTATAAAGACGAACTCCAGCTTCTAAGCAGTGTTTGTTACAGTGTAATCTCACATACTAATAGGTGAATATTAATTTATGTACGAAACTACTAAGCCTACTCACGACTCACGACTCACGATTCACGACTCACGATTCACGATATTAAATATTTCTTTGCCTAGAGTTTATAACTAACTTATGCATAATTTGGTGATGGGTAACATTAAGTCGAGCCAATACATATGCCAACTTTGGAGCGCTCTGTATTTGCTGTATTTGTGTTGCTATTGTTGCCACTGCCACGCCGAGGCACACAGCGAACGCACTTGAGCTGAGTTGAGTTGGACGCATTTTAATGTAATTACATTAAATGAAATTACATTAAATAATAAAAGTAACGGCGCAAAGTTGCCAGATGCGAGGCAGGCAGCAACAAAAAAAGAAGACGAGCAGAGAGCAGAAAATGGCCCTCAATTTACCCAAGCGATGATGAACAGAGGAGCGGCGGCGCAGCAGTGGCAACTAGTTGGGGAGAGGCCGGGGGGGGGGGGGGGGAGGGAGGTTGCGTCAACTAGGCGTCATTGCTTTAAGTTGCTTTTTAGCTAATTTGACATTTGAAGTCTAATAAATAAGTTATGACAGCAAAATGTGTGGCAACTAACTGAATTTTGGACTCCAACGGGAAGGGAAACTGTCACGTGGTACGTCTACCTCTCCCTCTCCGTCATCGTCGCCCTCGTCATCTTTGTTTCCGTGATGGACCGTGGACTGTTAATAGCTGTTGACGGCACACGGAATGAGCAGCGTTCGCCTCTTATGGCTCAAGTATTCTCTGCTCGAACTGACTTACGAGCAAAACCATTTTCATCCTAATCTTCATCCTCATCCTCATCCTCATCCTTATCCTCATTTTCATCTCCATCTCCATCATTTGGTGCATCTTCTGCTTCGCCTACGTCTGCTTTCCCTTTCGGGGCATGAGGCATGGGGCATAGCAGATACTGGTTTTGGTAGGCGGCTGCTGCTCGGCAAAGGTGTTGTCATTAAAAAATGATAAATACTTTCAGCACGGAATGAAATGTGCGTCTTCTACTAGCTCCAACTGGGTGTGGCTTGCATTTGGCCTTTTTGGGTATTGACTTTGTGGCTGGCTAAGCGACAACAACACCAACAAATTGTTCTTGCCGTCGCTTGTCCCTGGCCAATAAGCCAAGTTTGCCGAGCAGACTAATCTTGAAATATGATTGGACGCAAGGAGGCAGCACCACCAATGGGACTTGTGCATTGAAGAGAAGCCACCACAATGATGATAATCAGCATATTTATAATAATGATGATGCTCTTCATGATTATGTTGACGACGATGATGATGATGATGATGATGATGATGATGAAATGGCACTGACTTGCAAAAAGCGCAAGACAGTTTATTAAAGTGAATGTGATGAAGTTATCCTTCACACATATACACACTCATACACATCCACACACACCTACACACACCCACACCCACACACACCTACACACATACATAGAGTAACAAGTTAAATATCATAATAAATATATTTCAATTCCAATCCAGAATCAACGTTCGAATTTGAACATGAAATTGTTTCCATTAACCAGATCGGCTCATAGATTCCATATAAATAAATGCATGACTCATTTGGACTCAATTTGAAGCGTGCCCCGAAAACCTTCCTCATCGGGGCGACAGATGGATTTAATTGAGACAAACCAGCATGGAGCATATCAAGATGCCCATCAGCTGGCCCCACAGATACACAGATAGATATCTCCGATTGGCCCGAACAAAAGTATGATTGGAGTCTGTCTCACACATATGGCATAGATGACGATTGCTGTCTGTTGCTGTCCGCTGGTGTTGCTGCTGTTGTTAATGATACATATCAAACGTCATGCTGCGACACATTTGGCCTCTAAGTGGAGCAGACAGCAAAAACAGCAGCAGCAGCAGCAGCAACAAACACATGTAGAGCATGTTGCGCCACACAACGAGCCAAAACGAGCCATTTAAGCCAAACAACAAAGAACTTTGTCTATGCAACGCAGATAGAAAAGCGCCGACGACGACGACGACGACAACGACGACGACCGCCCCAGCAGAGGGAGGGGCAGGTCGGGGCATGCATTGAGGGACTGCAGGCGTTGCATTTACAAGGCATTTGCTTTGAATTACACATGCAGCCAGGCAGCCAGGCAGCCAGGCGGACACCAGCAACACCAGCAACAAGGGACAGTTATTGAAATCTAGCCGAAAAACACGACAAAAAAAAAAAGGAAAAAAAAATTATGATGCTTGCAGCAGATACCCTGTAAAAGCACTTTCATGTGGTTCTTACATTGGGTTGTTTAAAAGTAAATAAATAAATCTTTATAAGAGGACAGAGGTCAGAGGTCAGTTACTGCACGATTTCTATCATATAATCTGAATAAAAGTATGACATAGTTATATATATATATATATATGAGCAGTTTATATCTGAAGCTAACTCTTATCGATGAGATATCAACAGATATCTCCAATCGAACTACATAATCTGCTGTAACTGTAACTGTGCCGCCCTGAAAGTGTATGATAATTGCTACAGGGTATGCAAACAATGGCATTAAATGGCTTACCGGGAAAGAGGCAGAGAGAAAGAGAGCGAGAGCGAGAGCGAGTGAGAGAGAGAGAGAGGGAGAGGGGAGGGACACATGCTCTGTTAGCTATTTTTTTTTTGGAGCAGGGGCTGTGTCGCCTGGGAACGCATGGGAAAACACAGGAAAACACGCAACGCAACACAACACAACGCAGCGAAATGAAAATTGATTTGTTATGAAAGTCGCTTGTCTCTTGTGTTTTGTGTTGCTCTTGTTATTTTCGTTGTTGTTGTTGTTGTTGTTATTGTTGTCGTTGTTGTTGTTGTTCGGTTTGGGTTGATTATGATCAATGCCAGCCCAGGCTGGGCTAGTTAGCTGCCTGGCTAGCTGGCTAGCTGGCTCTGTTAACCCATTTAGCCCATCTATATGCCTTTGGCCATATGCATATCCATATCTATAGCTATGTATTTCCATTTCCATTTCAATAACTGTATTTTTATGTATTTTACGTGCGTATTCTCCCTCTCACTCTCCCGCCCGCCAAACATTTGTGGGTTCGTCGCGCTAATGAACTTAATTGCTTGCAATGGGACTATTAACAGCCAACTACGCGACTCGCACAGAAATGGTTAATGGTTAATGGTTAATGGCAAAATGCTAACCAAATCGTTCACACACTTCAGCTGCAGATGGAACTCATTACTTATTTATTTGTTTTTCCATTCTTTCCTCTTCAAATATGCACATACATATATACCCCTTAGTTACAGTCCAAGTCCAAAACTAAGGGTTTGCTGGGCCTTGATCAAATTCACTTTTAACGTTTGATACGTACTGAGAGTTAAGTGTAAGGATGAGTTGCGACTGCAACTGTTTCTTGTCCTTAATTATGATTATTAATTATTGTTAATTATTCCTAGAGACTAACTAAACACTATTAACCAAGTATTTAGTATCTGTATTAACTGATTACGTGGCAACAGCTGGCTGTGATTGATGGGCAGAGTTTCGAAACTATTTGTTAATGTGCGGGTGCATGTCGCATTGGGAATGCGCGACATGCAGCGAACACATCAACATTCAACATTCAACATTCAACGTTCAACCGCATGCCTTTCAATGAGGGGCGCCACGCATGCGTGCCCCAAGAGAGCAAGCGATTCCAATTGTTTGATTGTGCCTGACTAATTTCGCTTTCGCTATGCGATGTTGCGACGCATTGTTGTTATTGTTGCTTGTTGTTTGTAGCTTCTTTTTGTTGCTGGTTGTTGTTGCTTGTTGTTGTTGCTTCTTTTTGTTGCTGGTTGTTGTTGGCAGTTTCAGTGTAAATGTCTTGTAGTTTGGGGCTATTATGTATAATTTAATGGTCATTAAATGGGTTGGCATAATAGCCAAACAGGAATGGAAACGGGAATAGCAATACACACACACAACACACACAACACATACTTATAGCCATAGCTTTTGTTTGGAATGGTTATGGTAATGGTAATCGTTGGTTCGCTCGCTGGTTCACTGGTTCGTTCCACAAATGGAATCACTTTGTGACGAGTGCAACGAACCACAAAATCAGTTCCCTCTCTGTCGCTCTCCCTCCCTCTCTCTATCTCTCTCTTCTTCTCTCTCTGTTTCAGATGCTATAGCCTCGAAGCAGATGAGTGCAATTCCATTCGAGTCAACTCCAATCAAAGCAAGCCAAATATGCTCTTTTGCTCTATGCTAATTCTGTCCTGCAAAGTGTGCCTCATGTTGCAGGACTCCGAGTTGAGTTCTCTGAGAGCAGCTATAGTCTTAGACCCTTACTAGTTCACTATTATTTAACTCGGACTCTACGATAGGAGTGAAACATAAAGAAGATTCAAGTCAGTTTTCAATGCATATAAGGAACAGATTATGGATTATTTATACAGTTATAGCTGGCAGGCTGAGAAGTCTGACTAGGAAGTCACCTAACTAAAATAGATAGGAATAGGAATCCTTAGTTTCACATCCTAGCAGAATGTGACGCCCTAACCAGGAAAGGATGCAGCATCCTAGGAATTCCAGCATTCGGGCAGGAGCTGGTAGCTGTAAGTTAACGACGATTTTCAAATCAATTGAACCCGTCAGTTTGAACTAAGCCAAATCAAGCTGAGGCGAAGGTCAGCCACAACATCAGACAGACAGACACACACACACACACACACGCACACAATATTGCATTGACAAGCAGCAGATCTGCGATTAGAAGTGCTCCAACCTACGACTGCAGCTGCTCCGCTGTGTGCTGTTCGCTGTTGGAGGCGTCCAGCGAGAGGCTGTAGACAGATCTCGAAATAGACTCGTTACACGTACCTGCAATGAAAAGAAGAAGAAGAAATATAATATAGAATATTAAACAGGGGGCAGATAAGCTGAGGCGGAAATAAGTAATTCGATTTGGGATTGTACAAAGAGCGAACAAATTGAAGCCACTAACAAGTGAGCATCATCAGGAATACGACTGACGAACGATGTGATACTCTGTGATATTGCTGTGAAATGATCTTCGAACTCAACTGAATAATAAACATTTAAATGCAATGATTATTAATAATCATGCGAATGCATAAGGGTGTAATCCCTGACTTCGATGAGGTGGGCTTGTCTCTTGTCTGTTGGCTAACAACCCTTTGGGCTCGCGCCTATGATTAAAGGGTATACATAATCGAAATGCTAAATTGGAAAATAATGTAATCTATGTATGGGCCGGCAAGCGTGCACCATGGACTTGTTGTGTGTAGTGTCTAACATACAATATATATGTACATATTTTCAAAGCTTCTCGATTTTATTTTCAATTTAGTTTTTTGATTTTTTTTTATTTTTTATTTTTTATGGAATTTGTAATCAAAAGACAAACGACCGGACGCCACACAGAGAGATGCGTGTGTGTGTGTGTGTGTGTGTGTGTGTATGTAGGTCATCTATGACGGACATATCGTAACCGTAAACGTAATCCGTATCGCAGGGTTCAAAAGGTTCACGCGGCATCGTCACGCTATGCCCCAGCACACGCACACACACACACACACACACACATGGACTTATGAAAGGCGTCCAGCTGGTATACGCCCACAATATGAGAGGCCAGCAACTGAGCCAACGACGTTTAAGCCATACCCTCGCCAGCCACAAGATGAGCTGCTGCGCTCTGCATATGCCTAAATTTAAACTACGCCCAACTAAATTTGCCCTGGCCCGTCAATTGCTACTCTTCATCGATTTATAAGCTATATATATATATATATATATATATATATATATGTATATTCCATGTTCCTCGCATCAACAATTGAGCTTGTTTGCTGTCTTGGCAGTTTCTTTTCATTTTTGCACTTTTCTACAACACTCTCATTAATAAGCTGTCGCTATCGATAGCCCAAGTGGCGAGTATTACTTGCACTAGATGGAGACATTGGATATAATTAGAAACCCATAATATATATATATATATTATCTTTAATAACTAACTTTCGTCTATACACTAGAACAATTTCGCTTCGATTATTTTTAAAGGTTAGCCATGTCTGCAATGTTGCTTTGTTGCTTTGTTGTCTTGTTGCTTTGTGTGTTAGTTTGTGTGTGGACATGAAACCTCAGCCTGAGCTGGCCCCAGACCCAGTTCCCGGCTGATTCAACTGTATTATACTGTATCTGTCTGTTCATATTGGTAGTGGTAACTGGGTAACCGTATCGTGTTACATTGGTGCAGTGAAGTGGCCTTCCTGTTCTGACCTTAGACAAGACGGCGCGACCAGCAACTGCCAATTACGCAATATAAAATGCTAAATTAATAAACAAAAAACGAAAAGGGAACAAAAATAACAACAGCAACAACAAAAGCAACAGTAAAAGCCAATTAAAACACAAAAACAACAACAAGAATCACGTTATTTACGTTCGGCCGAATTCAAAACGTGCTTCGAAATAGCTACAAAAGTAAGAATAGGAGAGTAAGAGTCGAAAGTGCTCGAATAATAATAATAATAATAATAATAATAATAATAATAATAATAATAATATGTAACTAATCAGAGATACTTGAATCACTTTGAGTCTCAGTATTTGCCGAGTACTCGATTTGAGCTTCATTTGCGTGTTTTATGGCCACACAGATCCTTAGTTCAGGTGGTTCATGGCTGACTTGGCTCATGAATAAATGGGTATTTGGGGGCACACTTTCCTTCATATCGCTGCACACTTGATTATACCCATTGTGGCACTTTTACAGCCACAGGGTAGAAAAAGGAAATTTTAATTTTCTGTGAAAATTGCCGGCTATAAATTACATATTGCCCAGCCGCGCCGCGACGGTCAGAAAACATAAAACATTTCTGTGTAGTGTCGTGTAAATGATCGAATCCCAAACCCCAAACCCACCCACCCACCCACCAACACCTCCTCCTCATCCGCACTGGCCATTAGATGAATGAATGAGCGGGGCCATTGTGAGTGTGAGTGAATGAATGAGTACTCGTTCTATGTCAGCGGCTGCCTGACCTTGTCATAAACAAAATTGAAATATCGCCAGCACAGCAACAATAATCAACTATCGAGAAGCAATCGAAGTAAATATTTTTTAGTCGCGTCGCTTTTTGGATCCATTGAATATATATTGAAGGGTTCCCAAATGGAGAAGCTGAAATGGATTGTAATGGCTCCAGCGAAACTGAAGTTTGTCATAGAAATGATGCTAAGACGAACTTGAATTCAATTTGCAATTGTAGACAAAATGCATTTCTGATTTGTGTGCTTCAATTTGAGGCAATGAGTTGTGGCAACTAATGAATCTACTTTGTTATTCTGCTAGCATATTAAATACATAGCTTAAGTGATTGATAGTCGTGGCTGATGAAAGTCATATGAATTTATTTCACATTAGTACGCGGACGGAGCTGGCTCGCATTGTTGGCATTCCAAATGCGATTTGATTAATGATAACATTTATTTATTTGCTACTTATGACGCATTAATTGCACAATGGGTACGGCCGGGCACACTCATGAGTACACTCAGGGGTGATTCGATCGTTTCCAGTAATTGCCACACACTGATAACAGCCTCGGGTAAATATCAAATGAGGCACTTTCAAAAATTCATACGATAGCCAATAACAGCCAGAACAAAGTCAAATCGAGTGGCTGTGTGGCAAGTGTGTTCCCTCGGGTGTGTCTTTGGGGCAAGAAATCGCAACAAGTCACACAGCGTTGCCTCATAATAACAGAAAATGAAACTAAAAAAAAGGGGAACGACAAAAAAGCGCAGCTGCTGCTCCCCTTGAGAAAGAAGGCAATGAGCTCAAGAGATTTAAGAGAGAGAGAGAGAGAGCGAGAGCGAGAGAGAGCGAGAGAGAGAGAGAGACTCACTCGTACGCCCACACAATTAACACTTTGGTTGACGGGTAAATAAATATTTAGCATGTGAATACAAAAGCTGCTAGCTGGCCGTCGAAGCTGGCAAACAATATTTATAACAAGCTAGAAATAATAGTGGAACTTGATGTGGCAACAATGGCAAATGCTTGCAACACATTCACACACATGCCCCACTTACAGCATGGCTCATTGTTGTTGTTGCAGCAACGCCTTCGCCTTGCATAGTCTAATCAATGATTACTATGCCCCTTGGCCTGGTCTTCTTCTACTTGGGCGCCCAATCAACGACGCTGGCAGCCAACCAAGCGACAAACCATGCAACTGACACACACACACACACACACAGCAATGCATGTAGCATATAAATGAATAGGCGGCATGTTAAAATTGTAGCAGCAAATGGGATTATCTGTAGCTGATCGCAACTAAAATACCCTGTCTGAATATATATCAGCTCAGATAAGTATTGCATATGAATACATATGAATATATATGAATACATATGAATATATATGAATGTATATGAATATATATGAATACATATGAATATATATGAATATATATGAATATATATGAATATATATATGTATATATATGAGTATAAGCCTAATATTTGACTGCGCAACTCAACTCACAGGTATGTGAAGTCTATGCAAAAATCAGTCTCAAAGTCGAATTGTGAACAATGTAATTATTCTCACGATTATACGTACATATATAAAATAGAGATAATAATACTAGAGATAAACGATATTTGGCATCAAGTTGGGAAATCATCATAAATATAGATTGGTTTCGTATTATCAACAGCAGCTCGGCCAGATTTAATCAAGCGAACAGTTCACTTGGGTCAAAGGCTCAATTTCAATTTCCATTTCCATTTCAATTTCAATTTCAGTTAGCCAATTGTTCGAATGCCCGCTGGGCAATGCGTGTAACATGGCTAGAAAGTTGGCAAAGTCGCACAACACAGTTGATTAAGCCAAGGTTTGCTTTTGCCAATGTCAGAGAAACAGAAACCGAAACAGAAGAAGAAGAAGAAGAAGTCGAGTCTCCTTGTTGAGTCAAATAAATGGAAGGGCGACCCGAGGAAGACATCATCCTCTGTCAAGCCACACACACACGCACACACACACGCGTACACACACGCACACACACACGCGTACACACACGCATACACACACGCACACAACTCACGTCAAGAAACTGTAACCAAATGAACCGAACTGAACTGAACCGCATCGCATTGCACCGAACCAAACCGAACCGCGCCACATGCGTTGCACAAGTTGATGGAATTTTCTTTATTTTCCGCTTTTCCTTTCTTTGCTCCGCTCTGCTCTGCTTTGCGCTTACTCATATTTATATATGTATATTAATATTATTTTTCGTTTTCCCTTTTTTTTGGGTCTGTCAGTGGCAGTTGCTGTGCCAGTTTCGATTTGCCTCTTACAATCTTTGCCGCAAATATTTCCTTTGTCCGGAACGAAGCAGTCAGCATTGGTTGGGTGCACTGCAACTGGTGCAAGATCAGCACATCCTCATTAGCCAGTGCAGCTGAAGATGGCCAGCAGACCGAAATTTGATTTATGATATCATTTGACTCAATTCGTTACTTATTAAGTATTGGTGGAGCTTGATTGGGTTTTATCTGGGTTTTCCCCAATCCAAATTGTTGTATTTTCTTGTGTCGACTGACTTTAGCTGACAAGATAAACGATCCGCAATAGCTCTGCTCAGCTGCGTCCTATCTTGATGGGTGTGTGGAGTGTGGAGTGCAAAGCTTACAAAATTAATCAAAGCACTTTGCTTAAGAGCAGAAGCCAGTGTGCTGTGCAAAGCTGCTGAGTGGACAAGAAAGCTGCTTAAAGTGAGCAGCAGCAACATGATTCGGAGTGTCTGATTTGCGACAATAGAAAGTGGGAGCAACTTGTGGCAGCAACAGTGTTGATAAGTGGCATTTAGACAGCAGCTGATGGACGCCAGCGAATGAATTTTCCCACTCCTTTCCCTCTCGCTTACTCTTGCTGCTGTTGCATGCCTCAAATGCTGTGCGCCTCAATGCCATTTGCCCCAGATTCGAACAGCAAATGTTCACACAGCACGATAAGATGAAAAAAAATGGGATCTTGGGAAAAGGCTCAGCGAAGGTGTGCTTTTCACGTGTTTGTCTTCAGATTTTCAAGTTTAATGCGTGAGTCTCTCTCTCTCTCTCTCTCTCTCTCTCTCTGCGTGTGTGTGTGATTATGCAAAGTGAGTTGAAAAAGGATTGCAAACGAATTTGTTATGCGCATTTTGATGTCATTATCCTTAAAAGTCATTGGCCTCATCCTCCCGCTCCTGCTCCTGCTGCTCCTTCTCGTTGGTTGTTGGTTGCCATCATCATCACCCCGATTATATCCAGCTGCTATACTTAGTGAGTAAATCGGGCCGACATCAGGTTAGACTCGCTCATACATACAATATAAACGAGCGTCTGATTATGCAAATCTATTTATATGCCAACTACTTATGTGGCTTTGTTGGGCGCCGACCCGGTTACCGAATGAGTTACTCACTGACTGAGTCAGCGAAAGAGAGAGTGAGTGAAAGAGGGAGAGAGAGAGTGTGTGAGAGAGAGAGAGAGAGAGAGGGAGACTGAGACTGAGACCCTCCACAAAATACGAGTTGTTTAGGCAATTAATTTTGAAGCTTTGCAGATTGACTGGGGCGACGTTGCGTCGTCGTCCTTTTTGCGATACTCTGTTGTCGGCTGCTGTTGTTGTGATTACCAGCGTCTAAGTTGGGGTTAAGCATGGGTCATAGTTCATTGTGCCTTGTTCCTTTTGTTATTGTTTCACACTAGCGTACAGGATTACGTGTGTCAGATGTGTGTGCTCTGCACAGAGAGAGACCCGTCTTGGCCCCACCCCTCTCCCCAGACACTTAACACCCCAAAGAGCATTTGTCTGTCTGTCCGTTGGTGTCAATAAAAGGACACAGCATTGCCAGCTTATAGACTTAATAGTCACACACACACACGCACACACACGCACACATTGTTTGGCAGCAGGCTTTAAAGTTCTCTCGTCATTATTAATAGCTCAATAATTGCTGATGAGCTGAGTCTGTAAAGTTGACTTATTGGTTTCTCTATTGCTTGTCTTCTGTGTGGTCTTCTCTAGTTACTCGTTATTATTACTGCTACTCGCTGAGTGATTTGACGTTAACTTCAACACTGTTTCTTCAATAGTAACTCTTCTCAAATTTATTAGTTTGGCTTGACTTATTCTCAACGAACACACTCGCCACACAGTACTCGTTGCTGGTTTGAGTATCAAGCTAAGCTGTCACAGCTGACATACATTTAGTCTCGCCTTTTCTACTCTGCACTCATTTACTTACTCGTTACAATAAAAGGTTCATTAGTTGTACGCCTACTCATTCACTTCTATAATCACTCGTTATTTTGTCATTACATTAATCGTTACATCTTGTCCACTCACGACTAGTTGCCCATCATTGGTTTATGTTCAGTTCAGTTGTCTGTTTCTGTTGTCATTTGTGAACTCGCTGAAATTGTGCCACCAGTTGCAAGCAGGCCCCATCGGGTAATCCCCTAGCTCGATGCCAGGACTCGCTAGCTATTTCAGCTATATTTAGCTGAATGAGTTTGTTTACCACCTCGTCTCAGCTTGGGTTGAGTTCGTCTGAATTTTCGCAGCACTTTGCAATGTTTATTTTGCACGCTTGCCTCAGCATTGCGAATTCTGAGAGAGCAGAGACATTGCCTTGGCTTGTTTCTTGTTTTCTGTCACTTTTGTTTGTTTGTTTTTGTTTTTCGTTTGTTTTTTTTTTCTGTTTTTGTTTCTCTTTTCTGGTCTGAACTATTTATAGACGCGGCTAATGAGGCTCGGCGAGAAGCGCAACTATTTAAGCTGCTTGGCTAAGAAATGACAGCGTCAAAGAGAGCGGAAGTAAATATTACAACTGTGTGTGTGTGTGTGTGTGTGTGGGTGTGTGTGTTGGTGCGGGTGCGGATGTGTGGCTATGTGTGCGTTAGCATTTCTCAACCGGAAATGCTCTTATTGTATCATGACAGTTGGCATATCAAATGTGCAAGGCCAGACATCGGATCTACTACTGCTGCTACTACTACACACACACACACACACACACACGTATATACACACATTTGTAGAGTCTGGTCTGAGTCTGAGAATGATTATTAGTTGCGTGTTAAATGTCAATTGTCATAATTAAATGTGACATCCCCATAAAGCCAGGCCAGCATTTGGAAATTAGAAAAAGCTTTTAGCAAAGCTGAAAGGCAAAAAAAAAAAAAAAAAAAAATAGAGAAGAAAACAAAAAACAGGAAAAAATACATGACAATTCCCATAGAGTCCATCCGTCCGTCCATCCGTCCGTCTGTCTGTTCGTCTGCCTGTTCGTCTGTCCGTCTGCCTGTCTGTCTGTCTGTCTGTTTGCCCTAGTTCAGTTTAGTTACGTTATGTGAATGCGAATGTGATACGCAACTTTTATATCTCATCTAAAGCGGGCTGCTAATTGTATCGGCCTTTGGTAAACGCTTCGATTTACGTTGGACCCCAACCCCAGCAGTCTCCCCTAAACCACTCCACCCCACCACTCTCCCCATCGCCGCCTGTTCATCCTCATCCATTTTGATTAGGTTCACTCTCGTATATAGATATATATATATATGTGGCCATATCAATTTCTTAACTTTGTTCTACTTGCTGAATGCTTTCCCATTTAACTGTAATTATTTCTATTTTTGTTTTTTTTGGTACATATATATTTTTATCAGAATTAATTAATCTGTTTAATGGCTGGCTCGATTGATTGGCCAGCTCATTGGCTCAATGGCTCAACGATTCAGGGACTCAACGCTGTAGCCCAAGTATCAATTGGATATCTCGCACACGCCGAAGGCAAGTCGAGCGCATGCATAATGCCATCAATCAAATGCAATTATAAACTCTCTCCAAGTGTTCTCTGGGGACTCTCGATGGCTAAGCCACACGCATACGCGCCGCCAATTGTTGCAAGTTGATTGTGTAATTACCATTCTAGCTAGTTAGTCTGTGGGCTCCTCTGTCTGCCAGGCATAACACCTCTGTTGAATGAATAGTTGATGCCCATTGTATGGCCATAAAGCGCATAAGTGTTGACAAGCAGCTCTCGCAAGTAACGAGTGTCATTATTCTAAGCTACTCGTTAGCTTAAGCGAACTCGCTACATACTTCATCGATAGCTTTACACTACTCAGAGAATTGCATAAAAAGGCGCAACAAGTGAAACTTAACGAGTTGCATTTTCTTTTAATTATTACCAAAATACAAACAAAGGTGTTCATTTTGCGGACCATCCACCCACGCAGACCAAAGCTGATCATTTCAAGCACTCTTTGCAGCTGCAACCTTTTGCTGCATCTCAAATTTGCTTAGATATGCAAAATGCTGCGAGCACTAATACCATTTGAATGTCGTATTTATTTTCATATCCAACACTGACCCAATTCAACAACAAGTTGAGAACGTGACTAAGCAAAAGATTACACAGTATATATATATATATATATATGTATATATGTATATGTGCTTCAAACTATGCTGTTGTTGTTCCAATTCCAATTCTGATTGCCTCTTTGTTTGCAGTGTGTCAAATAGAATAACAACTGCGTTGCGTAAAATTGCATAGATAGTCTCTGTCTCTAAACATTTTCCAATTTACAAATATTTAGCAATTTAAGAGCTAAACACAAAAAAAGCCAAAGACACACACACAAACACACACACACACAGATTGAGAGTGGGAGAGTGAGAGAGAGGGAAGACTTGGCCAACTATATATTTTAGTTCTATTCGTAGTAAAAGTTTCTAATTAAAAAACCCAAAAAATGCCTTTAGCAAAGCCATGCATTTGGGCCTTCTCTCCCTCTCTCCCCCTCTCTCTCTTTCTCTCTATCTTTCTCTTTCTCTCTCTCTGTGTATGTTTGTTTGTGTGGTTGGCTGGTTTTTGTTTTCGGTTATTAAAATGATAATAACCTCAAAATCAACATGGCCTCGTACCAAAGCCCCCGCAACCAGCATACTTATGCTCGGCTCCTCATGGCCATGCGTAGAAAGTCCTTTCATGCCATGTTTGTCATTTATTTGTTTGTTTGCCGCACTGTTTCTCTCTCTCTCTCTCTCGCTATATATATATATATATATATATATATATATATATATATGTATTTATATATATGTACTTGTTCGCAGTTCTTTCTTTTTGTGCAGCTCAACGCATTCAAAGGGAACCAAAGTTGGAGAAGAAGCAGCAACGCCAGCAGAATGAGTACAGCGAAATTTGCATAAATAATAAATGCAGAGGCAAAAAGCAGCAGCAGCAGCAGCAGCAGCCAAAAACTCGGCAAACCTCTGTCGAAAACCCTTAATCAAAAGTTTAAACAATATAAAATATGAAAAATACTTGAGCGAGTAGCGAGTAAGCAGCGCCGGCAGGGGGCAATCCCCAAAATCCACACACACACACACACACTCACAAAAAGCACAAGCAAAAAACTAAGGGACAGCAAAGAAAAGATAAGAAAACGCAAATGAAAACTAGACAGCAAATCCGTTCCGCACACAGATATCACAATAATATGTATATATATACATATATATGGCTGGCATCCTGTTGACCGCTTGGACAACGTGTTTCCAGCTGCGTTTTTAGAGTCGCAGCCGCATCTCTGACTGGCATTCTCTGCTCACATTTTGAGGCATGCCTCAGCCACTGCTCCTGCATTCGGTGGCTAATGCAAAGAGCCTTCAAATTGTATTTAGGTTTTACGTTTTACGTTTCATCTTCTTCTTTAACGCCCCCCCCCCCCCCCTTCTCGACGCAGCCGTTCGTCCTTTGTGTACCTCTGAGTGTCTGTCCGAGCAGCAGTCGCTTAGTTTCATTTTCATTTCCATTTTCATTTTCATTTTATCTGGCTGTAAGCTGGCAAATGCCTAATACGTGCCTTAAACCAGCAAATCAACATTGCCTTTGACGAAACCGCATCGTTCTCTGTCAATTTACATGAACAGTGCGATTACTCTTCTCCCTTTCTCACTCTGTCTCTCTCTATCTCTCTCTCTCTCTGTCTCTCTCTCTCTCTCCGTCCCTCTTTATGCTGTGAGCTTGTTTAATATGCGATTCGTTACTTTTAAATGTTAACTTACTTTACTCGTTGCTCGTTGCTCGTTGAGTGGCCAGCCTGCCAATTTATATGAACAGTGCAATTACTCTTCTTACTTGCTCTCTCTCTCTCTCTCTCTCTCTCTTTATGCTGTGAGCTTGTTTAATATGCGATTCGTTACTTTCAAATGTTAACCTACTCTACTCGTTACTCGTTGCTACTCATTACTCGTTGCTCGTTGAGTGGCCAGCCTGCCAATTTATATGAACAGTGCGATTACTCTTGTGACTCGCTCTCTCTCTCTCTCTCTCTAGTGAGTTTATTTAATATGCAATTCGTTGCTTTATAATGTTTAGTCATGCTACTCGTTACTCGTTGTTGCTCAATTAGCTATTTAGATGAGTAGTGGGATTACTGCACTAGGCATCTCTTCATTGATGCTCTTATTTGTTAGCTTGCTAATAATCCCAACTTTTTGTAAATCTGATCCAATTTGGTACTTTGCTATTTGCATTTGTGTTTATCTGCTGCGTAAATTGTTAAGGCCTCTTTTGACTTTTCAGATTTTTGGCAACACTGTGCATTTTTAATGGGGATTTGTGCAAACCGTAAACGTTGCAAACGCAAACGCAAACTTCTCCATGAAATATGCAAGAAATTTACTAATGGATAACCCAAGTCTGTGCGACAACGTCGACAATTGTGGACTATCTTTCCAGCTACTCTTACTATCCTTGTGGCTGTGGCTCTTGCTGTTGCCAGTGGCCAGTAAAAGAGCAATAAGGGAATTTATGCTGCCAGTTAAACACACACACACACACACAGAGACAGTCAGATGGTATCCAGGCGTGTATCCAAGAGATAGGAGCTGTTGTATCTGTTCGAGCTGAATATATTTTCCATAACATTTTGCATTTGCTTGTTTATGGTCAGTCACATGGAGATTTTTGTCACTTCTGACACACAAACACAGACAGTCAGCAAACAACGAGTGTGAGTGCGAGTGTGAGTGTGAGTGTGAGTACTCGTTGGCGTACATTAAAGTGCTTTGGCCAGACAAACAGATACAGTTACAGTTGAGCTGTTAGTCACACATGCCGCACTGCGATCACAGAAGCAATATGCTCCATTTATGGCCAAACCTCAAGAATTTTATATGCAACTGCTCGCATATACCCTGTGGCCATAAAGTACACTCAAAGGGTATATCCTTACAGAGCATAAATCTGGCTAACTTTTAAGTTGACTTATTTCAGCTTGCATTGAATTCATTTCTTTATACTTTTAATAATAATAATTGGAAATATAAACAGTTGAAAACGCTGAACAGATCTGAACAGTCGAGCTTAAGAAAGAAAAGAAGTTGCCGCAAACATGTTGTACCACACAACACTCTCTCTAACTCTGTGTGTGTGTGTGTGTTGTGCGGGCGAACTGTGGTCATGTCCAGGACACATGCTTGTCTCGATGTCATCATCCTGGCGCTGTGCCTCTGCCTTTTGACAGCACATGCACTCGGCACTGTTGTATATCTCTTAGATACACGCTCATCTGCTCAACTGCTCAACTGCTCATCTGCTCAGCTGCTCAACTGCTCATCTGCTCAGCTGCTCAACTGCTCATCTGCTCTGCTGCTCATCCAACTGCCGTCCACGGCAGGGTGTAGTTATTTGTAGGTAGATAGATAGGTGGGGGTTTTGGGTTTGGGGCTTGGGGCTTGGCCCAGTGACAGCCATGATGTATGGTTTTTATAATATTTTGTGTCACATCAACATCAGCATCAACATCAACATGCAACATGAACAGCGAACAGCGAACAATGAACAATGGACACATGAATATTTAACTCGAATTGTGACAGTAGCCCTTTGGGCCATTCGCTTGACGGATGACACGGCCCTTGACCATAAATTAAATTTTGATTTTCAAATGGGATTTGGTCAAAACAAAAACGATATCAGCCAACCCACACAATGTGCGGCATGAAGGAACGCATGAATTGTATATTGGACATGGATTAAAAGTTTTTGTGATTTAGGGAATTACCTATTGGCCTTTTCTCTTTCAAAAGCTTACCCATTTTAAGCCGCATTCCGTAGACTTCTTGACGTCTTTGCTCAAGTCATGAATAATAGCTGACTTCTGTGAACTCATTTCAATATCTTGATTTTTCAAATGGCAGTTGTGACTCAATTATTTAGAAACAGCTTTGACATATTCATGCATATACATATATATACATATATACATATATATACATATATATACATATATATACATATGTATATATGTATGTGTCGTTGAACGAATGTCCAACAACTCAGTTTCGTAGTTTGTTGAATTTTACGTTGGGTTGACAGCAATTTGAGGGCTTAAAATCACAAGCATAGAAATGCGGGCATTAAGTGGTTTTAAGCGCCACATTCGCTGCTGCTTAATGGGCAATCAGGCAACATTTCCTACCAACTTGCCACATCCGCAGCCGCAGCAGCAGCAGCAGCCGCCGCAGACGAAGCCACACCATATTTATGACGCCTGTTTGTGCTCATCTCCGCCCTCTGTCTGTCCCTGTGCCTGGTCTCTCTCTCTCCCTCCCCTCTCTCCATCCCCTCTCTCCTCCCCTCTCTCTCTCTCTCTCTCTCTCTTTCTCGTTAGGTCTTAACGCACCCAGTTGCCAACAAGTTTGGCTAATTAGCTGCGCTTGAAGCTCCGCAGTTTAACGGATTTGATACGAGCAACTTGCCGCTGACCTACATATGGTCAAAGTACACATGGCTACTCTGCGTACTTGCAACTTGAAGTGCGCTACAGCACTTTATGTGAAGGAGGCCACTACCAGCAGCAAAAGGGGAGGGGGGGAGGGGGTGCTCTTGCAGCTGGAGCAAAAGTTTTATTCAATGCCAAATGTGTGCAGCAACTGTGTGGCAATAGGAAGTACCGGAAATTAGTGAGTACTACAAAAGCTGGATAAACAGACGCTAGAGAGAGAGAGAGAGAGACATACAGAGAGAGGGAGAGAGAGAGAGAGAGGGAGGGGTGCAGTGTAGCAATCAGTGGAGAGGCAACCACAGTCAACTGCTGATTGGGCGCGTGCCTCTTATTAACAGATTCAACACGCTGCTTGCTGCCCACATGGCAACACGCTCGCCAAAAACAAAAACAAATACAAGCTCCCTCACACACACACACACACACACACTCCCCCACACACACACACACATTTCAGCGTGTAATAAAAAAAATAAAACAAAAACAAAATTGGTAACATTTTTTGGGTGTTGCTGTTGAATTCATGTATGACAACAAACTTACACAAGCGACACCAAAATAAAGCAAACAGAGACAGAGGCAGGGAGAGGGAGAGAGAGAGGGAGAGAGAGAGAGAGTGGGAGGGAAGAAAGTGCAAACATAAAATTGCTAATTTGAATAAGTCACGTGACACTCTGCAACGTTAATCTTGACAAGAGGGGCAAGTTGGAGGAGCGCAAACTGGGAATACAAATTGAAGATGCGATAGTCCAAAGGCACGAATATATATATATATATATATATATATATATATGTGCATATATATAGATGTATAAATATTTGGGCATTTGGAAAGTGCTGTGGCAAATGAGTGCGTTGCATCAGCATACCCGACGCGATAGCTAATAGTCAAAGAAATGAGTTTCAAAAGTTGGAGTTGAGTTGCCGCCGTTGCAGCTCAGTTGCAAGTCAATTGAAGCGTTTCAGCTCAAGAAAAAAAAAACAAATTGAAGGGGTATCTCCACGTCGAGCATGATTGCTTGCTGTTGGCTTTTAATCTGTTATTTATTTGCACTTTCAGAGCTCAATCATAAATGCAACGAACGGGCGAATAACGATTGCGGGATTCCGCTGCTTGCCACCCGCCAGTGAGACGGAGACAGAGAGGGAGAGAGAGGGACAGAGAGGGAGAGGGAGCGAGAGGGAGAAGATGTGTGTGTGCAACGAGAGTGAAATGGCAGTTGACGCTGAAAGTGACGCCCGCTGTCACTTTCCATGCAATAACAACAATTAAAAACTGCAAATTGCTGTCAACTTTTATGTAGTAAATGAAATGTGTACATGTGTGTGTGTGTGTGCTGGTGTGTGTGTGCTGGTGTGTGTGTGTGTAAATTGCATTGTTCTTCATGCAGCTTTGTTTCGTTTTCATTCCCAACTATTCGCAGTCGTTGCTGTCGAATTAAATTGCTGTTTTATTTTTCATTCTGCTCAATCGTTCAGTTTTTTCTCCATTATCTTGACTGTCACATGCAAAGTGCAAATGGCAATGGGAATACGGAATATGTATAGATATATGCATATATATAGATATATGCATATATATAGATATATGCATATATATAGATATATGCATATATATAGATATATGCATATATATAGATATATGCATATATATAGATATATGCATATATATAGATATATGCATATATATAGATATATCTGGTTAGCTATGCAAAGGCAGTGGGTCGTTTGCTCGCTGCTCTGTGGCAATATTTTTGGTTCACACGATTCTATTGACGTATGCCAAATATTTACAACCAATATTTGTGTGTGTAGTTTGGGTAGAGTGTGTATAGGTAATGTGTGCACAACAAATTACGGAGAAACGCAAGTTAAATGCTAAAAAACAAGTCGGGAGACAGCATTGATTTCACAGCTTCAAATCGACTTAAAGATGGCTTCATCTAAGATGTTTCAGTCAGTCAGAAGATGCGCAAAAGTGGCGAAGTTCTTCATTGCACCAATTTGTGAATAATTTGAATAGCCGTTACTCGCTCAGATTTGAGTACTCGCTGTATTTGAAGGGTAGCTGTGACACTCGTCACTACTATTTGAAAAACTACACACATTCTAGTACTGAGTGCGCTGCTCATTGCCCAAGTTGTTATCTATTCAAATGGATTAGCATATTTCGATATGCACACACGCACTAGAACAAGAATATATATATATATATATATATATATACATATATATATAGCTTATATATACCAGTGTGCAGCTATCTTCAGCTCTAATTTATCATATTTAAGTATTTTACTTTTAGTAACTTCACTCGAGACAAGTTTGTCAGTCATGTGTGTGTGTGTGCGTGTGTGTGTGTGTGTCTGGGTGTGTGTGTGTGTGTCTGGGTGTGTGTCTTCGGCTGACATTTAAATGTTAGTCGCATTTCTTTTTGGGTTTCATATCGTGCTGGGCATGCTTCATGCTTTATGTCGGCCTTTTGGACGAGCCTTTGCTTTTATCAACGTATTTAGTCGAGTGTTTGCATTTCCTAATTAATTACACTGCGTGACTTTCTTACTTAGCGACCACTTACATACATACATATATTCATATATGTGTGTACGTATACATATTTGGATACTTATGCATATATTATATTTCACGGAGCCTCTCTAGACTGTGCTACATTAACCTAAAACGACGCACCCAACTTTCGCGTCTGTCTCTCTCGCTCGTTTACTCGTTGCCCGCTCTCGCTTCTTGCTCTCGTTGCTTTACACATTGTTGTTGCCGCCGGGGCAGTTTGTCAATTTTGCTACTTACAACACCCACCGCGCAAGTGGCTTGTGTGTGTGTGTGGACAACATTTTAATGCTTGCTAACATGACTTCTGCTTCTCCTTCTTCATCTACTACAGCTATGCACATGAGACAATACATACTAACACATACATATATATACACATATATATATCTTCTTCCTTTTGCTCCTTTTCCAGCTCCCCTTGACCTAGTGGCACCTCCGTGCACCGTCTGGCGTCTTCTATTTTTCATAAATTAAATTTTGTGGGAACAATATTTTTCAGTTTTTAAGCGCAGCCACGAGCCTTTCACCCGAGAACAATATACATATGGCTGTGTGTGTGTGCGTGTGTGTGTATGTGTGAGTGTGTATGTAAGTGTGTTAAGGTTGCCTGGCTGCTTGGCTGCAGCTCCAACACGACTCTTGCTTTGCGAACAGACTGTTAAGTGGTTTTTTGATTAGACCCTAGTCCAAAGATTTACGCGCTTCGCCTCGTGGGTGATAAAAACTTTGGAGCAGAGTATTTCAAGTATTTCAGCCATAAGGAGTTGGTCATAAGTGTCTTAACAATGAGTTAGTGCAGCGACTAGTTCGAAGTGAAAAGTTAAACACATTCTATATTCAAAAGTGTAGAGTGAAGCTGAGCTGAACCTTGAGTCTGAGCTGACGCCAGCACTAATAGGAATATAGGAATATGGGAATTTAGTTGTACAGTTATATAGTTCATGCAACGATCACGTAAATATGGGCAAATTTCAATTGATGACTTCGATGCTGCAACTGCAACAGTTCGAAATGAAGTGTTTCAATTTGGAATTTCACTTACAGATAATGTTGATGATGATGGGGAGAGAACTACAAATAAAATTGAATGA
The DNA here is from genome assembly GCA_035043855.1 of Drosophila percnosoma. Classification (NCBI taxonomy): domain Eukaryota; kingdom Metazoa; phylum Arthropoda; class Insecta; order Diptera; family Drosophilidae; genus Drosophila; species Drosophila percnosoma. The sequence goes on from JAWNMQ010000233.1 coordinate 584,094, forward strand.
CTCAACTTGATGAGACCCAAAGTGGTGTGCGTGTGTGTGCGTGTGTGATACTTTCCCATGATCTGATCACAGTGTCAAATATCCCATGACCTAACATTCTTTTGGGTCTCACAACTGTTGGCTGTGGCAGATGACTCAGAATCAATTGAAGTTTCACGCACAGCTTGTCGAAAATTGTAAATGTCATTCTTGGGAAGTTGACTCTCGAGTTATATATATATATATATATATCAATTCTTCAGCTGTCAGACTATCGGTGGAGGGGGAGCTCTGCTCTGCTCCGCTCCATTGTGTGTTTTTTCACGTTGTTTTTCTAATGGCCTTGACAACTTGTCGCAAGTTGTAATTTTGATGCTTGATACATAAGGAGCGAGCGTGTTGCTTGCATATTATATAGCTGATTCATGGCCACAATGACTCATGTTAAAATCAAGTTGCAAGCCGCACGTAACAAGCAGCGAACAACAACAACAACAACAAGCGGAAAATGCTGCCAACAATGGGAGAGGGAAAACAATAATTTCAATTTTTCACGCGCATTTTCGACAATGTCGGAAATAACTTACAAGTTGACAAACATATTTCATTCCAACCCCACCCACCAACCCACCCCCGCCCCCCAACAAAGGAGACGCCAGCGTCTCAAACATGCCCCCTCTGCCGTACCACCGACTGTTCCCGGCTGCGTCTCACAATATACTTAAGTGCCAGAGATATGTTATTTTGTCTTAAGGCAGCCGCCTTGAATGATGATGTGGGCCGTCAGTCGTCGGTTAGTCAGTCAGCGAGACAATTAGACTCCCCCCCCACCACCACCATTCCGTCCCGCTGCCCCATCCCCACCCGCTTTCAATGCCATGGGAATGCCATCAGCGGAGCACAGAAGTGAGCTGTCAAACTGAGACCCGAGTGGCTTGCTTATGGATGCAACTGATGGATGCAAGTACTTTTAAGCAGCACAACTACAACTTAAGTGTGATCCAACTAACTTTAAGCTAACTTTGAGCTAACTTTAAGCTAACTTTAAGCTAACTTTGAGCTAACTTTAATCGCAATGCATATATTATTTGTGTGCAGAGTATGCATAAAAAGCGAAGAGCTTTTTCAGCTTTTTCTCAACATATTCAAAGCTATTTCATTCGCAGACTTTTCATTTGCTCAAGTAGCAGTCAACAGAAATAATAATTTAATATTAATAATATTATATTAATAACAATAACATAATAATAATAATAAATGATTGGTTATCCAGCAAATGCTTAGCTCACCTTCAATTTTATCCCTCTCCATTTTTCCCATAGTTCAACTTAATTCATTTTTTTTTCAGACTTCCTTTATTAATTTCAATTACATCAACATGTTCAAACTTTTCTCATTATGTTGACACACACACACACACATACACACACGCTGGCCCTGAAGGCAAGTTCTAGTTCATAATTCGATGCGACAGCCAATTTATGATGCATCCAATGAAATTGGACATGTGCTCACTTTTTAAACGGCACCCTAATCTCTCCGATATTGTGTGCCACACAACCCCCCCCCCCCCTCCACCCTTCACAATTACGCATTAGTCAGTGTGTGTGCGTGTGTACATACCCTGGGGAACCAGGCAGAACGAGGCACACACATCACAGTGAGTAGGGGCAGAGCCTCAAATGCCAAATGTGTTTGTCGGGGTAAAAATAAAATGCATGCTGAACCTGCAAATATAACGGAGATATATATATATATATATATATATATATATATACGTGTACATTTGAAGATAGGACTTTAAAATTCAATTATTTTTAAATATGCGTTTGTAAATAGAAGTGAATGTGTGTGTGTGTGTGTGTGTGTGTGTTGGTGTGCGTGGGTGTATTTTTAACGCAAGTCTAACATTGGATAGCTCTCGACACTGGCGGAGTCTCCCCTTACTGTGTGGCTACCCTGTCCCGCCACGAATGGGGTATATTCAAATGCGCTAATGTGTTCGATGTGGAATTTGGCTGCACAATTTGCATTTGATGTGGATTAAGAAATGACAATTTAAAATCGAAATGAAAGGAGCATTTGAGAGCTGGTTACAGGGCATCTGTAAGTCGTATACTTATTGCATTTGCTACTGATGGAGGCACCACCCCGCACTCTCAGCTGCGTCTCATTATTTCTGATTTGCGGTGACTTGCGCCCCACGAAAAATGAGCCGACAATTTGCCGTCTTTTTGCCAGACATTCTACCTTAAATATATGGCGTATATAACACGCATGCCACGCCCCCAAAAAGGCGTGCAGTGTTTTGTTTAAAATGAATTTCACTCGCATGCATAAAACCCGACAGATAATTCCAAAAAGGGGGACGCCAATGTGGCAAAAGCATGCTCTAATTTATTTTCACGTTGCGAAAATGAGCTGAAAAACAGGAGCAACAGCAGCAGCAGCGGCAGCAGCAGCGGCAGCAGGAGCAGCAGCAGAGGCAGCTGCCACAAAAGATGGGAAAGAAAAATTCTTTTAAATAATAAAAATATTTCACTTTATTTGCTTTGTCTACTTAAAGGACACGACTATCCAGAGACAGTCTGAGGGAGAAGAGAGAGAAGTGGATACAAATAGAAAGGAATGAAATAAAATAGAATAGGTTGCAAGCATATTTCACTTTTCTACACACACACACACACACACACACGCACACACACACACAGAAGCGCTAAAAAATATCAAATTACCCGAAGAATTATTATGTTCTGGTTGGGTTTACCCGATGGCATCAGTCGCTAGACGGGGGAATAAGCGGCAGGAACTGGAGCTAGAGCTGTGGCTGTAGCTGGAGCTGTGGCTGGAGCTGGAACTGGAGCTGGTGCTGGAACTGGGTCTGCTTGGCTACTGAAGTCGTAGAAAAGCATGCAGCGGGAATTCATAAGTAACTCAAACAGACAACGGCGAAGCTTTAGAAGTGGCCCAAAGCAACAGGCAGCCAATTCAAGTTAAAGTTAAAACAAATATGATAAAAATGAATAACGATAAAAAAAAAACCAAGAAGCGAGGAGGGAGAAGCGAGGAGCGAGAAGCGAGTAGCGAGGAGCGAGAAGCGAGAAGCGAGTAGCGAGGAGCGAGAAGCGAGGAGCGAGAAGCGAGGAGCGAGTAGCGAGAAGCGACGAGCGAGAAGCGACGAGCGAGAAGCGACGAGCGAGAAGCGAGTAGCGAGAAGCGAGTAGCGAGAAGCGAGTAGCGCGAAGAGCAAAGAAATTACAAATCATATAGAGAATACAATTCATTATCCATATATATCTATACATACATGTATATACATAGATTTGCGAATATGGCTGATGAATAAACTAATGCGAATTACTCGCCCGAATTTGGAACTTAAGGGAGTTGCGCCGAGTGGTTCTCTCTCAATTAGAATGCTAAAGATAGATGCCCCAAATGTGTGGCAACTGTTTTCATTATCAAATTTCAAGATTGCTCAATATGCAATTTGGAATGAAGCCGATTCCAGTTCAGAGTTCAAAATTCAAAGCGCATCGCGAGTGAAGTGCGTTAAGAAATGAAAATGAGCATTTCTTGCAACTTGCAACTCGCATCTTGCAACTCGCATTTCGCATTTTGCATTTCGCATTTTGCATTTTGCATTTCGCATTTTGTATTTTGCAACTCGCATTTCGCATTTTGCATTAATATTTGTTTTCCATGCTGTCATTTTGAACATGCTCTCTGGCACAGGCCGAGGGAATGTGGCAGTCATTTCGTTGAAACTGTTGCTGAGTTTTTGAGTTGCAGTCGACCTTTGAGATGAATTTATTATTATTTTTATCAGGTTGTCATAAGCAATAATATTTCGCCTCTAGATTGATATTACGTTCCAAGTGGAAAACGCGCTCAGAAAGAGCTTGCAAAATTGGGTCACAACTTTCCAGAAGTCAGCCATAGGTCTGTCCGAAGTGATCAAACATTCGAGAAGCAGGACTCTAAATTAATGGATTAGATCATCGGATTAACATCGATGCAATGGGCGAACAAAGTGGAGAAACAAGTGCGAGTAACGAGAACAAGTAACGAGTAACGAGTAACGATATCTAGTCCAACAAGTACAATGGATTGGAGTAACACCCACAAACGTTAGCGTGCCAAAGAACAACTGACATTAACTTGGCCACTGGCACTATGCCACACCCCACACACAACGCCCCCTCCCCCCCCCCCCCCGCCCATCCTTTAACATAAAAGAAAAGGGAAAGGATGAGAGAGATGGGCAAAGAGGAGAGATAGAGAGATGGACTTGAAAGCACTTTGCAAAGCATAAATTGATAAATTGATAATATAAATTAACCAATTCGATGTGTGCATGTGTGTGTGTATGTTGTGTGTGTTGTGCGTGTGTAACAACAAAAGGCAGCAAAACAAATGAAAAAAATGGGCGGCAAGCGCTAATGTGGCGAGCTGGCCAAACCATTAACGAATGCGCAGGTGATGGCAGGTGATTCTGTTCTTCTCCCCGACCTTCCACACTCTCCTCCGCTCTATATCCCTCTCGCTGTGTGTGTGTGTGTGTGAGTGTGTGTGTGTGTGTGTGTGAGTGTGTGAGTGTGTGGCGGTAGTCCTTGGCTTCCTTTTTCGTATGCCATGCAACACACTTTGATGTTATATGATGTTATTATGCTCGTAAAAATGCTTGTACACACACGTACACACACTCACACACACACACATATATATATGTTTGTTGCCACAGTTGCCTTCTAAGGGTTGTGCGGGAGGGCGGGAAAGGGGCGGCGCTGTTGGCAGCAGGCGAATTGTATATATGTGGACTACAGGCCATGAGCTATTATCGCTGCGACCACACAGCCAGTTTAAACAAGCAAACAACAAACAGGCTAGTGGCATGCAATGGGTATGCACGACTAAGGTATACTCTCTATGTGACGTCGATGTTATTACTGACTAACAAATGTTCTTCTCTCTCGCAGGCATATTAATAATTGTTCATATCGAAAATCATTGTTAGAAAATAAACCCATTTGAATAAGACTAAAGTCGTTTAAAACGACCAACAGATACCCTGTAATTAAAGTAACAAGGTATGGCAGGCATAATAAGCCAGCTAATGTGAGTTGAAAGAATATCAGAAATGACTTTGAAAGAGTCGCAATTATTAAGTGTATGAATGAAAAAATATGAGAAATAGAAGAGTAAATGTATGTTTTCTTTCAGTGTACAAATGGCATATTATAGCCATATCTCTCTCTCTCTCTAGCTTTGGAGAGAGGGTATACAAATGCAGCTCGAATCCCAGCCACAAATTACTTAGTCTATACATGCAGGAAATGTCGGTAGACAGGAGCATGCAAATATGAATTTGAATATATATATATATATATATATGTATAGAGAGAGAGAGAGAGAGGGAGAGAGAGGGAGATGGATATATAAATATGTATTTATGGACATGGACTGTCATGTAGCTTAATAAGCTGGCTTTGATTTTGCAACCACAGGAGACAGAACGGCCACGCCGTGTGCGACAATGAACACTGCGACAAATGACCGCAAGCCACAAGCGAATAACACAATGTTGCAACCACTCTGCCACCCACGCGTTGCGCCACCACCAGGCATGCTGCAGCGCAACTTTAAATTGCAACTCGAAACTTTTGCCAAGCATTTCGATTAATTAACAAACGAAAGAAATGCAAAATTCGATGAAAACTCAATCAAAAGAAAAAAAAAGAAAAAAAAAAAAGATTTTCTTTTGAGCTGAAAAACAAGTTAATTGCATTCGGCCAAAACGACTAGTGGCCGTTAAAGAAGATTAGTCGAAAGCCCCTCTGAGGATTTGCAATCGTTGCAATCGTTGCAATATGCCCCACATGCCGCACATGCCACATGTACTTATTTTAAGATACGAGTTAATATTTACAATTGAATTAGCATTAAGCCAGCCAATTAAAATAATTAACTCTTCATTGCATAATTGCGACAAAGAGAGAGCGAGAGAGAGGGAGAGTGTGTGTGTGTGTGAGAGAGAGAGAGAGAGAGCGAACAAATTGGCATTGGTTAAGCGGCTTAAAAGCGCACTCAAAATTGAAAAATTGAAAACTTATTCGAGCAGAACTAAATGACATTATTGCTATGTTGGGCCAGGATAGTTTGGGTTGAGTTTAGGTATCGTCCGATATATACCCTGGATGCAGCGATGATTGTGTTGATTGGGTTGCCACCCACAGTTGGTGTTGCTGTTGCTGTTGTTGCTGTTGTTGTTGCCCAATTCAAATGCTCAATTTCCGTATGGCATTTGTGTTCAGTTGCAAATTAACATATTTTATTTGAAGTAGGCTATTATATATAATTGGATTTTACTGCAGACACGTGACAATTACGAATTACGAATTACGAATTTTGAATGCTGGCAAATTCGTGAAAAACACGAAAATTGGCATTTTATGAGCCTTAGCTCATTATTAGCTGGCATAAATTTGGCTCGATTTTGTGGCTTTCGCCGTGTGCTAATTGCTAAATCAAGTCAAGTCAAGCCAATGGGAAGAACCAAGAAACGACAATTAAATTATGTGCTCGGCACGTGGCACGTGGCACAAAATACCCCCGTCAACCCCAACCACACGCACAGCCACAGCCACAGCCACACTCAACTAGGTTGACTGACTTTATGCACCAGCCCCCTTACCTTCAGCTATGTCCCTTTTTTTTCTATATTTTACCGGTCCCTTTTGCTTGACATGTGCTCTGGCTTGTTGTTACAACTCATTAGTTTCATGTTGCCACCAGAGCAGCGCCAAGGGTTGGCTCTGTGCTTAGGGGTAGGGTTAGCTGGTAGGGACAAGGACTGCTCCTGATGCTCCTGCTGCTGCTGCTGCTGTAGTTTCGCACAAATGTCAGCTTTTGCTGTCGAAATCCTTTGATGCAGTCGTAAACTTTACTGCTCTCTCAAGAGTAGACCATGCACTAAGTGTGTGTGTGTGTGTGTGTGTGTGTGAAATATATAGCGTGTGTTGTTGCGACAGTTGCCACTGACTGTGGCTGCAACGTGCTCTTGACGAGCGTCGTCTGACTGGCCCACAAGTTCCAAAAGGAAAACAAGTCAAGGGTCGCCGCCAGACGTGCAAAAGTCACGCCCCGACAAGCGCTGGGTATGGGGCTTTGGGCTCCACACACACACACACACATACACACCCCAAAATACACACACCCAAACACACACACACACAACCACAGCTGTTGTTGTCTGTACATTACCTTTACCCAAAAAACATCGCCTCTCGCTCGGTTTGTCATCGCCATTGGGCTCTGTATCTCTCTCCCATATCATACCATATACTATTCGTATACTTGCCACCATCTACCACCTGCCACCTGCCACTCCCCCTTGTATTTGTAGTTGCCAGAACGCTTAGACAACCCATTTAGCATCGGCCCCCTTTGCCAGCTAGTAAACTTATTTGTACATATTTAATGATCTCTCGCCTCAGTCAGTGCTACACTGAATAATATCTCAAGCACCACCCACTCCCCTCCCCTCCCCCCCCCACACACACACACACACGAACACACACAAAGCAACTCTCCAGACATTTGGCTGTATTGTGTTGTGTTGTGGGCGCCGTTTGTCAAGGGCTTTCCTCGTCATTTCCTGGGGGGGGCTTGCTCATCTTCCTGCCGGAATCACAATTACCTGATTTAGCCTGAGAGCTTTTAATGAGCTTTAAAGCTCCTTGTTTAGAGTTCAAGTTGAGAGAGTAATGCTGTTGTAGCTGCTTTATTTAGCTATCAAGCTATCAAGCTGAGCTAGCTGCACTTACAAGTTGGCAATGATTGGTGGGATCGATTGGTGAACCTTTCTTTCAGTTTCGGCTTAAATGCTTAATTGGCTCAAAGCCAAAACAATCCTTGAGCTTAAGGGTTTTTTTGTTGTTTAAATCCAAGCTTAGATCAGATCAGAAAAGTAGCTCTAACTATTTAAGCTACTTCTTTTTTATTATATTCTATTTTCGCTGAACTGAAGCGTATAATTCCCGAAACGCTAAGCATCAAAGTTGATGGCGTTGCAATGAAGGATGTGCGCCCAAAACGAAGATATAATATCGCTATAAGCTATAGGCCATAAGCCATAAGCTATAAACGAAACTTGATATAATTTATGGCATGTCACACGCCATTCGATACACTTTCGGAGGCATGCGTGGCATTTTGGATTCCATTAGGCCATCTGCCATCTGCCAGCTAACTGTGATCTATGTCTGTGTTTTTTTTGTTCGTGTTCTTTTTAGGACAGTGTTTCCATACCACCACCCTTACCCCTTTCCCTGCCCCTTCCCCACCACACACAAGCTAATACCTGAGCGAGACAATTTGTGGCCAACAACAACCACCACAACAAGCAAGGAGCGAACACAGGGGAAAAAGGAGAAGGGTTTTTTTTTTTTGGGTGGAGAGTCCTGGTTAAGATAAAGGCGGAGAGGAAGCGGTAACAATTTTGTTAGACACTTTACGAGGCAATCGACACATGTGGCAGCTCTACCTGCCTCCAAAATCAAATAACTTCACTAAAAATGTAAGCTGCTCCTTGGGGAGCAGCAACTAGAGCCAGGCACAAGCTGTGAGGGAGTGGAAGAGAGTGGAGGGCATGGTTAAGGATTGAGCGATAAGATGGCGAATGGCGTTAATGGCAATGGTTCACCTGTAGCAAGCCAATAAAAATGCCGGACAACAATAACATATTACAGCATGCGGCCAATAACAATGTAATAGAAACTGACCCCTAAAGACCCCCCCCCCCCACACACCTCCCACACACACACACACACACACACACATACGCAAGGCGTAAGGAAATGCCGGACAATACGTGAAAATGTCAATAAAAATAGGCGAAAATGCGTAATAAAAGCTCACATGCTAATAGTGGGTCGAAGCGCCGCAGCAAATAAGGATGTAATAAGCGAGAGTGCTCGACGCAAAGTTGTCCTGTAGACCGTATCTATATGTGATATATATATATATATAACTTTATGATAACTTGGTTGATTAACAAGATCATACAGATCTGTATCAACTGCTATATATATATATACATATTTCGAATATTTATTTTGATTAGGGTATTGCAATTGAGAATGTGGCACACATGGAAGGGAAGCCTACTAAATTGTGGACACCTGTGCATACAGCCTAAGACAGGACTAAGGCTCACTTTGAGTATGTGTGTGTGTGTTGGTTGTGTGTGCATTGTGACTGGGCTCAGCGTTGGCGTTTGCTTTATTTATTGCTTTTTTCACTAATTGACAGCAATTTACCAGCTGAAGAAGTGTTGGGCCAGACACCAGCCACAGCCACAGCCACAACTACAACACCCACCCCCACCACCACCCTCACAACCACCAACCCCCTCCTTGCTGGATGGAACGTGTAATGGGCCTAACAACAATAATAATAAGTAGAGAAGGAGGCAGACAGTGGCAAGTATACGGCATAATATTATGTGTGCAAGACATCGCGTGCTGTGTGGCAACATCTTCCTTTAACTCCCTCACTCCACGCCCTCACCACCCAGCCCCTCCACAATCCACACTCGCTGACCTGTCACGCCCCGTGGCGCTTGACCAGCCCCTCATGTTGTGTGTACTATTTTTTGTTGGTATTGTTTGCTGTGCTTCTGGTTTTGGTGATTTTCTGGGGACTTACCTCATAATTGACAGCTAATTTTGCGTCCTTTATTGTCTTTTGCCACCTACACCCCCCGCACACCCCCAATCAGGCAATGGGCTGTGCTGTAATTCACATAATTTATGAACATTTATTTATATATTTACATGGGCCATTGTTTACTTTAAATGTCAAAACTAATAAGCCAATCGACAGCCAGGCCAGTTTCCTTTAATTATAGCACAGCTGAAGGAATTCCCTCTCTTTCCCCACTCTCTCCCACTCTTTTCGCACTCTTTTCCCACTCTTTTCCCACTCGTTTACCTACTCCATTTTTTCTTGTTTGTCTTCATTTGTTTCGTAGACAGGACGTCCTTGCTATTCGTGTCCTGCTTTCCTGTCGACTGTAAACAACAAACCGACATTGACTTTCAGAGACAGGCGCTTCCGCCTGTGAACTAATTTAGGCAGGCGAGCGGGGAGCAGAGTTGGAGGGGAGCAGAAACTTACGTTTGGCATAACAAATAGTGGTACTTACACATATATAAGCTGGTATTTCCCTTAATTTTAGTTATAGTCATTCACACATTCATGTAAGACCAGCAAGAAGAAGAGAGTAATCGACTAGCAAATACCCTTTAGCCAGTCCGATCTGCACGACGTTGTCACAGATACTGAAAACTACGGCAATGTATAATATATCGATAAGTAAGTTATCGATATCACGAAATAGAAACTTAATCTGCGTATGATGGTGAACCAGACTATATTCGCAGATAATCAATATAATATACCGATAAGTAAGTCATCGATATCACGAAATAGAATCGTGATCTGCGTGTGAATATATTTACACATTTGATGGGTATTGGATCTGATTCCTTCTTGGCTGTTTCCTCTTCTTGCGTAATACCCTTTTCAGCCATTTTGAATGGGGGGTTCAGCGCACAACAATGAATGACTTCTAAGGAAATTTCTCAATTGTTTTCAAATGTATCAACTCAAAATTGGAAATTATATTTGTAGGTAGAATTTATCAAATGATTTACAAAATTACATAATTTACCAAATGTAATTCAATTGTTTCCGCCCTGAACTCGATTGAGTGCTGCGGAGGAATCTGGAGAAATAATCATTAAGCCTGATACTATTGCAGTTGGCTTAACTTTTGGCTCGGTGATGGATGTGTTGAGGATCCGAAATGTCGACGAGATTGAAAGTGAAGGCAGAACACAAGTCAAATCAATGACAAATGAAAGTTATGAGCACAGCTCGTTAAATACAATTCGCTATTTCCCAGAATGCCTTCAAATGCTAATTGATACCACCGACCGCACGGGAATTGCTCCTTCTAGGCGGACGGGGGGGTGGGGGAGGGAGGGAGGAGGGGACTACCAACTGTCATCAATTGGCTGATTGAAGTGGGCTTATTTGGCTTTTGTGTGTAATAAATGATTGACATGTAATAAAATCAACTCGAGTTGCCCAAAGTAAAATAATAATATCGCAGAAGGCAGACAAGGCCGCAGAGGGGTATTTGCGATGGGGATAATAGGGATAATAGGGATACTAGGGGCAGAAGTACTAGTGGCAGTAGTAAGCAGCAGTCAACTCAACGAAATGTTACGTAATGATTTTATTATGACTTTTCTCCAAGCTACACAATAAATATGTATAAATATATATATATAAATATATATATATATATATATATGTGTGTATGTATACACATATACATGTGTATATGTATGTTTTTCTATAGATTTATATGTTTTTGTATTGGCTTCCTGTGGCCGTTCAGCACAGCATAAATGACAAATGTAAATTGCTTTCAAAGCCTATAAATTATATAAATTCCAGGGGCCATTTCTACGGCTGCGATTGCTGGCGGCAGACATAACTCAAGGAGCAAATAGAAAAAGGGGGGCGCCACCAAATGAGAGAGGGGTGGTGGCGTGGTGGGGTGGAGGGGTGGCCAGTCAGCTAGTTGCCCGTCAAAGTCGCAAGTCGATGTCAATGTGGAATGGTTGATGTCGATGCTCGTTGCTGTTGATGATGATGATGATGATGATGATGATGATGATGGTGATGACGAGAAAACATTGAGAAACATTCAGGAATTTCCTTTCCACCAAGTGCTACCCTGTAGCAATGGCAACTGTGCAACAAAGGATATGCGCAACTGAATACCGTTACAATTATTGAACCGATTCATAGGCTCAGCTGTAAACTTTACACTTTATCGGAATCGGAACGGGAAATACTATTTATAGTCAAAATGTTGAAGTCAGTTCGCTCGAACTTTTACCTGCTATCAATTTCGTGTACAGCTTAATTACAGGGTAACAATAGGTGGTGCATGCCGCTGGACGAGCAGTCAGCTAGATCGACAATCGACTCAAAGGACTGCTGGGCGAAAGGGTGGGGGTGGGGGTGGGGGTGGGGGTGGGGGTGGGGGTGGTGTGTTGTGCGTGGTAAGAGGCCAACTTGAAATGACATTTGCAAAAATTTTAACGACATGACAAGATTAATCAAAACGAAGCCCAGCCCGGAACTGTCTGCGCACACACCCCTTAACCTCAGCTCCCTAAACCACCCACCTCGCCAATAACGGAATCGTGGGGTGGGGGGTGGGCGGGGTGTTACACTTTGTTTTTTCTGCTGACAGAACATAAAAAATTTGCTTGTAGGCAGCTCCAGCGTCAAATGTGTAACACGCACGCATACCAAATTTTTCCGGCTAGCGTCCAGCTAGCTGCTGCTTGCTGCCTGTGTAGTGGGGTGGGGTGGGGTGGGGGTGGGGCTTGCCCGCCTGGCTCAGGATACCAGGATACGTGGGCGACACGTTCCAATCCAAGTGGCGAGCATCAAGCGGCAAGCGACAAGTGAGAAGCGACAACTGACGAGCAAGCTATCAAATTTTCTCCAACTATCTTCGCTTTCTCTCACTCATGCTAGTGCTCTCCCACTCTCTCTCTCTCTCTCTCTCCCTAACGCTGTTTGAGCAGAGTGTAAGGCAAATAATAGTTTGCACTTGCAAGGTAAGTGTTTTTTAAGGAGGTTTTCTCAATTTCCATTCATTGCCTATGGCGACTTACGCATTGCTGGCCATCTTCCTTCAATTGCCAATTTACTGACCTGCAAAGATAAAGGGAAAATAATCGAGAATTAGCGTCAAATTTTCAATTTCCATTTTCATTTTCATTATTTCATTTTGTATAACGTCTCATTCATCGAGCATTTTCCTTTGTGCACTTTATTCATTGAGATGCGGATTTTGGCTTGAAATCATTTTGGCCAAATAGCAAAGTAAGTAAATTGGAAAAAGTCATTTATAATCGCGTTAAGTTCGAAAGAGCGTGAAGCCCTAGCTGAGCGAATGTGGGCACAATTCTGAAAGGATTAATCGGAAGTTTTCGCTTCAGCTAATTACAAGTCACCGGGCGGAGTTATGCCTCATATACAGTTACGGACAGCTCAATCCGGGCGGGGTCAAAGAAAAAACGTAATTGCCTGTCATAAACTAATCGTTCATTATTTTTCAGAAATTCCAAAGACCGATGGTAGGTATATATATTAACCACCAAAATTAATATATGACCCCAATAAACTGGGGTTTCCCCACCTGCTAGGTAGGATTATAAAAATGTAGCATACTTTTATGCATATTTTTCATTTGGAGCAGGTACATTGTGGACACCTGGGTGCCATAAAACCCGGATTTTTTACCTAAAGTTGAGTATTTTCGGTATAAATAGACCAATCCTTCATAGTCAGTTTAATTTTATCCTGCATCTCGGGTGCATTAAGCCAACAAGGACTATGGACAAACAGACTATCATTGAACCACGAAAACTCATCCTGGAACAGTTTCAAAACGGATATTCACATCGCCAAATAGCTGAAATGGTCAGTCTGAGCAACTCAACTGTGTATAACATCATTCGGCGCTTCGTCGACGCAAATCGGATTGAGGGCAAGGGCAGAAATGCACCAAACAAGATTTTAACCGAAGAGGAGGAGCGAAGGATCACCAGGAAAATAAGGGGAAATCCAAAGATATCGGCTCCAAAAGTGGCTCAACAGGTGGAGGATGAAATGGGGAAAAAGTGCTGTGTGGAAACTGTGTGCATGTTTCTGCGCAATCTTGACTTTAATACCCGAGTACCACGGAAGAAGCCCTTTATAAGCGTAAGAAATAAAGGCACTTGGATGACGTTCGCCGAAAACCACTTGGACAAGGATTTGGAGTTCTGGAACACAGTCATATTTGCATATGAGTCCAAATTCAACATTTTTCACTCAGACGGACGGAATTGTGTGTGGCGACAGTCCAATACTGACCTGAATCCCAAACACGTAAAGGCAACAGTCAAGCATGGTGGAGGAAGTGACTTTTCATGGGTATGTATCTCGTCAGCCGGATTCCGGAATTTTGTGATTTTTGAAACAACAATGGACAAGAATGTGTACTTCAATATACTAAAGGAAAATTTACTCCAAAGTGCCGAGAAGGTAGGAATCCGACGTACTTTCCGGTTCAACCAGGACAACGATCCCAAGCATAAGGCCAAGATAGTACAGTCCTGGCTCATCAGGAACTGCCCCCACATGATAATTCCACCTGCCCAGTCTCAAGATTTAATTGTTTTTGAGAATTTGTGGGCTCTGCTGGAAAATAACATCCGGAAGCACAGCATATCCAGCAAAGAAGACCTCAAAAATGCTCTGCGGGATGAGTGGAGCAGAAGCTACCAGGAAGGTGGTATCTTCCATGAATAATAGGTTAAGGGAAGTGGTTAAGGCTAAAGGATATCATACTAAGTATTAACATCCTTATTTAAGTTTTTATAATGCAAATATATTATTTTATTTATACTGATCCAAATTAAATTTCCCCTCAAAATAGGGTACTTTTTTACATAACTCTACCTAGCGGGTGGGGAAACCCCAGTGTATTGGGGTCATATATTAATTTTGGTGGTTAATATATATACCTACCATCGGTCTTTGGAATTTCTGAAAAATAATGAATGCTTAGCTTATGGCAGGCAATTACGTTTTGTCTTTGACCCCGCCCGGATTAAGCTGTCCGTAACTGTATATCCTTAGCCCTTATCAAATCCTGCACGTGAGTAAAACAAATATGAAAAAAAAAGACGACAAAAACCAAAAAAAAATTGGTGAAAATTTTGTCTTTTGTTCTGTTTTCTATTCATTTTCTGCTTCTTCTTTCTTTTTTTTTTGTTTTTTTTTGTTATGGATTGCATGCAAATATTTTGTGTTCATTTGTGAGGTTAACCCAAAAAACTGTTTCTTTTTCTTCTTCTTTTTCAGTTTGAGTTTCATTTTCCTGCTGTTCGTCTTCTTGTTCTTGTTCTTGTTCTTGTTGTGCTTCTTCTTCTTGTTGTTAATCTCTTGTTGCTGCTTGTGCTCTTTGTTCTGGCAACACTTTTCATTTTGGTGCATTGTGTGTTTCTCTGCTCCCCCCCCCCTTCCCCCTTTTTACCGTACACTTTTGACGCTTAACTGAACTGTGATTAGGCGACTTTTCGCATTTCCTTTTCGCTTTGTTTCTCTCTCTCTCTCTCTCTCTCTCTCTGTATCTTTAAGCAGTTGATAATGTTTGCAGCAGCAACAATGGCAAAACTCATTCGTCAAACTGTTGCCAACGCCGTGAAATATTAACCACAGAGGAGGGTGGGGGGGGGGCTGGGCGAATACCTCTTAAACAAGTGTAAATTGTTTCTTGAATTATGCACTTCAGCATACGTCTCGTAATGAACTCTTCGCTCTAACTAACTATTCGCTCTCTCGCTCTCTCCTCTCGCATTCCACAACAAATTGCAGCATGGACCGCTCTGTGGTCAATTTGCAGAGCGTTGGCCTGTAACGGAACACGAAACAAG
The DNA here is from genome assembly GCA_035043855.1 of Drosophila percnosoma. NCBI lineage: Eukaryota > Metazoa > Arthropoda > Insecta > Diptera > Drosophilidae > Drosophila > Drosophila percnosoma. The sequence goes on from JAWNMQ010000233.1 coordinate 599,651, forward strand.
GCACTTCAGCAACAACAACAACAAATGCTACATTCTGCGACTGGCATTTAGGGGTGTGGGGTGAGGGGTGAGGGGTGAGCTGAGCGAACTTGAACTTAATTTGTATACGCTGCGCGGCCATTAAAAGTAGCTTAAGCGCAAACACCTCTCAAATGATTAGTACAATTTAATGAAAGTAGAAGTAAAACTAAAAGTAAAAGTAAAAGCTGCAAAGGTGTAAAAGTCATGCTAAAAGCCGATTCGATGATGTGGCCAGCAGTTGAGTGCGCTCTTTAGGCTCTTCAGGCCTGAACAATAAAGAGCAGAACCCGTTGACAGCGCTCTTGACTGATAATCAACATCATTGGCTGCCTCGCCTCCTCTTAATGATTATGATGATGATGATGATGATGATGATGATGATGATGATGATGACGCATCCACCAAAAAATGAGCGCAACAAATAAAAAGCGAAAAACAGATAAAAAAGGAAACGAGTCATTTTATGCCAGATTTCGTTGCTGGCCTGGCTTCCCTTTTGCGCTCCGTTTGTCTTATGAAGGAGAAATATGCGACACTCGCATGACCTGCACTTTGTCATCTTGATCTTTGTCACAGGCACTGGACAACTGCGAACTATGAACCCCGAACCCCGTACCCTGAACCCCCCGTCCGTCCCCAATCCTAGTGCCGCCCATCACATCAGTGACCGCCTTTTGGGAGCATTTTTCATCTGCGAGCCAAGGGACAACAATGAAAACAAATGCATTTCGAACCGAGGCAGCCAAAGAGATATGAAATAACTTTTTATTAGTTCGCCAGAGCAACAGAGCAAACCAAACCAGACCAAACGAAAAAGGGCGGTGAATATGAATCGCCAGCCCCACTGCCTGCCTGCCTGCCTGGCTGCACACCTAACCCATCAGGCAGGCGGCAGGCAGTCGAGCAAAAGAAATGAAATGAAATGGAAGCGAGCTGCTTGTTAGTGCAACAAATTACTCAGAAGAAGCGCAAAAAAAAACAACAACAAACAAAAAAACAGAACAACAACAAAAAAGGGAACAAAACAACAACAAGCAGGGCAAGAAAACCAGCGCGCTGACCAAATCCTAACCCTCACCCTAATCTACAAACAAAAAAAAAGAAAGAGAAAAAAATGTCATTCTTGCACACTTTGTTGTACCGCAGAGCCCCTCCTCAGCGCCACATCTCCTCATCGCCACATCTCCTCATCGCCACATCGCCACATCTCCTCATCGCCACATCTCCTCATCGCCACATCGCCTCATCGCCACATCACCTCACGCTCCCTCCGCAAACCCTTCGCTGACCAAATGACTAAGAAAATTGCTTAGTCAAGCACTTTGCAGGCGTCGCTTTTATGTTTTATGACATTTTTGTGCTGCTGTTGCCCCCGCCCCGCCCCGTCCCGGCACGCACCATTGTGAGTGTTATCACTGTCATAGCTCTTCTTCTTCTGCTGCCTTGCTCACATTCTACTGTGGCTCTTTGTGCAGCAAATTTAAGGACATAAAAAGCTGAAGAAACATTGCGTAAAACTACGAAACTAATTCAATTGCCAGCAGCAAGCGAGACAAATTGCAGCCAGTGCAACGTTCAAGAATAGGATGAGCGAAAAAAAGCAAATCGAAATTCGTACTTAATCTGATATAAATGGTTTATATGTGGATCATGATTGATGGTCAGCTTTAGTTCAGATCAGACAAAATGTTGCTTGAATTAATTATCAAAGCACGCAAACAAATAAATGATAAATGAACGTTTAAGGACACAGAGCAAAGAAGACATTGACTAATTAAATGCCAAGAGAGAGAGAGAGAGAGGGACAGACTTTTAAATTGTTCTCAAAGTCACTTTAAATGCAATAAAAGCAACAATCAAAATATGCTTTCCATTTCAAAAAGTTATTCCTCTCCCTCTCTCTCTCTCTATATATATATATATAAATGATAAGATATGCCAGGAATTGTTGTGTTTGAAAATTGCATTACAATTGCCTTAGCATATGAATAGCAAAACTGCCGCACAACCAACTACTTGCCACCCGCAACTCATCTTAATGGAATTTCCATATTCAATCTGTTCCGACTTGATATCCATTTGTGGGGCTGCTGCGGGGAGCTGCGGGCATAGATCTGTCATTGCTACAGTGTGAGTGGGGGGGGGGGGGGTGGTGGTGTGTAGGGGCTGGGGGAATTCTTCCCTTGGAAAATTCAATTTGCGCAACCCTTGCTCAAACACATTTCACAAATATTTTCACAATTTTCACACTAAAGTTGAGCCACAAACTTTTCCATTGCATTTAAAATATGCACGAAAGTCGGGTTTATGTTTATGCATATATACGTGTACATAAATATATACATATATACATGTGTGTGTGTGAGTGTGTGTGTGTGTGTTATATAAGTGAATTGGGCATGGGAGTATTTTGTGTAAAACGTAAGTGGCATTACTGCACCATCTCCTCGCTTGCACGCATTACAAATAAGAAAAAAAACAAAAATATAAAAACTGCGTTATGAAAATTCACTTGCCTCAAAGTGACCCCTCCCCTGCCACCAGTGCCACCCGCTCAACAGTAGCAGCAGCAGCAGCAGCATCAGCACACGACAATTTTTTGTGGCGCATCGATAAAATGCGCACCAAAAAAAGGTGCTGAAATGCAGAAAAATATTCGACTGCGAAAAAAGCAAGCAGTGTGTGTGAGTGTGTGTGTGTGTGCGTGTGTGTGTGTGTGTGTGTGTGGAAGACTATCACAAAGATTGTCACAACGCGTTGACATTTAATAGGTGTCACTATATGTGAGGCAGAGAGAGAGAGACAGAGAGAGGGAGAGAGGCAGCTGAGTTTGTTGGAATAATTTGTTCAACACTTTTCAACATTTCATATTTCTGCAGACGCAGCTGGCAAATTTAGGGCCTTGAGTGTTATTTGCATTGCAATGCATCTCTCTATCTCTCTCTCTCTCTCTCTCGCACGCTAACACACACACACACACACGCACACACACACACAGAGGCACACATTCGAGCTTGATGTGCATTTGAGCAAGCATTCTAAGCTGCACACACACGCACTTTATATGTTTGCTCTGCTTCTCTTTAGCGCTCTCTCTCACTCTCTCTCTCTGTCTCTCTGTCTCGCTCGCTTTGGGCAGCGGCTTTCATTAAAGCTCAGCTCAATTTCTATTTGTCGCTTGTCCTTGTCGACATCGTTCAGCTTACGTTTGATTTTGTTTTCTATTTATATTTTTGCAACGTAAGCTGCCTTCTCTCTCTCTCTCTCTCTCCCCTCATTCTCTCTCTCTTTATCTCTCATTTTTTCACGTGCCGTTTGTAATTTAAGCTATACACACACACACACACATACATACGCAGCCATGGGCAACTTTTTCAGTTGTTGTTGTTGTCACCTGTCAGAATCATGCCAAAAAAAAAACTTTTAATTGTAAAGTCGGCCAAAATGTGGCATAACAAAATTTATTAAAAAAATGTGTGGCAGGAAAAAAACTCACACACACACACACACACACACACACGCACATCACAACAAAAAACTCATTGAAAAAGTACTTGATAGATGTATAAAAATATTTCTTAATTTTGGCAAACTTTTACCCAATTAAAACTTGCAACTATTTATACACATACATACATACATACATACATACATGCATACACACATACATACATGCATACATACATACATACATACATACATACATACACACATACACACATATATATATATATATATGTGAGATAATATTAATTGCATAAGTTATTGGAGTCGTTTGCCGTAAGCGAGAACACAAAGCGGCGATTTTCACGTGTGAGTGACGTGACTGTGTCGTGAGTCACGTTCCGCCAAGCAGCAACAGCGTCAGCAACAGCAGCCACAGAAATGGGACTCCATCTTTGCCCCTGATAATTCTCAAAGAGAGAAAGAGAGCAAAACCAATTTAATTACAGAGCAACAAGAACGCGGCACAGACCCCAAAAAACCAAAGACGCAAAACAAAAACAAAACGTAACGAGCTGAAACGTAACGAGCTGAAACGTAACGTAAGCGCAACACAATAATACAATAGAAAAGAAAAAAACTATACACACAAGCACACGCCAAAAAGGACGACTTAAGAGAGCATGAGCAGGAGCAGGAGCAACAGCAGCAGCTGACAACTGCGAACTTTATGCTCGGCCTACGACGACAGCCTCTCAATTCGATTGCGTGGCGAGCCAGGCCAGAGTTGAAGCAGCAGCAGGCAGCAGGCAGTAGCAGCAGCAGTAGCAGCAGCAGCAGCAGGCAGCAGCAGCAGCAGCAGGCAGCAGCAGCAGGCAGCAGCAGCAGCAGCAACATATTTGTTGTTGTTTTTATTGCAGCTGCTGCTCATCTTTGGTGGCTACTGTTGCTGCTGCTGCTGCTGCTGTTGTTGTTATTGTCCTTGCCACGCTACGCCGTAAATCGCTGCTCGCAGGCAGCAGCAGCCGATCTCAGCGTACAACAGTGGCCCGGGCACGTACAAACTTATGAGACACTGGGCACGGGCTTTCGACAGTCCCAAAACTCGTTAAAAGCGTTTCTTGTGCACTTTGTGTGTTCCTGCCACAGCACACACTTCCCCCCCCCCCCACACACACCCCTTCACCAGCGTAGTTGGGCATCTTCTGCAATTTAAAGGAATCTGTCTCCTAGCCATGTCCATCTTGAAAGCGTGTCGCCTACTTTAAGGCAAACAAAACTCACAAGTTTCCGGCAGAAAGTGAAATTTCAATTTGTAAAATTACAAAATATATGCGAACAGGTAAGAAGGCTGTAGTCGAGTGAGATCGACTACGATATACCCTGTTTTTATTGGCAAATTTCCGTTTAAAAAGTCTTGCACCCAAATGTGCGAAGGTCTTCAAGTGCCCAAGGACTGCAGAGTACACCAAAAAGACTAAGGAGGCGCATCGCTGGTGAAATCGAAATGTATCGATATTCGACAAACGGAGGCAGTTATCGATAAAAATGAAGCAAACTTGATCTGCGCCTGGTATACGAGAATCTATATGCTAAATGTGAAGTCTCTCAGATCTGTTGATCCTGATCAAGAATATATATACTTTATGGGGTCGGGGAGATGCTTCTGCCCTCTGCCTGTTGTATATATATATATATACATATATTCAGTATTTGTCACACACGACAAACTGATAATTGGCTGTTGCCCGCAAATATTGGCTTCAATTGAGCAATGATTTCAGCCATAAGGCTGACTCGCAAACTGAAGCGACTGCCCTCTCCAGAGCAGAACGACATCCAGAACTAAAAATAAATTAAGTTTGGTTCGTATAGCTCGCTAAAGGTAAAAATAAAAAAATGTTTAGCAAAGATAAAAGATATATATATATATATATATATATATATATATCCATTGCAAAGCTCCTCAGTTACGCTGATGAAATTTGATGTGCAGCCAGCTTTGGATTCGGTTTCGGTTTCGGTTTTGACAATTCGAACAGATTAAATGCAAATATATATATATATATATATGTACATATATATATATATGGATATATAATATATATTTGCCAACAAACTGAATATATTTGCATAGAAAAATGCAGTCTGCGTGTGACATTTTCAATTCAAGGCGACGAGGCGCAAATCTGATGACAGTTTCAATTATAATCCCCAAAATAAATATTACAAAATATATAGTATATATATATATATATGTATATGATGTATGTGTATATATGTAAATGTATTCGCATGCAAATATAATTTGTTTCGTTGGGTTTTTAGTGTCGTGTTATCAGTTTGACCCAATTGCAAAAACTGTTGCTTGCTAATTGCAGTTGTTCGCTTATTTTTTGCAGGCACTGTCACATTCAATGGTTTTTCGATCTATCTATTGTCAAAACACACACACATGCAACATGCAACATGCAATTTTGAGTAGTTCGTTTTTTGCACCGACTCTAATCTCAATTGGACAATTATAGTTCCAATTGTCTGTGCTATTATTAATTAGTATTTGTTTTAGGCCCATTTCGCTGGCCCATTTGCACTTTATTAACGCATTACTAGACCCAATTATTGGCCATTAACGGTAGAGATTGCAAGTCCATCCAAAAGTAATCAACTTTTAAGCATTATATACATGTACATATATCGATTGAAGAGAGTGGCGCCTAAGAGAACCACAGTCGTATTGGGCTTATTAGCCAATCATATCTTAAGATAATGTTGCGAATAGGTTCCGATTCCGATGAAATTGATGTTGACAGCTGCGCCAGGTATGAAACAGACCAGAAATCCTTATGGCAACTATAATCAAAACCGATTTAAGCCAGAATCCGAGTTGGAAGTGGAGCTATTGGCTCTAAGGGGGCACACTAGTTACAATTGGTACAGTTGCGATGCCACTTTATATATATATATATATATATATATATATATATATATATATATACGGGTCTCCATAAACTGTTGAAATGAATCCCTGCAGAGGATATCGTTGCTATTGTTCTGTCGCCTTGAAGTGTGTCTCAAGTAGGCCCTATATCGAATCGAATATTGAAAACGAACACATTTCTTGAGGAGCAACTTTGTCGCCGCTTTTCTTCTTCTTCTTCTTTCTTTTTTCGGCTCATAATTTTTGGTATTTGTAGCAATTCGCTTGGTTGCGCAAAATGTCGTTGTTGTTATCAATGTTATTGCTGTCGTTGTTGTTGTTGTTGGAGGGTCGAAAGAATGTTTGATACTTGCTGGTTTGTGTCCATTGGCGCCATAAAAACATAACGACGACATTTTCATGGCTTTGTTTACATTCGTTTTGATTTTCCTGTTGGGTTTTCCTGCCTGCCTGCTTGTCTGCCTTCCGCACCATCTGTGTGCGTGCGTGTGTGTGTGTGTGTGTGTGTGTGTGTGTGTGTGTGTGTGTGTGTTGTGTGTGTTGTGTGTGTGTGTGTTGTGTGTCGTGTGTGAATTTCTTTGTATGTGTTGTTTACACGAACGCACAAGAAAAGTTCAATATCCGCTACAACTTCTGCTGCTCCTGCCTCCCGCTCCCCGCTCCCCGTGCCCAGTTCTCAGCTTCCCAGCTTCAGTTGTTTGCTCCTCAGCCTCCAATCTACTACACATATTTCCCATCTCCCATCCTCCATCTCCCATCTCCCATCTGGCATCTCAGGTTCTCCATCTCCCCAATTGCCCATCTGCATCATCATCAGGCCACATCGTTTAATTATCCACTTGGCTCATAAACTCTTTGTTCAAGAAGAAAAAAAACATTTGATCTCTTCCTGCTCTTTACATATATTATTATATACATGTATATATGTATACATATACACATGCATGTATATTTATTTTGTTTTTTGTTTCTTGTGCTCTGTTTCGTTTCTGTTTCTTTGTTTTTGTTTATCAAAACGCAATGGTCCATGGTCCAGCTATCGACCTGGCTTTGAGCCAGCCAGTCTTTCAATTAGAGCTCATTAATGTCTGGCGAGGCGCAGGGGGTGTATGGAGTGTGTGTGTGTGGGGGGGAAGCTAGTTGCGCATTGTTTATAATTGGCATATACAAGAGAAGAGAGTGAGGTGCAGGGGACGCTTGTGCAGTCGTGTGCATTGGTCATTGAAATTGCTTTTTAATGTTGGCCCGTGCAAAGAACAACAAATAAACAACACCACGCGACGAGGCCACAATATATCGTACAGATAGACTAAGAGCGAGAGAGAGAGGGAGCGAGAGAGGGAGAGAGGGGGAGTGTGTGTGTCTCCCTCCATTGATACGCTTACAGTGGTCATTGGCCTAACAAAGTGTCAGCTTCCAGCTGAATTCCACATTGCGCAACAAATTAACAAAATATAAATAAATAAAAAACTGAAAATAAATAAAAGATGAAAATAAATAAAAAAATATAAATAAATATGCAAATCGAATCTAATTAAAATCTGGAGTGCTCATTTGAGTACAAAGATAAAAAATAAATTGCCACAAATAATGCCTGAAATAAACCAAGTCGAAGAGGCAGCTCTTTCGAATGTTGTGGCAAGTTTTCAGTCAACCCGGGGCCACAGTGCACTCAGCCATATACAGAGATACATATGTGCATATGTACATATGTATGTGTACATATGAAAGTTTAAATATATATACATTCATCTATATCTACATCTATATCTGCTGGACGTTTAATTTACGCCTCGAGTCAAGCAGTAAATACATTACTTATGTATGTGTGCTGTGGTGCAGCTGTTGGGTCGAGATCCCTTCGCCTCGTTGGGTTGCCCATTCAAATTGGCTTCGACGGGTGGAGCATTTAACATATTACGCATACGCCATGTTGTATACTTAATGCGTATTTGCAAACGAAGTGACACAAACGACTGCAACGGCAATGGCGTTGCAACTCTAACTGTAAATCTAACTGAGAGAGAGAGAGAGACAGAGAGAGAGAGAGAGAGCACGACTTGCAGATACCCTGCAGCCAAGTCAACAAATATGTGATTAATCGATAAGGCACGTCTTCAGTGGTTTAATTGTTATCGATAAAATTATCGATTTAGTTGTTATCGACAATCCATATCACGAAATGTGCTAAGTTATCGCTAAAATGAAATAAACTTTATCTTATCTTATATTCAAAATGTGATCTCTTTAGCTCGGTTAACGGTTATCGTTGATCGGTTATCGATAGCGATCAGGAATATGTATACTTTGTCGGTTTGCTGTTGCACTTGTTTGCACAACTTTGTTATACCCTTTTGAAGCATTCTCACTCGAATGCAATCAATGAAGTGCCCCCGCCAAAGTCCCTAAACTGGGCGTGGCACTTCAATGCAAATGCATATCTCATACAAACACACACACACATGCACATCGTATCCGTGTGCCACTGGAGATATCGAGTTAGCACCAGGAACATTAAATTCCATAGAAATGTGACAGCCGCAGGGCGTTGGCTCTCAGACAGCCAGTCTTGCCAGTTAGTCGCTCCGTTAGTCATTGAGTTGAGTCGCAGCGAATGCATAAAGCTCTTTTAACTTTTAATTAAGTTACGAGTTCTGTGTGTGCTTAAGCCAAGTTAATAACACATGCTCTTAGCCTTTATCAAAGCAGACAATCGCACATTGTACATGCCACTTCTACTTTGTCCTCGGGCACAATCAATTGTTAGAGGATGCTTGAGCACATTCCCCTTAATCAAATTCATTTAGTTTTGACAAATGGCAAAGTTTCATTCTTTTCGATGTCGGATATAAAGTCAAATATAGGACATCTGTAGGGAAAATTGGTGTTTAAAGGGCTGATTTGCTATATGATCCATAATGCATGTCAACAATTTGTGGCAAGTTTCTAAGACATTGGATGCACTTATTAGGCAATTAGGCAAACAATTGAAATGAAATTTGCTTATTAAGAAGCAAAAGTTTCGGATGCAACAACAAGTTTTTTAAGTGATAAACAAAAAAGAGTTATCAAAACTTGGACTATTAGCTGGCCAAACTGATGGATCATGATGCGAACAGCTTCAGCAAATTGCCATAGTTTGTTAATTATTGTTTGTTGTTTGTTGCAGCAGTTCACTATTGTTGCAGCATGATTTATGCACGAGGCGCGCGCCAGTTGTCTTCAGAGTTTCCAAAGAGCGCAGACCAGAAGATGGCTGCCCCTGAGCCGCTTGCCCCGCTTGCATCTCCTTGTCGTGGCGTGGCAGCAAGCAGTGGAAACGCTTGAGTGCCACTAAATCAAATAGTGGGGCCATCAGGCATGCAACGAGCCGTGCATTTCTGAGCTGAACCTGAACCTGCAGCTGAGTGTGTGTGTGTGCGAGTGTGTGTGTGTGTGTGCGAGTGTGTGTGTGCGAGTTTGTGTGTGTGCGAGTGTGTCTATACATTTAGATAGATGGCCTATCGTCTGTGGTCCGTGTTAATATTTGCTTGCGTTTTACACTGTTTGCGCACTGCCCAACAAGGCTAAGGCTGCCAGAGTGAGAGCGAGGGAGAGGGAGACAGAGGCAGACAGAGCGGCAGAGAGGGAGAGAGAGATAGAGGGTATCTTTGCACAGTTTTCATGTTTTGTTTGGCTTTTAGTGCAGTCTCTGTGTTTGTCTGTGCAAATAGAACTAAGTAACAGTTGAACAGTTGAAGACGAATGCTTTGTGGCATGCAAGCAAGAGGCAGAAGCAAAAAGCAAAACGCAAAAGCAAAAAGCAAAAGCAAAAGCAAAAGCAAAAGCAAAAAGCAAATCAAAAACTTAAGTCGCGCTGTTAATGAGTCAATAAAAAATAAAGGAAAAACTTGCTTGCTTGCGATCTCTATTAGCACATTTCCACACACACACAAGATACATTCAAGTTCAAGTTAAGGTTATGTATCTGAAGATCTACATCTGTATCTGTATCTGTATCTGTATCTGTATGTGTATCTGTATCTGTATCTGTATCTGTATCTGTATCTGTATCTGTATCTGTATCTGTATCTGTATCTGTATGTGTATCTGTATCTGTATCTGTATCTGTATCTGTATCTGTATCTGTATCTGTATCTGTATCTGTATCTGTATCTGTATCTGTATCTGTATCTGTATCTGTATCTGTATCTGTATCTGTATCTGTATCTGTATCTGTATCTGTATCTGTATCTGTATCTGTATCTGTATCTGTATCTGTATCTGTATCTGTATCTGTATCTGTATCTGTATCTGTATCTGTATCTGTATCTGTATCTGTATCTGTATCTGTATCTGTATCTGTATCTGTATCTGTATCTGTATCTGTATCTGTATCTGTATCTGTATCTGTATCTGTATCTGTATCTGTATCTGTATCTGTATCTGTATCTGTATCTGTATCTGTATCTGTATCTGTATCTGTATCTGTATCTGTATCTGTATCTGTATCTGTATCTGTATCTGTATCTGTATCTGTATCTGTATCTGTATCTGTATCTGTATCTGATCTTTGTCAACACTTCCACCTCCAGCTGCATCTGAATATCAGTGAGGCAGGCATCCTCGTCTGCATCTGGAGTGGACTCCATTTGATTCGCTGTTTGCCTAGGTCATTTAACTTGAGTGCCTGCTGTCAACTACGCTTCGGGCCTAATTGAATTTTTGATAGGTTTGCCCAGCCAGGCCGTAAATATTTGCATAAGCATTTTGCATTTGCCCCACATTTGTTGTGTAAATAGCAATGCAACAATCAGCTGCAAAGCGATTAACTCAGAGACGCAGCTCATGACATATTCATTTTTGTGGATGCCTTAGCTTAACCCACAAATCACCGCCAAATTGGAAACAATTGCCATTGTTTGCACCACAAAATGGAGTGTACATTTCTAGGAATGGTAAATTAGCCTCTCCAGTCGTGGACTTCGATTAAATCTTAATCAGATTCTGATGTTAAATTCTTATTTGTTGCATGGCCAAGTGCCACTCTGGCTTTGAGCGCTGCCCAAAAGAGTTCTTCGACATGAGATCCACAAGTTGATCCTCTGCTGAAATATGTGATTTCCTCTATTACCCGAGAGAAAAGAAGTCCATGTGAATGCCAACAAAAGTCAGGCACTTGAAGCTGGTCTTAAAAAGCAGTTAGATGGCTTCCGTTGCAGCTGCTTTTGTTGTTGCAAGGTGCATGTTGCAAACCCATAGAGTGCATTTTGAATTTCAGCCAGAAGCGCAAAGGCAATTTAAAGCTATGCCACAATCCCAAAAACTCAAAGCTTATCAATTATCTGCCTGCGGACGGCAGGAATTATTTTTCTTTTCTTGTTGATTTTTGGTGCTTGTCATAAGCCAAAAATGCATGGCTAAATGGCTGCGCGAAAGAGAAAGCGAATGTGCAAGGGAGAGAGAGAGAGAGAGGTCGACTGGGTCGACTGGCTGGCTGCCTGGCCGAGGGCAAAGATTTATTTCACCCGGTTGAAGCAGAAAATTGCACGTAACAAAGCGTGTAAAAGTTTTTGCGAGTCTCCAAAAACCAAACCACTGAACCCCCCCCACCCAACCCCCTTCTAGCCAACCCGAACCACAAAAAAGCACACCCATGCCACATGCCGCACATGGCACATGGCAAATGGAGGAACTACGATTCGAAGTAGGGACTTGGACTTGAACTAGGTGCTTCGCATAGGGATTGGATTTTGGAGCTGGGCTAGGTTCTGCTTGTAGCTTATGTGTGTGTGGCGTGTGTGCGTGTGCGTGTGTGTGTGTGTGGGGGAGGAACAAAGGAAATTACAAATTGTTGTTTACTCTGCATTTCACTCGCACATGCCAAAAACAAAAACAAACAACAAAAAAATAAGCATTTTAAAACGGAGCAAAAAGTGCGCAAAAAAAAAAGGAGGAAAAAAAGGGGCGCCCCAATATGGCAGCAAAAGAAGTTGGTAGCAGCAGCAACAGCAGCAGGACGAGCCTAAAAAGTATGAAACATGAAAAATAGCAGGCTGCAAAAGAATCGGGCAAAGAATGTGCCAGTGAACATGAAAATGGAATTGGAAATGGAAGTGGAAGTGGAATTGGTCGAAAGCGGCGACGAGTTCGGGGCAGAGGCAGCAAAGCAGCTAGTTGCGTGGCCAAAACGAAACAAATGTACGCCGACCGTTTTCACAATGTTTTAGTGTTTAGTCTAATGAGCTTTTCTTTTGCAACTTTTTGCGGCAGCAGCGGGAAAGGAACACAGCTGTTGTCATTTGTGCTGCGCAGCAAGATACCCTGTAAAACTAAATCTCAATTAATCCATTTTTCGACTTTTCGAATGAACTTTTTATATAGTCAGAAATGAACAGTTGTATATGGACCACAGATGTGTTGGCTGGCCAAAAGCGAAACCAATTTTGTTTAAGCCAATTTTTCTAAGCTTCTGCTTTGCTTCAAGTTTTTGGCTGTAATTATTAGGCTCGACTTCCGCCTGAGGCCAACACTTGCACACCTTGATTATACTCATTCTGTGCCATAATTTTAATGGCCAAAACAACAACAACAACAACAGAAAACAACAACCAAAAAATGAAAAAGAAGATTGTTGTAAGATTTGGGTCAATTACTTTTATAATCATAACACACACAGCTACAACAACAACTTCTACCCAGTTATTCAGAGCAATTTATTTTTGTTCATGTTGTTGCTGTTGTTGTTGCAACTGTTACTGCTGCTGTTGCTGCTGCTGCTGTTGTTGATGTTGTTGTTTAACTTTCTTTATGCACTGTTATTGCATGCCAATAGTTCATAGCTCAACATTTACCAGCTTTTGTCTGCACTTCTCCTCTCCCTCTCCCTCTCGCTCTCGCTCTCGCGATTGAGTTAAGATAAAAATAAGTACACAGCGTGTGCAGCAACACTGACTGCCGAAAGTTGCCGCACTGCTCGCCAGTTCTTCAATGCAAATGGCAGCCAGAGCTATTGAAATTCTCCAATGCTATTGCCAGAGACAGCACAAAGCTGCAAAGCTATGACCATTATGCTCCCAGTACGAGTAGCAATAGCAGAAGTAACGGCAGCAATGCTACTGCTACCGCAATTGCATATTTGATTTGCTCTCAAAGGCAGCAGGCAGGCATTAACTTCTCGCGCCCACTGTCTCCGTGCTAGTAAATTAAAATATGCTTATAAATATACACACATACATATGCATATGTATGTGCACACACATACAGATATATGAAGAGTTGTGTGTGCTTGTAACTTAATGTCTGAAGTCTGCAGTCAATTTAGATAAACAATTACGAGCACAATTGCAGGGACTTGCCCCACTCGCAATCGTAGCTGCCACCCGGCGGCAACAATAACAAGGGGCAACCGTTCAGTTCATTTGACCCGCCATCAAGTGGATGTATGGAGTGGAGTAGAGTGGAGTGCTGTGCTGTGGTGCACACTGTAGTGTGGTGCAGTTTAGTGTGGAGAGTGCTGCTGCTGGTGGATAGGCTGGTTGCAGTTGCATGGTTGCTTGGTTGCTTGGAACAATGCAACAGAAGGCGGCTAAAGTCATTTGCGTTGTTATTGTAAGTGGCGCGCGAGTTGAGAGCGACCCAAAAATAGCACAGCAACAACAGCAACAACAACAACAACAACAACAACAACAGCAACAACAGCAACAACGGCAACAGCAACAACAGCAACAACAGCAACAATAACACAATCAAACTTTAAGTAGGAAATAAAGCAAACGAAAATGAAGCAGCAGAAGCTGGAGCTGAAGAAGATAGAAAATAGAAAGTATCTGTGAGTTGCACGAGTGTAAATTATAATGCTGCCACGCTGCAGCAGATCGTGAATTGTTGCAACAAGCTGTTTCTTTTGAAAAACACTTTGGAATTTTAATTGGCTCACTGAGAGACAGAGCGATAAAGAAAGAGAGAGACAGAGAGAGAGAGATAGAGAGAGAGAGAGAGAGAGAGAGCGTGTGAAAGGGGGAGGGAAGAGTGCATTTGCATGCTGTGCGTCTGTTTAGCTTTTCATAGAGACGATGATGGCGAGCATAAATCAAGCGATCCTCAACAGCATCAGGCAGCTCTCTATTTATACGCATATCAGTCGGACAGCCTTCAAAAGGCATGCGGAAGAGTTCACACACACAACGCACACACACACACACAACACACACACACACACACACACACACAACATTTAGAAGTGACACTAAAGAATTCAAGTGCTACAAACCCCAAACAGATGCAGTTGCCATGGCACTTTTTTATGGCCAGCAGACGAGAGTTGATTTTTATGGCTATCAGCTTACCTAAAAAGATAGATCAAAGAAAACAGATGATTAGCAGGCATAAAAGGCATAAAAGGCACAAAAGGCATAAAAGAGTTCAAAAGAAAAAAACTAGAATAAGTGCCAAGAAACCGGAAGCCAAATATGATTCAGCAGAGAGTAGTCGATAGATAATTATTACTATTATTCATATTGGGAGACCTATGCTCTATTGTGCCCCCTTCTGGGCGTATAGCTCCTCCTCCTCCATCCGCAGTCGATAGATTACTTGAGTAATAACGGAACGGAATGAATGCTGGCTGGATTGGTAATTGCCAGCTGCTGAGAATTGCTGCTGGCGTCGCCACTTGATTTATATTTTATTGAAGCTGGCTGCCCAATTTCAATATTTCGCCACAACTTTTGGCCGCAATGTTTGCAGCACAAACACGGGCAGGCAAGGCAACAAGGCAAGGCAAGCAGCCCTCAAAGTGGCCAACAAGTCACGGCCAGACTGGAATTACACCACCCGCCCCCCCGCAGTGCAGCACCTTGAGGGCAGCGTGGCTCAAGGTCTGGCTATGCCCCCAGTTTACAAGCTATTTACCCAGCAGCAACAAGAGCAGCAGCAGCAGCAGCAGCGTGGCAAGGGAAAATCATCAGCGGCAGCTGCAAGTGCAACTCAATTTAAACAGAAAAAAGAAGAAAGAAAGAAAGAAAGAAAGTCGCGAATAACGCTAAAGGAGAAGAGGGAAATGTGCTGCAAGCATAATTAATTGCTCATAAGTAATTCCATTCGCCTTAGGGCTGCTGGCGGCATAAATATTTCAATTGCAGCGTTGCCCAAAAGCCAAATATGCAACGCGATGCAAGACACAGAATTGCATAAGGATCAACCACGCCCACAGGCCATGGACGAAGCTGTTGTACTCTGACTTGATATACATATATAAGGAACTATAAGGTTGCCACTTTAATCGACTTATATCGATATGCTCGAGGGAGATCGATAGAGAAAGAGAGAGAGTTATCGATAACAAAGACAAGAACTTAGAATTCAAATTTGAACAGTTCCTAAGGTCTCAGACGGATGTGTCTAGATCAGGATTATATATACTTTATCGGAGATGATTTCCTCGTTCCCCCACTTCTCAATCTCTCACTTCTTGGAACCTGGTACTCAAGTTCAAATTCAAAGCTGTTGACTAATTGGCTGCAATCCGAAATATACTCTATAAAGAAACAAGTAAAAAAAGAGGAGGAAAATGATGAAGAGAGGCAACTAAGATGAAATTGAAACGGAATTAAGCTGCAAGCGCGATGAGCGTGCAACGCGGCAAGAACGGAGCCGTGAATGAATGAATGAATCAGTGAAACGAATAAACTCGCTGCACGGTTGAATGACTACATAGTCGAATTAAGCAGCAGCAGCAGCATCAGCAGCAGCTCTCCTTCTGTAGTCAGGCACACACATAGACTGCCTGCCACACACACACTGCCACACACATGCCAAGCAGCAGAAATTTGATACGACTGTTGCTGTTGCTGTTGCTGCTGCTGTTGTTGCCTCTCTCACTCCGAATGAATGCAATTTTAAGCACGTGCTGATTGCCTGCCTTCGATCGTTGTTGTTGCTGTTATTGTTGTTGCTGCTGCTGCCACAAAGCGTCGTGCTTCATGGACCGCGACCAAACAGGGAAAAGCGAAGAATCCGCACAAATCAACAACAACTACAACTGGAGACTATAAAACCAAAGGCTTTGGCTTCAAGATACCCTCTAATACATTTTTCAAGCACTCAGTTAACTTGCCACATACCCTGCATAACACATAAATGGGGAGTGCTCGACTCTATTCGCGTAGCTCCAACAAACAATCAAATGGCAAACGACATTTAATTAGAGACAACAAAAAATGTCAATGAAAATGAAGTTTGTTCGAAGGTGTAGGAGAGATTGTGGTGCTGGATGGGTGGCTGGGTGGTTGGGTGGTTGGGTGGCTGGGTGGTTGGGTGGTGTTGCGTGGGTGATTAAGTCTTCGCATATTGAAGGGGCCTTAAGCCTTATCAATGGGCCATCGACTGGTTAATTAGGCGGACACGCCCACCTGCCAGACCTGGTCCGCACAACTGGCCCGCCCACTGTCATTACACGTAGCGCTCATTTAAATAAATTAATGAATTTCCCGTTTCGTTTCGTTTCGCTTCAATTTTTTGTTTTTGGTTTTTTCTTTTCAACGAGCAACTTTTTTATGGCATTTTCTTTGCCTTATCGCCACCAATATTGACACTGACAGCCAGCGGAGGGGCGCAGGAATGGTGGTTGGGGGTGGTTGAGTTGTAATTGGAGGAGGGGGTGTGTGTGTGTGTGTGGAAAATTGAGATTTCGTGGTCGTGTCACATCGCTCGCCTCATTTGAAAAGTGAAGCGAGGGAAGCCAGCGAGCGAGCGTTCTTCTGTTTTTCCATTAGCGCCAAATGTTGGAAATTGTTTATCTTAATCGCTTTCGATGCCGCCCCGTTTGGAGCAAAGAGGAGCTGATGTGTGTGTGTGTGTGTGTGTGTGAGAGTGTGTGTGTTGTCATTCACACATGGCATATGCATAGATATTGATATTGGCTGATT
Organism: Drosophila percnosoma; assembly: GCA_035043855.1. Taxonomy (NCBI): domain Eukaryota; kingdom Metazoa; phylum Arthropoda; class Insecta; order Diptera; family Drosophilidae; genus Drosophila; species Drosophila percnosoma. The sequence continues at coordinate 616,964 of JAWNMQ010000233.1, forward strand.
AGCCGCATCTTTGACGTGTGTGTGTTGCTGCCGTTGCTGCTGCCAACATCTATTGACATTTATGGTCGAAATATTAATTTGTATTTATGCTCACATTTAGTACGGGCTTCTCTCATCTAATTTGTTAGCCTGCACCACCCACCCCCCCCCCCCCCCAACCCCCCTTTTCCCTATACAAAGTCTGTCAGTGGTTTACATCTCAATATTTGGTTGGGTTTCCGGAACGCAATGGAACGGAAGATGCCTGCTAAATGTGACCAGGCCAGCACAATCATTTACGCCTTGCTGCCAACTTTCACACTCGAGAGGGCTAATTGTGTGGCTGTCGCTTCAGTTTGCAAGTCAGCCTGATGGCTGAAACCATTGCTCAATTGAAGCCATTGCCGTATTCAATATTTGCGGGCAACAGCCAATTATCAGTTTGTCGTGTGTGACAAATACTGAATATATATATATATATATATATATAATATATATTGTGCTCTTTGAAGGCAGTCCTAATTAATGCTGACAACTTTAACCAAAATTGTTGCCAAATTTCACAGTTTTTGGTTTTTCTTGTCAACTTTTACCAAGCATTGTTGCCAATTTTCACAGTTTGAGGTTTTTCTTGTCAACTTTTACCAAGCATTGTTGCCAATTTTCACAGTTTGAGGTTTTTCTTGTCAACTTTGACCAAGCGTTGTTGCCAATTTTCACGCTTAAGAGAGGAAAGTTTGAAGAAACAAGTCTGAAATGTTCATTTTACTTCCTATAAGACATTTTTTGTAAGCTGCGCTGTTGCCAATTTTCATTCACTGCCAATGTGTACTCTGCCCAAATTTTCAACTTTCACTAAGCCAATTTACTTCCTATAATATATATGTATATATAAAATATTATCTAATGCAAGACATTTTGAAGCCTGCGCTGTTGCCAATTTTCACTCACTGTTGCGCAAATAGTGCATTTATAGTTGCAAGCTCTTGTTTTCCACTGTTGCCAGATTTCAGCATATCTCCGATATCTGCGCAGCTGTCTCATTAGTTAATTGATTTCGAGCTAATCAATCTCAGTTTCATTCGACATTTTGGCCTGGAGTGCTTGCCGCACACACACGCACACACACACACACACAAAGAGAAATTAAGCAAATAGCTAAAAACTATTGAAGATGTTTGCAATCACAGATTGATGTACTTCAACAAGTTCTGTCGCTGTCAAGATGCTTTTGGGACACTGTCTAAGCTGAGAGTTGTAGGCTGTCTTGCTTTGGGTGTCTTTCGGCTGTTTGCCAGTTGGCAGCTTCAATCAGCCGACAGTCGACACACATTTGTCAGCTGAGTCGAGAGTGGTGCAGAGGCACGAAAAGCCCAAATATGCTGCAACATGTAGACAACACCCCCGCCCTCCTCTAGCTCCTTCTCTGGCAACTTATCTGTCAAATGCCAAACAAAAGTCCAAAATCTATTAAGAGTGGCTTCCGCCTGTTGCCAGCTGCCACAGTTGCCACAGCTGCCCCCGGGCAACTGAAACAAAAAAAAAACAACACTAAAAAAGAGAAGCAGATGGTCCAGCAAGGAGCTCGCTGAGTATTATGGGAGCTGAGTTGGGTAACCGTGAATTGGGCACGGGGTAAATGTTCGATGCTCGATAAGGCATATTTCGGCATTTTTGGCTTTTTGGTCTGTGAGAAGCGCAACGACGAAAAGCGCTGGAAAAAAATGTTAAGATTCCTATCCGATGAAGGTTTTATTGTTGTTTTTGGCTTTGTTGTTGTGCGTTTCGTTTGTGAATCAATGTGAAACCGTAACCAAAAACTGAAATCAAAGGGCTGCAAACTAGTCAGAGCCACAGGCAATCTCACGTTATCATGTCGAACGTTTGTCAGTCAGCTACTCAATGAGTGTGTGCTCAGTCAGTCAGTCAGTCAGTAGTTCCAGCAGGCCACAGATGGAGAGAGATTACACCCCATCCCCGTATCCCCCCTGCTCTGTTAAGCGTTCATGTCACAAAGATTAGCCAAGTTGTCGGCTGCCAGTTTTGGAACAAGAGTTTTTCGTTGATTTTGTGAGGTAAGCACAGGCAAAAGCCAGGCCAACATATATACGTAAAGTAGTCTATGCAAAATAGATAGAGAGTGACAGAGAGACACAGAGACATCTCTCTCTCCATCTCTCTCTCCATCTCTCTCCCCATCTCTCTATCCATCTCTCTCTCCATCACACTCTTTCCCTCTCTCCATCTCTTTCTCCATCTCTCTCTCTGCATCTCTCTCTCCATCTCTCTCTCCATCTCTCTCTCCATCTCTCTCTCCATCTCTCTCTTTCTCTCTCTCCATCTCCCTCACCATCTCTCTCTCCATCTCTCTCTCCATCTCTCTCTCCATCTCTCTCTCCATCTCTCTCTCCATCTCTCTCTCCATCTCTCTCTCCATCTCTCTCCCCATCTCTCATCCATCTCTCTCCATCACACTCTTTCCATCTCTCCCTCTTTCTCTTTCTCTCTCTCCCTCTTCCACTCTGTTTAGCAGCGTTAACAAACTCATTATGTACATGTAAGCAGCACAATGTGCTTACTTTTTTACTCATTACGAAGGAGTTCAAATTGGTTGGGCAACTTTCTTGTCGTGCTTAACCGCCTTTTAATGATAATTATGCGTGGCACATTTCACTACTATTCCACTTTCCCTTTTCACCTTTCTTTTATATCTATATCTATCTATACATCTATCTTATAATGCGCGATTTCTTGCCCTGTGCTTTTGCTGGTAATCAATCAGGAATCCATTTACAAAGTTGCACACAAAGTTGAACATGCGGCAAGTGCTGTGTCTCATTTACCATTACTATTTGCACCCTGCTCCAGTCTGTCAGCCTCAAGTCAGATACATACACACACACACACACACACACACACACATAAATACATTCTTGTGTCAACTTTCAAGACACATTTTTGGTTTCAATTCCTGTTTCCGCTTCTTTTCCACAACTCGCTGACATTCAGCCCTTTGGAAAGCACAACACTCACACACTCACACACACGCACACACACACACACACGCAGACATACACCCATTGGCAACGTATTTAATTGATGGATTAATAGCTGCAGAAATGGCTCCAAAAATGCGTGGGCGTCAACAATGGCTTCAGCCCCAAAACAAAAGGAACGAATAAACTTTCACTTTCAATGGCAGCTTTTGAGGAGTGGACGTTTAGTGGGCGAGTCTTATGCCTCTTAGCTGCTATTTCCGCATATTACTTGCCACACACACACATACAGCTGGGGCTTTGAGCTGAGCTGATTCGTGCTTGTGCACTTCATCATTCGACTTTTGTGGCAAACGATCTGCCTTTTCAGTGTTGTTGTTGTTGTTGCTGCTGTTGTTGTTGTTGTTGTTGCTGCTGTTGTTGTTGTTGCTGTTGTTTCGTTTGTTGCCTTCATCATTTTTATGACGCTCATGTGACAGTCATTTGTATTAATGTGCCCATTTGTCATTTGTATTAATGTGTCGTAAAAAAAGAGAGAAAGAGAGAAAGAAGTAAAGCCCCAGCTAAATCAAACTTCACACATTTTGTTGAACTTGAGCTGCTTTCTTCCGCTGTTGCCGCACCTAAGCTCAACTCGCTCTGCTCTGCTCAATGAAACCGCCGCACCACAGCACACCACACCTTCACGAAACAACTCGCCACCATGCCCCCTTTGGCAGTCCACTCTGTTTTGCGGTTTATCGATTCAAATTGATTTTGCTTTTCCGCCTTTTGTTGCCTCCGTTGTTGTTGCCGTTGTTGTCGTTGTCAACGACATCCTTGGCTATGTCTACTGCGTCTTTACAAGCCCAACCGCAGTAGTCCATTTCCAGTTGCCGCCCCTTGTGCCCCCTGTGCCCCCTGTGCCCCCTGTGCCCCCTGCGCCCCCTGCGCCCACCCACCCATCCGCAAACGACAGTTTAGACATTTCTGCCAGGGTTGCCGCACATTCGTTGCTCACATTCACATTCGACTCGCTCGCAATTGTATTTTGCTCACATTCGGAAAAGCCATTGACATTGCAAAGTTTCTTTTTTCACTTCTAGTTCCTGCCTCCTTCTCTCTCGCTCTCTCTCTCTCTCTCTGTCTCTCACCCCTTCTTAGCACATGTTAGTCTATAGCTTTCGCATCCAGATATTTCCGTTTGCCCTCGTCAATTTATTTTGCGGCGCCAGAGAACCTGCCCATGTGCCACACACACACACACACACCACACATACATTATCCGCTCAAACACACACACGCACGCACGCACACGCACACACACACATGAAACTCACACATCACATCTACTTATGCTGCACACGCACACTAACAATAATTGTCTTTGTGGTGGTAAGGCAGCTCGAGGCAACTCTAGATTAAAGCCCAACACTGTCATTTCTGATTTTCTGAGTGGGATCAACTATTTGCACAGATTAACATTAATCGCATTATCCACTTTCCGATCGAGTTCTGTGCTCAGATCAAGGAATATGGCAACGATCTTCAGAAAAAGAAGCAGAAGAAGCGAAAACTAAGTGAAAAACGATTCCTGAGCCTACAAGTTCCTATTCCTAAAGATGAAACTATACCCATAAGAATCTAGAGCTATTCTGTGTTATCTAGCTTGCTGCAACAAGGATATATCGTGAAATTTTGCACAGTGCATGAGTCAACAGTTTTTGGAGCCTTAACTCAGGACCTGGAGAACGTACAAAAGAAACCAAAGAAAAAACGACACTCCCGGAATCGGCAAATGGATGAGGTAAAAAATATATAGACAACCAGATGGGTGGATGGAATGGAGGTGTACACACACACACACGCACACACAGAGACATGTTGCGAATGGGTATTTATAAATACATACGCACTGTATATATAATAATATTTATGTGTTGATCGCATGAAATGCGTTGTATAAATTTAGCCAGACTTTTATTCGACAATATTTTCCATTCTTTCGCATTTGTTTCCCTCTCTTTCGTTTGCCTGCAGGATTTTTATGGGCCCATTCACTTCTGGGGGCCCGCACTTCTTTATATGGGTAGGGACAGGGCAGGGCAAGCCACGAGGGGGCTACCAACTTGCTGCGTTTATTATTAACTGTCGCAATGTTTGAGGGACGATAATAAAAGCCAGGCAGCGACCAGGGAAACCACGGACCAGGGAGCCGACGAAGGTGCAAAAAAACTTTGGCAAGTGCGAAAAGCAAAAGAAAAACACAAAAAACAGAACAAAAAATGGCAAAAAAGAAAAGAAAAATTGACAGGAAATACACAGAGTGAATGAATGCGACTATATTCATTATTCGTTATTCGTTATTCGCTATTCGTAATTCGCTATTCGTTATTCGTTATGCGCTATTCGTTATTCGCCTTTGCTATTCACTAGTCGTATTCATGGGTCTGCAGGCTGCTTTTACCGGGCGGGCGGGGGGCGTAACTGCATTTACACTCTGCGTCAACGTTGGCGTCGATGTCGCGGCTTATGCGGTTTATGCCTGCCACTAAAATGGCCGAGGACGCGTGCCACCAAATGACTGCAACAAAAGCAAAAGCAACAACAACAACAACAACCACAACGAAAAGATTATAATAAAGTCATTAATACCAAAAGCCACAAAGTAGAAATTGCTTAGATGGGTGAAATCTATTAAAGCGCCATGAAAACGAAACAAAACCAACCAAAAAAGAGCCCACCTAAAATATTATTTGGGATCCAAGTTAATATTATTATTATTGGTTGCACAACGGAAACGAATACCGACCGAAATTTGGCACCCATTCATAAGGTTATGTATGGATTTAGAGGAATTTACACCGAAAACCGAGTACACAAATTGAATGTTATAATATTTGAACTCAGATCGCAAGTTGCTCCTTAACTCCGGGCAAAAACATAGAAATCGACAATGATGGCATTTATTCGAAGCTATTCTAAGCTGATTAAAGTAAATGTTTTGGCCTCATTTCGCCAAATGGCATTCGCCGATTGCCAAGCTTAAAGGCATTGTGAAATATGTTAGAAACTATTGAAAGTACACACAAAGCAACTTGTAATCGAAATTTCAGCATGCTCATCGCGTGTATAAACAATATATATATATATATATATGTATATATGTATATATGTAAATGGCAATTTTGGATGGCAGGCTGTCCTGAGGCGGGCTGCTTAATTAAACTGGCCTCTTGTGCAATTTCAGGCCATTGTTGAGTTTCCGATTGAGTGCGAAGGCGCTTTTGCTACGCCGCAAGGTATGCAACAGTAAATGTATATACATATATACATATATATATATGTATATATATACAACTCCCTGTAGAGCAGAGAGAAACAGATTTGCCTGCCAATTAACCTCACACGCATGTCGAACAATTTGGGAAGCTCGCGCAGTCATAAAAATGAATGACAAAGTGCCGAAATCCGCACAAACCTAACTCAAGCAACCCAACCGAGAACCGTTAAGGTTAAGGTGTATTAAGTGCAGGAGCAGGTGGAGTGGGGCGGGGTGGGGGGGCTGCGGCGGCAGCTGTCAATCAACGGCACAAAATAAAGTCTAGACGACCCGTTTAATGATCTTCATGTAGCCACCGAGGCGCAACCAAAGCAACCCACCCCAAACCCACTTGGAGCGGGCGAACACGTATCGCAAGCAGCCACAAAAGCAAGAGCGAAACATAATGAAAAGGGAAAGTGCAAAATACACACACACATACACACACGCACACATGTGCAAAATTAAATGCAAAATACATTTAAAAGAGAAGAAAGAAGAAGAAAAAAGTACAACAACGCAGAAAATAAATAAATAAATGAGTGCCAAAGCAAATCATAAAAAGAAGAAGGCAAGACAAAAAGAAAGCAGAGAGAGAGAGAGCGGTGGAGGGGGGGGGGGGGGTAGGGGTGCTATGCAAGCGCATGCTGAGCATAATGAAGCAGCAATCGGAGCAGGAACGGGAGCCGGAACGGGAAGAGGGGGCAAGCAGAAGGTGGAGCAACAGACGCGCCACTTGAACGCAATCAACGCAGAACAATCACGTATCTATCCATCTCTCTCTCTCGCTCACTCTGTGTGTGTGTGTGTGCGTGTGTGTAGGTGTGTGTGTGTCTGTTTAGTTGGTTTTTTGTAGCAAAATTAAACGCATGCCATAATAATGCGATTTTTCTTCATTTTGGAGACCATCGCATCCCATAAGCATCCCCATATGACCTCAAATCAGAAGGTAATATCGAGGAGCGAGCGCATGCACGACTACAAAATACCCGTGCAAATGGCGATAGGCGAACAACCGAAGAACGTTTCTTGTGCCATCTCCAAGTGGAATCGCTATTCGAAATATATATGCGAAAATTTTGTATGAAATGTTATCGATGAAATGTTATCGCATTCCTATCGATAAGCGATATATTATCAACGATCTGCTGCATCTCCCAAGGCGAGACGTGCTGCCAATCTGCCAGACTCCAAGTGAGAATGGATGAACTAAATGAAATGTGTACAACACTGATACGCTCGAATATCTGCAAATACAGGGTGTGCACATGAATAAGAAGACATCAACCAACTGTGTCGAAGATGGAGATGGATCAACTGAGAACCTGAGAGGGCGGACAGAGACACCTTTCACACGGCTGGGCGATAACTGATGCCAAGCTGACAACCACAAGAGGCAAGCACGAAGCTGCAGCAACAAGAAGGTGCAAGCTGGAGCAGGGACGAGGACTGGCCGAGGGGGTAGATGAGGGGTGTGAGAGATGGGTCTGCGACACAGGCTGCAACCCAACCAACAGTCTACAGTCTTTTGTAATTTTCTGCGCATAAAAATCGTATTTTTCTTCTTTTACCCTCGACTCTAGAGACAAAAAAAAAAAAAAAACAAAAAACAAAATGAAAAATAAAAAAAAAAAATTTGGTAGGCAGAGAGTTCAAAAATTAAGGATTTACCGTGAATCCGAATGGGGTAGCTCCAATTATAGCACACCATTTGTGACGCCCTGAATAACATATCAATTAAAAACAACTCATCAAGAAAGAGCGAGAGAGAGAGGAGGAGGTGTTCTGGCATGCAAAATGCTTTAGCTTAGCTAGGGTATTTGATTGTCGGTGCGACGCAGTTATTCAGTGCATCAGCTTGGTTTCTTAATGCCGCCTTCGCATTAAGGCAGCTAACTAAAATTGGCATGTGTGCGACACTGTGTGTGGGGTGGGGGCGGCGTTCTTTCGACGTTGCTGGGGTGAAGCAAAGACGAACATGCCACAGCTGCATCGGAGGGGGGCAGATAAGATATAGTTTCAAGTTGAGCCCCTAAATCTGAAGGGGCGAACTAATCAGCTTACGAGCTAATTTTGACACTTAACTCTCAGTTTTGTGTACATCTGTATGTACAGTTGCGGCCAACATAATAGTGCTGCTTACACAAAAACATCGAATGAAAATATTACTCATCTTATGGTGATCAAATTGAGAGCTCTTCAAAATCTTCAAATCTGTGTGTGTATATGTGTGTGTACATAGATGAATATATAATGAAATAATATTCAGTTCGATCGACAGGTGCTATATCTTAACGTTAACCCCCTTTTGAAGTCATCAATTGAGCTGGTAGCTTTGAGGTTTTTCTTTTATCAACATTTTGAGTCACTTCAATTGGCTGGGCAAAGCTCGCAAGTTGACCTGATACGTATTCTGAGATATGGCAAGTCCACATCAGCGTGCTTATTTTAGAGCTGTGATCCACTTATGATAGCCGATAGCCGATAACGATAGCGATAACTGACAACAACAAAAAGGATTGCTAAAACATTAAAAAATATGTAAGAATGATGTAGTCGAGAGAGATCGATTATCAGATTGAATTGAACACAAGACTTCAGTTAGTTATATATATCTATATATCTATAGAAGTGAACAATGAACGGTGAACAGTGAACGAGGTACAGTGAACGGTGAACAGTAACAGTGAACAGTGAACAGTGAACAGTGAACGGGGAACGGTGAACAGTGAACAGTGAACGGGGAACAGTGAACGGTAAACAGTGAACAGTCAACGGGGAACGGTGAACGGGGAACGGGGAACGATGAACAGTGAACAGTGAACGGTGAACAGTGAACAGTGAACGGTGAACAGTGAACGGGGAACGGTGAACAGTGAACGGGGAACAGTGAACGGGGAACAGTGAACGGGGAACAGTGAACGGGGAACAGTGAACAGTGAACGGTGAACGGGGAACAGTGAACAGTGAACGGGGAACAGTGAACAGTGAACGGGGAACAGTAAACAGTGAACGGGGAACAGTAAACAGTGAACGGGGAACAGTAAACAGTGAACAGTGAACAGTAACAGTGAACGGCGAACAGTGACCGGGGAACAATATTAAGTTATTATATGTATGTGTGTGTATGTGTATGTGCACAAGTCGGTGGGCATTTGCATTATGGGCATTGCATGGCATTCTTTTCGCTTCTCTCCGGCTTTTATGGTGTTATGAATTTCAGATGCTTGGGCGAGCTCTGCTTGGCTTTGTGCCTTTTGCTTTTTATGACATTTGAAATTAGTTTTTCATTTAAATTATGTGCGTCCCGAATGCTAACCCTTTTTTATGATGATGCTTTTGGCTCATTGTCAGGCTGGGCTCGCTTCGCCAAATGTAAATGTATCTGTAACTGTAACTGTGTGTGTCTGCTGTGCATCTGTGTATCTGTGTATCTTATTCATTATTTTTTTCACGCCCAGCAAATTAAGTCAATAAAATGCCAAAGAAATTTATGCACTGAAAGTGTTAAAAAGCAGCAATCGCCACATTTTTTTGTGTTCTTTTCCTTTGTGGAAGTGCGAATGGGGAATAGAGCTGGGGGGGGGGGATGGGTGTGATATTGCTAGATATTGCTAGATGTAGGCGCATTCCTAATTTCCTGTAGGCCTGCTTGGCTGCCTACTTTTGTCTGCCATTTAATTTGATTGTTATTTCCTCGAGCGCCAATTGCCCGGCCAGGAATCCCAACCAGGAGTGCGGCGAGGCGTCAAAACAAAAGAAATGGCCAAATGTTTGGCCTGCATACAAATTTCGCATTAGCCGGCATCCAAATCGAATTTGGTTTTCTCAAGTGCTGTGTGTGTGTGTGTGTGTGCGTGTGTGTGTTTGTATAATGAAGTTCATGCCGTTCGGTTTGCCTGCTTCTTTGCAGTCAGTATTGAAAATGGGGAACATATTCGACCTGCCCCCTAATGGGCCAGTTGCTGTCCTTGGGGGTTGGCATTGCGACTAAAAGGGGCTGCTGCTGGGTGGGGGTGGGGGTGGGGGAGGGGTGTGGTGTGTGTGGTTGGTTTTGCTTTGGTTTGGTTTTTCCGTCGCACATGCCGTGCGCCTTTCATTGGCACATTCATCCATCCAGATATTCATTCATTCATTCATTCATTCATTACGATTGTAGTCGCATATAAAATTTCATTCATTTTCAATCGCCTGGCATTAAAACCACCCCCTCAATATATATATATATATAAGAATAGTCAACCACCCACCCAACTGCCACCCCTCTCCAAATCGTAGCCACCCTTCGCCTTTATAGTTATCGGCATTCTTTCAGAATATCTTGCACAAAATCTTTGCTAGACGAAACGGTTCTGGCAGCGCCGAACCGGTTCGTAAGTTGCTCAGCAGTGATTCGATTTGACACGCCCTTTTAATAGTCATAGTAATGTGAACATGAAAACTATACAGAAACTGCAAATTCTATTTTTTGTTTCAATTGTTTCAGGACTTAAGTTCTCAACATATTTTCAGCTCCGATCTAGACTTATACATTTTGAATACCAAAGAAAAAGTTCAGTTTGGATCCTTAGCATTAAAGTTGAGATATATACAGAGGAATAAGTTGGATTCCCATAGGAATTCCAACAAACTCAATCTGAAAATGGAATTCAGCTGTATATATATATATATATATACTATATACGCTATATCCTATCTAAAAGTCGGCTTTCTTTCGTTTCTGTTTGGCCTGTTCTTCGTCTTTCTCATCATCTTCATCTTCTTCATCTTCTTCATCTTCTTCATCTTCTTCATCTTCTCCATCTTCTTCATCTTCTACATCTTCTACATATTCTTCATCTTCTTCATCTTCTTCATCTTCTCCATCTTCTTCATTTTCTTCATCTTCTCCATCTTCTTCATCTTCTTCATCTTCTTCATCTTCACCATCTTCACCATCTTCTTCGTCTTTCTCATCTTCCTCATCTTCTCCATCTTCTTTCGGTTGTTGCTCGTCTCATTCTTTTGACATTTGCACAATGCACAATGCAGAGACGCATTTGTACTTTATCGCCGGGGGTTATTGCGAAGGGGGCGGCAGAAACATGCTCGGATATATGTATATATGCTATTAATGGTGGTGGTGGTGTTGCTAATGCTGCTGGGGTGTGTGGGCTGCTGCTGCTGCTGATGATGGTGGTGGTGGTGGTGGTTTACAACAATGCACCACCAACTACGTCTTGCTGCGCCCGAAGAGGAGCGGCTGTCTGAGGCAAACCGACGATTAAATACACTTGCTTGATCATAGAGTGAAACTGCTGACATCTAAATTTAATTATGCCTATGTCAGCTATATGCTAAATAATAGTCCGATATATATATGCACATATCTATATATATATATATATATACTTTTAATTCGTTACAAACTACACAAGCGACTGCAAGGATATCAATTGGGAGGAAACATCTCAACTTGTGGGGCGCCGTCGGCAGCAGCGGATATTCTGCTCTGCTCTGTAATTTGGTGACGCATCAAGGCAACACCTACTTATACATATGCTACACACACACACACACACACACGCAAACTGTCACATTTGTTCGCCTTGCCCTTTGGCTGCTTCGTCTTCCGTTTTTAACACATTTGTCTTAGATTTCCGAGTCAATTACATTTGATATGTGTATGTGTGTGTTTGTGTGTGTGTGTGTGGGTGTCTATTTGTGTGTGTAACCTTCCCCCCCCCTCCCTCCTTCCGCCGTTTCCGTCTCTCACTTGTGCAACACTTTAATAAATTTTGTAATTTTTCTTGAGCTGCTCGTCTCAAGAGTTGCTCAACTTGCTGCCTGCTTAGTCAGCTGCGACGCCGGCGGCGCTGCCATCAAAAGACGCTGCTTCTCCGAACTGAAGCCAAAACACCCCACCCGACCCCATCCCGCCCCCAAAGCAGGCCCAAACACACAGCCTGTCGTCTCCCTACACGGTTGGCCCGGCCCTTAGGGGACATGCGAATGGTAAGCGAAATCGAGTTGTATATATTCCTTAAGAGGCCCTTTGGCTTTTTTAGACGCGTCTGTGAAAAATCTCTTGCGAAGCTTTTTGCACTCCACACTCCCCCCCCCCCCCCCTTGAGGACCTGCCGTGCGTGGCAAGCGGAAGGTGGACTTGAAATACATTTTTTCGTAGCCACTTCTAGACAAAAAGGCCAAAACAGAGTCGAAAAACCCACACACTTGGCAACCCGAGCACGTAATTCAAATTTTACAATGTTTACATGCCTTACGTGGCTCTCTCTCGCTCTCTCTCTCTCTCTCTCTCTCTCGCTGTCTCTCTCTCGCAGCAACATATGCTTGATGAACCAATGCTGCTTAAAGACACATACATATATAAGTATCCCATGCATGCATTTACATGTAGATTCATTTTGTCGTGCTTGCATCTAATCCATTACCAACGCTCGAAAAAAACCAAATAGCTTTCCTCTGCTGTGAGGGGGGAGTGTAGTAAGGGGGGGAGGGGTGGAGGGGGCGTCTGTCTCGCACATAAAATAATTAGAAAATTAATTGCTCTTGATTGCCATACGGAATATTTGACAAGACTCCAACTGAGCGACGACGAAAGACCAACAAATGCCCGAAAAGTTAAAAGTGGAGACCAAATCAAATACAAGCGGGTAAATAGTAGGTCAGAGTTCAAAGTTCGGAACGATTTTAGCCATGTGAAAAGCAACTTGGCCAACATGGCCAAAGCACATCCGATTCTAGCCTCTTTACAGGGTATTGCGAAGGCATTCAAAATCAATAAGTAAACAAATTGAAAAGTTATTTGACTCTCATCATCATCATCATCATCATCATCATCATCATCATCATCATCATCATCACACACACACACATACACACAGAGAAACTCAACTCGACTGCTCACTTCAAAATTCAAAACTTGAAGGAAAATTCAAGATTTGCCAAAGGAAAATTCATGATTTTCCAGAGGAAAAATCTTTGCATTTTTTCTTTTGGTATTTCCATATTTAAATTTTTGCCAAATATGTTTTGAAATTGAAGAAAGAGAAAAAAGTTTCGAATATGCTGCGGCTGTGAAAGGATTTAGAACGGTTTCCACTTTGAACCCGAATCTGTGGCACAAACATTTGCAGCACACAACAAAAGAAAACAGCGAAAAAAGCAGCTCCGAAACGACGCTTCAAATTGCAATTGCGACTTTTTATGGTCGTAGAGCTTTTAACTAATAACTGTTAAAACAGGCGAAGGAAAGTGCAAAGCGGAGCAAGAGAGCAGACAGAGGACAGAAGAGAGTGGAAAGAGTGAAGAGTGAAGAGATACGCGTAATTAGTGCACAGTTTTTGGCCTTGGGCCATCATTTGGGAGCAAAACTCCTTTTGCGCTGTGAATGGCTGCAAAAGTATCTCGCACGAGCAAAAGGTGCAAACAACACATCTGCAACAGCAACAACAACAGCAACAACAACAACGACAACAACAACGGCAACAACAACGACAACAACAAGTTAGGTGAGTAGGTGGCAAAGAGTCTCCAGCCACTGCATGTGTGGCAGTAATTTATATGCCACAAAGCGAAAGCAAAACAACACAGTTTGAATACCCTTTGTCAACTATAGGTTCTATATATATATATATATATACATATATATACCATATTCCATGCGATTTCGTAATCCGATCTGGATGAGTGTTGGCAGCACATTTCGTTGAGTTTGGCTCGGCTAACTGGCTAAGCAGAATTGAGCCAAATGATATAGTGATCCGATCCGAGGAGTCAATAGTCTAGCTGAGTTTATTTGTCCAGTGCAGTCGCCCGATTCAGGTTTGCTTCGCTTTATTAAACCTCAACATTTGTTCCACTTAAAAACTTAGCTAAGCAGCAGGCAGGCAGGCAGGCAGGCAAGCAGGCAACAGCAGCGCCGTGGCAACTCAAATTGGAATGTAAAATGCGAAATAAAATGTGGCCCGAGAATTGTAAGCAGCTGTTTTTCAGCCACAACATTCACCTCTAAAAGTATCTCAAAAATGTGCAACAACAACAGCTGCCCCTCGATAAAATGTGGCATGATGTACTAGGCAGGCAGGCAGGCAGTCAGCCAAGCAGGCAGTGGCAGGAACAGGGGGTAACAGTTCATGGCACGCTTGGTTGGCTTCCAGCCAGGAGACGGCACAAACTGAAACTGAAATTGAGCCGCTCTCCCTTGGCTCTCAGGTAGCTGCACAGTTCACACACACACAGCGACGCTCCAGGTAGGTCAGCAGTCAGTCCCTGGGCTCACTCTCTCTCACTCTCTCCTTCGCTCTCGTCTCGGTCTGTCTGTTTGCGTTTCGTGTCCAATAATTGTGGCAACAGCAACCAATTTGTTTTGCTTTGTTTGCTACCCAACGATCCTAATGTCCAGGCGCATAAAGCCATATATGTCTATCTCTCTCCTTCTCACTCTCTCTCTCTCTCTCTCTCTCTTTCTGTGTATTTTTCTTTAATTACACATTTACTCTCTTCTCTTTTTCCTATTTGGATTGCCATCTGCCCTTTGGCCTTGCTCTCGCCGCTTCCTTTTGATGTTGACATTTTGTATTTCTTTTTTTCTCAATTTTTTTGTTGGTTCATATTTGATAAGCACATGTGCCACATTTTGTGGCAAGTGCGATAATTGGAAATGTTATCTGCAGCCGCGTCGAAACTCAAACTCTCAAAGTCTATAAATCGCTCTCATCGATCAGCAGAGACGACAAACATGTGGCGAGCACATGTGCGACGCTGGGAAATGTGCACAGCCACAAAGGGCGAGTGAGAGAGGAAGATAATAGGAGAGAGAGAGAGAGACAGAGAGAGAAATGTAGTTGCATGAACCTTGATATAATACTCATACGAATATCTTTAAAATATGCCCTTAAAAAAGGCCCTTTCGTTTTTTTCTTTATTTATGTAATCATTTTTATACTCTGATATAATCTGATAAGAATATATATAAACGATAAAATCGATCACTTCAAATCGATAAAATCGATTACTTCAAATCGATAACTGACATATCTGTAACTATTTTGAAGCCAGAGTATATATCTGTGACTATATATTTCGATAACTTCAAATCGATAACTTCAAATCGAAAAGATCGACCACTTCAAATCGATAACTGCACATATCTGTAAATATTTTGAAGCTAGAGTATATATCTGTAACTATATGTTTCGATAACTTCAAATCGAAAACTTCAAATCGATAACTGCACACATCTGTAACTATTTGAAGGCTATCTGTTACTATATATTTGGTCGGCAATTGCTGACAATGTCTCCTTCAAAGATCGTCATCGTCATCGGCATCGGCCTCGACTAATTAATACCTGTCGTTAACTTGAATGCAATTAAAAGTTAAGCGGCAATTCCAACTTTTATTTGCTGCAATCGGTCAATTTTGACTTTGATGTGTTCATTTTGGTTTTGTTTTGAGTTTTGAGTTCAGCTCGAAACTCTTCAAACTGGTAGTTTTGCAACTGTTCGAAGATAAATATTATTGTTTCGAGTGTTGCAACTAAAAACGAAGCGGGAGATTTGAGTTCTGTGATTTGAACTTTGCTCCACAACTGATTAGTTGGCTTTGTCCATTTCGGGCATTTAATGGGGAGCTCAAGGTAATCATTAGCAGCAACATCAATCTCTGAGCATATGCAACAAGAGTGATTTGATTCATTGTGCAACACTATTTGGTTGCCAAGCTGTGCAATTTAGCCATAATTCTACACTGACTGCCAGATGTGTGCGTCCAGTGAGGCAGCGAAGCAATTAAGAGCTCAAAGTGTCTGAGCTGCTGCCAACTGAACGAAGGTGCGAAGCGGATGATGGGCGGGGCTTAAGCGGAACGTGGGTGTATCATCCAGCTGGCCACACACAAAATACTACTCGCACTACTCGCGCATGCCTGACTACGCGATACCCTGTAACCAGATGACTATTCAAAAATCACTCGTAAATATGCGTTAAGAAGTTGCCCAAAACCAAAGCTGAGCTAGATTCAAGTTAAGTTTTGAGTTGCCAGTTCATACCCGTTTCGCAGCAGTACACAGGGTATGCAGCAAGAGTTGCTGTAGTTGTTTGTGCTTAGAGATTATGCACAACCGCAGATAAATAAATAAACAAGGGTTAAGCTGGAAAAAAACCAAACTATGAAAACCAATTTGAAGAGCTTAGTGTGACGCTGACTGAAAAACGAACAGAACAAAATGAAGCAAATGCTCGACTACCAGATGCCCTGTTAAGCAACAAAATCAATGCTGAAATCTGTTGTCTTCTTCGATAACACTATATCATATATATATACATATATATAAGACAAGGAACAAAATGTGCTTCGAACCCCAAACAGATGTTCTTTTTATGACACAGTTTTCGTTTTTTATCTTACGTGTAAAAAAGGTGGGAGAAAGCAAATGATTGGTAACTGTGTGAAAAAGGATTTAAGGCCTGAAAAGTGGATGGAATCAAAATATATATTCACAGTGCGAACAAAGGCAAAAATCAACTCTTAATTCAATTTCTTGATTCACAATAGAAATTAAACATTTTTTTGAGCAGCAGTTACAGTATGACAGATATATATATATATATATATATATATATATATAGCAGACACGAAAAGCGAAATGAATTATTTGTAATTCATTTAAAATGCGAATAAATTAAAGAAAAAATCGATAAATGAATCTGAAGTTGGAGGTTTGAGGGGGATTTGGCTTGGGTGTTGCCAGTGTTGAGCGTGTGCAGGGCATACGGGAAGAGGCGATTTGTGGCATATGTATATCAGAAATATGATATGATAGCGAGCGTAAGACAACAGCAACACCTGCAACAATAAAATAACAAGCAACAACAACAACAGCGGCAACAACTGAGAACTGCAGCACAAATGTAAAGCTTAGCCCCAAGCTAACAATGTGGAACGGCGCCGTCCGGATCCTGACGGACGGTTTGACGTATATGTCTAGCCACTAAGTGGGCTTCTCAATGTTTACATGTGTGTGTGTGTGTGTGTGTGTGTGTGTGTGTGTGTGTGTGTGTGGCTGTTGGGATACAATTGTCAAGGCTAAAGGCAGAAAAACAACAACGGACATATTGGACTAGAGAGGAAGGTATTAAAAGGTATCAAAAGAGGACAATAAAAAAAGAGGAAAAAAACGGATTGAGGTCCTTGCAGCACACATGTGTATAGGCGGACATATGTGGCACAGTGAAAGTTGCCACATTTGTAGACCAATGAACTGTACACAATATGAGAATGAGAGTTTTAGAATGCCAAAGATATGTTGTTGTTGTTGTTGTTGTTGCTGCTGTTGTTGTTGTTGTTGCTGCTGTTGTTGTTGTTGTTGCTGATGGGGAAAGTATTTAGAAAGGATAACAGACAGGTGTCACAAAATAGCTGAGCATATAGGACACTATTCGCAAGTAACCCCAGAAATGGGTATACAGATGCAAACTGAGCTCTCTTAGTATAGCCATCAACTTGCAACTTGCTGTGGCAGCTTGCTTACAGCTTAAGCAGTAACTGGCTTCAAATAAGTTGCACTTATTTATTTGATTTTATTCATTGTTATAGGATGAGTGACTGGAAAACTGAACTGAGCTCTGCTTATGGCTAGTTTAGTCCAAGGATTGAACAGACGCATTTGTCTGGCAAATCTTATATATATTTCTGATTTATATATATACATATATAAATTATTTGAAATTTTAGTTTGTTAGTTAGTTGAGTTGAGTTGGGAAAGTATTCAGCAACGATTGAAAGGGAAAGCCCGATGGCCAGCGAGTCTATCAGTCGGATACTTGTTAGCCAAGCCGATTTACGGCTTAAATGTGTTGAAACTAGTGCTATCTTCACACTAAACATCATATACATATATGTATATATATATAATGTTGCCATAAAGGCAAACACATCGCATTTGCAACGTGCTGAAGTAAATCGAATCACAATATCAACAAAATCCAAACGTATTCATAATGCATAAAATGTTAACTGGGCCAAATCAAATATGCATCAAGTCGAACACAAATTGTTGTTACAGTTGCATAATTAAATGGCAAGCATGCTAGACATGCATGTGTGTGTCTTAACTTGGCCGGAATGTTCGTCTATTACATTGATTGTTTGTCCTTGCGAGCCATCAAATTATGTACATCAATGTACTTATGACAGAGTGCGACAGAACAAGGCCAGAGCGAGAGAGGGGGAGCGAGAGGGAGAGAGGGAGAGAGGGAGAGAGAGGGGGAGAGAGAGGGATAGATAATTTATTCATGTAATTTCAAGAAAATTTGCAAACAGCAAACGCTTCAAAAATGTTTACATTTTGCGTTAATTAAATTAGGTAACTAAGACCATTTGCTCGCTTCATCCCTTCATCCCTTTATCACTCTCTCTCTCTCACTCTCTCACTCTCTCTCTCTGGCCTTAGTTGTTGCCATGGCTTTGCAGCTTGCTTTGATTCGATTTATTTTCAAAAGACAAGAGACAGAGCGGGGGCGTGGCTGTATCCATCATCATCAACAACCGCACATAACTATTTGGAAAATTGCTTGAAAATTTGTTGTTAGTCAAAATCATAGACAATCAACGCCTGGTGCGGGGGATGGGGATGGCGATGGGGTTGGGGATGGGAAAAGAGACAAATCTAATTGGAAGCCCAAAACGATGCTCCTAATCGCCCCCACAACAACAAAAAAAAGGAACCAAAACTGTGCCCAAGTCGAGACGGGGTGTATTTAATTTCACTTAAATCTTTCAATTAAAACTTTTAATTGATTTCACACACACACATGCACACCCACACACACACACACACACACACACATGTATGTGTGGCATAAAAAAAGCATAAAATATTTAAATTGAATTACTCCTTTGCCAATAAAGTTGTTGTTGCTTGTGGCAATTACAAACATGAAATGAGACTCATAATGCATAAATTGTCAACTCCACAGTTAACAACTGTAAATTTGCACACACACACACACACACACACACACATTTGTGTTTGATTTAAGCAAATATATAAATGCATTAATAGTATTGAGCATATTGCATTATTTAATTGATTTATTACGCCAATATTCTCATTAAATGCAAACTGGGGTTGGAGCTGGCGCCATCTAGCGTTGGCTGACGCAGCACTCAACAGATAATAATCAGCGACAAACGGCAGTAGATATTATATGATATGATATGTTAATATATAGAAACACAACTTGAACAGAACGAAATGAAAGTCAAGTCAATCCGCAGCACAGACCCACAGATACCCTCTACACAAGTCTTTCCTTCGCGTGTGTGTGTGTGTGTGTGCACATGTATACAGAAAATGCATTTGTACTTAAGTAATTTTTATGCATTTTGTACAGTTTTTGAATTTACAACTCTGTCGCAGGAAGCGCTGTCAAAATAATGCAACTGCTACGCAAATAGCTCTGCTCTGCTCTGCTTTACAATGGTCTGCTCTGCTCTGCTCCGTCATTTGCAAGAGCAATAGCAGAGGGAACGAGAGCAGAGCAAGAGCATTGCTGCCGAATAAAACATTTTCAAAATGTAGTTGAACAGAGTTTGATCAACTGCTCTGCTCTGCTCTACAATGGTCTGCTCAGCTCTGCTCTGCTCTACAATGGTCTGCTCTGCTCTACAATGGTCTGTTCTGCTCTGCTCTGCTATGGTCTGCTCTGCTATCGTCTGGTCTGCTCTGCTCTGCTACGGTCTGCTATGGTCTGCTATGGTCTGCTATGGTCTGCTCTACAATGGTCTGCTCTGCTCTACAATGGTCTGTTCTGCTCTGCTCTGCTATGGTCTGCTCTGCTATCGTCTGGTCTGCTCTGCTCTGCTACGGTCTGCTATGGTCTGCTATGGTCTGCTATGGTCTGCTATGGTCTGCTATTGTCTGCTCTACAATGGTCTGCTCTGCTCTACAATGGTCTGTTCTGCTCTGCTCTGCTATGGTCTGCTCTGCTATCGTCTGGTCTGCTCTGCTCTGCTACGGTCTGCTATGGTCTGCTATGGTCTGCTCTACAATGGTCTGCTCTGCTCTGCTATGGTCTGCTCTGCTCTGCTCTGCTATGGTCTGCTCTGCTATCGTCTGGTCTGCTCTGCTCTGCTCTGCTCTGCTCTGCTCCGCTCTGCTACGGTCTGCTATGGTCTGCTCTGCTCTGCTCCGTCATTTGCAAGAGTAATAGCAGCAATAGCAGAGGGAACGAGAGCAGAGCGAGAGCATTGCTGCCGAATAAACCATGTTCAAAATGTTGTTGAACAGAGTTTGATCAACTAAAGGTTACACTCCCATACACACACACACACACACACACACACACAACTACGTAAATTTATTTCAGCTAGTTGAGTTTGAGGAGAATTCTTAGCTAGCGGCAAACGGCAAACGGCAAAAAGCAACAATTGAAAGGAAAACACAAAAACATGAAATGCATAATTTAACCAATGTAAGCAAATAATTCAAATAACTGTTGTTTTCCTTTTGAGTGAGGAAACATAAGCATATGGAAATTTGGGCACGATTTTCGATGTTCTCAAATTGCGAACATTATTTCCATGCAATGCATCAAATTACGTGCGAAAATATTTGAAGCTCGACATTTTTGGATTATAACCAAATCGATTTGGCGAACAAAAGTAATCGCAGTTTATTGATGACGATGACACATGTGTGTGTGTGTGTGTGTGTGTGTGTGGGTGTGGGTGTGGGTGTGTGATGTGTAATTAAAACGGAACCCTTAGGAAATGCAGATTTTACGCCCAGGTGCTTCGACACTTTTGGCATTGACATATTTGCAAAGGCGAAAAACCTCTTCAAATTTGCATGTGGACAAGAAAAAGGAAAATACACACACACACAGCAGTACACACACACACACACATGCTTACACAACAAATAAAACAAAACACAAATATGTATAAGAAAAATGCGACAACTTTTCGATATGGCCAAGGGCAGGGCATGCTGCGCACTGGGCAGGTGAAGGGGGAGTGGGAGTAGCATGCTGGGAGGCATGTTGTTGTTGCAGAAATCACAGAAGCCGACATATGTAAGCAAATGTAAGAAAATCTTCGACACTGCGCGAAACAATCGATTTGATTGTGAATAGATGGAACAGCTTTGCAAGAAATTAGGCGTTGAAGAACCTGTGTTGAATATACCAGATATATACCAGATATATACCAGATATCCATAGATCAATCAATAAAGTCAATAATAATCAAATATTATTATTTAAACAAATGCAAACTGTACAAACTAATTGCCGAGTGTTGGGTTTATTCTGCATAAAGTATTTAGCATCGTTGCCCTATGCGTATGGCCGTAGGTGTTAGCAAGCATGTATGTGTGAGTGTTTGCGTGTGTGTGTGTGTGTGTCTGTTTGGCAACTAAACGCCGTGATAAATTAGTCGGATAGCGCCAATGCTTGCGTGTTTTGCTTTGAGTGTATAAAATTTTCGTGTTTTGTTTTTAGTTTTTTTCTTTGGGTCTCTCAGCCGCTTGCGCTTTTATACGCCAACAGCTGACAGCGCGCACACACACACACACACGCACAGCGAGAGAGAGAGAGAGAGGCTTACATGCATGCCCGCTCCATGTGTGTATGATAAATTAACATAAGATTAGCGATCAGCAGCAGAAGCAGAGCAAAAGAAAACAAAAATTAACCCAGCGTAAAACAAAACGAAAAATGAGGGAGATGAGGAATGGGATGGAAGCGGATGGGAGGGGATAGTGGAATGGATGTTGAGATGGTTGGGCTGGCATGACTGTGCCAGGGCTAGGCATGGCAGGACAGGGGGAAGGGGGACAAGCATAAATGAATAATGTGCACTAAGCGTAAAACCCACATGAGAATTGAAATTAAAAGGACAATAGATAAAACACACGCACAGAGACAGTGTGTGACAATGGAGGGAGAGGGGGAGAGAGTGGAGAGTGTAGTGCAGGAGAGCAGGAGAGCACTACTTACACACTCGCACACACACACAGAAGCGGCTCTTGAGCGTTTAGTTCAAATCGTAAATAAATAAAAATAAAAGCAGTTTAAGAGCAAAGGAGAATGAAAGAGTGAGAGAAAACACAGCACGCAATAAACATTACACAGCATGCATTGTGTGTGTCTGTGTGTGTGTGCAGGACAATTACTTAAGTTTCAATGCTTAAATATTTGATTCAAAAGCAGTTTTCATATCCGACAGATTGCAAACAGCAAGTACGAATGAGAGGGAGAACGAGAGTGATATCGACTAGCGGATACCCTGCAACCAAGTTACTCGCCTGATGCATAAGATTTGCCATCAAATTCAAATCTGTATTCCCCATTGTAGCGTTGATAGCTATCGGAAATCGATTTGTAACCCTAATGTTATCGATAAATTGAATTGAAATCAATCTTGATTACCGGAAGGCCACTTCTAGCTTCTGCTCAACTTGAATAGAAAACCCCCAAACTCCAAATAATGCAACTGCATCAATTATCGATGCAGAAATAATCGACAGGATATAACAGGACCAAAAGTAGATTAAATGATTACCAAATTGATGATGCACATAATTTATTGATATGATTCGGAAAGAAAATCCTTGTTTTTGTAGTTGCCTGAAAAGTTCTCGAACTCGAACTGGAAACTGGGAAAAACTTGAACAATTTTGCTTAATCACTCTGAATGACAAATGTTACTTGAAGTTGCTGGAACCAATTACTAAACACAAGCATTATACACTCCACTCTACCCTGTCACCTCCTACTCCTTCACCTCCAACTCCCCGCTTTGAATGCCTGCTGCCAAAAAGTAAGTTGTAAATGAGACTGCTTTGGACTTTGCCAAAATGATTTGCAAATTTGTTAATGGCTGTTCAATGTTTAATGGCAGAATATACAAAGAGAGAGAGAGAGAGAGAGAGAGAGAGATAGACACAAAGGATGAGAGATGGAGATAGATAGAGTTAGGATTCCCAGTTGCCAATTGTCAGTTTTAGACATATTCTCGAATTTGCCTATTGATGTTTGTTAGTGGTCCAAAAGTTTTGCACTGGAATGAGTTAAGAAATTGATTAAATTGTTTGCTTTAATTGTGCGTAAATGTTATTGCTTTAGTTGTTCTTGTTCTTGTTGTTGTTGTTGTTGTAACTGTATTGAGAATTATTTCGTTTATTTAGTATTACGATGAAATATTCACAATCCAGCTGCCGATAAGGCTTCTCATGGCCTTAGTAATTCCAAATGCCGGATTAGACAAGCACCAATACATATCAACATTAATGCTCATTGTGTCGAAATGTTGATACTCTTGCAATAACAATAATTACAACGAAAACAGTTCTCTGACTAAATCTTAATTAGACTTTAGTTGAAAGCACAAATGTTGTCCTACGGATATTATATATATTATATGTTGGTCAGATTTTGATGACGAATACTTTGAAGTTACCTGCATCAACTTAAGCGAAGAACTTAATAAATAGGCATTGAGTGGCACGATTATAATGCCACGAGAGAGGGAGCACAGATGCAAAGGTAGCTCTTTGTTCGTTGTACCAATGCTTACAAACATATTTATATACACGCTATATATATACTCTATCTGTATCTGTATCTGTATCTGTGGCAATATCTGTGTTTGTTGCATTTCCTGTTAAATTTGCGACAACTGAGCAAATACAAATATCAACAAAAAGCAATAAACTGCATGCATATTTACCTTCAACTGCAAAATGCAGTGCTTATCAAAGGAAAATTGAGTGGAGCGGAATGTGGGGGAGGTGGGAGGGAGCAACGCAGCTGCAGCAGGAAGAAGAGAACGGTAAACACTACAAGCAGACAAACAGATTTTACGCACAGCAACCAAAGGCGAATCGCAAACGAAACCAAGAAACGCAACTGAAGACGAACCCAAACCCAACCCCCAAACGAACCTCAATCGCAACTGAGCCCATTATGAGCAAAGGCGATGAACAGCAATGTCAAGCCTCGACAACAGAACGCCACTCAAAAGGTAAAGCACGCAATTCAAAGCGGTGAGTGTGGAGGGGGGTATTGCGTAAGGCGGAGAGAGAGAGAGAGAGGTGAGCATAAGTGCCAACTATTGTAGAAGAACGATGCACACAATCAATGCTGGTTATTATGACAATGATGATGACAGCCAAAAGGAGAATGCGAATCGAATTGCTTGCGCCAAACAAACAGTGTGAAGGACGGAGGGGGAGAGTAACAGTGAATTGATGGTGTATGGAGGGGGATGGGAAGAGATCGGGTATGAGCAGCGGGAAACAGCAAACGGCAAACAGCAGCAGAGAAGAGCGAATGGAGTGCGTGTCGCAAACTGCAATTGAAGCCCAACGCACAGTGGCACAAAATGCTTCAGATCCGGAATGGTTTATGGATGGCATAATTCGAAAAACAAGTCTGAAGAGAAAGAGTTGGAAAATTCCTTGTAGTTCTGATCTGGCCAAAACAATCGCATTTTCAAACGTATCCAAACTTTACACTACTCAATCAAAACTGAACCGATTTTAGTCTTCTATAATATCAATATCAAAAATAAGTGTTGTCTGCCAATGCAGTTTGTGCCACTGTGCAGCTATGCAATTATTGCATGACTGGCTGAGCTGCGTCGTCATCATCATTATCATCTCCATCGTCGATATCATTATTATCAGCGTCAGCGACACCATCGATAACAACAACAGCAACAACAATGACAACTCCGGCCTTTTGTTGTTGTTTGGAGTGTTGCCTCAGAACATTTTCATTGCGATTGTCATTTGGAAAAGTCAACTTGCATTTTCTTTGTGCCTGTTGCGAAGGTTGTTGTTGTTGTTGTTGCTGCTGGAGCAGTGCTTATCAGAAGACAAGCACAACAAGCACACACACAGCACACAGCACACACCACACACACACACACTCACACCCACTTTGAGCATGTTTACTTTTTGGGGTTACCGCTATCTTATTACTTATTGATTTTGTGTTATCGGCGACGGCGACGACGTTGACGGCGAGTTTTTTCCCAAGGAGCTCGAAAAAAATAATCAGAACAGACGAAAAGAGAAGAAAAAAAAAAGAACGGTAAAAGCAGAAAATTATGCGCCAGCAAAGTGAAGAGCAAATTGAAAAGAAGATGCCGACGACCCTCAAGAGTTAAGACTCGCACGCCGCACCCCCACACCACCCCTCCCAACCACCCACCTTGCATACGCCAATTCGCCGCCGCCTGCCCTCCGCCCCCCTCCCCCTCCTCCACGCCCTTCTCATCGTTATCATTCCCATTTCCATTTGGAGCCAAACGGCCCGCGCCTCATTACACTTAAAGAAACCTACCCCACCCACCCCCACCTACAAGCACACACTCACTGATAAGGGTCGCGAAGAGCGCTGAGTGGTTGCAAGGGTGGAGGGGGGAGGAGGGAGGGGATGGAATAGGGGCAACAGGCGGCAAAGCGTAAAGATTGTTGCTATCTCAGCATTTTCATTTTTTATGTACTTTTTTTTACTTTGTCTCGCTTTTTATACGTTTAAAATTGAAGCGCGTCGTGTTGCACGACTTGCAACTTGCAACTACAAAGTGTGCTGGGAGATAGGGAGAGAGGGATAGGGAGAGGGAGTGAGTTAGTGGAGTTGGTAAACCGCTGATGATGACGCCAACGGCAATGGCTTTGTCTTGTGCCCCGAGTACGTGGAGCAAAAGAAAATAGAAAATATAAAATAAAATAATAATAACATAGTTGAGAGAGAGAGAGAAGGCATGTACGACTAGCGGATGCCCTGTAAGCTCAATTAAGCAAGGTAATCACGAAAAAGGCCATTAATCATAGATTCGAATGCCCATCGATTATTTGTAGTTGAAGAACTGTTATCGATATCAATAAATAATAATCGCAAAGAATCTATATATGCCAAAGATATGAATGAAATGCCCAGCAGGAAAGATTTGCCGGGTATGCGAATGCGATACAGAAATAACTGTAGTTGCTGTTGTGTATGCCACATTGATTTGTGGCAAGTGTACAGTTACTGTCAGCGGCATGATAATCAGATATACTATCTGCCTCTCGAATCGCATCCCAATTCCAATCTCAATCTCAATCTCGAGTGGGCCACAGGGCGCCCAGCTCTCGTGGCACTTACTGCTTTGATTTCAAACGGAGCCAAGGACGGCCGGCCAGATAAGATTATCAAATTCCAAATCGAATTCATTTAACAAGCGCAACATTGAAATCAATTCAGATATGCTTCCATTATCTTTAGCTATTTCCCTCCTTTATGCTTATGTACAAATCGAAATCGAAATCGAAATATTTGTCATGAAATGCATTCAAGTCCCCACCAATCCCAAAAATAAATACAAACGAACGAAAAGGTCGGGGAACAAAGCGGAAAATAATTGAATTGATTGGAATGGAAATTCAAGTCGGCTGAACAAACATTAATTATATGCAATAGGTCCAATTGAACTGAATGCTAGGCATTGTTGGAGCAATATGTATACATATATAAATATATATATATATATATGTATTTTCACACACTTCAATAATTAAAAGTGTAAAAGCTAAATGGATCAGCCTGAATTGCCAGAACATATATAGATTATGCAGATATACTGATCAGAACCTTCTTCAGCGAGTGTGTGTGTGTGTGTGTGCACACATATGCAACAAACAGTAGATATGTATTTATATATAGGTATATATCGGCTGTTGCCTTGGGGCGAACTCTATTTTTTTTCTAGTTCGTTGCCGGCGCTCGCTTGACTGCCACTTGACACAACGGTATATCTATCTGCATCCCTCTCTCTCTCTCTCTCTCGTATTCCCTGTCTGCACTCCCCCACCCCCACCCCCACTCCACATACCGCCCCCCCCGCTCTCAGACTTGTCTCCAGTCTGCAGTTTTTGGCACTTGATTTATGACCAACGGCACTTGCCGGACCCAGACGCCTTTTTTCATCTTTTGGTTTGTGTTCTCTGTTAACAGTTAGTTTTCAAGCAACAAGTGCGGCTGAGGGCAAAGACAAAGACAAAGACAAAGAAGAAGACGACAAAGAAGAAGAAGACGAGAAGCAGATAAAGTTGGAGCTAAAGTTCTTCTGCTGCCCCTCTTCCCCTCTCTCAACCAATGATCAAAGTCAACCATTTGACTTTTATCTGAAGGGCGAATTTCATTCATTCATTTTGCATCCTCTCGAACAGTGAATACAGTTTACAGTTGTTGTTTACTCAGTTTTTTATGCTTTATTTGTTTATTCATTTATTATTATTTGCGATTTTTTCTTTCTTTTCATTTCTGCTCGCACGCAGATTTGAGCTTGCCACATTTAAAGAGTTGCGAAGCAAAAATGGTTCTAATGCTACACAATATATATATATATATATGTTTAGATAATAATTATCTATGTTATCTGTATAATAATTATCTCAATCCATCTTGCTCAGTCTCAAGAATTTCCACTGGAAATGCAAACCCCAAATTAATAGTTAGAAAATCAATTTTCAGCTCTTTGGTTTCATGAACTGAATTTAAGGTTCAATTTGTGAGGGGGAGTGATGGGAAGGGGGGGGGGGGTGTTGGAAATGTTGTTAAGGGGGGAGTTGGCCGGGGGGCTGTGCTCTGAATTCTAAGCCCTGTAATCATGACAGCCAAGCACGCCAGTTGAGCTCAAGGAGAAATTTGGCTGAATAGACTCCCCCTTCCCTCCCCCCTGCTGCCGGCCACCCCTTTGGCCAGGAATTTGTTGATAGTTTAGTTGTTGTTGTTGTTCAGTTGTTGTCGTGCCTAAAGTTTGTTATTATATTAAAATAATATAATGCTTATTGCTGCTGCTGCTTCTTCTTGTTGTTGTTGTTGCTAATGTTGCATGTTCTTGTTGCTTGTGGCATGTGAGCATAAATCATTTGAATTCCGTTTTGGTTTTCCACTCGCTTTCGAAGACATTTCGTGTGACGCCATATTTGTCAAATGACGTTTAAATTTATGAGCAAATGATATATGAGTAACAGGCGCACACACACACACACACACACACACACGCACACACACAGAGAGTAACACTTGAGTGCATTTTGAATGAATGCGACTTTCCTGCTAGGGTTCGAGTTGTGCGCCCGAAAAGTAAAGTTCAATAGCCACACACACACGCACACACACGCACACACACACACACGCACACACTCACTCCTGCCCGGGGTCTAGACAACATATTTCGCGTTATTTGATATGTTAAGAGGAAGAAGAAGTCGACAAAAAAAACATATGTGGGCCATTTTCTACGTATGTTTGCAGTTCGCATCTTATCTCCTGCTCGCACACACACACACTCTCTATCTCTCTCTTTCTCCCTCATTCACTAACGTTCGTTTCTTTTGTTACACTTGTTGTTGTAATAAATAATTAACGCCCTCAGCAAATAAGCGGCACTCGAATTTTTCGAGTCACATTTTTTTATTTTATGATATTTTCGGTGTTGATGGAGAAATACAACAAAAAAATTTATATATATATATATATACACATACATATATATATATATATATATATATATGCAGCTGAAAACCTAAACTCACCTTATAATAATTGTTGTATGTGGCAATTGCCTGAAATCCATGGATGAACCAAATCCTCTTAAGGGATGCACAATTTTATATTTATGAGCTGCAACGATCAAAGAGAAGGAGAAACCATTAAATAAGAGCGAGAGAGAGTAAGAGTAAAGAGAAGCGCGAGAGCGATCATCAAACAAAAATGAAAACAAACAGTCATGTTCGATGCGGTTTGAGTTGCGTGCGTTGCGTCGGAGTTTGATTGATCACCTTCAAAGTGATAGAGAGAGAGAGAGTTAGCTACGTTTAGTAGAGATAACTGTGGTGCGACGGCGAACCAGGTAAATGACGAAGAACCAGGTAAACGACGGAGTAAACAAAACATAGTGCGACGCTGTGAGCGACAGAGATAGCAGCACAAAGCGGGCAGAATATGCCAAGAGAGAGAACGAGAGAGAGAGAGAGAGAGAGAGAGAGAGAGGAGAGTAACTGGCGCGTAGGCGCTGAAGAACAATAAACAATAAAAGTACAGAAACAAAAAAATAATAATAAATAAGTACGAGAAATGTTAAGCGATGAATCAAAAGCCCAAAAAAAAAACAACAGCAACTGAAATTGAAATGGGGAAAAAAAAGAAGAGCACAAAAGCAGTAAAAATGCGTTAATTTAGGCAAGCCGAAAAAAAGAGCGAACAAGAAGAAGCAGACGAAATGGACGTCTGGCTAAACGAACAAACGGACAAACGAACAAACGGACAAACGAACAAATGGTTAATGTCTGGCGAGACAAGAATTCCAATTCGATTTATTAACTGAATTTGTTGTCAATTATTCCTCTCTCTCTCTCTCTCTCTCTCTCTCACTCGCTTTTGTATCTGGCAGATACGCAGTGCAACACACAGATACAAAATGGAAATGTGCAAAATGAATATTTGATGTTTATGAACTGAATTGGGCAGTGTTGGGCAACAATTACTTTTCATCTGATTTCTGATTTCTGATTAATCGAATTCACTTTCTATATCTCGAATACACATTTCAATTATTCGCTTTCAATCAACTTTAGCCTTCATTTTAGGCCAAGGCTCATAATGCTGGGTGGTAGAGTCAAAGCCCAAATCTAGCTGCGTCCTATTGCCATCTCTATTCTATATGCCACTTCTTATAAGTTGTATTTGCCACCGATTTTGGCAACACTTTTTCTGTGTTTGTTTCTTGAATTCATAATTTAATTGTTGTATCTTTGAAGTTGTTTTATATCTATTCGAACTCATCGATCAGGAAGCGAAGCTAAAAATGACGACAACTGTACAACAACAACAACAACAACATAAACGTGTACTAAGATGGAGCAGCAGATGCAGCAGAAGTTAACGAAAAGGAAGGAGAGGAAGAAGAAGCAGCAGAGCAAGAAGCTGAAAAAGAAATGTGTGCTGTTGCCTCATTAAGAGGCACGACGACGACGACGACAACAACAACAGCAACAACAACAACAACAACAGACGACTTCAGGTTCAGCTTCAGTTTTTGTCAGCTGCCTTTTTTTCTTTTTAGCCTGGGCATCCACACAAGTTGCTGTTGTTGTTGTAGTTGTTGTTGTAGTTGTTGTTGTAGTTGTTGTTGCCTTAATCATCGCCAAAAACAAGTTTGGACTGTTGTCGCTGTCTTTGTTGCCGCTGTTGTTGTTGTTGTTGTGTCTTTGGCTTAGCGCGTAACCCCAAACCCCCAACTCCAACTTCAAACTCCAGCAATGCAGTCACGACTCTCCCTCTCTCTCTCCCTCTCTCGCTCTCTTCATCTTTCTGTATTCTTGTGTGATGCCCAGAGTCCAGTTTTTTTTCTTTTTGTTGTTTTGCTTTTCGCTTGTTGCATTCAGTTGTATTGTTGTTGTTGTTGTTGTTGTTGCTCACGCTCCATTTTTGGCGCTGACCACGAAAGAAGCAGAAACAATTCCAGAAACATTTCCGTTGTTGTTTGAATTTCTGTATTATATATATAAAAATACATATATATATACATATGTGTGTGTGTGTGTGTGTGTGAGTTTGTTTGTAACAGGAGAGTCGCTTAAGCGATAGTTGAGCCTAAATTTACCCAACACACACACACACAGACACATATAAAAAGTTGCGAAAAGAGCTTTTCGCATGCGAATCGAAGCCAAAGAAGTTGTAAAGCAGATGCTGGAGAAGCAAAGGCAGATGCAGAAGCAGAAGAAGAAGAAGCAGAAGAAGAAGAAGCAGAAGAAGAAGCAACAGCAAGAGACGAAAACTTTTTTGTTTTGTCGAGGAGTGAGTTCAAGCAAAGGTCTTCAAAATGGGCAAATTTCAAGTGAATCGTGTGAAGAGTTTTCGCATGGTAAAAAGTACTCTTAGCAGTTTTTTTGATAGACCCGCCTGATCCAGGCAGATAAAAAGTAATTCTCATTTTATGTTCTGTTTTTGCTGTTAGCCAGCGATTAGTTCCCCATCAACACAATATGCACATTTTTTAACTGTAGTTTAGTTTTGGTGCTTAAATTGTGGTTCGATTGCGACGAATTCCAAATGCGGATAATTAATTCACAATTCACTTCAATTATTGAGCATTATTTGTGATTAGTTCCGAGAAATTGCATCTTTTTGTGGCATTTACATTTCCATTGCAAGCTTGGGACAAAAGCTCCTTCTCCTCCTCTTCCTCCCCTCATCCCCCACTCGCCGACTCACTTTCGGTCCAATTGAAAAAAAATTGTCATGTCATTGCTTAATAGAATTCACCTCAAATTACACGGGATATTAGCATTTTAGCATTCCTTTTGGCTACTTCACAGCAATTTTAATTTCTCTTTGGCTTATTTTTGCTTGCTCTCCCTCTCCCTACCGCTCCTAAGCCAGACCCCACTTTACATAGCTATGCTGTGCTGTGCTAATCACCTTTGTTTTGCTGCTTCTTCTTGCTGTTCTCATTGCCCTCAAAAGACTTTGTCTCTTTTGCTGCTGCTGCTGACAGACGCAACTTCATTAAAAGCACACACACACACACACATACGCAGATGGGCGCAGTGGGGATTTGTCCTTTTTCGGCTAACTGTACTGACTCTCCCAAATAAGAAACAAGCAGCAGCAGCAAGAACAACATTAAGCTCATGTCGCGACGTCGCTGTCGATGTCTCTGCCGCTGCCGCTGCTTTCTTTTTCTTTTTGGCAAACGTCAATTACACGCAAAGACGTCGGTGTCGACGTCGCAGCTTTTGCAACAAGAACAAGTTTTTGCAGCATTGTTTTTTCGTCATTGAAACTCTGCTGTTGTTGTTGTCGCTGCTGCTGATATTTTTTCGCTGCGTTTCGATTTTTGGTCTTTCGTTTTTTCTGTTTTTTATTTTTTTTTTGGATTTTGGCCATGCAAAATGCAATTTTCATTGTGATTCATATTGGCTTTTAAACTGGCCATTTTATGCGGTTTTTGCTTAGTTTAAATTATTTTTTTTTGTGTTCTGTTTAATTTGTTGTTGTTGTTGTTGTGTTTGTTGCGTTGCTTGTTATTGTTTGCAGACATGAACCGGTTGAACGGGTATTGAGAATAATTATTATTTGAACTTTTGCTGCCTTTTTTTGCATTTTTTATTGTTGTTCGAACTGTAATTCGAACTGAACAGATAAAAGAGGATTGTTAATCGAGCTGCAGCCAACAGCAGCTGTTAGGTTAAAGAACGAGCACTGTTACTGTTGTTGTAGCTGTTGTTGTTGCAGTTGGTCTCTTTGTAAGAGCGAACGATCGCAATGCAGCTGGGGAGAGCGGGCAGATCAGATAGCTGCTGATGATGCTGCGCTTGAGAGAGGAGAGAGGATAGAGCGCGATCGCAAGCTGTGTCTAGGAGAGCACACTCACGCACACATGCATAAGTCACAGACTGCAAGCCAAAATATAATAATGCTATTGTTGTTGTTGTTGTTGTTGTTGTTGCTTATTTTTTCTATTTGTTATGCTCATTTTGCTGTGCTGCTGCTGCTGCATTTGTTGGCTTAACCGGTTCAACGGGTTAACGCTGCAGTCACACGCACACACACACACGCACTCATACACATACGTCGCTGGTGTTGTAATTTAATTTAATTTCTTTTATTATATGTGTGATTATTTTTGTTGCTTGATTACCTTTTGCCTTAGTCGCTCTTCGCTTGACGCAGCTTCTGTTTTGAATTTTGCTGTTTGGTTTTGCCTTTGCTCTTTGTGTTGCCTTTTGTGATTTATGATTTATAATTTATTGGCAATTGGCAATTGGCAATTGGCATTTGGCATTTGCTTCAGCTGCACTCGCATTTGATATCGCACTCACTTCTTGATATTAACATTAACAAAAAAGAATAATTGCATTTAACTGGAACTTGACAATCGTTGGTCAATAGCAACAAAAAAAAACACCCGCGCATTTTGCGGCACTTGCTGTTATCGAATTCGCTTTAGTGCTTGGAGTTGGATTTGGAGTTGGTATTCCTCATCACCTTTTTCGTTATTTTCTTAAGCTGGTTAGCTGCTTTGCCGGCGAATCAACGTAACAACGAAACGGAGATTTTACAAGATTCACACAAAAATTTACGGAATTTACGTTCAACCCACGCTCGAACCCGAACCCGCTGTACGTCCGCGTCGTACGGCTTTGCTTTTGCATCTGCCAACATAGCGGTTACAGTTGCATCTGTTAAGCGGCCGCGCTTGGCCACTCTAGGCGGCATGTTCGTGCGGCTGCGCTGTTACGGCAACAGTGGCCCTCCCAACCATGCTGTTAAGAGCGTCGCAACCTGTTAAGCATATGTTGTCACTCGCTCTCTTAACAAGCATGATGTAAGAGAGCATGGCTCCATGCTCTTAGAACGCAAGCGGCACGCGGATAAACTGTGATTTATGCGTGCGTGTGTGTGTGTGTATGGTGTATGTGTGTGCTGTTGTTGTTGTTTCTTTTTCGCTGTTTTCTCTTAGCAATTTATCAGTTTTATTTAACCGTAATTGGCAACAGAAGTAAAAATTGCTGCGGCGGTTTCGCTTGATTTGTTAGTCGAGTGCGTTGCACAATTGCCCAAGGAGAGTAATACATGCAACACATGCACACACACACACACACACGCATTTTAAATTTGTGCACAAATTGAGGATTTAAGAACTAAAAACTCTACAGCTGCAACAAGAGAAGCTTCAAGCAGTTGCAAGTGCCACAAAGGATCACAAGGCAACCAAAGTTTGACTGCTTTTCGACAAAAATGAAACCGAAGATGAAATACCCTTTTTGGGCTGGAGTTAATCGATCTTTTCAATTCCGATGTTATCGATTTATATCGATTAATAATGCCAAACATTAAAGAGTGCAAAATATCGAATAATATTCAAATGAAGACACGGCAAATGTTTAGAAGTAAATACAGGTAAGAATGCCTATTTGCCACAAGTGGCATGCTTGCCATTTTGTCAATGCTAAGCCCACACCCCCACCCCCCTCCCCCCTGATCCGCCTGGCCATGTTTTCTCTGTTGCTTTTGTGGTCGTTGTTGCGGGCAACAAAATGTTGCTTTAATTAACGGCTACGTTGCCAATGTGTGCGAGTGTGTGTGTGTGTGTGGCAGGAGGTTGATAGGTGTTAGGGGTGGGCGCAAGGTACGAGTCGCTTAGGGGGCAGCGCCCACACGGTGACCTTGAGCTGACTGATAAGGCCAAGGTCCTTTGTTTTGCCGGGCGACTCTTGTGGGGAGCGTGGGGGGGCATGTGGGGCATGGGAGGAGGGTGCAGAAGTGACAGGTGCGCCAGGGCGGGGTCATATCAGCACTTCCTGTCAGTCCCACAGCAAATTATCAAATATTGCTGCAGCAACACCGGAAATTTGCAACCTTCCAATTTTTTGTGCTCCCTTTTGCTTGATTTTTTTTTATGTGGCACGTCGATAGCGGTAATGTTGGTGTTGCGCTGCGCTGCGCTGCCTATTGGCGTCATAAAATTTGTCAATTTATGAAAATGTCGAAATGTGGCAAATACGCAAAAGTGCCGCAAATGTCTGCCAACCCAAATACACTCAGAGAAACAACGACAACGAAGTTGAAAGCTGATAAGTCGATCAGCTGATAAGCTGCTGAGGCAGGCAGCCCATATAGCTAGGTAGATCTGAAGAATCCTCAAAGTATTTTCCCACATCCTACGCCTAGATATATATTCCATATCCTTAAGGTATTGAGCTGAGAGACATCTGAACTATCCAGAGACAAGTTGCCTTATCAAATTAAATAAAAAAATTATAAAAATTAAAAAAATTATAAAATTAAAACAATTGAAAAAAATTACAAAAATTAAAAATATTATAAAAATTAAAAAAATTATAAAAATTAAAAAAATTACAAAAATTAAAAAAATAAAAAAAATACAAAAATTAAAAAAATTAAAAAATTAAAAGAATTATGAAAATTATAAAAATTAAAAAAAAATTTATGCAGAATCGAAGTTTTCTTAAAGTAAAAAATAAAATTTAAAATTACGGAAAATCTTAATTATCTTAATTATTATGAGTTGCGCTAAAGTATATTAATTATAATTATATTAATTATAATTAAATGCAGAATTGAAGTTTCCTTAAAGTAAAAAATAAAATCTTAATTATCTTAATTATCTTAATTATATTAATTATGCATTAATTAAAATAATTTGCAAATTGCAATTGCACTCACAAAAATCATTGCTCGAACGCTGAAAAGCTGCTGATTCACTGCGGCGAGTCGCCTCGACACGTGCAACACTTTTCGAAATAATTCGAAAACAATTCGAAAATACTTTTCGATAAGTTTTTCGAAATTATTTCGGACACCTTCTCGAACCACTTGCGAAACTTGCGCATCGAAAGCACTTTGCAACTACTTGGTGGCAACTTTTTGGAGTGCCTGTTGCATGCTTCTTAATTAATCAGTTGAATGCCCGTGTTGAACCACATTTTGTGTTTACTTTTGAACTTCGTTTCGCTCAGTGTAGACGCTGGACTTGTCTAAGCGTCATCATTTGTGCCACATACCTGTGTGGCTGTGTACCTGTGTGTGGCACGTAGCGCTTCCTTTGGCTCCAAATGCTTTTAATAAAGTTACAAAACTGACAAACGGAATCCGCTGCAATTGTGGCAGAGGTTGAGGGGCAGCTGCCCCAAAGTGTGGCATAAATAAAAATACATTTCATGCGCGCGTATATTCCAAATTATTGAAACTGACACTGACGGCAAAAAACCAAGCGACAGCATTTTATGTTGCTGTTGTTGTTGTTGCTGTTGTTGTTGTTGTTGTTGGAAAGGGTATTCAAATATTCCCTTCAGAGAAATTTCAACTTTCAACTTTATTTTTCTGGCAAATCAAATTGAGTCCAAGAGAATCTCAATTCTTTCGCTCTCTCTCTCTCTCTGTCTCTCTCTCTCTCTTTACATATATATTTTGATTTCTTGTTCTCACTCTGAAGAGAGAGCAACTGCAATTCGGTGTTTAAGCCTTGTTGTTTTCGCTTTCATTGTTTCTGTTAACGCGTTTGTTTTTATTAATATTGTTGTTGTTGTTGTTGCTGTTGCTTGTTGTTGTTGTTTGTTGGCAGAACACACACACACACACACACAGTTCGCTTAACGACAATTTCTGTCTTTATTGTTGTTGCTGTTGTTGCTGTTGCTGCCTCCGCTGAACGCATTCAAAATGGGCATAAGGAGTATAATGAAGTTGTGCAAATGTGTGTGTGTGTGTGTGTGTTTGTGTGTGTGTGAGGCAGAAGAGAGAAGAGAAGAGGCAGCAGAGGGAATATATATTAATATATATATTCCTGATCAATAGCATCAATGGCGCAGACGATTTCGATGTGTTCGTTGTGTGGAAAAGTGTTGCAGTTTTGGAATGTAAGCTTCTTTTGTTTTTATCGATGACTGCACCCGTTTCGCGTATATCGATACATATCGATTTCCGATAGCACTGCATATAGTTCTCCAATATACACTGATATTCGCCAATGGTTGAAAACATAGTCTCATATGGATCACATTACATCTGCGCGAAAGAGATGGAAAATGTGTGGGCTTATTCTGCAGTGCACCGATATCGGCGATATGTATATATATTGATATATATATCTACATGTACACATAAGCTCTTCGCCAACCGCTTACATTTGGGTGTGCAAGTATGTCTTATAGGGTGCAGAACAACCGGGTGCAGGGCATCCCGTAGTCGAGCTCACTCGACTATAACGTTCTTATTTGGTTTTTTTTATTTATTCATGTGGCCACGTTTATTGTCTTTCGACGCATTTGCCAATACCCGCAGAGCAGCAGCAGCAGCAGCAGCAGCAACACCAAAAATTGCTGACACAAAAGCAACAACAACAACAACAACAACAACAGCGAGAGCAACACGCAAATTGTTTGTCTCAGCAATTGGCATGGGTTTCATTTTTTCTTCTTCTTTTTGTTGCTTTCGCTTTTTTTTCCTTCCGTTTTGTTCGTGTTTTCTGCTGCTGTTGTTATTGTTGCTTTTATAAATCATGCCTACAAGTATGCAACGCAATTTTTTTCAATTACAATTCGCTGGCAATTTACTTTTCTAGGGCAGCCTATAAATGGGGCAGGGCTGTGAGGGGGAGGTGGATGCTATGATGCTGCCAACGCTGCGAAATTCCTTTTTGTTTCCCTTTTCTGCAATTGCAATCGACAATTTATGTGGTTTTCGGTTTGGGACAGTGCTTGTCGGTGGGGGAGGGGGAAGGCAAGTGCAGCTCCTTCATTTTGTATGAGGTGCAACTGCTCATTTAAATGACACTCGATGCGCATCGCATCCAATTGAATTACATGAAAAAGATAGAATCGAGCCAAGCAAAATTATGAAATGAGTTGAGATTTGCAACAACAGTTGACATGGGTTTCTTTTCCTCTCTCTTCTTTTTGTTGCTTTCGCTTCGTTTTTCATCCGTTTTGTTCGAGTTTTGCTGCTATTGTTGTTGTTGCTTTTATAACTCATGCCTACAAGTATGCAACGCAATTTTTTCAATGCGAAAAGTGCTAACAAAATAACTGCGAGTAACAAGCTGAAAAAGAAAATAAACTCAACTTCAGATTAGCTATTCATATAATGCGTAATAATTATGCAGTTCTTCTTCTTGCTTTAATCACTTTACTATTTTCTTAACTGATTCTCTGTGATTCAGCAACGAATTCCAGCTGGCAAATAAGATATGTTCAAGTCTCTAGACAAATGATGGCACACTTTCAAGTTGAGATAAATATTTCAGATATATACATGTATATGTTCTGAGTGGGTCGGAGGCGGGTGTGAGGGGTGTGTTCCCCTGTGTAAGATTGCAAATGACACATTAAATAATTTTGGAGCGCAACCCCGTCAGAAAGAACAAAAACAAAATCTGCTTTAATTTAATTAAAATGTCATTATTATGCTGCGTCTCTCTCTCTCTCTCGCTCTCTCTCTCTTGCTCTCTCTCTCTCTTGCTCTCTCTTGCTCTCTCTCTCTTGGTCTCTCTCTCGCGACACTTTGGCAGTTCACAGTTGACAGTTAGTCAGTTCATAGTTTTGCAGTTAAATGCCAAGTCAAAGCGCCTCCCCTCGCACACTCCACACCAAAAACAGTTGAAATAAAAATTAAAAAAATGTCGCCTATGTGTGTGTGTGTGTGTGGCATGTGTGTGTGTGGCAGGTGTGTCTTTTTTTGTTGACATTCTGGCTGACTACAATGAAATATTTGCAGCTTTAGCCG
Source organism: Drosophila percnosoma (assembly GCA_035043855.1). Classification (NCBI taxonomy): domain Eukaryota; kingdom Metazoa; phylum Arthropoda; class Insecta; order Diptera; family Drosophilidae; genus Drosophila; species Drosophila percnosoma. The sequence goes on from JAWNMQ010000233.1 coordinate 655,555, forward strand.
ACTTACAAGTCGCTGCTGTTTGTTGCACTTGCTGCCACTTGTTGTTGGCAGCTTTGCTGCATCCACCCCATGTTGCGAGAGCTCACCTTGCACCCAAGTGCTTACCACCTATCATAAACCGCACACATCATAGCATATATGTATGCAAATACCTTTTAACACATTTTCAATGGGTTCTCGGCACAAATTCATCAAAAACAATAAAACAATAAAGTTGCTGTTGTTGTTGTTGTTTGTTGTTGTTGTTTGTTGTTGTTATTGCCAGCTAAAATAAGACGACGACAAATACTTGATGGCCGCTGCGACCTTCACCTGGCTAAACAGCTAAGTGTTGCGTCCAAGAAAACACTTGACTTGCCCCCAGAATTGGCCAAAACAGACTCGGACAGATGAGGCAGAGCAAACAAGATGAGAAAACATTGAGTGCAAAGCAAAGGGGAGTAAAGCAACAAATAAAGAGCAATAAAAGTCAATTTATTTATTTACTGATTGAGCACAAATATATAAATATCGAAAATCGGAACAGTGGCTAAGTGAGACAATGCCTGAACAAGAATCCTGACGGGACACCAAATATATTGGAGTATTTCGAAATAATAGAAAAACCCTCAACAAAAATCATACTTCAATTATGAAACAATTTGTACAATATTCCGATATATCTTCCAGTCAGAAGAAAACTGTATTTAAAAATTATTATTTGACTTGTTTGAAGCTCTGTCTTCGGGGTCACAGGGACATAGCGGGGAACGAAGAGGCTGATAAGCAAGCAAGAATGGGAGCAGAGAGCCCCATGATAGGACCTGAACCGTATTGTGGCATTGGAAGACACACAATACGGTTGCAACTAAGAAACGAAGAAAGACAGAGGCGAAAACGGAGCCAGTACTCCGATAAAGTCCTTTAGGTGGCCATAATCACAAACGATGTAAGCATGGGGAAGAACAGGCTCAGAATACTCACAGGTCTATTGACAGGACATTGTAGACTGAGAAGTCACCTAACCAAGTTAGGTATTTGCAGCAGCGATGTATGCAGGTTTTGCGGATACGAGGAGGAATACTCGATGCACATCCTAGCAGAATGCGTCGCCTTAACCAGGAAAAGATGTAGCTTCCTAGGGCAGCATATCATGAGGCCCAAGGACATGGAAACCCTCAACCCAACAAAGATCCTGGCATTCGTGCAGGAGTTGGGATTGATGGAAGAGCTGTAGGCCCAGTAAGGGGGCACACTAGGCCTTATAGGTCGCAGTGCTAACTTTGTCCCCAATCATAGTAATAAGCTCTGTCTAAACTCTCATTCAGGTCAACTGTCACAAAATTCGAAATTGAATAATTATATTTCCGTTTTGACTATTTGAACTCGAAATACGCAATGACAGGGGAGACAGGGGAGATAGAGGAGGCCAAAGGGAACTGGCTGGTGACCTCGACACCGGTTGCAACTGGGACACAACCCGGATCAACAGAATCAGGACTCCAGCATCTGAATGTGGGGTAAGCAGCAGTAATTTTGAATCCGTTTAGCTAATGGCCTCGGCGAGTTGCACTCAGTTGCTCTGGGTCTGGGTTACATCCGAACGCATTTGCCACACTGCGACTACGTCTCGAGCGGAGCAGCGATTTGAAGGGCGGCCAAGTGGACGCCAGTTGCCCAGCGCCAGTCACCCACCAGCAAACACGGCAAGCTGTCGCCCAACCACGACGCATCACCAGTTGGCTGGACACGCTGGTGACAAACAGTCTGCAGCAGCATCGTTTGACCTTTGACCAGTGGCTGCTGTCCAAAAAGTGAGCCCAACTTTGGAAGTATGCGAAAAGCAACTTTGATCCCATAAAGTGTATATATATATATATCATCATCAGTAGCCGATTTGATATAGCCCATGTCTGTCTGCTTGTCCGCTGTAATTTATAATTAATTTAATATTTAATTTATAATTAAATTTGGATTTGCACACGCAGGAAAGAGGAGCTGTTGCGTCGTTGTCGATTGCGGCGCGAGTTGCACGAACAGAATCAGGTGAGGCAGCTGCGCAAACAGATGTCGGATCAGTGCTATGCGGATTGGCTGCACCAGAAGCGCCGCAGACGACTGTCGGCTTCGTCGCCGACGTCGACGGCGGCGTCGGTGTCGCAACGCGCACTGGTCGCAACGACGTCGGAGCAGAGGCGCCGCTGTTTGCGGCAGTGGGAGCAGCGCAAGCAGCACGAGTCGCAGCTGAGACGCGAACAGAAGCTGCGCGCAAGGGAGGAGCAGCGAATGGACGAGCGGGTGCGTGAGCAGCTCTCCCAGCTAGCCTGGCAGCGTTGGCTCGCCCAGCTGGCGGTCAAGTCGCTCCGACCACGATCCGAATCGGGGCAACCGGACAGGACCAGGTCGTCAGCTGGAGGAGCAGCTGGGCCGCCAATGACCCAGCAACAGCGCCGCAAGCTGCAGCAGCATCTGGCAGCCAACACCTTCCGCATGCCACTCTCCGCGGCACAGCGTGCGCTGCAAGCGCCACAAAGCTTCGAAAAAAACAATGTTTAAAAAATAATATTAAAATTTGAGAGCTTTTGCTTAAAGCTCAGCGAGGAGCTTTGCGAGTTTTCTGTTGAAGTTCATTTAACTTACTTTAAATTGTTGTTTTGGCATTAAGTATTTCTGGGCTGTGACTATTGGCTGCCAGGCTGTGCAGCAGCTAGTGGATAATATCCAAGCAAGCTGGGCTAAAACAATGTTGGCGAACAGGTGCGAGTTCAGCTCAGACACAACCATAGATAATGTGAGGCGCTTTGTGAAGCTGTTGCCGGCTTTTGTACCCAAAATCAGCTTCCAGTTGTTGCTTGTTGCATGTTGCTTGTTGGTTAATTCAATTAGGGACACAAAAGCTGAGGCAACTTGATGTTAGCCGCTGACATTGTCGGCAGGCTGGTTGGCTGGCAAGCCCCAGGCGCAGTTCTAGGCCAGACCATGAGGAGGTGGCTTAAGGATGATCCACAAGACCGGTTCCACCTGTCCACCTGTCCACTTGCCCGGTTGCCCAGTTGCCCACTTATCCTTTTAATCCATTTTCATTGTATCGCTCAGTTAGATTTGTTGGTCTGGCCAAACAGGACACACAACTTGCCTAAACTGCTTGCCCTAAACACACTACCTGTGTCGAATCGATGCCTCAATGCCCCAGAGAGGGAGAGAGAGATAGAGGGGGAGGGCGAACGATTGCAGCAGCTGCTGCTGCTGCTGCTGCTGATTTGAGTGCCGGATAAAAGGGAACCCACATTTTAGCCAAAAATTGCAATGTTTCCCTCGACACTCTCCCCATTTTTTCTTTTGTTTTGTTTTGTTTTTGTTTTCGGAATTTTGGCCAACGAATTTGCTTGTGTTTGCCAGCCCAATGAGCTGCTTGAAGCAGCTTTAGCACCAGCTCCGACTTCAGCTGCAGCTTGCATCTCCTTGCTGCCTGCTTCATTTGTTGAGCTGAGTGCAACAATGCTCGTTCATCTCCATGGACCAAACAATGGCCACAGATCGATGGGGAAATTGTTGTTGTGATCATGTTGACCAAGCCCCAAATTAAGACCAACACAATGTACACGAACCTTTTGAGCTTGGCCAACTGGCTGACTCACTCACAACTCATCTGAATGCACTCAAATAAGATTCATTCGCCGTCGCCAGTCAATCAGGTCTGTTGGGCGGAAGGAACAGAAATGAAGGCTAGAATTATTAATAGTTGTGGCCCATTTACTATCCATTTCTTGGCCCAGTTAATAAAGTGTTGAGTCTTGTTTAAGAATAAGTTGCATTTAATCTGTGGCATTTCATATTGATTCTTTGGAGATGCGGCTAAAACTTTTCACCCTGCGGCTTGATGGTGATGTTCTGCACCTGTCGTAATTAAGAAGAGGCGTTTGTAAGTATTGAATGCCAGGCATTGTCCATTAAAAGGTCTCACTTGCACAGTGGATGGCGTGCCGATGATCCAGAGTACGGCATCTGCGACATCCTTGCAGCTCAGCATCGGCATCTGCTGCTTGATGATGCCTTGCAGCTGCTCGGGCAGGATGTCCGTGTCGACAACGCCCGGACTGATGGTCTGCAATAGCGAAAAATGTGACACGTGACAACAGCAGCGGGGCAGGTGAAGGTGGAGGAGCAACAGGCAGGGTGAAGGCGAATCATTGACCTCTTTTCAGAGAACCTTGCAGATTTCTTGTGATTTCTCTTCCCCTGTCTGCCTTCAGTCCGCCAATTTGAGACTAGAATAATATTGAAGCATATTTTTGCTGCAGATAAGGCAAGGAATCGGTTCACTATATCAGATAGCTGTTATAGGAACAATAGTTATGTGAGTTGTACGGAGACAATCGGACAGTTCCAACAGTTGCAACAGTTGCAACATTTGCAACAGTATGTAAGCTGCGACTTGCCCCACTTGGCAAGCTAGCATTTTGTGTATTTGATGTAGCTAAATTCGAGGACTCACCGAGACCCGTACACGGGTTTTGTGGCGCTGAAATTCCTGTCGATAGGTCTCCTGCATGGCGCGCAACGCAAATTTGCTCGCCGGATAGATGTTGAGCGATGGCAACAGCGGCCCCAAATTGGGCACCTGCTGCCCGGCGACGCTATTCACGATGATCACGTGACCCTCCTCCGTCTCCCGCCGGCGCATCGATTGGAAGGCCTCACGTATGCAGTAGACACTGCCCATGATATTTGTGTCGATGGTGTCGCGTATACCCTGTGTATTCGAGGCGCCGCTCAGCTCTGTGCTGGCTGCCATGATGCCCGCATTGCTGACCAGCACATGGACGCCGCCAAATTGCTGCTGCGTCCACTCAAATGCATCGAGCACCTGCGACTCGGACGTTATGTCGCAGCGCAAAGCATGCAACCGATTCTGTTCCGCGTGCGGCAATTGCAAACGCATCTGCTCGATGCGTTGGTGGCGCCGCGCCAAGCCGACAACCACCAGACCGGCACCGACCAGGGCCCGGGCACAGGCAGCACCAATGCCAGCGCTGGCGCCGCTAACCACGGCAACTTTGTTGTGCCAACGTTCCATTGCTGTTGATGTTGCTGTTGATGTTGCAGTTGATGTTGCTCTTGATGTTGCTCTTGATGATGACCAAACAACGTTCCGACGACTAATGCAAAGTTAAAGCCAAAGACAAAGGCAACCAACCAACTAGCTGGCCACTCGCTCGGAAGCCCCAGCAATGACTAAGCCGTATCGATTCACGAAACCAAACCAAACCAAACTAAAGCAAACCAAACCAAAGCAATTCACTCCCCAAATCCAAATCCAAACCCCCCACTCCCTCCCTTGTGGTAATTGCCTATTGCGACATGCTTTCAATTAGTATGCAGTAATAGCAGGCATCCTTAGAGCACTGTTTTATAATTATATCAAGTAAGAATGCTTGACTGTGATATACCCTGCTGCGCCCAGCTGTTGAATATATTATAGTTTCATTGGCAAATTCCAAATCTTCTCAAAAAGTTTGCAAGAAGATGAAAAAGAGAAGAGTAAAAAAATCGAATGCAGTTTTTTATTCACAGCCCGAACTGATCCTAACTCTTCTTCTTCTCCTTTTTGTTGATGATCACAGAATTGCTATGGATCGACAACGATATGTTAATGTTAAATACACAGTTGCATGTTAGCTTACAGCTGTTAAGTTACAGTCTTGGTCAGCCTGCTGCAATGCACAGTTGCATGTTAGCTTAGAACTGTTAAGTTACAGTCTTGGTCAGCCTGCTGCAATGCACAGTTGCATGTTAGCTTACAGCTGTTAAGTTACAGTCTTGCTGTTAAGTTACAGCCTGCAATGCACATACGTACAGACAATCGCAGGAAACGTGGCTCTGCAGAACACACACACACACAAACATATTGACGCTCGCCTGAAACCATTTATAGTGGATTCAGGGTATAATTATTGCTCTCCTCAAGTGTTGCAAGGTAGCCCAGATTTGGAGCATATTCAATTAGAATAATAACAATAATTACAAAAGCTGCTTAAGCTGCAATCGGGCTGTTGCCAATAAATCAAATATTTGCAATTGCCAGAGCAAACACTGCAGCTACAAACAGTGATTGGAAAGGTTTGCTTACTTCAATTAATATTAATATATGGATTTATCGTGTTGTCGATAGTTCATTTTGCAGCTCAGCTATTTGCTGCCACTTATTTTTTATTTTTTATTATTACTTCAATTTAACAGTCTTTGCGTATAAGAAAATATATAAATGTCTATATGCAGCCTGGTGGAAAGTTGTTTGTGCTGAAATCGTATGCAATTTAACGCCAGTGTTTTGCTTGCTGATTCCTTGATGCCTTGAAGCTGCATACCTTAATCCTGCTGGTGCCTCCGTTAATTCTACGGCTCGACTGAGTCTGCGTCTCGACACATTCGGGGCGACTCGACTTGGCCTCTGCTTCCACATTCACTTTCACTTTTACTTCTACTCCGTTGTTGATCGCACTTTGCTGTTCTTTCTTCGGCTCCGTTTTGGATGCATCCTGCTGCATACAGTCCTTGCCAACCTCGAGCTGAGCCTTGTCTGATTTGATCGCTTGGCGCACTAGCTGAGTATTGCTCATCTTCCCAATAATGGCACTACAAATTGACTCCTTCTTCTGCTCCTCCCCCATACTCGGCAGCTGCTCCTGTTTAGCTCCTACTATTCTGATTGGAGAACTCGGCACCTGTTTCAGGCAATCGTTGCGCCCATTTTTGTTGGCCACTTGGATGGGCCGACGCGGCTGCGACAGTCGAAGCAGGCGCTCGTAGTCTGGGATCGAACGCTGCGTCTTCTCCATCGATTCCAGGGGAATGGGTTCCGCCAGCGACGTGGAGACCAGAGACTGCCACTCTTTGGGATTGGTATAGTGGGGCGCATTCGTGGCGCGCAGCGAGTCCAAGCCACGACCAATGGCCACTGGCTTGGGCCGGTTGCGCGCCGCTTCCTTCCACTGCTGATAGGCCCCGCTGCTGAGCTCGCGTCGAGTCGCCTCGATGAGCTCCTGTCGCGTCTGGCGTTCCTCACGTTCCAAGCGCTTCGCTTTCAGCTCGCTCAGCTTCTCACGCTCCCAGACGAGCAGGCGTCCATGTGCCTCTGCTGTGGATATCAAATGGCGCGAGGTGTCCCCGTCGATCGATTGCGACGTGTAGCTCATCTCGGATTTGGAGCGACGCAATTTGGCTTTGGTCTGATACCAAAGCCGGTATTTCATCTCCGCCATTTTGGCGCGTTCCAATGCAAGCTGATCGTCCAGTTGGGCGATCAAGCGGCGATCAAATGCCTCCTGCTGCTGTGCCTCACTGGTGGAGTAGGTGTGTAGAGGGATTTAATAGCGACTAATTAAGGAGTAAGTGCATGCAAGGACACAGCATAATAAGAGTGAAGAACGTACGCAGGAGGGAACTAAGTTGAGCAAATAATCAGTATGAAGGAAGTACAAACAAATAGGTACAAAATAGAGAGAAGTTGCGATAAGGTAAGGCATGGGCTGTGAGTAGGTCGAAACTAGGCAGTAGTCATATAGTCAGATAGAGAGAAGCCAGCAAGTGAGCCAAAAGTAAGCATGATACGAGAAGGTATTGTGTAAGCACAAAGCATTTAAGTCAAATGTGCAAGTAGTTATTGATGACGAAGTCCTTACTTTTTGGCTGCCAGCCAGGTGTAAAAAGGCGAGTCTTTCGAAGCTTCGACGCTTTTGCTTCTTTCTAGCTTCTCCGGCTGTGCGTTCTCCGGCTGAGCCTTCTCCGGTTTCTTCGGGTGCACCTGCAAAAGTTGCCGCATCCTACGACGCTTGTCCTGTTGCTCCATATGCTGTGCCTGGAACGTTCGCATGTCCGGCCAACGATCGTCGTAGGCAAGGCTGTGAAATCGATTGAGATGATCAAAGCGACCCGGACTGCAGAACCAATTCAATTAGAGAGAGAGAGAGAGAGTGAGAGACACACGCACACTGAAAGAGAGAAGACTTACCGCCAGTAATCATGGGCTGTCGATCTGGGTTTCGGATAAAGCATTATGCGCGTTGTCTGCTTGCCGTTCTTATCGATCCTGGCCATGAACGCCATGATAAAGAGAAAAGTCTGAAAAGTCTGAAAAGTTGATAGATTGTCACGTCTGCTTCAGCTGTTGAGTTTGAATGAGTTGTACGGAAACGATGTATGGCAGAGAGCTCTAGGATTGCAATGAGAAACTAAACTAAATACAAACACAAACAAACTGAAGCATCAAACCTACTCTGATAAGTGAGACTTTAACGAACTATGTGTGTGATCAAATTATTTGGACAGCTTTTCTCTTCTTGCTTTTCCATTAAACTTTCTCTAACTTTCCGTTGGTGTTCAACACTGTCAGTCTTCAATATTTGATGTATGTTGCAGCCCAACTGGCAAGGTTCCTCTAATTAGCAGAGGCTTAATGGAAAAAAAAGCAGCTTGGCATTTTGCGACAAGTTGCCAGTTGCAGTTGCAGGAGTTCCACTTAATTGAACAAATTCCCCTCCCCCCCCCACACACACCCACCTTTCCACTGCTCAATAGTTTAGTTGGTTAGCATTTAATGTAGCTGCTGCCTCATAAAACTCAAAGGGCGGCATGCAGCGACATCGCCAATTTCCGGCTGCACTTGTCGGCAAAAGGAGCTCATAAACAAATTCATATTCCTGACACTGAAACTTTTCCTTTTTCTGACAAAGTTTCGATTCATTTAATTTAATTTAAATTCAACAAAAAAGCGACAAATATTATAGCTGAGCTTGAGCTCACACAAAGCAGATATAGTCGAAATTATATTGCGTATACGTCGTGTTGCCGTACATATTTAATCAAACAAAACACGAATCGAATAACATATATATCTATATATATATGATGCTCAGCTCTAATTATAATTATAGTAAGTGCTTCAAAAATGTTTTGGCATCTCAAGAATACCCTTTCTTTGGGTATATAAGGGCAAATGCGAAAGCGGCAACTCATTAAAATATATTTGCACTGAGTTCCTTTGTGAAAAATGTAACAGACAAGCATTTAGCCAGATGCACTGTTTCCCTTTCTCCATCTCCATCTCCATCTCTCTCGCTCTCTCTCTCTCTCTTTCATTCTCAAATTCTCTCTGCTGTGCTTCATAAAATGGCGACAGCCAAGTCAACGTCAAGTTTTATCTATGCAGTAAAACTAAAGCTTCTCTTGTACTCCCTTTGACTCGCACCCAAATTCTTGTTCTGACTGCGTCTAGGGTCCTTTCGCTCGGTGTGTGTGTGTGTGTGTGTGTCCCGGTCAGGTCCTTAACTTTTAATTATGCCACCCAGCGTAGCGTGTCAGCGGCAAACCAGTTGACCAGCTGGACAGGTGCCACGATTAAGTCGAGCAACTTCCTCCCCCAACCACCCCACCACCCAACCACCCCACACGTTGTGCCCCAGTGTGTTGAGTGTAATTATGTAGCGCGGCACTCGAGTTGCCAGCGTGCGAAACAAATAATAGCAGCTTGCAAATGAGCCACAATCAAAAGCACACTATTTTCCCATTGCCATTGCATACTTTTGAGCGCAATTTGTGATTTCTTTTCCCCTGCTTGAGCTCTGACCTCCACCAGAACTCGTCTGTTAACCAAATAAGTTCGTTTTGCCCAACATCAAATTTACAAGTCCAACAAATTTGCGTTATCTACATATACATGCAGACTATATTTACACTTAGTAGCCATGTATATACATGCATACATACATATATACATAGTTATAGCCGCGGGTATTATAATGTTCATGTCGTACATTTAGTTAAGCACTTCTTCAAGTTCTCGCCAATTTGCGATGGTTCTTCTGCTTCTGCTTCGTCTATTTTTTTTCCATCATATTTTTAAGCTACATTCTTGTTGTTGTTGTTGTTGTTGTTGTTGTTATTGTTATGCATTTTACGTTCTCCTTGCACTAAAAGTTGCTCATTTTCATTTTGTACCTCAAGTTTTGATACCCTCGTGAAAATGATGAACAACCAAAATGGGTATTATCAAACAGTTACAAGCATCGACTGATATATATATATATATATTTATAGGTCTAGCATAAGTATATCATATATTTTTGTCTTCTTCATAATCGAAATAACAATACATTTTGCTGAGATATCTGAGAATATTTGTTCTTTTATTCCAGGAAAACCGATCAACTTTATTTCCATTCTGTACACTCCTTTTTGGGCTGCTTTATATGCTTTATACTCATGCTTACTTTTTTTTTTAGCAATGCCAGAGTATTTGCTAGCTGCGTTATGGGGTGTCTTTGAAAAAACACTTTTATTTGTGTTGTGTTTATTGTTGTTGCCGCATCCCAAATGATTTTCTGTGGAAGCCCAAAAAACTCGACTGTCATTTAAGCATTGAAGTGCATTTTCCTGGAACCGAGGTGGGTGCAACGTGGGGTGCAGAGTTGTAGCAAATGTTGCAACTGTGTCCCGACTGTGCACGGGGCTAATAACATAAATTGTTTTTGCTGTTGCTGTTCTCGTTGCTGTTGCTGTTGTTATTTTTGTGGTGTTGTTGTGTTTTCTTCTTGGCTGGTTTCCCTGGCAGCTACTTTTGCCAGTTGTAAATAATTCGAAATGCTCCAGCAACATTTTTAGTCGACGTCAACTTTCCAATGGCATCTGTGTGGCATGATGCATTTCAAACATTTCAGATTTAGCACACTCCCACACAGACACAGACACACACACACACACACACACACACACAGTTGCCAAAAGTGGCAATTACAAAATTTATAAATTGCATATGCTCGTTGCTTCCACAGTAAATTGAAAACTGACCACTTGAAAACCTGACCTAAATTAAACATGCTACATACACTCACACACACACACACACACACACACACACACACACACAACAACAACAACACCGATGCACAAAAGGAAAAACAAAAACGCGCTCGTCCCGCAAAAGTGGAAAATTTGATTGGATGCTACTTTCTCAGTCTCCGATCGACAGCGTCGTCAACTTCATTGTTCCAATATTTGATTGATTGACCGTCGTTGATTGATACTCAAACTCGTTTGTCTCAGTGTGTGTGTGTGTGTGCCTGTGTGTGTGTGTTTGCTTGTGTGTGTGCCTGTCATTACGTTTGTGTGCCGAGTCATCAATGCCGCTTCAAAAACCGACAGCCGCACAGTGAAACCTTAAGCCTTTTTGTGGTACACATTAATATTATTAACATTATTGTGCAAAAATTGAAAAAAGAATTATTAAAATAAATAAATTGTTTATACACATAAATGAAATAAATATAAATAAACACAAATTTGATATCTGCCTTCAGCATTAATCCCAATTGCTGAATATATGCAAAATACTTGAATTTATTCCTGCACATGCCTTTGAGCTGTCTTTGTATATCTAATTATATTTAATTATATATATAATTATACATAATTATTTATAATTATTTATAATTATTTATAATTATTTATAATTATTTATAATTATTTATAATTACATTTTTGATTTCATATTTTGCGTCCCGTTTATTTATTTTTTGTGTATTTTTGTATATTTTATTGCGACATTTTTTAAAGTGGGAAAATTTAATTAAATGCGTTTATATCAACTTTGTTGACGTGCTATCTCTCTCTCTCTCTCTCTCTCTATCTCTCAATCTCATTAAAGTTAAATGTGATTTACTACTTGATCTCAGCCCTTTGCGCACTTGAAAGCACACAGCGAACATTGTGGCAAAAGCAACATGATGCCGTAATTGTTGTTGTCGTTGTTGTTGTCATTGTTGTTGTCATTGTTGTCGTTGTTGTTGTTGTTGTCGTTGTTGTTGTTGTCATTGTTGTTGTTGTCATTGTTGCTGTTGTTGTTGTTGGTGAACGCGGGTGGTTAAAAGTATGTCATTTATAAGCGACTTCTTGTGGTTTGATTGCTGTCGCGTGCGCACACACACACACCATACACACACACACATACACCATACACACACACACACACACTTACATAGACACACACACACAGGCAAAGAATGAGCAATATAGCAAGCTATTGGGATAACGATTTTGAAGGCGAATTGATGTCCCTTTGCCGTCATTCATATACGTCGTTTGCCATGCTCGCCGGTAGATAAAGTTGCATCAGCACCAATACACTCACTCACACACACACACACACATATTGCATGACTTTGTGTGTGGCTTCGCTTTTTTTTGTGTCCAGTCCAGTCGACGGAAGTTACACTCAAGCGAAAACTAATTTCATTTCATCAGAATTTGACTGGAACTTTTCCCATTTACTTTACGCTGCTACGTGCTATCACTTAGTGTCACTCCACTCCCCTCCTTCCGCCCACCCCCTTCCCCAGCACCTTTGCAACTTCCATGTGGCAGCATCAACAGCAACAGCAACAGCATAAGAGTATTGGTTTGACTTGTGACGCGTAACCGTCGCTCCAACGCAGTAAAAGGTTAACTGAATAAATGCGTTCGCCTCTCTGTCTATCTGTCTGTCTGTCTATCTGTCTGGCTGTCTGTTTGTCCGTTTGGTGGCCTTGGGATGTGGCTGGAGGTTTTCTGGTCTGCTGCTCTCTGTCTATATAGACATCACGCCTGCAGCACAACTTATGACCCAGCATTATTTGCCGATGCTGCTGCAGCAAACGCAAGGAGCGCCAAAAAGTGCGCTACGAAAATTGTTGGTTGCCACTTTATCAAGGACACCTTTCGTACACTCAACCAAATGACTCACAACTCTTGCCAATCGCAACAATTTATCCACCTAATTATAGAAATCAAAACATAGTTTACTGAAAAATCAGCTTTGAGTTCATAGATTCATTTCGATGAAGTGTCCAAGTCAAGTCTTCAAGTGTTGCACAAATATTATATGTTTATTTGGGTTTCTTTGTGGCAAACTCATATTGTGCAAGCAAATACGTTCTTTAAATATTTTGTACCGATTTTCGTGAAATTCTTTATTTATTTTTTTGAGTGCAGCACTTAACTCGATTCGAGTGAACTCAGCTCATTGCTGTTGCCGTGGTTATCATCCTTGTTATTGTTCTTGTTCTTATTGTCGCAGTCACATAACGACTTTTGGTTCATTTATTGCTCAAGTGATTGGCGATAATTCGCCGCGGGACCTGACGACCTGGCCTGAACCAGGTGAGCTGAGCTAAACAGCTTAACCTGGTCGCTAGCGTGCCAGAACCTGGTTAGCTGCCCAAATAGCTCGCCCGCATTTCCCTTAAGCGTTTTGTGATTGCTTCCCACTTTTGGGGTCACTAATGAATACTGAGACAAAGAGAGACCAAGAGAGAGAGAGAGGGAGGGAGGGGGAGAGAGAGAGAGGGAGGGAGAGAGAGAGAGAGAGAGGGAGGAAGAGAGAGAGAGAAACAACAAAGACAGATGATTGCAGCGTAAAGCACCACAAAACTTCCAAGTCAGCTAATTAACCGCCGATTGTTGCCCTTTACATTGATTTAAAAGTCAACTGCTTACTTGAAGTGGATTTGTATTAATTTAACATTTGTCAACACTCCTGCTTCAATAACATTAATATTCATCAATCAAGACTCAAGTGACTACAAAAAGCAGCAATTTTGATCAACAAATTTGTGTATGCTATAAATTGATAGCATATTTATACTATATATAGCACTTGGAGTATAATCATATATATATATATATATATACACATACATACACATACACATACACATACATATATATATATATATATATATATATATATATATGTATATATAAAGCTATCGCGTTTACAAGTCTATAAAGTATCTGATCAATCTAACATTAATTCATTATGATGGTCAAATGCGTTTACTTATGTATTTGTGTGATGGACACATACACACCTACACCCAAACCCACACATTCACACAGGCGCACACACGCACACACATCAGGCCTTTAACCGTTACGTAACTGGCAATCACAATTTTTAATACAAACGAGACTTGTTTCCTTTGTTGCGTTTACGCTGCAGTCCTCTGGTAAGCCGCACAACACACACAACACACACAACACACACACACGCATGTACACACATACATATACGTGGCATGCTGCTTTCATATTCAATTTTCAGTTTTATGCATGATTTATGCAACATTGTCCGGCAAACCGACTCGCCACCGACCCCCCATTAGCTGCCCCACGAACCTTTTACATGAAAGCGAAACGCAGCAACGTATCCAATGCCAAAGCGACTTGCTGCGGCTTCTGCTGGCGCTGCTGCTGCTGCTGTTGCCCATTCCAATGGGTCTCTTTCAGTGACACGCCCACAGGCGTGTGCTGTTTAGCATTCTATTTATGTCGGAGCATCGCCTGGCTAGCACCGAAAAAAGAAGAGTTTTTCGTTCTCCTTTCCTAATCTCAGTGTTCTCCGCCCAATTCCCATTCAACACACACCCACACACACACACACATGCACCACAAACACAGATTCATATATTTTTCGGGTGGTGCCTGCTTATCAGTGCACACACTTTATACACCACGGCCACAAAAGATGGCGTTTGCGGTATTGGCAACAGCAGCACTTGGCATTCATGTGAGCGCACACACACCCACACCCACACACACACACATATATATATATACATATTTATATATTTATGTATATATATATATATATTTATATACATATAGGCACGCATACAACTGCATTGCCAAATCTAACACATAAACTCTGCATGACTTGCATAGACAGAATACACTCAAAAAAAAAAACAGATAGCCGAAGTAAGCAAAGCATAAATAAATTCAAACAAAAACCATTTTTCAAACTCGAGTTTTGTTAATTTCACTTTACCGTTGTACTTTGAATCATTTCCCTAATTACGTTTGGGCAAGATTGGATTTTTCCTGGGCTTTCCCCAATGCATGCAACAAATGTTGAACCATTTTGCATGTATCCCGTAGAAATGTATTTTTAATTGAATAAAAGTCAATTTGTTACGCTCAGTGTAGCTCGGTTTGGCCACTGGCCATTGGCCAATTGCTGTATTCACGTGAGTTATGTACCTACACTGAAACTACTCACCTACTGCCTCTCCCCTCTCGTACTCTCTTACTCTTTGTCTGCCTCTCCCTCTCCCTCTCACACTCTCCCTCTCTTTCTGTCTGTAATCTGTGATTTGTACTTTGTGCTTTGCATCTGCTTGCCCAGCTCCAAGTGAAAGTCGCAGCCCAAACCCAAACCCAAACCCAGTCCGTGTCCCCAACCCAATGCAATCTTATTGCTTTGATTTCGATTTAGTCGCTGGTTAAAAAGGATCTCCGACTTCCGCTGTCCGATTTGGCCACACATCTGATCAATGTGTATTAAAATGCTGCCACTCTAATCGGATTTAGTGTGATGGAATTAGGCAGCATTATGAAGCGAAGTCAAAACCGGATAAAAGGATTACGACTACGCTGCGACCACAGCAATGCCAGAGCAAATATTTCACACATCCTTCACATCATCCTTGAGAAACTGTGTCCCACATCAGTTGGAATAGCTGCAGCAACTTGAAAAATGCCCACAAAATTCCCACTTCTAATTCTGCAATTTATATAAACAAATTATTGGAAAATATTTTGGTAATATTTGAGGAGCACTTGAAGAGAGTAATTGCAACAAAGTCTACACTAGTCTTTGGCCTAATTGCATTTTTGATACAACTTCCGGCAACACCACTCAAGTGTGCAACACACAGATAACTTTGTGTGGCATCCTTTTTTAGTTTGAATATTTCGATAGCAGACTCAATTCAATAGATCCATTCAAATGCATCCAAATCATCGGCTCTATTTGAGGGTTTCTTTGTGCACCCACCTTCTCCACTCTCCCATGCATCATTTGTGTTTGTGGATGCGCGTTGGCGCTTTCATAAATCTGCTGGATACGTTTCATGTCGGCTCTAATCCGGGACAATGGGACATCGGACATCGGAGAACGGACATCGGACATCGGATATCGGACGCTGGACAGTCGATGCCACTCACGTTCCAGTCGGCCTTCAACTGTTTGGGCTGTTTGTTTGGATGCAATGTTCAGCACAAACTCAACTGCATTTTTCTTATTTATCCTAATACACTTGTGCTCTGCTCAAAATCTCCACAAAGTCCAACCCCTCCAATAAAAAAAAGAGGATTATATATGGAAAGTAAAAGAAGTGAAAAAAAATCCCAACTGCCACAAAATAGAAAATAAAAATCTATTCTTTTTGTGGCATGCGCGCTTGAATGCATATGCATGCATATTTCTACAACGAGTTGTTGTGGTTGTTGTTGTTGCTCAAACTGTGTGCGATTGTTTGCCACCTGGCACAAACACCCACACACACAGCCACACACACACCCACACACACACACACTCAGAGCAGCTGCTTGAAATCGTTAGTGGCTTCAATACACCCTTGTCTGAACAGAGTATTATAATTTTATTACGCCACGTGCAACACATTCAAACACTCATTTATGAGCTTTTGACACACACACACACACACACACACACACACACACACGCCCATACACATACACTGGCTCGAAGCTAATTCTGATCAGTGCCAAAGAAGCAAAGTAATTGCCTGCCATAAGCTAACCATTCATTATTTTCCAGAAATTCCAAAGACAGATGATAGGTATATATATTAACCACCAAAATTAATATATGACCCCAATACACTGGGGTTTCCCCACCTGCTAGGTAGAGTTATGTAAAAAAGTACCCTATTTTGAGGGGACAGCTTATTTGGCCAGGTACATTGTGGACACCTGAGTGCCATAAAACCCGGATTTTTTTTACCTAAAGTTGAGTATTTTCGGTATAAGTCGACCAATCCTTCATAGTCAGTATAGTTTTATCCTGCATCTCGGATGCAATAAGCCAACAAGGACTATGGACAAACAGACTATCATTGAACTACGAAAACTCATCCTGGAACACCACAAAAACGGATATGCACATCGCCAAATAGCTGAAATGGTCAATCTGAGCAACTCAACTGTGAATAACATCATTCGGTGCTTCGTCGACGCAAATCGGATTGAGGGCAAGACCAGAAAGGCACCAAACAAGATTTTCACCGAAGAGGAGGAGCGAAGGATCACCAGGAAAATAAGGGGAAATCCCAAGATATCGGCTCCAAAAGTGGCTCAACAGGTGGAGGATGAAATGGGGAAAAAGTGCTGTGTGGAAACTGTGTGCAAGTTTCTGCGCAAACATGACTTTAATGCCCGAGTACCACGGAAGAAGCGCTTCATAAGCGTCAAAAATAAAGGGACTTGAATGACGTTCACCAAAACCCACTTGGACAAGGATTTGGAGTTCTGGAACACAGTCATATTTGCATATGAGTCCAAATTCAACGTTTTTCACTCAGACGGACGGAATTGTGTGTGGCGACAGTCCAATACTGACCTGAATCCCAAACACGTAAAGGCAACAGTCAAGCATGGTGGAGGAAGTGCCATTTCATGGGTATGTATCTCGTCAGCCGGATTTCAGAATTTTGTGATTTTTGAAACAACAATGGACAAGAATGTGTACTTCAATATACTAAAGGAAAATGTACTCCAAAGTGCCGAGAAGGTAGGAATCCGACGTACTTTCCGGTTCAACCAGGACAACGATCCCAAGCGTAAGGCCAAGATAGTACAGTCCTGGCTCATCAGGAACTGCCCCCACATGATAATTCCACTGGCCCAGTCTCAAGATTTAAATGTTTTTGAGAATTTGTGGGCTCTGCTGGAAAATAACATCCGGAAGCACAGCATATCCAGCAAAGAAGACCTCAAAAATGCTCTGCGGGATGAGTGGAGCAGAAGCTACCAGGAAGGCGGTATCTTCCATGAATAATAGGTTAAGGGAAGTGGTTAAGGCTAATGGATATCATACTAAGTATTAACATCCTTATTTAAGTTTTTATAATGCAAATATATTATTTTATTTATACTGATCCAAATTAAATTTCCCCTAAAAATAGGGTACTTTTTTACATAACTCTACCTAGCGGGTGGGGAAACCCCAGTGTATTGGGGTCATATATTAATTTTGGTGGTTAATATATATACCTACCATCGGTCTTTGGAATTTTTGAAAAATAATGAATGGTTAGTTTATGGCAGGCAATTCCTTTTTTTCTTTGGCACTGATCAGAATTAGCTTCGAGCCAGTGTATATATAGAAGTATATATTCGTAATCATATACGTATAAAATTCATAGAAACAATCTTTAAGGAATTCCATTTTACTCCACGAATATGCAAGGGAACAGGAATCAGAATCAGAATCAGAATCAGAATCTAAATTCGAAATTTTTCTTAACTGATATTATTTATAGCCAAACATTTGAATGGTATAATGGAATATATTCCGGATATAATCTCTGAGACACATACTGACAAGGTTGGATCGACTGGGTTGCAGCTCATGATCAAGAATATATATACTTTATGGCGGACAGTCAGTCATGCCTGTCCCAGCAAAGACTCAAGTAAGATTTTCCAGGATTCAGATATGGGGACTTAAGCAAGCCGTTTCCGGATTTGCTTTTCATTGATTAACTGAATAAAGTTATGTGGTTGGCTCAGCATTCCAGGAAATATGTTGCGTGGCTTGTGGCACAGCTGGGAAATGATAATATCAGAGGGCCAGTAAATACCTGGTGTGTTTGTGGGTTTGAAATCCCTTTAAAGACTTGCCTGGACACCACCCCATTGATTCAGCTTCTCAATTTGACTGGCAGAGCCCGTTCAATTTGGCTAACTGGATAAACTGCTGATCCTTTCGTGGAACGAGAGAGGCACTCATTGCCGGGTTGGGATGGGTTGGAGAGGGCTGGGCGGGAACTGATGACCGTTGCGATTGAAAATCGCTTGGTTTGATTGACTTTAGACCCCCGAAAGTCGAATATGCAAATTGAATTAGTTTTTGTACGACTTATCCCGACACACACACACATACACACATACACACACAAGCTGAATTGCGCACATATGTGTTGGAAATTGGCCATTGACCACTAACAAAGTTGTCACCTTTTTCTGTGCATGGCGTTTGCGGCCTTTGCATCAATTTGAATGCCATAAATCACGACCGCACCCGGAGCCACAGTGAGAGCGAGGCTCCAGTTTAGGACCCCGGAGACGAACCCCCCGCATCCGGATCCGCACACGCACGCAGACCCGGACGCAGCCATGGCCAAATGTCGAAGATGCGTTTCCGCCGCCAAACCGGAAATGAGTTGTGAAATGAGACGCCAAGAAACAAAGAACGACAGCAAACAAACAGAGAAAACGTAGCAAAACTAAACAAAAACAACAAAAAAGAACACAAAAGAAACAAAAGAGAGTAGCCGCCACAAATGATTAATTGCTCGGCATTTGTGCGGCTCGTTAGACGGCCAACATAAACAGAACAAAGCGAATCGAAAAGACAATAAATACCAGCTCGGCAAACCGAAACTTGAATACCCTCTCCAATACTCCATACTCCTTGCTAGCCAGTCAAACTGCGCCCAGCTGGACCAGTTTCCGAGTTTTGTAAATTTTGCTGAAAGAATGCGTGGCATGGGGCACGATACATTCAGCATACATTTTGTGTGTGGAGAGTGTTAACTGAGAGAGAAAGACTTGTTGTTCGCTTAGGCACACACATCCGACGGCGACTGTTGCTGTTGCTGTTGGCCTTGTGGCGGGGTTGTTGGGGGTCAGCAATGGGTTAATGCAGCAAAACAATTTTTCAACATGCTTTCAACTTGGCCTAATTGAATTGCCAAAAACTAAAGCTGTCAGAAATGCGTTGGCCCAAAACAAACGCAGTCCAGCCGCAGAATATACACACAAGCACACACACACACACACACACTAACACACACACACACACACTCACAGACAAGATTAATGAGCATAAATCATTTCAAACATTTTTCAAATAATTTATGAAAATTTCTGCACTCCCAGCGGACTCGTCGTTGGAGGTCGCCAGCATTTTTAGGACTCATTCATTGTTGGCAGTTTTCGTCCTTGTTTCCAACATTGTTTAATATCGCTTTATTTAATTTCGTTTTGTGATTTTCGCTTTCCGTTCTTCGCTCTTCGCTTTTGCCCTTTTGCCCTTTTCACTTACACTTTGTGCATTTCTTTCCGATTTGTGTGCCCCGCAACCATTAGAATGAGTCTATATATCTGTAATTAGGTACACCCTTCACTTTGCATATATACTTATGACTTTTCCAATCACATATATATATATATATAATTTTCCAGGATAAGATGTATAAGTCTGAATCTATTGTAGATTATATTATTGAGCTTGTAGCAGAGATATGCACAGCAATTTATATCACCAACTCTGCTCTGTCCGACTTAAGTAGTTGCTGCAACGCGATGAATACGCTAGAAGCGTTTAATCAGATGTCAGTTGCGCAGTTCAAGTACTGTAACAACAACTACAACTACAACAACAACAACAACAACAGCCAAAAGCAACAACGAACAACGAACAACAACAGCAACGAAGCAGAGCCGTTGATGCGACTGTTGTTGCACAGAGCTGAACTGACAGTGGCACTACAGGTTATATATAGAGTGTAGATTGGGGTTTTTGGGGGGTGGGAAGCGGTTGTATCTGAAGTTGTTTGTGCTGCAAGTGAAAGCCAACTAAGAGTTGCACATAAATCTCGTAGCAAAAGGAAATCGTGATGCCAAATTTGGGACTCATGTGTACCAAAATTACAGAAATCTTAAGCTCTGATGCACAAGCAATTTGTGTTTGTAAATACCCAAAACTATATATATATATATAATATATATCCATATATATATACATTCATAGTTGCCTTGCATGTAACTGTATTTTAATATGTATTATCTGTCGGATCTGTATCTATTCATCTTTGGTTGCATCTGCCTGCACTCGCCATCGTATCTGTGGCATCTTTGCACATGGTTCTTTGTGTGCGATGCATCTGTATTGGACTACATTAGTATTGTCCCATCTTAATTGACCAAAATACCTGTCTGTGCAACTGAATCTTAACTGTGCAGCAATTTATTCCCTGTTAATAGGTTTATTTAATGAAGCACAGCATTAATGTGACTTACTCTGATGCACAACACAATCGAATGCGTTAAAGGCTTAATGATTGCATATGACAGCTACCAAAGTCCGGCAAAACACGCCAACAGTTTCAGCAGTTTCAGCAGTTTTTCATGCTTTAACTGGGAAGCAGAGTGGGTCGGTCAGTAAGTGTTGAATTGAGAGAGGCATTTGCATTTGTTGTGCTACGCTTACCTACTATGGAATACCCACTGTGGATTGCTTGTTTCACAGTCAAATTTTAATACCCGTTTGCAAGCGTAGTTTTTCGCATTATGCCTGTTATCCTTGTCGTTGTTGTTGTTGTTGTTGTTGGGTGTGCCAGAGTCAGTCCATGCAATATTGTGTTTCCCCGGCTGTTTTTGTGGCCAAGTGCAAAAATATTAATGCACACCCAACATTTTTTCGAGATAGTCAGCTGGTGAAGGGAGCATGGAGAAACGAGTGGGAGGCTGTTTGAAATGGGTGGAAATGGGTGGAAATGGGTGGAAATGGGTGGACTACAGATCCTAGGTTTATTTATAAATGCGCATATGCTTTGACGACGACCAGCAACAACAATATTTGGGAGAAGCATAGGAAAAAATAATATGTACAAGTGTACACACATATGTACATATGTATGTGTCTATTTGTGTATTTACACATATGTACGTATGTATAATACATACATATATTACATAAAATATTCCATAATTCAGTCTGGTGTATTTTGTATGCATTTCAATGAAATTTACATAAAATAATACCAGAGAGACAGAAAGTGAAAAAAGGAGAGCAAAATTGTTGAGTTGTTTTTGGGATTATTGTTGTTGGGTTCTGCCTGATGGTGATTCATCAACACGACAAGCAAAGGCAAACTGGCTAACTGGATGCAACCAGTTTTCCAGTTAGCCAAATCTATTTGTGTCGAATTCAGTTGTACTCAGTTGGGCGGCCATTCATGCATGGTGCTAAAAATTGATGCTTCCGGAAGTTTACATATGCCACACAATCGCATATCCCTTTCCGCATTTAGTTACCGAATACTATCTGTCAACATTTGTTGCACATTTTTGCGATTGTGTTGCACAAAAAAGCAATGGCAACAAAATGCAAATGCAAATGCAACTCATCTCGAATGTGTACTCGGTCCATTTTTGATTTTGATTACACTTTTTAAATGCATTTACCATTAATTTGTGGTAACACCGCAGAAGGATGCCAACTTTGCCAATGGCCAATAGATTTGAATGGATTTGTTGTCTATGCAGCTGGAAAATATTAAAAAAAAAATAAATATTCAAACTTTAATATACATTTTCATTTATAATCAGACTGCAATCGGGCCCAGAAGACAACAACAACAACAACGACAACAACTGAAAGCTTGTTATTGAGTGCAACTTTTGGCATTATCTGTGCTCAGTGCGACCCGCAAATGTCGCTGAGGCATTAAATGCTCGAAATATTCGCGGCAAAATAATGCTTTAATGAATGGGGTGAAAAAATAGCACTGACGAAACATTATTTATTTATTCACACATGCAACTGGGTGGACAAACAGAAGTTGCACAAAAACTAATCACAGAACAACTGCAGCAACAAACAACAACCAAAAATTAACTTTGGCTTCTGTGTCATCATTTTTTTTGGCGTATGCAAAAAAAAAGTAACTTTGGCGGCAAATGGCAAAACAAAAATGGGCAAATGCGATGCTTAGCACATTGTCAAAACAGCTGGGTGGGCATATGTATGTGTGTGTGTGTGTGTTCTGGGTATTTGCATAAAATTTAAATTTCATTTCTTCGATTTGGGCCAAGTCAACGAGGCAACGAGCCAACGAGCCGAGGGTCGCTTTAAGGCAACGATTTGTATGCACGAACGTGCAAGCCCCGAATCCCATTTACAACTCAATGATTTTGCAAATCACACACACACACGCACACACACACACACACACGCGCACACACACACGCACACCCACACACACCGAGGGAGAGCCACGTTGCGGATGAGCAATTTGAAGCGCATTTGCAAATGTGGCACGACACGTACTTAAGCAGCAACATTTGCGACAGAGTCGCACACAGAGAAGGAGTGAGAGAGCGAGAGAGCGGGTGGGAGAGCGGGTGGGAGAGGGAGAGAGAGCCAACATAACGGCTAATTACACGAAAATTTCAATGATTTTGGTGCGCCCTTCTCGGCGATTCTCACAAGCATTCCCTTTGTCAACGCGCAACAGCAGTTGGCCTCGTTGCTTTACGACTGCCAAAAAACACACAGTCCAAAGAAGAAGAAGAATGCCATTTGCAGACCTTAAAGCCCAGCCGAAACAGATCTGTGCCAGGATGTCACCCTGTACGCAGACCTTTACTACGCATACATACTTTACAGCATTACGACTGGCATATATCCTGCAAGCATCTTAGCTTTAAGCAAGCCAAAAGTACAAATATTCAAATAATGATTTTATTCATTTTTCAGAAGAATGTAATGTGAAACGTCTGGACTATGAGATACCCAGTGATAAGTTGAAGCTGCTGTACCCTAACAATACTTTTCTTTCCAGTGTATAACAAATAAGTCGGTTGAACTTACAAATCTCCACAAATATATATAAAGTATTGATATACTTCTTTCCATGGGTCACACATATCATATCCCAGTACACCTATATATTCCCACAAAATATAATATGGAAATTATCTTATTATAGAGTATGCTTTAGTAACCCTTTCACACACTCATTTGATAGCTGCAGGGTATAATAATGTGAGAAAATCTTTTTGGCTTGACCTCTGGCAGGCAGTGTTAAGCTACGTGTGTGTGTGTGTGTGTGTGTGTGTGTGTGTGTGTAGGCGTATCTCACGCACAATCAACATGGGCTCGCACTCACTCGAAAACTCATACTAGTAGTAGATCCCAAGACGACACCAGTCCCTTGACAAACCTCGCCCCCTCCTTTAAATGCTGTCACTCCATCTGTGCTGTTGCTGTTGCTATGGGTATTGGTATTGGTATTGGTATTGCTATTGCTATTGCTATCGCTATTGTTATTGTTGTTGTTGTTATCGTTGTTGATTCTTAAAGTTTATCCGATTGTTTAATGAGCTCTGAACGAAATAGAAATCAATGATGCGAATTTTATGTGCCTTTGGCAGACCGAACCGAGTGGACAAACTGGACAAACAGAGAGAGAGAGAAATAGATAGAGAGAAACAGAGAGAGAGAGAGAGAGGGAGAAACACGTCACGTCAATATTGTTATGCTTTGTGTTAAGATTGTTTGGACTCTGGACTACGCTGAAACACACATTTGTCGACAAAATAATAAACAGTTTGCAAACACAAAACAGCAAAACATGTGAACAAAAGGCAGAAATAAAGAATAAAGAATACAAAAAAACAACAATAAAAAGTGGCAGGAAAATGGAAAAGGAACGCTCCTTGTTCAGCTGCCTTACGGATCCCCATCCGAAATTCCCCATTGGACTCGGACACCAAAATTCACACTCGGTCCTCAATGCGAACCATTTGAGCAGGGGAGCAGGGGAGCAGGGGCCAGTGGGGTTGGTTGGGGAGGGTTGTCTATGTATTCTGGCAACTCAATTGCTCAATGAGTTGCGAGCGCAGGAAAATGTTGACATATGTATATGCTGAAGGAGAGTTTGTGTGCGAAAGTGCGAAAGGGCACACAAAAATACATAAAACCAGTTGCCAGCATACCAGCAGAACCAGTTATGAATGCTCCGAGTCTGATTCTCTCACGATAACAACTTTTTCACACATGAAATGATACAAAACAAAAGTACAAATACACTGAACGAAAAAAGAAAAGGCAGTTACCACTACAACAGCTGTTCTCTTTATTATTTATATGTACATATATAAAAAAAAAAAGTGCGCAAAGTTGCCATTCATCATAGACTTTATGAAGCCCCATGACAAAAAGGGAAGGATTACCAAACGGTAAGCGTATTTCAACATTTCTATGACACTGGATTTATGTGCAAGAGCCTTACAAAACTGCAGAATTGAATATTAAATTTGAAAGCGACTGCCATTAAATAACTAAGCTAGAAGTTAACTTTTACCATCTGCGATTTAATTGGATTGCGTTCGTGTCCTTATTCTCAGTCTAACAATGGGATATATCAAATATCACATCATTATCATCATCCCTGAACCATTCAAGGAAGTACAAAATGAGCACACAAATGCGAAAAATAGTTTAGCTCTGCTTCTCGATGAAGTTTGTCATAGTTCAAAATAATTGAGAGGATCAGATGTACAGAGGTATGGAGAGGCACAGAGAGAGAGAGAGAGAGATAGACAGCGAAGAAGGACACTAAGCAGGAGTGGACAAAGTGAGGTAAATCATAAAAAAGGAAAAAGGAGAACTGGGTCACAGCCTGCCAATACTATAATCGCCCTTTGACCTATCTCCAATCAAGCGGGAATAAATTATTTAAGATATGCTACACATTACTCCATCTCTCTCTCTCTCTCTCTCTCTCTCTTTCGCCCTCTCTTTGGTGATCCCAATTGGCTTTCAATTGGGGGCGTTTTTTGTCCAGCTTGACATTTGGATGTTATAAATATTTTAAATATATTTTACAAGCTTGAATTTATTTCACTGTTTGCTTTGTTGCTTCTGTTATTATTTGTATTTATTCATTTTGTGCCTGGCCCATTGGCTAGCTGGAATATATGTATGTAACTACAAGCAACAGGGGACTGGAGGCGAACCAGTCGAGGATTGTTGGACTGAGATATCAAAAAACAGGTCAACTGGAAAAAGCGTTCAGGGTCAATTGATTCTAATTACTTGGCCAAGAACTGTTTTTAGGCAACGGAATGCTTTTCCGTTGTAGGCGTTGAAGCGATTCATGCATCCAATTGGAAATACATGTTAAAAGTGGCAGCAGAACAGCAACAAGATGGGCTGTGCGGAGAGGGGGGCAGAAATTATCGAGGGAGTTCACCTTTTGGGGCGACCATCGCCGGACCTGTAACAGAGTCATAAAATATGAAAATCAACGAGACGCCTTGCGACAGGAACTGGAACTAGAACTGGAACTGGAACTGGAACGCCAAACAGAGCTGCCTGCGAGTTGTCCTCTGGGGAGCTGAATGTTTTTATTTCAACTTTTTTTCTTTTAAGAATGTAATCATGTGTATTCTGCTGTAATAATTGAAATTCCATTAGGCCACATCTCATATTTTGGGCTGATTTGCATAAATTTAAATCTTGCTACACATATGCAGGCCTATCTTCAAAATGCTGCCCGATGGAGCGAACTTCACACAGGCAATGCGAGAATATAAGATGTGGAGTCAAATGGCGAATGAGTTGAGACCGATTTCAAACAGAGTTCATCTGCCATTTGAGAGTAAAAGTTAGCTTAGAATGCGCTAAGAAAGCTGCAAATGAATATATAATTTAGAGCACAAAAAGAGTGCCAAGCACTAGCCCTGAAGACTTCTGCTGATGTGGTTTTACCACAAGTTGTTCAGATTGTTAACTTAATTTGCCTTGGCTATCAAGTTCTAGCAAGCCACTTTTGCACCATTCTTTTCTGTTGTGGTTTTGTTTTATATATATATATTTTTTTGTTGTGTATTTTTGGCCATTTTCATATCGATACGTTGCACTGATACATAGATACTACATTTTCAGCTACAGATACTTACATGCTGTTCGCACCAGTCTCGGCACCACAAATGAGGAAAATGCAAATTGCATTTTCGCACTTGATGCTGCCTTGCTCTTTGCTATTTGCTATTTGCTGTTGCTGTTGCTGTTGCATGTTGCATATTTTGTTTATTTTTCTTATTTGCACAATTTATTTTTGCAGCACATTATGCGGCGGCAACGACAGCTTCTGTTGATGCTGCTGTTGCTGCTGCTGCTGATGGTGTTGCTTACTGCCCTTTGCTTTCTGTGCAGCTGCAGCATTAAGTTGTTGCCACACAGCACACACATACACACATACACACATGTACTTATAGAAATAAGGTCAAATGTCTGTATTTTTCAATATCACTGGCGCCAACTCGTGGCTGCCAACACAAACACACAGAAATGCAGGCACAAATTTATGTGAATCTGGCTGAAAGGGTTTGCCATGAGTATTTGCACGCCATGAACTTAATGTTAAAGCCTCGAGGATCGTATATATATATAAATATATATATGTATATATGTACATGCTGTCAACAATGCAACAAATCCATGCTCAAACACACACACATATTAAATACAATTTAAGCACATCTGAGTACAACTAAATACATATCTAAATGGGTGTACAAAAATAGAAATATCGAAATGCATTTTCATCATAAGAACCAACAAAACTGCAAAATTGAATATTAAATTTGAAAGCGACTGCCATTAAATAACTAAACTCGAAGTTAACTTTTACCATCTGCGATTTAATTGGATTGCGTTCGCGTCCTTATTCTCAGTCTAACAATGGGATATATCAAATATCACATCATTATCATCATCCCTGAACCATTCAAGGAAGTACAAAATGAGCACACAAATGCGAAAAATAGTAAATTATTTCTAGTTTGCTGAATTGAAACTTTAGCTCTGCTTCTCGATGAAGTTTGTCATAGTTCAAAATAATTGAGAGGATCAGATGTACAGAGGTATGGAGAGGCACGAGAGAGAGAGAGATAGACAGCGAAGAAGGACACTAAGTACGAGTGGACAAAGTGAGGTAAATCATAAAAAAGGAAAAAGGAGAACTGGGTCACAGCCTGCCAATACTATAATCGCCCTTTGACCTATCTCCAATCAAGCGGGAATAAATTATTTAAGATATGCTACTCATTACTCCATCTCTCTCTCTCTCTCTCTCTCTCTCTCTTTCGCCCTCTCTCTTCTTCTTTCTTTATTTTGCAATGATTAAAAGTTGGCAATTATGAAATTTGAAATATAGTTTCTTAATTTTCGATTCATCTGGAGATACCATGAGCTGCGCCCAAGTTTATTATTACAGATTTAATTGCAAGAGGTCGCATGCCACAAATGAAATTTGAGTTAACTGCACAGCTGGTCTTATGTGCCTCTAAAGCACCTCATGACAACTGGGGTTCAAAGTAAGCAAATGTGAGTGAGGTGTGGACATAAACAGCAGAGTAGTGTTTTTACAAAGTATGAGTCTGGATATGGTTTGTCATGCATGCAGCTGTTTGTGTTCTTGGATGTTTAAAGCCGTTAATGTCAAACTGATTTGAATAAAGCTTACTTTGTATTTGTGCTGTTTGCCACAAGATTATCGCTTCAAGTGTTGCACAAGTCGAAAGGACACCAAATTCGCATATGCACTGAATGTTTCCACATTTTTAAATATATTTCTTTTCGTTGTCCGATTTATTTTGTTTTTATTGATGTGTAAATGTATGTGTTGTATTTTATGTGTGTGTGTGTGTGTGTTTGTTTCCAGAGTTGACTTTATTTTCATCATGTTGCATAAATTTTAATTATCCTGTGCTGAGCTTGCACTACACTGCCTGCCCGCCCCTCCCCTCCTTCCTGTCCCTCTAGTTTTATGCAATGTTATTTATATATTTTTCACGCATGCATTGCACATTATGAATCTTACATAGCTTGCCACACAGTGTGGCACAGCTCTGAGCGCATGCACATGTTTGAATATAACAGCAACGATTAATACTTATGTATCGCCACATCGATTCATATCTAATCTCTGGTCACACATGTGTTGTGTGTTCTCTGTCGGATGGTAATCTTCCAAGTTAAGTTGCTCTCAATCCTTCGTCAAGTCAAGTCGCACTCACGCATAATTAATGTAATCCTTAATCGTAATCTACAACAATTTCGGGTTTTATTATTTCTGTAGATATACATATATATATATGTATATATACATATATTCAATATATTTCGGCACTTGCCACCGATTTTGATGCAACAAACACAAAGTGAGCGCGTCCAGTGTTCAATTCGCTTTGCTGCGCCACTTTCTGCTGCCCTTCACCCCATTTAAAGCAACCCCCGCCCCAGCGGCATTTCCCCCTCGCCACTCTGTGTTCTTTGCATGTAAAATGTGTTGACCTTGGATATGAGGCGAGGCGAGGCGTGCAGCGTGCGGCATTTGGCAACCTTTATAATGGCAGCTTAAATTCATTTACATATCGTATAATGCATGCTCGTATCATCATATTTGTACAGCGACTTGAATGTGTGTTTAATTACTTCGCCAAAGCACACACGAGCCAACAACACACACACACCACACACACAAGCACACCAGCAGACACACACACACGCACACACACACCCTCTCCGACATCCACAGCTGAAGTTTTAAGCCTTGCATGGCACGCGAACGGCTAAAAGTATGCAGCAAATTTGTTAAGCCGCATTTGTGCGGAAAATCTGTCAGGCCCAAAAGGATCCAAATGCCCCAAACCCCAACCCCCGGGAGCCCCAAAACACATTTGCCAGTTTAGCACTTTGCATTGACGAACATTTAAAGAGAGTCGAGTCCAATGCAGTCATTTCTATCGACAGAAATTATTATTAATATTTTTATTATTATTATTAAGTTGAACAAATGAAGAGAAGTATTTGGGAAACTTAAGCTTGTACCTTGCTACACACTTGCTCTCAGTTTCTTGAACACTTACAGATAGCAGGAAATGAAAATGGAAGCGTTATTTGAATATCCGGATACGTTTTTAGCCAACTTTTTTAGCTGACCCAGTAAAAAGTGGCAATACCAAAAAGTTGAAACCAAAACGGTGAAAAGAAATTGAAAGCTGAAGTAAATGAAATAATCGAATGAAAATTCGAAACGAACGAATTAAATGAATGAAGTGAATGAATGCAGTGAGTGCAAGCGATGAGCTGATGAGTCCGATGAATGGACCAAATGCTTGAACAGAAAACGGCCAGCAATTGCTTTAAGCCATAAGTGTGAGAGCCGAACAGCAGCACTGGGCGACAGAGAGAGAGAGAGAGAGAGAGTGTGTGTGTGTGTGTGAGAGAGAGATAGTCCGTGGATGTAGGTAAAAGCAAACAACAAATAAATTTGATAGGAAAATCCGAAAAACTAACTCGCTTAATAACTTGCACTTGAGTGGCAAACGCAAACACAGTCGCAACGAGAGTCCCACAACTTTTCGACTGACCAACAACAGTCTCTCTGCACTAACACACACACACTCATATACACACACACACAAGCACACATGCAAGCACACACACGAAAGTTTCGTAGGGCAAAATCAGTGCAGAAGTCGCAGGAAACATTGCTGCGCTCCCTGGATTATTGTGGGTGAGGTGGTTTTGTGAGTTGGTCGGGTGTTGTGGTAGTTAGTAGTTACTATTCTGCTTATACCCTTTCCCAGGGAATACTCATTTTGTTAGCAATTGTGCAACGATTGGAAGCAGATATCTTTTACCTGACTACTACTACTACTACTATATTATATATCAACTATAGGAATAATACAAAATTAACATCACTGTGAAAGCTTCAGTTAAATATGTGCAAGCGTGTTGGTCCTTCGACAATTCGATGTTGTATCCTTTTTAGCCGGTTGCTGTTTTCAATTGTGCAGGAGCGTAATAACTTTAAGCTGCAGGAGGTCGCTCGGTTTGCTGCGCACAACTCAAAAGCCAAACTAAACCCAAGCAAAAACCTGCAAAGTAACAACCAAAAATACAAGTCCGACAAAATAAAAACACGTGTACGCACACACACACACACGCACACCCACGCACACAGGCAAATTTCGTTGGCTGTGTGCGCCACCTGTCGTTCGTAGATGCCATTTTACGATGCTTCCTCTCTCTTTCTCTTTGTCTCTCCCTCTCTCTCTCTCTCTCACTTTGTCTTTTGTCTCGTATGCATGCAAAGTTTTAAATTTGCTTAATCAACAAAATGCAAATAACAGCTCGTCAGGGATTTTTGTTTAGTCTTGTTTATGCTTTATTTACCTACCCTCCTCAACTCAGCCCCTCCTCAACTCAGCCCCTCCTCAACTCAGCCCCTCCTCAGCTCATCCCCTCTCATGTTCGCCATGTGCTTTTTCCCCAAATAGATTTCAACAATCGTAACACTCGTATTCGTAGCTTACACACACACTCACACACACACACACGCACACACTTACAGGCACTATAAAAGGAATGGATTTCAGCACCCGCACACACACCGTACGTGTGTATGTGCGTGTGTGTGTGCGAGTCCTTTGTTCCTTTGTCTCTCATTTATAATTATGAATAGCACAATTCTTGGTAATTTTACTTCGGCTTTTTTCTCTTTTTAGCCTGCAGATAATAAGATTGTGGATCTCTAATTCTAATACGATTTGCATTCAAAATAATATTTAAGTTCAAAAACTTGTTGAAATGGCTTAAATACACGCAGCAGGCTAAGGCAGATACCTACATAAATAAAGTATATATATAAAGTACATAAAGTAATAAAAATTGTATGAGCTGTCTGATCTATGTTCATAGTATCTTGCCAAAAGGGAATTTACATCTTTAACTTTACCTCAAACATCAAATAGCATAGTCCCTGCCACTGCCTCAAGTTGTATGTTTTTGAACTGTGTTCTCTGTTTCTTCTTCTGACGATCATTCTGAGGATTTCCCTGAATCTATTTAATCAATTTTTAGAACTTCTGGTTTTTGATTTATTTTTTATTTTTTTTTTTGAGCGTCCCTCTGTGCTTTGGCATCAACTTCAGCCTTAATTTAATGTACATCATTTTGGCACACACATTCGCATTGATTATCCTTCGCCACCAGGCTCACCCCCATGCCAACGTTTACGACTGCTGCCGCTCCAATTACTTAACATGTTGCCAAAGTACTTAAGCGAAATACAAAAAACAAAAAAAAAAACCAAAAAAAATGGGGCAGCAATAAAGAAGATGCAACAAAAAGGCAGAAAATGTTGCCGAAAAAGCCGAAGGCTGTCCTTTGCAATCTGCCAAACATTGCAGCAGAGCATTGAGCTTAACTTTCACAATTGCAATCGCATTGGTATTGTGACATTCACTTTTCATATTGTGACCAACCAAGCCCCCTGCAAGCGCCTAGCAGGGGCGTGGCCAGCGGTGATGCTTTTGCCTGGTCGCTGAATTGGAGCCGATGTTTGGTGGCGCCACATGACCACAGGCTATAACTCATGACGTTTGTTCAGCCCAAGCCACCCAAAATCCACTCGACCCACCCAAACCCAACTTGGTTTCTATCTCCCACCCTCCCTCTCTCCCCTCTCTCCCTCTCTCCTCTCTCTCTCTCTATCTCTCTATCTCTGTCTGCGTGTGTTTTGCTGGAGCTTGTTACCACTTGGCGTCATTTTCCGGCGTCAACTTTGCTACGCCCGTCCATTCATTCAATTGTCACAGTTCGCAAATGCACACAATCTTTACCCGCCTGCACCACTACTCCCCTGCATCATACTCTCCCTCTCTCTCTCTCTCTCTCTTCTCTCTCTCTCTCTCTATGACTCACACTCTGCCTGTCTTATTTGGTTTTGTCGCTTGGCGCACTGTTTTCAATGTCACTTTGTCAACTTATTGTTTCGCATGCCAAACTATATCCAAAGTGTATATAAAAATCAGAATGCACATTTTCTTCGCACTTTGTCCCATCGAATTTTGAATACTCTAATGCAGCTACAAAATCCAAAAGACTGTAAAATATCTTTGATTGTTTTGTTAAGCTTTCAATTCAGCATTATTGCGAAATTCGATACTGTTGCCAATGCCTACCAACAATAATTGTTTGCAGTTCATAAAGTTCATTCCTCAAAGCGAAAATATTTATTGAATATATTTTTCTGAACCTTTGAGCATTGATTGATATTGATCTGTTAAGGCTTAACTCCGGGGTATATATTCAATATATGAATAACTATTCATATTTTAGATATGCTCCAATCAGATGCAGTGAAATATGTGTGTCGCATAATTCCCTAATGAAATAATGTGTTCAAGATAAGTACTTAAGGGCATTGTCCACGATTTATACAATGAATATAATGCAATAAAAAGTACCAAATTTCGATACTGTCAAACATAATATTATTCGGATATATATATATATATATATATATATATTCGGATGCTGTAAGTTTTTTGATTTGGCTCTCGCCGCTGCCTGTTTAGAGGAGCTGCGATGACAATTGCCAATAGTTGAGCATTTCGCTAGGGTATTGTAAAAGGATTGGGAGAAAAATGCCAACGAAAAAAGAACAAAAAACGAGGAAATAAAAAAACAAGAGAGAAAAAACAAAAGTGAAAAATACAATGGGCATGTGGTGTAAACAGCTTTCGGGCCATGTTTCTATTGTTGTTTGCTTTTTGTCGCCTTTTGTGTGACACACACACACACACACACACACACACAGACACAGACATAAGCGCAATATGTGGCATGCATGTTGGCATTTTGTTTTTGACTTTTTGTGTGCACACAGCAACAGCAGGGAGAGAGAAAGAGCAGGCATGCTGTAAAAGAAGCAGTGTGTAAAGTGCAAGTTGGCAGCTTGGCCGCTTCCGTTTCCGCTTTAGCTTGGCGTTGCCGCCAGCGGCAACAGCAGCAGCAGCAGCAGCAACTATAACAATACCCGCAAATGGTGTGCGCTTGCAACAGCAGTTGACACTATACACGCACACATACACACACACACACAGGCACATGTGCCGTGACAGTTGATTTCTTGTTGCCCACTTTTTGGCATTGCTTGAAATCATGACAAAAGTTGCTTGCCACAGGTTGTTGTTGCCACTGCTTCTCCCAGACAAACAAGCAGCAGCAGCAACAACAACAACAACAACATCATCAAGAACACCAAGAACAACTGCAATAACATTAATGTCAGCAAACCGAACAACAAACAGCAACCGCAATATCTTTGAGAAAAATACAAAAAAAAAAACAAGAAGTTTATTTTTGTTTTTGTATCAGGCTGCCATTTGTTGTTGCCTTACCTTTTACCTGCTGCAATTTGAAAAGTGAAATACTTTTTGGCAGCCACATGCAGCACCGCCATTTATTGCTTGCAACACGTTAGTTGGCAGCAAGTAAGGCGTAGACACAAATGGAGATGCCAATAGTTGCATTCAGAGTACCACAAACATATATGTATATATATAATATATATATATATATATATAGCAGAGAAGACTATTCCATCTCTGTCTCTGCAAACTTATGCAAACTGATGAAATTTTATATTTTTTAAATTGAAATTGCTTTTCTATCAAAAGTTGACTTTCAAAGGCCAGTGAAAGAGAGAGAGAGAGAGAGGCATAGGCATACAAACTGAGGAGAAATCTTGAGAAATCTCTCTATATTCGATTTTTCATCAGCAATAACAAATCAGTTTCTGCCTTTTGCATAATCTGAGTATTTTCATTATTTGAAGACTTGTAAAACCAATTGCAATTAAGCCAGAAACTTGTATGTTTGATTGGTTGGTTCATGAAGTGATTGCAGAAGTCGATATGGATATGGATATGGATATCGAATAATTGCTGTATTTATTGCATTTATTCAGACAATAAACGCTGCCCGTCTTATCTGCAATCAGCAGCTGCTTCGCCGTCACGTTGGCTGTTGTATTCAATTGGGCTGGTTAAATGAGTTATGCGTTGTTAAATGGATTTCGGTGCGGCAGTATCATAAATGTGCCATCGATTGCCTCGTAATTATCATAATAAGCTGGTATGCACTCACGCACATACGCATACATGCCAGATAGTGTGTGTGTGTGTGTGCGCCTATGTGTGTATCTTTGTGTAAAACAAAAGGCTTGCGTCGTGGATACACAATATTTGCTTAAGCCACTTACAAACAGTTTACTTGAATGTAACGGTTGAAATTTAATTATTTTTCAATCAACAAACACGCCTCCTACTCACACAACACTCACTACTCACCACACCCAAAAAAAAAGCATTCATCCATCCCAAATGTTTCCCTCCCTTCCGCTCAGTCGTATTTACTTTGCGCTCGGCACGTCCAACAATTTAATGACTGCTTTGTGACGAAGCGCTGCAGGTGTCGCCCAGAAAAAGCAACTAACGTAAAAGCGACCGAAAAAAAAAACAAAAAAAAAAAGCAAACAAACACAGACACAACCTGAAAAGCGTATGGGACAAGCAGTGACAGACCCGGACCGTCCCATGCCGGAGCAACGGAGACACTGATGCAGTTTCATTGCGTCGAACAGGAGAACCCTCCCCCAAACGCTCTTCGCCACAACGCCCACGTTTGCTCCATTTTCAGGCAGACATTTTAATTAAATCCCTAAACGAGAAATTCGTTCTCTCTGATATCCTACTCACTATCCATTTGCCACGCTGTTGCTGCTCTGCTTGCCACTGTTGCCACTTCAGTGGCCTAGAACAGGCTTTGACATTGGCCCAATCTCTGCATTCAACTCAATCGACAGCTTCCAAAAATGGCCTGCCGGCCAAAAATGTAATCATCCGATCGCATACCCTCGACTTCACATGAATACTCATTCAAATGGGTTAGTTAAGAGTGCCCTTAATTAACATTCTCCCTTTGCGCCCAGTCATAAATTCTTTTTAAATTGTCAAATGGCAAATGTATTCCATTAACGAATCTCTTTTATTTCCATGCGATTAATATATTTGAGGAACAAATTATACGCAAAGTTCGTTTATTGAATTATTCAATTCGGATTAAGTGTTCTGTGTGGAGCTTCAAGCTGTGTAGACCTCAACAACAATCTTCTAATCGTACTTTTAGTGCTTTTAGTGGAAAGGAAAGAGACAGCATTACGCTAGATTATGATAATAGCAATGATGAATGAGGAGAGAGCTCTGCAGTTGTTGGCATTTTGGGCTTTTGGCTTTTGGGACTTGAAGCAGAAGATTAAATTCGAACGCAGACAAGTAATAATAATAATAGTCATAATAGCAACAATCTGATATTGAGCGATGCTTAGACAAGGGTCTCTGTATTTTCAATATGTGTTATTGTGTTTGTGTTACTGCCACAAAAGGGTTTTCGTGCGGGGCACTAGATGATGAGCTGCTTGTAGCATCTTGTGGCATAATTCACTGTGGCAACACTTTTGAATTGTTTATTTATAGGCAACGCCAACCAATCAAGTGCCTCGCATCCATCACAGCACATCATAGAAGTATTATAGGAAAGCGTTGTCAGTTTCAGTTCAGTTTCAGTTTGAGTTTCAGTTCGAGTTTGAGTTTGAGTTTAAGTTTTGAGTTCGAGTCGCAACTTGCCAAATATTGTTATCAAAACAAGCACACATCATATTGTTTGTCCTTTCGCAAAATTTTGGCCAACTTTCGTCTAACGATTGTAAAAACCGTCATCATCATCATCATCATTACTCTCATAATGATGCCCAGTTACCCACTGAGTCCCATTGTCCTTCAGCCTGCCTCCCTATGTGAATTGGTGTCTCTGTGCCTGTCTTCTTCAACTGCCAACTTTGTCTCCTGCTCTTCCTCTTTCGCTTACTTATTATTGTTGTTGGCCTACATACGTTTGGCATATCGTTAACTTTGTTTTGGCCTCGTCTATGCGTCTAGCTGTCTGCAACGCTCCAGCTTCCCTCTCCCTCTCCCCCTCCCCCTCCCTCTTCCTCTCACTCTACCCATACCACTTAACCCATTCAGTTCAAAAGCATCCATCCCGCTGCGTAGCGCGCTTGTTTGTGCTTATGATCACATCAATTCCTTTTCTATGCCACCTCAGCCCTTTCCCCACCCACCCTCTCGTTCAACCTGACTCTTGGATTCTTGCTGACTTGGTGTCGCCTTTTGAGGCACATCATGCTCAAAATCCAGGGATGCATACTCTTCATTTACTTTGCTTGCTTGTCGTTTCGAGCGATTTTTTCTTCTTCAAAAATTGTCAACTTTTGGCATGGTTGTTTTGATCAGCTCTTCAAAAGTTCGCAAGCTCGCAAGTTCGCCGAGAAGCCAACAAAAAAAAGTTTCCTTAAACGCATTTAGCAAGTAAATGCGTATTTTAGAAGTTTTGATCAAAATTTATTATATACACAGTCAGAAACTACAATAAAGCCAATTGCAATATTCAATTGAAATCGTTGATCCTTCAGTTGCTCAGATTTGTCTAACAAATATCTCTTCTTCTTATTTTGAGCAACTGTCTTCAAATTGATGCTTAAGTCAAGTTTAGAGTTGCTGCGTGTTGCGCAGCCCTCGCAGCAGTCGCAGACATTTTGGCCTCAATCAAACCTCACGCTGCGCACCATATTACAACGCAGGAGACGCACCAGCATTTCCATGGCACCACAGTGCGTATGAGTATTTTGGCGCAATTTATATTGCTTTCAGCTTCCTTGTGTAAGTGTGTGTTTTTTGCTTTTTGTGTGTGTGTGTGCGTGAGTGTGTGTTGACTGCTGTTTGACTTTGCTTGACTGCCCGTCGGAGGCTGAATGTGGCCGCCTCTCCGGCTTTGACTTGACTCTCAACTTTTTGTTGGCCATTTCGTTGGGCCTTGTGTTGTTTGACTTGTCTGTTGGTCTGTTTGGTTGTTTGGTCTGTTTGGCTGTTACGTTGGCTTATCACACCACTCAGCACATCACACCACACCCCGCACACCCCATACACCAATCCGCCAATCCGCCACTCTCATCGCCGCTGATCAAAAACTAAACTGCTTAACTTGGGCAGTGTCAAGACAGCGACTGCTGCAAATCAATCGTAAAAGTGCCAAAGGAGGCGCTTGGGGGTTGCTGCTTGCTGGTTATGAGGGACGCATGGGCGTATGCGTAATATTGAAACAGTTAAAACTTTTCTGCCGCCGTGCGAACGACTGATGGCCATGATAATGACGCTTGAGTGTAATTTCCAAGCATGTTCTTGTTGTTGCCAGCAAATTTACGACTTCCAGTTTGAAAGACACCCCACACCCCACACCCAACACCAAACACCCCAATTCACCATTTCACACAGCAAAACCACATTTAAGTGCAAATATTTGCTAACTTAAAGTTTTAATTTGATTTCATTGCTAATTCATGGAAACTTTCCCTTATCCCTTCCTTCTACGCCTGTCTTGCCCTCCAGCTGATTTCAAAAAGAGTTTGGTGTAAGTTTGTAGTCCTTTGAGCTTCCTCCCCCCCCACACACACACACACACACACACACACACCGCTTGCACAATTATTAGCCTCAAATATATATTTGCTAATTTTGCACAAAATTGATTATAATTGCACAATTTGCATACAATGCACGAAATACCAGAAGGCAAAACACAAAACCAAACTATCTTGGTAATCCCGAATATAACATACCCTTGCAGACTCTCTACACTTCAATTTCATTATCAAAATAAACCAAATAAAAAATCGATATATAGAGGTTGTATGAAATAGTTGAAATATAATAACTATATGATATGGCCGGCCAGTTATGGCTGGGCTGCTGATTCAGAGTACCATTTATATATCTTTAGCAATGAGGGACAGACAGACCGAAAGGCGGACAGAAGGACATGGCCATACTGACTCGGCTACTGATGTTGATCAAGAATATATATTATGTATATATATAATGAGAATACTCCCTGCTAAGCTATAGAAACCGTAGGCAGTATCAATAAATTGTACAATTCTTCTGGTTGAGCACACTGGACGAAGGACTTTCGATTATTAGGCACACGCACACACGGAAATTAAGCAAGTGGCTTGATACGTTTCCTCCCTCTCTCTCTCTCTCTCTCTCTCTCTCTGTCTGTCTTCCACCTTCATCAAGTGCAAATTCAGCAAAAGTCATCAAACTGCTGGTCAATAACAATGGCCAAAAAGATTTCCATCAGGCCAGCCAAGCCAAGAGTATCGGATTGCTTAACTAGATACTGGGTGTGTTTTTTCAGTTGTTGTTTTTTGGGTCCCATAATTCGTTGGGGGCAGCTTGATTTGCCATGCGGCACACGTATCATTTTTATTGGCCAAGTTGGGGTCGCGTTTATTGCCGCATAATTGAGTAAATATTATGAATGAAACTGATAATCTGAAGCCATTTACCATTTACCATTTACCATTCGATGCCACACTGTTGTGTGTGTGCTGTGTGTGCTGTGTGTGTCCAAGGGATGTGGGCATTGTATGTTTGCGCACACAGATGATTGACAATGCAAATGAAAACATGCTGTGCATTCAGAGCAATGCAATGGCGATAAAAAACGATAAGAAAAAAACTCAACCTCTTGACGAACCAACAAATCAAGTGATAAATGCATTCCTTGCCCTACGAAAAAGTACTTTAGCTATCTGATCCTATGAATAACTCTAAATATTATTAATTGGAACTATAACAAAGTTTGTAACTATATTATGATCATATTAATTTAAAAATTTTTCGAACTGATATCATCTGCACTACATTAATTAGTTTCATAATTGACCACAAGTCATATATACATATATATCTTCCAATATTTGCATATGTATGTCTGTATCTGTTTTAAAATATATATCTTGTATGCCAGAAGAGACTAGTTTATTTAAGTTATGGGTTTTGGCTTGTAATTAGTCTTGAGAGATTGAAACCCTCAAAAAACAATAATAATCAATAACATTCTTCCAAAATCATTTTTGAAATTTCTGTTGACTAAGGCGCCTTCCCATATACAGTAATTCCAAGATTCTTTCTTAAAAATCAACAGCATACGTACAGGAAGAGGAGATGAAGGATATCGTGTTGGCCGATTTCAGTTCTGGGGCAGCAGCTGTGAATATTTGTTTGTTGTAAGGCCAAAGACGTGCCCATTTCCGCGGATTGTGGCCCCTGGCATCAGATGTCTGTGCACCACATAGACTGTGTGTGCGATTGATGTCTTTATGCTGGTAGCACACACACACAGAGAGAGAGAGAGAGAGAGAGAGAGGTTCGCCCAGCTGGCATGTGTATCTAAGCAAAACAATGATGATTGAAATGCAGCGTGTGAAATGTTTTAGCAAGCGAAATGCGCCAATTTACAGTCAACACACGCATCGGCGAACACAAGCAACACACAAAGAGAGATAGGCTGAGCAGGAGCCTTGACCGGCAGTCGAACGCAAACATTGTATTTTGTGGGCGTGGTAGGCAGCCGTCATATGCGATCCGCGTTAGCATTTGCAGAAATGTGTGAATTATTAACTGGCGTCTCCCCGTCTGCCTGCCTGGCTGGCTGGCACACACTTTGCCTGGCATCTCGAATTAGCACAGGCAATCAAATTATGCATACACTTGATATTGTGCCAAAGGGAATGAAGGCGGAACAAGATGGGGATGGGGATAGGGATGGGGGCAAGTGGCTGGGGCGACACTCTGCTGGCGGGCGTCGCGTCGCGTCGCGTCACACGCCAACAATGCCAAAAACTATTTTCACCCACTTGAAGATGCGCTAAGGAGAGCAGCAAATGAGCCGCAAGTCGACAAATGCGAAAAAAAAGTGTAGAGGAAATCAAGACCTCAGGCTGGGCTGGGGGGTGGCTTGTGGTTGCAAGGGGGGAAGTGCAAGGAGGGTGTTCCTCTTAAACATCGTACTTATCAAAGCGTGCTTTCGATTCGGCATGCAAATGGCAAATGGCAAACGGCAAACAACGAATGGGGAATGGGAAATGGCAAAGCGGAAGCAAAGAGCAAAGCAAGCAGCAATAACTAAGGACAAGAGTCTAAGTAAGAATCGAGGGTGGGGGGAGGGGTGAGTGTTTTGTGAGTGCGATTCGGGTATTCGCTTGTGGCAACAATAATATTTGAGTGTTGCTTTGTTTTAGACTCTTAACAAGTCGCCATATTATGCGAAAGCCATGAAATCAATTTGCTGACGAATTCCCTTTGAATTTCATCACGAGGGAAACTTGAACTATCAACAAAATGTATCTGCTACATGAGGATGAAGAGTATAGGTTGCTGGTTGCAGTACAAAACTATCTAACTAACCAAGCAGCAATTGAACTAGTTAAAAGAGTTGTATGCATGTTGTATGGATTTATATATGTATATGTATATGTATATATATATATTACATTATATATTATGTGCCATAATATGTCTATTGAATGGTTACCTAGAAAGTTATAATGTGTACCGATTTTCAAAAGCAATGGAGGTTAATGCATCATCCCACTTTCGGTCAGAGAGGATCAATCAAGCCACAAGTGCAAATCTGAACACAATTCCGACGGCTCAGAGTATGCCACAAATGTTGCAAGCATTTGCAGGGAATTTGACAAGGTCAATGCTGTTCGAAAAACTGGCAACTATCTGCAAATTGCTTGCCTCGTTGCCTGCAACAAAAAGTGGAAAAAATGTTGGTCTCCAATGCCCACATAATTTGTTGTTTAATATCCTACACGTATGAGGGGACTACAATGGGGCATTCTACGAATATTTACCTAAATCGGTTCGACTGCAGAATAATCTTGGAATGCAGAATCAATTCCTTAAAACAATAAAGTAATCTTCAAGCAATTTGCATTTGATTAATCTATGTTTGTAAGAAGAATTTGACATCTAAGAGTCGAACATTGAATAAAGATTGAATGAAAATTATTTGAAAAGTTTAAAATTTGATAAAGGGTATCTCTATGTCGAGCGCCGCGAGCTGATTTCGCCAGCTAGAAAGACTACTGTTGCTGGCACGGCACTGTTTATAGAATGTTGCAGAGAATATTGAATTCATTGTCATGAAGGAAACGTCTCTGAGTCCCTTTAGATGTAAGCTGGGCGAATCAGGTCTGTAAGGGTATATTGTATTCGGAGTAGGCAGGAGAGCCGTTCCTTCTTTCTTTGGGATCGTTGTTACTGCCTGGTTGCGCTTCTGTGTGTCGTATCATCAGCATTCTAGTTGTTGTAGCTGGCGCTTTCACATGAATGAGCAGTCATTCCCAAGGAATACTTGGGGCATGTGGCAGCCGAGCAAGCAGCCTGCAGCCTGCAGATGCAACTATCTGCTTGCAGCTCCTGGCAACTGACGACAGACGTGGGTGGAAGTTGCCAACTGGAATTTGTTTTTGGAGCTGCTGCTTTGCGTATTGGCTCATTTTGTACACGCAGCGAGAGTGTAGCAGAGATGGTGGGTCGGGGAGGGGTGGGGGGGAGTCAAGCGGCGGCTGGCATCTCTGGCGCCTTCGACTGTGACGTCAACGATTTACTCGCCAAGTTGAACTTCTGCGGCGTGCAAGAGAATTCTTTGGGGTTCTTCTCTTTTGGCAAACAAATCGCCTTCCGCACTCCCACACACACACACACCCACACCCACACCCACTCCCAGTTCCCATAAATAGTCACGTTATTTTTCGGCTCTGTGACACCTCTTCGAGCAGTCGTTGTGACGTGTGTGAATAAACCAAATTTAAAGCCATTTTTTTTATTGATGTTTGTGTGCAAACTGCAATGAATCACAACGCTTGCCACATGTGCGCCGGGAATGTGTTTGCTGTTGGTGACTGTGGACATGGCACTTAACTGTTATAATTGAGACATATCAGAAATCGACGCTTCTATACTGTGCAGAGTTCAAAATAGGACATAAAACGACGCGCATTTAACCTGTAATCAAGTCATAAAAATAAATAGCTATATTTTGGAATAATCATCAACCATCAGTTTGCATATTAGATAAATTTGTGCAAATTGCAGTTTTTACAGGGTATTTACAAGAGCTTGTCAACAGGGCGTAGACAAGAGCCTATCATATAAAACAAAATAGGAAAAAAAAGAAAACAATTGATCATTCGAATCAGTCAACAAATTACTGTATTGCCTGCGAATGCATATACCTTTTGTCTCTTGCTCTGCGCACACAGGGTATCAGGCAGGAGTGTGGCACATATGAAAGGACATTGATACCAGTAGCTCA
Organism: Drosophila percnosoma; assembly: GCA_035043855.1. NCBI lineage: Eukaryota > Metazoa > Arthropoda > Insecta > Diptera > Drosophilidae > Drosophila > Drosophila percnosoma. Next base: position 698,534 of record JAWNMQ010000233.1, read on the forward strand.
AGTGTTCTTCATAGTTTGCTGCATCTCACTTGATTTAACTCTCACTTTTAACACACAATTTGTTTTCACTTCGTACAGCAATCAGCGAAGTAACTTACAGACAGACAGACAGACAGACAGACAGAGAGAGAGCAGGGATGTGGCAGTGGGAGGGGGCGTAGCATTTAAAAAAGTTAAAATGGTAAAGCATAAAATACGCGGCGCAACGAAGCAACTACCGAAGGAGCAGCAAAATGGCTGCAGGATATGCAAAAATTAAAAAAGTACGAACTCAAATGAAACCAAATAATGAGATTTCAGAGTCATCCAAATAACGAATACGAAATACCCTTTCGAAATTGCGAAACTATTCAATACTTGATAACAATTGCACAATTCTAGAAGGACATTCAAATGATTTGGGCTAAGGGGGCAGAGAGACCCATGACAGGCCCTGAACCGTAGCATATCATGAGGCCCAAGGACATGGAAACCCTCAACCCAACAAAGATCCTGGCATTCGTGCAGGAGTTGGGATTGATGGAAGAGCTGTAGGCTCAGTAAGGGTTCACAATAGACCTTATAGGTCGCAGTGCAAAATATCCCCAATTATAATATATATTTGTGTTAAGTATTATTTTTGGTCTAAGCAATTATTTCACTCGAAAACATTTTGAACAAATGGTTACTAATTGACGTACTTTGATTTTTTAAACTAATTAACCATTGTTGCACACATATGCAAATGTATTATTAATCATATAATAACATTAACATAAATGTAAGCAATGCGTTGAAGCCAACATGCCGAAAATTGATTTGTGTTCAACAAAGTTGTACAAATTTGAAACAAAGGCTTACTAAGATATTCAAATATGTATATATGTATACATATATATATATATATATATAGCGATATATCATATTCAATTTAGGATTATTTAGTAAGATGCAATTATAATCACTGTTGCTGTTGCTTGGTTATTAATTGTTTGTAAATAACTTGAAGGATTCCAGATACATTTGTTATACTCTTCTTGCCCAAGCCAAAAGGACAGCTGTAAACAAGAGGAGCGCTGCGGGACGCAATCATGCTAGGTGAGGAGGAGGCGGCGGCGGGCGGGCAGTGGCGCCACAAGGCATCGCAGCAAGCGGAAATGGATAAAGCATGCCCCGTTGTTGTCCATAAATATGTATATAGATATATATATGTGTATGTGTGTGTGTGTGTGTGTGTGTGAGTGTGTGTGTGCATGTGTGTCCTGTCGCATGTCCTGTTGAGTCGCATCGCTTTGTAGCTGTTGCTAAAGCTGTAGCTGTCTGTCGCTCGCCTTATCGCTAAATCCAAGCCAAGGCGCTCAACATTTCATTTCATAAATTTCGTTTTGGGAGCGCTTCAAGGCTCGAAGGCTTGCAGTTTCTGCCTGCTTAATTCCGTACATATTGCGCTGTTTGCTGTTCTTGTTGTTGTTCTTGTTGTTGTTCTTGTTGTTGTAGTTGTTGTTGTAGTTGTTGTTGTTGTTGTGATTTGCTATGGTTGCTGGTGTGACACAAGCGGAAGAGTGGAACCTCAAGCACAGTGATCAACTTTGTCATGGAGTTTTGTACCGACACTCGAAAAGCCATCGCCATCCTCCGCGTTTCACAGGCGTTTTTCCATCAAAAGTTCTCCGAAAATCATCTTCTGCTTCTTTCGTCCTCCCTCCCCAAACCCCGCCCCCTCTCTACCCTTCTACCCATTTCCCAAATTCCCCTTTTGTTTGCCTTGTTTTGGCTCTTTTGTTTTGCTTCACGGGCTTCACGACCAAAAACAAAAGCAATAAAAACCGGAATCTACTTAGCTGTTAAGAATCTATTATATGAAGCCACTCGGATATTATGATATATATATATGTATGTACGTCTGGGAGCCACATGAGAGGAACCCACATATATGAACGTGGAGCGAGAAAGAGATAGACACAGCTCTTCCACTCGCTCACTCAATTTGCGCTGTATCGTCGAAAACTTTTGGGCGCCCAACTCAAGAAATTCTCATTTGGCTTCTAATTTTTTATGATTTTGTTTTCTTCTTCTTCTTTTTAATATACTAATTGGAGGACAAATGCAGCGTTTGACGGAAGCAAGAAAAGGACACTTTCTCAACACATCAATGTGTGGTTGCCTTTGTCCCTTGACGAGTTCTTTGAAGTAATCACAAATCTGGCAAATACATATTGCTTTCACTTTTTTCTCAGATTGATTTATTTCATTTATTAATACATACTTTTATTTCCGCATCCCTTTTTGATCAACTTGAATCAGTGAAGTTACTTTCTTTACACACTCACTTGCATTATCACATTAATCTACTAACATTTGAGCGTTCTCCATGGTCAGAGGATTAGGAACATTCCGAGCACTTGGATTATAATTGTATGTGTGTGTGTGTGTGTGTGAAAACAAGTCGCTGAATAAATACGAGCAATTTCCCCAGAATTTTCGCCATAAAATAGCCAACAAGAAAAAGATGCAGAACCCACATCGCAAGGCTTAGCAGCTTTAAGGCCGCAAATGATATAAAAAATTTCGGATATTTATGTTGCTCTTGTTGCTGTTGTTGCTGCTGTTGCTGTTGTTGCTGTTGTTGCTGCTGTTGCTGTTGTTGCTGTTGTTGCTGCTGTTGCTGTTGTTGCTGCTGTTGCTGCTGTTGCTGCTGTTGCCTGTCGCTTAACTCATTTGTATTGAAAGCGTTGACTGGTGCTTGGTTCTGTTTGGCAACTTGTTGCTTTCATCTGCCATCTTCGGATGAGCCTCAAATATGTAAATAATATGCGACGTGCAACATTTGCTGCTAATCCCCAAAGCGAGACACATAACCCCTCCATCTCCACCTCCACACATCCCGCCTAACCTTCGAACAACAACAATGGCAACAAAACCCGATTACTAACCATAACCACTTACATACACACCCACACACACACACACACACACATGCTGACACGCACAGGGTTTTATGAATATTACACACAAAATATGCCACTTGAATGAAAAGTCTGTAAATTTGTTACAGCCAGCAACCAACCCCAAAATGTTCCGAAACGTTTGAAGCCGCCCCAACGGCTTACAAATGTATAAAAATGCGTATGTGTGTGTGTGTGTGTGTGTGTGTTGAATATTAAAGTATAACGCGGCGTTTACGCAATATGCCTGTCATATATACAAATATATATATAAATACATATATAGCGCATACGCCGCATTGTGTCTTGACGACAACTTGTCACTCACTTTACAGTTTGATGCTCACCCTTTGACAAGATGAGTGATAAATGCATATGATAGGGTAGAACTACACCCTTGGGTTGGGGAGCGCTATACACGCACACACACACACACACAGATACACACGCATAGGTGGGGGCTGGCCTGCTCTTCAGTAGGTTCTTCTTTCCGTATTCTGTGACGATAGCAAATAAAACGTGACTAAATGCATAACGATTATTCAAGTGTGCCACAGGCCTCGAATTGCAAAAGTTTTTACGCCGCCTTCAGGTGCAACTTAGACATACGCAACTGCCACACACCACACACCACACGTGGCACCAACGCTTGTGCTTGACACATTGAAAACAGTTGCTCAGTGCGCACCTTTTGTGCACATTTCTAGCCTGAGCCCATCGACAATGGCTACAAATGGCATTTTGAAGTTGTACAATGGTATGTGGCTGGCAGAAGGCAGCATTAAGTATATATAAATATATATATATATTCTTGATTAGCATCGACCATTGAACTCGACGATCTCCGAGAGTGTAACGGCTCGAGTCCTTAAGCCTGCAGAATAAAAATCAATAACCGACAATAAAAATAGATGTGTATTTTTTTGGTTCAGAGTATCTGCTAGTCGAGCGCTCTCGACTAGAGCGTTCTTACATGTTTTATGCTGGAATTTAAAATCCTACTCATAACTGTGTGCATGCCTGCGTGTGTGTGTGTGTGCTTGTGTACTAGGCATATGTGGAGTAGGACAGCCAAAATGACGACGTTGACGTTCTCATCAAGCCTCACCGTCTCCGTCGTCGGCGACTGACATTTAAAGGAGCATAAAAATAATGACAAAGTTGACGCGGCATCAGCTGCAAACGGCATCATCATCGTCTCACTTTCTGTCTCTATTTCTCTCTCTTTTTAGTCTCTCTCTCTCTCTCTCTCTCTCTCTCTTGCTTGCCTAGCTGGATGCCTGTCATTATTGTTACATACATAATAAATATGCACACATCCTTAAATAACATTCGTTTTTATGACAAAAGAACCTGCGCTTTTGACTTAAGATAATTAAGGCCTTGAAGCCAGTGCAAAGAGCGCTTGGCGTTGGCATTCGAGACATAGTCATTTCAGGTAGGCAAATTAATTGAATTATCTGTATTATCATCACATTATCTATATATGCCATTTAACAATTTATTTTTAATTTATTTTTAAAAATCGATAAATGGGCATATGTCGAAACTTCAAAATGCCATAACTTTGTCAAAACTCCAAATTGTTTAAAAAGCGATAGCTTTTTGATCATAGTTTTGCCTCTAAATCAATCTTACATTTCAAGTTGAAAACGTGAATTTGGGTCGGAAGACAAGCAAAATTTATAGCCTGAAAATCGATAAATGGGCACAGGTCGAAACTTCAAAATGCCATAACTTCGTCAAAACTCAAAATTGTTTAAAAAGCGAGAGCTTTTTGATCATAGTTTTGCCCCTAAATCAATCTTACATTTCAAGTTGAAAACGTAATTTTGGGTCGGAAGACAAGCAAAAATTATAGCCTGAAAATCGAAAATGGGCATATGTCGAAACTTCAAAATGCCATAACATCGTCAAAAATCAAAATTTTTTAAAAAGCGGGAGCTTTTTGATCATAGTTTTGCCCCTAAATCAATCTTACATTTCAAGTTGAAAACGTAATTTTGGGTCGGAAGACAAGCAAAAATTATAGCCTGAAAATCGAAAATGGGCATATGTCGAAACTTCAAAATGCCATAACTTCGTCAAAAATCAAAATTTTTTAAAAAGCGGGAGCTTTTTGATCATAGTTTTGCCCCTAAATCAATCTTACATTTCAAGTTGAAAACGTAATTTTGGGTCGGAAGACAAGCAAAAATTATAGCCTGAAAATCGAAAATGGGCATATGTCGAAACTTCAAAATGCCATAACTTCGTCAAAAATCAAAATTTTTTAAAAAGCGGGAGCTTTTTGATCATAGTTTTGCCCCTAAATCAATCTTACATTTCAAGTTGAAAACGTAATTTTGGGTCGGAAGACAAGCAAAAATTATAGCCTGAAAATCGAAAATGGGCATATGTCGAAACTTCAAAATGCCATAACTTCGTCAAAAATCAAAATTTTTTAAAAAGCGGGGGCTTTTTGATCATAGTTTTGCCCCTAAATCAATCTTACATTTCAAGTTGAAAACGTGAATTTGGGTCGGAAGACAAGCAAAAATTATAGCCTGAAAATCGAAAATGGGCATATGTCGAAACTTCAAAATGCCATAAGTCCGTCAAAAATCAAAATTTTTTAAAAAGCGGGAGCTTTTTGATCATAGTTTTGCCCCTAAATCAATCTTACATTTCAAGTTGAAAACGTAATTTTGGGTCGGAAGACAAGCAAAAATTATAGCCTGAAAATCGATAAATGGGCACAGATCGAAACTTCAAAACGCCATAACTTCGTCAAAACTCAAAATTTTTTAAAAAGCGAGAGCTTTTTGATCATAGTTTTGCCCCTAAATCAATCTTACATTTCAAGTTGAAAACGTGAATTTGGGTCGGAAGACAAGCAAAAATTATAGCCTGAAAATTGAAAATGGGCATATGTCGAAACTTCAAAATGCCATAACTTCGTCAAAAATCAAAATTTTTTAAAAAGCGGGAGCTTTTTGATCATAGTTTTGCCCCTAAATCAATCTTACATTTCAAGTTGAAAACGTAATTTTGGGTCGGAAGACAAGCAAAAATTATAGCCTGAAAATCGATAAATGGGCACAGATCGAAACTTCAAAACGCCATAACTTCGTCAAAACTCAAAATTTTTTAAAAAGCGAGAGCTTTTTGATCATAGTTTTGCCCCTAAATCAATCTTACATATCAAGTTGAAAACGTAATTTTGGGTCGGAAGACAAGCAAAAATTATAGCCTGAAAATCGAAAATGGGCATATGTCGAAACTTCAAAATGCCATAACTTCGCCAAAACTCAAAATTTTTTAAAAAGCGAGAGCTTTTTGATCATAGTTTTGCCCCTAACTCAATCTTACATTTCAAGTTGAAAACGTGAATTTGGGTCGGAAGACAAGCAAAAATTATAGCCTGAAAATCGAAAATGGGCATATGTCGAAACTTCAAAATGCCATAACTTCGTCAAAAATCAAAATTTTTTAAAAAGCGGGAGCTTTTTGATCATAGTTTTGCCCCTAAATCAATCTTACATTTCAAGTTGAAAACGTGAATTTGGGTCGGAAGACAAGCAAAAATTATAGCCTGAAAATCGAAAATGGGCATATGTCGAAACTTCAAAATGCCATAAGTCCGTCAAAAATCAAAATTTTTTAAAAAGCGGGAGCTTTTTGATCATAGTTTTGCTCCTAAATCAATCTTACATTTCAAGTTGAAAACGTAATTTTGGGTCGGAAGACAAGCAAAAATTATAGCCTGAAAATCGATAAATGGGCACAGATCGAAACTTCAAAATGCCATAACTTCGTCAAAACTCAAAATTTTTTAAAAAGCGAGAGCTTTTTGATCATAGTTTTGCCCCTAAATCAATCTTACATTTCAAGTTGAAAACGTGAATTTGGGTCGGAAGACAAGCAAAAATTATAGCCTGAAAATCGAAAATGGGCATATGTCGAAACTTCAAAATGCCATAACTTCGCCAAAACTCAAAATTTTTTAAAAAGCGAGAGCTTTTTGATCATAGTTTTGCCCCTAAATCAATCTTGCATTTCAAGTTGAAAACGTGAATTTGGTTCGGAAGACAAGCAAAAATTATAGCCTGAAAATCGATAAATGGGCACAGGTCGAAACTTCAAAATGCCATAACTTCGTCAAAACTCAAAATTTTTTAAAAAGCGAGAGCTTTTTGATCATAGTTTTGCCCCTTAATCAATCTTACATTTCAAGTTGAAAACGTAATTTTGGGTCGGAAGACAAGCAAAAATTATAGCCTGAAAATCGAAAATGGGCATAGGTCGAAACTTCAAAATGCCATAACTTCGTCAAAACTCAAAATTTTTTAAAAAGCGAGAGCTTTTTGATCATAGTTTTGCCCCTAAATCAATCTTACATTTCAAGTTGAAAACGTGAATTTGGGTCGGAAGACAAGCAAAATTTATAGCCTGAAAATCGATAAATGGGCACAGATCGAAACTTCAAAATGCCATAACTTCGTCAAAACTCCAAATTTTTTAAAAAGCGAGAGCTTTTTGATCATAGTTTTGCCCCTAAATCAATCTTGCATTTCAAGTTGAAAACGTGAATTTGGGTCGGAAGACAAGCAAAATTTATAGCCTGAAAATCGATAAATGGGCACAGATCCAAACTTCAAAATGCCATAACTTCGTCAAAACTCCAAATTTTTTAAAAAGCGAGAGCTTTTTGATCATAGTTTTGCCCCTAAATCAATCTTACATTTCAAGTTGAAAACGTGAATTTGGGTCGGAAGACAAGCAAAAATTATAGCCTGAAAATCGAAAATGGGCATATGTCGAAACTTCAAAATGCCATAACTTCGTCAAAAATCAAAATTTTTTAAAAAGCGGGAGCTTTTTGATCATAGTTTTGCCCCTAAATCAATCTTACATTTCAAGTTGAAAACGTAATTTTGGGTCGGAAGACAAGCAAAAATTATAGCCTGAAAATCGATAAATGGGCACAGATCGAAACTTCAAAACGCCATAACTTCGTCAAAACTCAAATTTTTTTAAAAAGCGAGAGCTTTTTGATCATAGTTTTGCCCCTAAATCAATCTTACATTTCAAGTTGAAAACGTAATTTTGGGTCGGAAGACAAGCAAAAATTATAGCCTGAAAATCGAAAATGGGCATATGTCGAAACTTCAAAATGCCATAACTTCGTCAAAACTCCAAATTTTTTAAAAAGCGAGAGCTTTTTGATCATAGTTTTGTCCCTAAATCAATCTTACATTTCAAGTTGAAAACGTGAATTTGGGTCGGAAGACAAGCAAAAATTATAGCCTGAAAATCGATAAATGGGCACAGGTCGAAACTTCAAAATGCCATAACTTCGTCAAAACTCCAAATTTTTTAAAAAGCGATAGCTTTTTGATCATAGTTTTGCCCCTAAATCAATCTTACATTTCAAGTTGAAAACGTAATTTTGGGTCGGAAGACAAGCAAAAATTATAGCCTGAAAATCGAAAATGGGCACAGGTCGAAACTTCAAAATGCCATAACTTCGTCAAAAATCAAAATTTTTTAAAAAGCGGGAGCTTTTTGATCATAGTTTTGCCCCTAAATCAATCTTACATTTCAAGTTGAAAACGTAATTTTTGGTCGGAAGACAAGCAAAAATTATAGCCTGAAAATCGAAAATGGGCATATGTCGAAACTTCAAAATGCCATAACTTCGCCAAAACTCAAAATTTTTTAAAAGGCGAGAGCTTTTTGATCATAGTTTTGCCCCTAAATCAATCTTACATTTCAAGTTGAAAACGTGAATTTGGGTCGGAAGACAAGCAAAATTTATAGCCTGAAAATCGATAAATGGGCACAGATCGAAACTTCAAAATGCCATAACTTCGTCAAAACTCAAAATTTTTTAAAAAGCGATAGCTTTTTGATCATAGTTTTGTCCCTAAATCAATCTTACATTTCAAGTTGAAAACGTGAATTTGGGTCGGAAGACAAGCAAAATTTATAGCCTGAAAATCGATAAATGGGCACAGGTCGAAACTTCAAAATGCCATAACTTCGTCAAAAATCAAAATTTTTTAAAAAGCGATAGCTTTTTGATCATAGTTTTGCCCCTAAATCAATCTTACATTTCAAGTTGAAAACGTAATTTTGGGTCGGAAGACAAGCAAAAATTATAGCCTGAAAATCGAAAATGGGCATATGTCGAAACTTCAAAATGCCATAACTTCGTCAAAACTCAAAATTTTTTAAAAAGCGAGAGCTTTTTGATCATAGTTTTGCCCCTAAATCAATCTTACATTTCAAGTTGAAAACGTAATTTTGGGTCGGAAGACAAGCAAAAATTATAGCCTGAAAATCGATAAATGGGCACAGGTCGAAACTTCAAAATACCATAACTTCGTCAAAACTCCAAATTGTTTAAAAAGCGAGAGCTTTTTGATCATAGTTTTGCCCCTAAATCAATCTTACATTTCAAGTTGAAAACGTGAATTTGGGTCGGAAGACAAGCAAAATTTATAGCCTGAAAATCGATAAATGGGCACAGGTCGAAACTTCAAAATGCCATAACTTCGTCAAAACTCCAAATTTTTTAAAAAGCGAGAGCTTTTTGATCATAGTTTTGCCCCTAAATCAATCTTACATTTCAAGTTGAAAACGTGAATTTGGGTCGGAAGACAAGCAAAATTTATAGCCTGAAAATCGATAAATGGGCACAGGTCGAAACTTCAAAACGCCATAACTTCGTCAAAACTCAAAATTTTTTAAAAAGCGAGAGCTTTTTGATCATAGTTTTGCCCCTAAATCAATCTTACATTTCAAGTTGAAAACGTAATTTTGGGTCGGAAGACAAGCAAAAATTATAGCCTGAAAATCGAAAATCGGCACAGGTCGAAACTTCAAAATGCCATAACTTCGTCAAAACTCAAAATTTTTTAAAAAGCGAGAGCTTTTTGATCATAGTTTTGCCCCTAAATCAATCTTACATTTCAAGTTGAAAACGTAATTTTGAGTCGGAAGACAAGCAAAAATTATAGCCTGAAAATCGAAAATGGGCATATGTCGAAACTTCAAAATGCCATAACTTCGTCAAAACTCAAAATTTTTTAAAAAGCGAGAGCTTTTTGATCATAGTTTTGCCCCTAAATCAATCTTACATTTCAAGTTGAAAACGTGAATTTGGGTCGGAAGACAAGCAAAAATTATAGCCTGAAAATCGATAAATGGGCACAGGTCGAAACTTCAAAATGCCATAACTTCGTCAAAACTCAAAATTTTTTAAAAAGCGAGAGCTTTTTGATCATAGTTTTGCCCCTAAATCAATCTTACATTTCAAGTTGAAAACGTGAATTTGGTTCGGAAGACAAGCAAAAATTATAGCCTGAAAATCGAAAATGGGCACAGGTCGAAACTTCAAAATGCCATAACTTCGTCAAAAATCAAAATTTTTTAAAAAGCGGGAGCTTTTTGATCATAGTTTTGCCCCTAAATCAATCTTACATTTCAAGTTGAAAACGTAATTTTGGGTCGGAAGACAAGCAAAAATTATAGCCTGAAAATCGATAAATGGGCACAGGTCGAAACTTCAAAATGCCGTAACTTCGTCAAAACTCAAAATTTTTTAAAAGGCGAGAGCTTTTTGATCATAGTTTTGCCCCTAAATCAATCTTACATTTCAAGTTGAAAACGTGAATTTGGGTCGGAAGACAAGCAAAAATTATAGCCTGAAAATCGAAAATGGGCACAGGTCGAAACTTCAAAATGCCATAACTTCGTCAAAAATCAAAATTTTTTAAAAAGCGGGAGCTTTTTGATCATAGTTTTGCCCCTAAATCAATCTTACATTTCAAGTTGAAAACGTGAATTTGAAGACAAGCAAAAATTATAGCCTGAAAATCGAAAATGGGCATATGTCGAAACTTCAAAATGCCATAACTTCGTCAAAACTCAAAATTTTTTAAAAAGCGAGAGCTTTTTGATCATAGTTTTGCCCCTAAATCAATCTTACATTTCAAGTTGAAAACGTGAATTTGGGTCGGAAGACAAGCAAAATTTATAGCCTGAAAATCGATAAATGGGCACAGATCGAAACTTCAAAATGCCATAACTTCGTCAAAACTCCAAATTTTTTAAAAAGCGAGAGCTTTTTGATCATAGTTTTGCCCCTAAATCAATCTTACATTTCAAGTTGAAAACGTGAATTTGGGTCGGAAGACAAGCAAAATTTATAGCCTGAAAATCGAAAATGGGCACAGGTCGAAACTTCAAAGTGCCATAACTTCGTCAAAACTCCAAATTTTTTAAAAAGCGAGAACTTTTTGATCATAGTTTTGCCCCTAAATCAATCTTTCATTTCAAGTTGAAAACGTGAATTTGGGTCGGAAGACAAGCAAAATTTATAGCCTGAAAATCGATAAATGGGCACAGGTCGAAACTTCAAAATGCCATAACTTCGTCAAAACTCCAAATTTTTTAAAAAGCGAGAGCTTTTTGATCATAGTTTTGCCCCTAAATCAATTTTACATTTCAAGTTGAAAACGTGAATTTGGGTCGGAAGACAAGCAAAAATGATAGCCTGAAAATCGAAAATGGGCACAGGTCGAAACTTCAAAATGCCATAACTTCGTCAAAAATCAAAATTTTTTAAAAAGCGGGAGCTTTTTGATCATAGTTTTGCCCCTAAATCAATCTTACATTTCAAGTTGAAAACGTAATTTTGGGTCGGAAGACAAGTAAAAATTATAGCCTGAAAATCGAAAATGGGCACAGGTCGAAACTTCAAAATGCCATAACTTCGTCAAAAATCAAAAATTTTTAAAAAGCGGGAGCTTTTTGATCATAGTTTAGCCCCTAAATCAATCTTACATTTCAAGTTGAAAACGTGAATTTGGGTCGGAAGACAAGCAAAATTTATAGCCTGAAAATCGATAAATGGGCACAGATCGAAACTTCAAAATGCCATAACTTCGTCAAAACTCAAAATTTTTTAAAAAGCGATAGCTTTTTGATCATAGTTTTGCCCCTAAATCAATCTTACATTTCAAGTTGAAAACGTGAATTTGGGTCGGAAGACAAGCAAAATTTATAGCCTGAAAATCGATAAATGGGCACAGGTCGAAACTTCTAAATGCCATAACTTCGTCAAAACTCCAAATTTTTTAAAAAGCGGGAGCTTTTTGATCATAGTTTTGCCCCTAAATCAATCTTACATTTCAAGTTGAAAACGTGAATTTGGGTCGGAAGACAAGCAAAATTTATAGCCTGAAAATCGAAAATGGGCATATGTCGAAACTTCAAAATGCCATAACTTCGTCAAAACTCAAAATTTTTTAAAAAGCGAGAGCTTTTTGATCATAGTTTTGCCCCTAAATCAATCTTACATTTCAAGTTGAAAACGTGAATTTGGGTCGGAAGACAAGCAAAATTTATAGCCTGAAAATCGATAAATGGGCACAGGTCGAAACTTCAAAATGCCATAACTTCGTCAAAACTCCAAATTTTTTAAAAAGCGAGAGCTTTTTGATCATAGTTTTGCCCCTAAATCAATCTTACATTTCAAGTTGAAAACGTGAATTTGGGTCGGAAGACAAGCAAAAATTATAGCCTGAAAATCGATAAATGGGCACAGGTCGAAACTTCAAAATGCCATAACTTCGTCAAAACTCAAAATTTTTTAAAAAGCGAGAGCTTTTTGACCATAGTTTTGCCCCTAAATCAATCTTACATTTCAAGTTGAAAACGTGAATTTGGGTCGGAAGACAAGCAGAAATTATAGCCTGAAAATCGATAAATGGGCACAGGTCGAAACTTCAAAATGCCATAACTTCGTCAAAACTCAAAATTTTTTAAAAAGCGAGAGCTTTTTGATCATAGTTTTGCCCCTAAATCAATCTTACATTTCAAGTTGAAAACGTGAATTTGGGTCGGAAGACAAGCAAAAATTATAGCCTGAAAATCGACAGTCGGTACACCGAACTCATTGTGTGCAGTGTCATATTGCTTACATAGGCTGGAGCACCAGAGATGTATCTTAGCACCTTGTTCTGCAAGACTTGAATTTGGTTAATCCACGATTTTGCAGCTGTGCCTCAAAATGGAATCCCATGTGTCCATGTAGGCACGATGATGTACACCTGTACACCAGCAGTTTGTTGCTCAAGCTAAGCTTGCTGGATGGCTTCAGCGACCAGTTGAGCTTCGCCCTTTTCGATCTACACGCTGCTGCCGTGATCTGTATGTGTTTGCGCCAGGTAAGCTTCCTGTCCAGATACATACCCAGGTAGCGGACATGGTTCACCTGAGGGTGTTCAATATTGAATAATATATACATATATATATATAAATATATAAGGCTAGGATGTTAAGAAATAGAGACAGTTCGATTATAGACCTCGACTCAACAGAATTCGAAATTACAACTCGACTCAGCGGATTACCATAAACCATAGAGTTATCTCGAATTTATCAGAAAACAACAAAATTGGATTGTCATCTAGCATTTTGACACTGACTTAACTTCATTTAGTTGGTCCATTAGCTATTTGGGCCCACATTCAATGGTAAGCCAAAATAGAGTTGACAAATCTACTTGTAATCCGTTGTTCAGCGACACAATGATGAAATTTGCTATTTTATTTATATGGAAGATAAATCCAATATTTAGAGTCCCAGCGCACACCAACTAGCTCATTGGACAGAGCTGATAATCACACACACACACACACACACACACACACACACAGAATCAAACTTTGTTTCAAGCTTTTCATGCTTATTAGTTGACACTAAGGCCGTAAATCCAGTCACTCCCTCCACTCCCTCCAGTCCTTCCACTCCCTGGACTCTCTGCGCACAATGCAGCAGCACAAGGCAGCTCGACAAGGATAAATTCCGCATTCAGTGTATATTGAAGGCTGTAGCAAATGATGCCGCAGCCGCCGCTCAGGTGCCACACGTGGCTGAATGCGATTTGTTGTGGGCTTTTGAAAATGCGCACTAAGGCATAAAATATCACGATTATAAAATGCAAAACAATGTTCGTGACAGCAACAACAACAACAACAACACCAGCAAAAGCAACCATATCAAAAACAAACAAAACAAGTAGGAATGTTGCAGTCGAGCGAGCTCGACTTCGATATACCCTGAACCCAGCTGTGTGGCAGTCAAAATTGAAATATCTTTCTTTTAAGGCACGTCTGCTCTCTTTTCCTTACTCTATATATGTATGTACATATATATACATATATACTATATAATATATTTGCGACTACAAGTTGTGTGTTTGTTATCCGATCTTGGTAAATTGTATCGATATCCGAGAAACGAATGCAGTTATCGATATCGGATATACGATAATTAATATTCCAAATTTGAAGTCCGCGTGTCCATGGTTATATCGACTCTGCAGTTGATCCTGATCAAGAATATATATACTTTACGGGCTCGAAGATGCTTCCTTTCCCCTGTTACATAAATTTGCACCTGACTATATATACCCTAAGTTTTGCACAACGAAATCTTTAATGTAAAATATATATATATATATATTTATTCAAATATATAGTTATTTTTGTTATGTTTTTGAGTTCCTATGAGTAGATAAGAATTTATCTTGAACCTTTTTTTGATTCCATTTTTACAATTAATGGCACAGCTTTTATTGAGTGCCCTACAAAAACTGAATTGGAGAAAGAAATGCTTCTGATCAGGTGGGCGGCTAACCTAATCCTTATGCACCTCGCCCAGCTCTAGTAAGGAGATCCAATTTGCTGTTGCGTTTCATGTGTACCTCAAGTATATTATTAGAATCCCAGCCGCGGCAATCCTAGATAGCTGTGCTCCCGTGGCCAACACCTCGAAATCGTGCATAACTCTCTATTAATTCTTAATTCCCATCAGGCTTCTATATATCTTATTTGGATTTGCCTGTTTTTCTCTAGGGTATATAATTTTCGATAATAAATCAATCTTGACTTTCGCTCTGCAAATTTAGATGAGTATATATGAGTACATAAATATGTATATGCATGTGTACATATATACATATATATATATGTATGTATGTATATGCTTAAAAGTTCCATGTTGGTGTTGACGCGGTTGTTGTTAAGTGGCTCACACATGCCACCACCTGCGTCTCTTTATCACCACTGCCCCCTCCCCACTCTGTGCCCCCTCTTCTCTTTTCTTTTTAGCACCTGCTCAATCTTGGCTGCCTATCTGCGCTTTGCTGTCTGCCACTCACGCTGTGTCCATGTGATGGTCCAATAAATAAGTAAATGCGCGGCCTACAATACACACACAAAGCCATGTGCATGTGTGTGTGTGTGTGTGTGTGTGTGTGGCACCTGTGTGTGGTGCCAGAATCCTTGTGTTGATTAGAAAGTATGCAACGGCATTGGCATGACGGTAACAACGTAAATCAATTAGTTTCCACATGACAAGATGATGGTAAAGTCCCCCACAAACACCCATATAAACATCACCATAACCACCTGTATGCCTCTGTGTGTGTGTGTGTGGTGAACTTTGGAGCAAAAGTTTACGGCAAGCACCTTAAAATCCCAGCCAACCATATTAGCAACAACAGCAGCACCTTAAGAAGCATTATTTGGGGCATAAAACAGCGTAAGCCAACCCCAGCGCCCCCTTTTCCAAAGAAAAATGAAAATGAGAAGCTTCAAACTGACGAAGATCAAATACCCTTTACCGTTAGATAACAGATACAAGATAGTTAGATAACAGATAATAGATAGTTGGATAGATAGACAAAGCATGGCAACGCCTGACAAGCTCTTATTGAATAAGATGAATCTCTATTATTATATTTTGAATATATTTATTTGTTCTCGATTTATCAGTTTTGAATTAATTTCATATTATTCAAATTATTTGCAAATTGGAAACAAATAAAATAATTTAAACAAGTCAATGCGTTGCACATACCATGACAAAATAGCAGTGTCCGTCTGCAAGGATTTTGAAATGCAAAAAAAAATAGAGTAAGCAAATAAAAAACGAAACAGGAGGCAAAGAAAAAAAAGAAACAAAAAGGAAAACAAGAAAGGTGAAGAGAGGAAAGAGAAAGAAATAAACGAAAACAAGGCCAGGCAGTGAAAACTCATTAAAATTAACACTAATAAGCTTTGTTACGCGGCCCAAAAATGAAACTGCAGCAACGATAACAAAGTTGCTGCAACAGCAACAGCAGCAGCAGCAGCAGCAGCAACAGCGACAACGGCAACAGTAGCAACAAATGTCACTTGATGCACCTCCTTCCTCAGATTGCGTTTCGTTTCGTTTCGTTTGTCAGTGGGCAGCTATTTCCATTTGTAGCCGCCACGCCTGCCCTTTGCCCAGCCGCCTCTCGTTCGTGTTGTGCACAAAAAGGATTCCGTTGTCCAGCGTCGAGTGGCAACTTTGTTTGTGCAGGGTCAGTCGAGGGGTGGGCAGCAAGGCGGAGGCAGGCGTAGCGTGGCGCAGGCAACATTTGTTGTAAATGGCTCAACAAATTGCGCAAAACAAAAACAAGCGCCAAAAAAAAATGTAGTTGAGTGGGGAATAGGACAACGAGCACACACCGAAAACCAGGACAGTACAGGACAGGACAGGATGTGGCACAAAGAAGCAAATGATGTGCAACACAAGCGCCTCTTATGTGGGCGTGTTACGGGGCGTGCCAAAAGTGTTGTCGATTGTTGATGTGACCGCTCAAACAAAGGACGCACAGCACGAAGGCAGCAGCCGCAGCCACAACCACAACCACAACAGTAACCATAACAATTGTGGCTAATTATATCCAACTAATTGATACAACTTACAGGTATTGTCCGATCCCATATCAGATAATGCAGTCACTTTGACCCAGATAATGCATTGCCGACCCATGCTAAGATTGGCAAGGTAGCAGCAATTACATAAATGCTAATAGAGTTACTTCCCGGGTTCCATGGATTACCTTCGATATGTGGAATGTGGACAATTCCATTCGTCACTGCAATCTGATTCCCATGAAAAGCTATGCACTTGAAGTAATTGATTTTATAGTTTTCGAACTCAACTTACTAACTGGATAAATGAAGAGGGGAAACTCTCAACAAATCAAGCATCAAGTGCAGAAAAAAATGTGAGATTGGAAATGGGGAATGGGAAATGGGATATGGGAAAGGGGAAATGGGAAATGGGAAATGGAAAAATGTAAGCTGAGAACAACATAGAACATCTGAGAAAAAGATGCTGCATTTTCTGCAAATGTCGACTATTTTGTCGCCAAACAAGGACAAATTAACGTATTGAGTTAGCTGTAGCACGTACTGAACACAATTGGCCATTAGGAAATGCCTCACCCAACACACAGACACACACACACACACGCAACCCACACACATATGTATATATACACGGAGTGTCTTGATATTTCTATCAGTTAAATGGAGAGAGTCAGCTATATTGGACTAGTGAGTGCTGGATGAGAACATGTGGCCCATGGCTCGTACATTTGGCGACAAGGACAAACAAGTGACATCGTCTTAAAATGTTGAACATCATTTTTTATTGCATTTTCAGAGTATTTCGACTGGGTCGCTAGGGTGAAAAACTTGGACATTTCTTCTGTTACTGAGGGTTCCATGATTCCAATTGGGTTTGCGTTTGGGTTTGGGGTTAAGTTTTTGTGTTTTCTTTTTTTGTTTTCGTTTTGTTTTTTTTTTTGAATTTCTTCCGCTCAGTCCATGAGTTGGGCGCAAAAGTTTTCATCGTCCTGCGTAGTGTAGGCGTGCCCTCTCTCGACATACGGCAAAAAGTTTGCTGATTTTAGCTTCTAAACATGGTACTGCTAAAAGAGTTTAACTACTTTTGTGGCCAGCACAGAGCTACCAAAAATTACCAAAAGTTGAGAAAGTTGACGAGCAAACTTCCATGACCCCTTCTCCTGCTTCGCCCATTCCCCATCCCCCATCCTCCATCCCCGAGTGCCCAGACCCATAGTCGCCCGACTCAACCCGATCCCCAGAGATACATAAGCAGAACTCAAATGTCAGTTAGTATATGATTCTACACACTATATATATATACATATATATATATATAGATGTGTGTGTTTGTGTGTGTGTTCATTTGTTCACATGTGCGAATGTGTGTGTGTCTTAACCCAAGTTTGTTGCCTGCGTAATTTAATACACTCTTCCTAAACGGCTACTCGATTTTTGTCAGACAGCCTACACAGTTCAGTGTGTCTGTTTGGGCCAACAGCTAACTGATATCATACAAACACATATACATATATACATACAACAAATTGGCAATCACTTAAGGCACACATAATAGGTAATATGTCACACATTGAGTAAGGTTAACCTGTAAAAGATAGAACTCATTGTGGAGCCCACAATTGCCCATCTGCTGGCAAGGGTATTCTAATTTCGTCAATCGAAAGTTTTCTGTCCGGTTTTTTTTGTTTGTTTTTTTTAGTTGTCATCTAACCCAGTTATTACAGTGTTTGTGCAACATTTGAATGAGTTAAGCTCATTTGATTTGATTCTTTCAATGCGGCTTTTATTAGCGCCAGTTGCCATTTATTGTTCATATCTCTAAGCGACCATGTTGTTTCCGTTGCTATATATGTATGTACATACATGTTCTTTGTATGCTTTGTTTTAGTTGTATGCACAAAACGTGTGATTCACGGAAACAAATCGCAAGTTCCGGAGGCACTTTCTAAAAATCTGTATCTTGATAGGCAAATGGCACAGAAGAAAAGCTAATGGGAATGAAAATGAAGCTGAGTAGGATTGAAACAGTTCCAGCATCGATTGCTGATCTCGCATTCATCAGGCACTAAATATGGCAGGCTACGACAAAACTTGAATTCGCTCACACATCTGAACAGGCGACATTCAAATATTCCAAGTAAATCTAAAAGCATATTCTGAAAAGGTATTTTCCCCTTTTCAATTGTTTCTTTGATGTTTTTGCTGTTCCGATCAAAATCTTCATCGAAATGTGTATAAAAATGTAGAAAATCAATTCGGAACAAAATCGAAGTGGTGAAAGTAGTATCAGATTTATATTAATTGACAATTGAAACCATTGATTGACAGGCAAACTCTGTAAGTTTCATGTTGGAGTCGAAATTGATGCTTGTACGGAACTGAACAATTAAAATGTTGCATGCAACATTTTTTGGCGCCGCTCTCTTAAGGCCAAACTCGGCGCTCTTCTATGCTCGCTCGTCGAGGCTGCCTTGTTAACAGTGTTGAGGCAGGACCCAAAGGCCAAGAATTTCGCCAAGCCAAACTGTAAATAACAGGGCCCAACATCAGGTATTAGATATGTTTGTATATATGCTTAGTTGTTGTTTTTCCTTTTTTTTAATTTTGGCCAAAAGCTGAAAATAAGTGGGGAAACTGAGCACAAACCAAGGAACCGAAAATCAGTGTGAAAATGTGGCTTAATTATGGTTTCTGCGGCCAGAACCAACATCGAAACTCGGTTCTAATTCGGTTGTGCTGATGCGCCTGCTTTTAATTACGGCAAGAACAATGATAACGATGATGATGTTGCTAATACGATGCTAATGATGTTGCTGAAATATGTCACACACTTCTCATGCCCATGCCCAGGTGCAAGGACATACGCATGGGGCAAGATAGCTTTAACGTAGACACAAAGTGTCTTGGATTCAAATTTATTAATAAGAGAAATTTCACTTTAGCACCTTCGTTTACGAAATTCAGTCTCAGTCTCAGTCTCAGTGTCTTCACGGCAAATTGCCAGTCCTTGTTGTCCACACAATTACCGCAAGTGGTTGCCACAATTATGAAATCCTTAACCGCATAATCGCTCGGCGTGAAAGAGTACAAAGCCGCTGGCTTTTAGGCTGCTAGGTAAAGGACCATGTGACAATATAAATCAAGCCCAAACAGCCAATTGAGAACCCTTCATACCATCCAGACCCAAGCCACGGCCCAAAAGAACAGTTTGCCTCGGTTTTTGTTTCTTGTTTTTAATATACCCTGTCGCAAAGAATTGCATCAAACGGCGTTCATAAATGTATATGCGACCATTTGGGGCACTATTTCTGAATTTGGAAATTTGTATATAATATTCAACTCGATCTATTGTCAGCAGTAAAGCAAATGGAGCTTTACATGGTATATACGACGTCACGGAGTAGGCAACAGTCGGTAGTCAATAGTCGACATACATATATATTGATGAATTACTTCCAAGACCAAGTTGCATGAACTAGAGAACGAGACATATGCGATGAACGTTCCATTCATATACAGGGTATATGCAGGTTTGACACATATTACTGGTTCACCTTCTCTGTTAGAGATGGGTTGGGACGTCTGCAGTAGTCCAGATGTAAATGATAATAAAAAGGCTTTGTAACTGGTCATTAAACATGTTCATGAGAGAGCCTGTAATGGAAAGAAAGGGATAAAGAGAAAGAGAAAGATAGAGAGAGAGAGAGAAAGTGAGAGTGAGAGTGACATAATTACAATGTGGCCAGCAATTACAAGAATATCCCCGACGGCTTGATTAATTGCAGGCAAAAGGTAAACTGCCACAGAAGGCAAAAGCAATCCCTGTACTTGCCACCCAATGAGCAGCCAGACAAGCAAGCTGCCCGATTCAGCGATTAGCTCCGGAGCACAACGAAATGTGTATCAATAGAGCTTGTCTTGTACTTGGTTCCATTCAAGGCACTGTAATTATTCTTGAAGTGATAACATTTGAACGTGACTCTCAAAATAAAGCTGGTTCATCGGAAAGTTCCCAACTACTAACAGATAAATCTAACTCCTGGTTGTGTGCGTGTGTGTGTGTGTGTGTGTGTGTGAATAAAATTACATAGTAAGTGTACCTATTTGAGCCCGTCATCAGCATGCCAAACTTCAAAGCAGCAATGTTGTGAACCTTCAAAAATTAATGCCAGACATGCCATCAGTTATTGCTTAAAGTTCACATAAAGCAGAAATGATTCATTTAGATTACACACACACACACACACACACACACACAAACACACACACACAACGAGAAACATAAAAGAAAGCTGTGGAGATAAGAAGACTTGCAAAGTCTGATTGCAACTGACACCTGGCATGAGCTTCCCTCAAATTTGGATTGCCTATTTGGCTATTTGGGTATTTGGCTATTTGGATTGCAGTTGCAGAGCACAAATATGCAATGGGCTTTTCATGTGGGTTTTTGGGAATTTGGTTTCAGACTTACTGGGTTGCTTGTTTCCATTGGGCTCCGATTGAAATTGACCTCGAGAATGTATTTTGGCCAATGATTTGAATCTTTCAGCACTCTCTTTGATGGGAAAATCAACAACAACCCGCCTCAGCTCAGCCAGATAAGTGCTGAGTGCTTTGGCTGGCGTGCCCAACTTGCTGATGACCTGTTTATCATGGATCCAAGCATTAGTCTGTCACATGTCGCAGACAAGTTGAGAAATCTGCCAATAATACTGATAATAGTACTCAGATTATTGCTGATGTATGCTGAGAGCAGAGTTTGGTCAGATTGATTTGATGTGTCCAGCTGACTGCGTCTGTCTGTTGCCCGATCACAGGATATAAGGATATAAGGTGCTCTGGTCCTTATTGCCTTTTCTCTGATAGGTTTGTTTATGATTTATGTATTTGCATTTTGCAATTTATGCGACAACTACAGCAAATGTAATCATTTAAATATTTATTTACAAGTTGTGCCAACTTGCGGCTTTGCTTGTATGCAGTGGCCTTTACTTTTTAACAAAATGTTGCGCCAATCCCCAAAACCACTCACCACACACCGTTGTCCTGTTAACATGCCGCAGGACATGGCCGCACGAACTCGAACGTGGTTTGATGCGGCTTCGAACCAGTTGCGCTCTAGCTCATTCTCTTTTTCCTTGGTAAACACTTTGGTTTTGGGCCAGTTAAGAGCATGCCAAGGCTTTAACATAATTGCCATCAAATGGCCCAACAATTTGTCTGGCTTTGACCGCCCGCCCGCCTGGATGTGTGTCACTGTGCTATCATTCCTCTATCTACCCCTAAACTGCCGCCCCCATGGGTTGGGCCGGGCCTCAGTCAATCAACAGGTGGACCAGCGCATCGCTTCTAATGGAACTGATAATACACAAGTGGAATTCATAACAAGCGCATTGAGTTGAATCTAAAGTTCGATTTTCATTTGGTTTATACTTTCATATAAAATATATATCTATATATATTTCATATACATATTTGACGTATTTAATTTACCAAGAGTATTACGTATCCATCTGTCTATCAATCTATCTATGTAGTAGCCTCTGGTGTTGGCTAAGAGTGTTCCATTAGCAGGTCTCCTTCTATCTCAGTTGCGATTAATTAATTAGCTTGCTATTTTATTGCAGTTCCCAGAAGATTTAGCATCAAACTTTTCGCTTCCCCACTTTTAGTTGGGAAACAAGCTATCGAGAGTTCATTATATGAGAGAATGCCAGATATATGATATATACTTATAGTTATTCATTTATTTAGTTACCAGCATTTATTTAGTAAGCATTTAGGAGCATTTAGACCTAAAGAAGCTTTTACCATCTGCCATCAACTTTTATAATGATTCTTTGTGTACATCACAAATTTTGCATAATGAAAATGATTATTTTCTCAAGTACAAGTCGTACTTGTGTTTGTCATGAATATTCACTGATTTGTCTACTGTTTGCCAGACATGGGCTACGAATACATAATAACTGCGAGAACTATGTTCGGAATAAGTCATAATACATAGGCATTTTAAACTGAAGTATTAGTGGTTATGGCCAAGTGTCTATCAGTCAGCAGAAGCTCTTTAAATGTGTAACTTAAGTTGCGCCACTGAAAACCAATTAAGTGTTTATGTTGCACATTCAAGTGCTATAAAATGCAAATATGTAAGACTCATATTTGTATTTTTGCTGAGCTCTGCGATAAATCATTTACCGGTTAATAGGGGAAGGGGGGGTGGAGAACGGGGTGCGGTTGGGTTTTGGGTGTTTGGTGTTGGGTGTTTGGGGTTTGGGAAGGAAAACCCATTGAATCGAATTTATTCACATTTAACGGCACTTTGCAGCTTACTGACGATGTCTGGAGCAACGCTGGCACCGGATAACGGTAACCGAATTGTTGACAAACTTAAAGCCAAGTGCAAAGCTTGCCACATATTGTGGCAAATTATCATCATAAACTCGTTTATTGAGGACACCTTGAAATGGGTCGAGAACCAAGCAGCAGTTATTAAATTCTATTTAAACGTAGTTCCTAAGACAAAGCTCTCCCCAAAAGCTAACGACCCCAACTTGAAACAACACCAATTGAGACAGACCGATAGAGAGAGCGATAGAGAGAGCGATAGAGAGAGCGATAGAGAGAGCGATAGAGAGAGCTAGAGAAAAGGCAGCAAGAATGTTGTTCAAATCACTTGTTAATTAAGTTTATTGCGGCAGAGTTATTCGCCTCGTCTGGCAAGTTTTTTGGTTAAGGGTTGGGTGCTGCGACCCTTAATGGGGGTGTTTACTGTGTGGAGTGGGGACACTTGCTCGTTATTATTGAGCCTGTTGTGCACTTAAGTAGCCATAATAGTGTCATGCGTATGATAAACGATGGCCCATGTTCAACTTACACACACACACACACACACACACACACACGCACGGTTACCCACACTCAGAAGCACACCCGTCGGTTGTGGTTGAGGGCCGTGCAATGGCCACACAAAATGCGTGTACGCAATATGAGAAATCTCTTCAAAAACTTGCACAAAAGTGCATGCCCAATTTAAATGTCAAATGCAAATGGCCTCAACTATAATTCTCAGTGACAAGCAGCAGTTCCCCGGCGCACCCTTCTCTTTCCCAGCCAACTGTCCTTTATGAAACCTTAATGATCGTGCATCATAAATAAAGCTGTGAAATTGCCTCTGCATAGAGATGACATATAACACACACTGGTCATCACACACACACACACACACAAACACATATTTCACATCTCAGTTTTTCCTCACTTCCGCTGAAAAGTGTCAATTTCTTTTTGACAGACTGTAGTCGTTCTACTGTGGGTGGCAGTTTGTTCGGTGTAAAGTCAACATCTCAGATGAATTGTTCGCCATGTCACACAGTCAAGTAAATATATATTTTTACGCATTCAGCGGCTATTTCCAGTCGTTGCGGTTCCCCTCTGCACCCTCTCCACCCTCTGATCCCGCAGCGCTCAACGCTCTAACGACTTTGTTCCTTATACCCGCACCAAGTCAGTGCATCTACTCGCTAAGGTATGCTCCACTACGGTTCAACTCAGATTTCGATAGTCACAAAGACATTTCATGCCGAAAGGTATTTAATAAATAATGAATAGACCAAAGGAAGCAAGATAAGTCCTTGGAGAGGACTCATTTCCCTCTAATTAAGTTCAGCTTAAACTGCAAAAGTAAAAAAAACTCATTTTAATTGTCAGGCAAAACTTGCATTTGAGGAAATTTGAGGAAAACTAGCAAACTAATATAAGTATGCATAATTGGGCTTAGCAGGCTTTTATCGCTCTTGAGGCCCGATACATATTATCGATTATTCTGGGCTTCAAAAGCACTTCACAGCTTCGGACATTCCGGATTGGAAATTTAATCTATTCGAAATATTTCGAAAAAAAATATATGTACATGGCGAAAGCTAAGAGCTCAAAATTCAAAGTCAAGATGAATGTTGAGTTGGAAATTGATAGTTGTACAGATGCTTAGAATGGTATACTCAAGTCGAGCATTGTTGCCCCAGCAACGCTCAGCGGAGCTTGGCCATTTCCGAGTGTCCATTAAATAATTTTGTTGCAGCGACAAAATGTGTGACATATTACATAATAATTTTCGCATTTTTATCCTATTAACGTCAGCATGGCAAAAATAATTGGACATTGTCGTAATTCTGCAAGCGATTTTGATTGGAAGTTGTGTGTGTGTGTGTGTGTGTGTGTGTGTGTGTGTGTGGGTGTGTGTGTGAGACATAGTTAGCAGCAATAGAAAAGAGACAAATACATTGGCAGGCAATATTAGACAGGCAGGCAGGCGATAAACATCAAGCCCAAGGCAATTAATGTTAAAATATTTATACATATACATATATATATGTGTGTGTGTGTGTGTGTGTGAGTGTGTGTATTTTATACTTAACGGTGTATGTGAATGTGCGAATTGAATAATGCTCTTGTGGCGCAATGAATCAAAGCAGCTAATGCAGACAACAAAATGCACTTGCACAAAAATTGTTGCCATGACAATGGCAACAGTAATTGGGGCAGTGGCAGTGGCAGTGGCAGTGGCAGTGGCAGAGACAACAATTTGTAATGGCCATTGGGCTAATTAGTACGTTTCTTAGACACACATGTGTATTAAATGAGTATGTTCGTGTGTCCGTGTATCTGCATTGTATTTGCAACAGTAAATTACGTGACAAAACTAAGCAAAGCTTGTTTTAATTAGAGACTATTCTGCCTGCCGCAACAGCAACAGCATCAGCAACTGCGACAACAACCACGACACCAACAACAACAACAACAAACAATGACAAACAATTAGAAGCAGCAGCAAAGCAGAAATATCTGACGCATAAATATAGTATGACATTGGTTAAATCTTTTGGCATTTCAACGAATCAAATATTCAACCCTTCAAGTTGGCCAATATCAATGGCATTCAAATTCTGGATAAGCCATTGAACAGGGAATTATTCAGTTTTTGAAAACCTATAGAAGGGAACGAATTGTGTATGAATTCGGTGAGGATATTCATTAGTTAGTGCAAATAATAAATTCTCGTTCAGCTCATATGTTCGAGCAGATTGAATGGCTGAAAGGCGAGATTATGCTATTAAATTGTAATTAGGCAAATATTAATTAAAGCGACACGAGTTCAAAGAACTGGCACAAGATGCTTTGGTATTTGCATTAATACAGTGCAATACATAATGTGGCAGCCCGACTAAAAGGACGAACAGAACAAGAGTGATTAGGAGCAAGAGGAGCAGCTACTTAAGCTGCTTGTTGGCAACCGCAAAGCTTTATGCCAAGCAACAGAAACGACATCCACGACACGGGCGCCAAGCGGCTTATGAAAATCAAGATCAGCTCACAAAGCAAACCAGATGAAGGATGGGTAGAGGGGTAGGTAGAGGGAGGGGGGGGGGGGGGGTGGCTAACCAAACGCATGCCGTGCATAAAATCTGCTTAAGTGCCAGGAAGCCAGGCCAAAAAGGTGGCGCGACTCGGGGCGTGGCGGGGTACTTTGGGGCGTTGCTGCTGAAATCGGAACATCAGTCGCACGGTTCGCTCAACCGCAAGTGACGCAAGTGGCAGCGAAAAACCTAAGACCAAGGCAGCAAATGGTGCGACATTGGCAGCGCCATCATCCGCATCATTATCATCACCAGCATCAACACCATCACCATCACCATCACCATCATCATCATCATCATCATCATCATCATCATCATTACGAAGACGAGAGCACTTCGAGTCGAGCTGGTGCATAAATGCAGCTGCTTTGCCGGTAAAAACCACAATGCATACCAATAGCTCTCGCTGTGGTTTGCCGTTGCTATTACACTCAGAAAAAATCAGGTGTTAATGAACTTGTGTTGCCAAGAGCAGCTCATCTTATTGAGGCATTCGGAAATAGAAAGGTTTTTTATTCCTTAATTTCAAGTTGCATTTTTCTACAATTTTAGATTGCATTTTTTTACCACAGCAACCAACAAATTTTGCAACTTTTTCTGACTGTAATATTAAACAAAATAGATTTCGCTTGACTCGAATAATATATTTAGCAGTGGTCATTAGAAACCAGTAAAACATTCTGGTTGTCAGTTGATCTCTTTTCCGAGTGTACTGTTGAAGCAACTCCATTACGAACCACCCGGCTCCGGCTGCACCGCTAAACAAACATCGTCATTTCTCGAGCCTAACCTCGGGCACCTGGCTGCAGCCCCCCTTGCCGCAGAGCAGGCGACAAAAAAACGGGAGCCAGACTCAAAATACTCGATGTGAACTTATCTGATGTCTGTCCACTTTAGTGTAACAAGTGAGCAAGTGATTGCCCGACTTGAACGGGCCTTACCTTCGAAGTCAAAAATAAAATTCTAGCGATAAAGAAATTATGCCATAAATATCAAATCCAAGCAAAAAGTTGCACCTTATGCAGAATATAAATATTTTGAATTCGAAAACCCAACGGGATATAGAGAAAAAATATATTCAGTTTTTGGAAGCGTGTTACTAGCAATATACCCTTCAAATTTGGTGACTCTAGCTTTCAAATTGTGTGAGATATATGGTCTTATCGATTTACGCAAACAGGTGCATCGGACTAGGGAGTCGGAGTAGGCATCCTTTAAAGGACATTGCCAACAACATACCAACCGAATTGGGGGACTGTAGCCTCAAAATTGTGGGAGATATGTGGCATTATCGATTTGCGGATATCGATTCTATCGATTTCCCAGCCCCTTGTGGACGTATCACTGCAATTTTATCACTTTGTCTGACGCGGGCACAG
This sequence comes from Drosophila percnosoma, assembly GCA_035043855.1. NCBI lineage: Eukaryota > Metazoa > Arthropoda > Insecta > Diptera > Drosophilidae > Drosophila > Drosophila percnosoma. The sequence goes on from JAWNMQ010000233.1 coordinate 725,992, forward strand.
ACCAGTATATGTTCCAAGTTTCAACTCTGCATCTCTAAGGGTGTCGGAAAGGTTGCGTTCATACAGACGGACAGACAGACGGACAGACAGACAGCATGACGGGCATTACACAAAACTAATACACTATGATACCTGCGGAATCAAAGTACAACAACAAAAAACAAAAATAGGATAAATAGGATTTAAATTATGCACTTTAGTTGCTGACAGCAACCCAGCAGTGGCAGTAGCAGTGGCAGTGGCAGTAGCAGTGGCAGTGGCCATGTGGCATCAGCTCTTGGCTAGCTTGGCTAAGATGCAAAACAGTTGCTTGTTAATATTATTGTTGTTGTTGTGCTTGCTTGTTGTTGTTTGGTTTTGTCACTGGCAACTTGGCAACTTGGCTCTCGCTTGGACTTGTTTGCGATAATATCCACATATTGGCTCTTGGCATTTCTCCTCTCAGCTGTCATTATCTTTAGATATGGCAGCGTGATTCACGCAATACTCGAAAGAACTTTGAAAAGCACTTTATACCATCCATAAAGCTAAAATGTCACTTACACCATTCGTACTAAATCGAAATAATGGCCAATATATATGGAAAGCTCAAAAGTTAGCTTAACTTGAAAAACACAAGTCTCTCTTGTGTTGAGGCCGAGCTTCGAAAACACATCAAATAATATTAGCGATGCAAATGAATTAAATGAATAAATCAAAAATGCATTGCAACGGATTAGGTTAGGGAAAGGAGCTGGTAAACCTCGAGATTTTCTTATACTAACTTATTTATAACACTTTCAAAATGTGAGCCGTCACTCGCTCATCTCTGGCCATCATTATTGGGTTTTCCTTTGGCTTCAGCTTCGGCGTTGGTTCTTTAGCTCTTTGGCTCTGGCTGTGTCTGTGGCAGTGGCAGTGGCAGTGGCTGTTGCTGCATCTTGCCTGTAATTAATCGTTGTTGTCACTTGATTTGGCCACTCGAGCGTCCATCCGTTTCAATGCCGTCCAGTCCTGTCCCTTTTGCTGGCTGTCCTTTTACCCTTTTGCCATGCCCTTCACCCGTCTGCCACTCAACACTTTTTGTTTATCTACGTGATTCAGTTTTGCGGCACTTTGGCCAGCTAATTTTTATCGCCTGCCTTTCTGTGCATCACTTCACACTAAAAGAGTGTATTTTACAGTTTACTTGAACCATTGTTCTTGGGCTTAACAGCTTTTTGTTTGGCATTGCCGTATCTCCTTGTTGATTCCAATTGGGAGGCAGCAATGCAGAATGTATATTTCAGTTGCCTAATCGAAAGCGATGAACAAAAAGAACTAAAGTAAATGTGCAAAAGCTAAACAACGTCTATAAATAAGTAACTTATTTTACAGCCGGAATTATGCGTCCTACAGCATGACGGAACATGATATGACACCCGAATGACACAAATGTACCTATCTAGTACAAAACTCCACGCAACTTCATAAATGTTGTGCTCCGTGCCAAAGTTGGGGAAAGCTTTCAGGCAGAAGGTCGCCAAATATAGCTCACACGCATACAAGCCCTATAGCTTCACTCAGAGTGGGAGTGAGAGGGGAGAGGGAAGGGAGGAGGAGGAGGAGGAGGAAGGACAGCACCGACAATTATTATGCAGCATCTTTTGTCTTGCCGGTGGAAAGTTGCGGTGTACAGCTTATAAGTTACGGTCGTACACACAACTTAATCCGCTTTAATAGTTTTTCTCGTTTCACACAGATTTCATCAAGAACTTGAACTCATACCTTAAGAAAGTGGCAACACACACACACGCACACATAGCCATAGACAATTGTGCCCCAGTGGAAATTTCAGGTGAAAAGCAAAATGAGTAAAGTGCCAAAATAATAAAAAAAAAAAGACATAAAAAGGGGAGAGTAACAACAGCAAAAATCACTGAACTTTTTCCACAAAATATCTTATGATATATACATATATATAAATATATACAATTTTAGAAAATTCTAGTTGGCAGTGCTTGACTAAGAGTTACCTCAATCAAGGCAATATTCAAATATATATGTATGATTATGATATATATAAATGATTTCTTTTTAATTAAGAACTTTACAATTTTTGAACTTTAGCTCTGGCTGCGATGAACAAATTGCAATTCTAACAAGAAAAATTCGCAAACCTTCAAACTTCGTTGAAGTATCTATACCCGATGAGTCCAATATGTCGGATTTAATAATGGTCAAAGCGGATAGGCCAAACTGGAATTAGCCAATAGGCTGTCAGCCAATGCAGTTGGGGGTGCTCGATTTAGGGTTATCCTGACTTGACATACATTTATCATATTATCAATGAACATTTCTTTTTTTAAGTATTGAATTCAAGCAGAAATATTTTGCTGCTTACGGAATGCCACCCGTTTTACGAACTTTCCAGCTACAGGGTATTTAAACTTTAATTTGCCAAGAGTTTATTCATTATGTGTGGATGCTGAATGCCTTAAGAGCCATGGTGAATGGCATCCCCATTCCTCTCCCTCTCTCGCTATCTATATATATATATATCTGTCCCTTTTTGTAGAAACGACGCAGCGCAACGACTGCAGCGATGGCAGCCAGTTGTTTCCTGCCAGAGAATTTAGCGTGTTTCTCAGTGCTAGTTGTTGTTGTTGTCATAGTTGTTGTTATAGTTGTTGTTGTTGTTGTTGTTGTTGTTTGACTGCGCCAGTTTGTAAACGGAGCGTAAGGGGGCAGGTTAAGGGTGATGGGGTGGGATGATATCACTTCATGCATACGCTGTTTAGAAACGAATGTCTTCCGCTACCGGTGAAGTGCATACGCATTTGAGGAACAACAACAGAAGCCCAGCCAAACATGGCGACTTGGTGTGAGTGGATGTGTAAGTGTGTGTATGTGTGTGTGTGTGTGTGTGTGTGTGTGTGTGTGTGTGTGTGTGTGTGTTTTGGTGTGACTGTATATGTGTGTGTGTTTGTCGTCGTATTGGGGGTTAGTGTGCTTGAGAGATGCATTTGGCAGTTGAGGCGTCGCACAGTGAGATCAAAACTATCAACAAACAAATAAAAAACAAATCATTAGCTAAAAGTACCTTAGAAATTCTCTTTTTCGTTATTTCAACATTAATTTGTGGATACAATTTTGCAAGATAAAAATGATCATCAAAGTGGAAAAAGTTATTTAAGTAAATATTTTGGAGGGAGAAAATGTTCAATTGAGATTCACGGTGCATAGTTGTCTTCGGCTAAAGGCGAATGCACTTAGGATGACATCAATTTCAGCAGCTGCTAACAATTTTGTCTTACATATACCCTAACCAGCAGCCTACCGAGCACATCACATATGAGTTTAGCCAGTGACTTCATTATACATACTGTTCAAAAATGAACACCCTATATTTATTTATATATATCACATGTACTAGCTGATGCCTGACACATGCAGGCCAGCCTTACTCATCGCAGTACTTGCTACTGAAGTGGAATGTGCAACTACCGTTATTACTGACGACGGATTGCCGGCAGCTCGGAGCGCGACGATCGCCGCGATTCAGCTGCCTGACGCTCTGACTAGCTGATGCCTGACCCATGCAGGCCAGCCTTGTTCATCGAAGTACATGCTGCTGAAGTTCGATGCGCAACTACCGTTATTGCTGGCGACGGATTGTCGGCAGCTCGCGGCGCGGCGATCGCCTGCATAAAAATACAAAGAATATAGGCGCCAAGCAGACGCAATACCAGCAGCGGCTGCATATTAAGCATATTATGTATAATGTATTTAGGTGTAAGCATATTATGTATAATGTCAGAGCAGTTCAGTTCGATCTTACAAGTCGACTCGGTTCGTTGTGAACACATACTTAATATCCTTTCAGCTGCGGTTTTTGGCTTCCACTGCAGCCTGTTAAGGTACTAAACGAGACCAGACCAGACCAGACCAAACCAGACGAGACGAGTTGAGGACGCAGAACCCAAACACCTGCCTAGTTCAGAAGTTTTTGACAGTTTAATGCATTTTCAGTTGGGCGGGCAAGTGGCATAGAACATGCAACATGCAGCGTGCAGCATGCAACATGCAGCTTTAATCGCTTCATTAAGAGTTAAGCAGCCGAGAACAGTACTACTTATCATAATAAGCTGCTCAAGTGTTTTCCCTTGATTTGGGACTTGTTTTCCTTCGATCAATAAGTTCGATTTTATTAGTTTTAGTGTTATTTATTGCCATCGGAAATCGAAATGTATCGATATTAGAGAAACGGATACAGTTATCGATCAAATAAAGCAAAGCGCTGGGTATACCAGAACCTATATTCCAAATTTGAAGACTCTAGCTCTGACGATCTCTGAGATCCGCGTGTTTATACAGACAGAAGGTCAGACGGACATGGCTATATCGACTCGATTGATGATCCTGATCAAGAATAGCGTGGAATTTTTGTTTTATTGAGGTTTGTAGAGTATATTGGATATATGTATGTAAATTACAGGGTACACTTAAATTCGCTGCGAGCCTATTCAAACGAAATATTGGTATGCAAGTCTTCTGGTTGTTGTTTTTGATTGCTTACTTTTTGGCATCGACTATAAGGTGGCAACGTCCAGGAACACCATGCCTGTATGTAGTACTTGAGCACACACACGCACATAGCGGCACATATGTATATATGTACATAGTGTGTATATTATGTGCATTAATGTTGAGTTTTTTTTTCAAGCTGCGAAAAATTGTTATTGCGCTATCGACTTTTGTTTGCATTCTGAAAACATGAAATTGAAAGGAAGTTACTGCGACACAGACACACACACTCGCACACACACACACACACACACACATAAATGAGCTGAATTTGTGTGCTTGTGCAGGGCGTTTTGTTTCGAGACAAAAGTTGGCCGGGCGAGTGGTAAGAATTATGAGTTAGTTGAATGCAATAAACTCGTGCACTCTGTATGTGAGTGTGTGGGTCTGTATGTGTTTGTGTGTGTGTGTTTGACATGGAAATGCAGCCATTTAGGCGCAGCAGTCAAACACACAGACACACACACACACCCCACTCACACACAGAAGCTTAGTCGGAGCAACTGTGTGGAGCATAGCAGGCAAAATTCACAGAAAAGAGTCGTGAGTGCCACTAACTCCTACACCAAGCGTGATTCTCAAAATCACGAAAACTCAGTTAGAATTGCAAAAGATTGAAAGTTAAATGTTAACATTCGAAAGTTATTTCGAAATCTTGAAAAATGTGCAAATTGCCAAAGCAATGCGTCAAGGCATCTAAATTGTCGATTTGATAGATTCTTTCAGTGTTATCGGTTATCGGCTATCGGTGCTTATCGATTAGCTTAGCTCTTGCAATCTAACCCAAAATCCCAATCAAACTGAGCGATAGTTCACGTGTCACGCACGTCCATCTCTAGCGACAGCAAACTGTCAACATGCATATGACGAAAATGTTGGAACGCAACAGTGCAAAATAATTGCAAGCAAACAACATTTTTCTTTTGCACGAACAGACCCACATAAGTACACATACACGCACACACGCACACGCACACATACACACACACATCCGCATATACACAGACACACAGAAAGACGCACAACATTGTGCCGTATAATGCAACATAGTTTGCACTTTCACCAGACTGCAGCAGCGACGCAACTGAATGCTTCCTGGCTGTCAGGCGTCAGCCGCACACTGGGTCGTACACACACACACACACACACACGCAGATGCATATATAAAGTAGCGTCGGCAGCGACGCCAACATTGGCGTCGGCATCGCGTCGCCTGTAATGAAGCAAATTTGCTTAATTGCGTCGCTGCGCCAAACAAAAATATTGCACATACGCAACGTGGGCCGGGACTCGAGTCGTGACCAAGGCATGCGACATACATGCGGCATCAAGCACAACACCTCAGTGGTGTGTGGATAATGGCAGATGGGTGGGTGGCGACAAATATGTATAGGGGTATCAGGGCTTCAAAACTTTCACATTGCATTGCAGGAAGTGTTGCAACATTTCGCGGAAGTGAGAAACATGCACACAAAATGCAACCAAGCAGCAAATGTGCCACAAACACACACACACACACACACACACTCGTATAGAAGATCTAGCTCTTCCTCTTCGCTTCTTGCAAAGTTCTTTCAGTTGTGTTACTTTTAAAGTAGTAGTGTTACACACATCTGAACTAAGGGCGAAGTCCTCGCCTTAAGTGCGTTCCTGCATCGGTTAGGATTTGTGAAGTTCATTTGACTTTGTTTAGTCTAAGTTTGTATTATTTGGAGACGGGCGAAGCCAATGCAAAATAAGCGCCAAACACGCTATTTGGAAAAACATCAGTAAATTGCAGAAATATACTTCTGCATATCAAGAAATTTTGACTGCAACTGCAAGGGGAGTGAATATAAATATTATATGTACTCAATCAGGTATTCATCCAGGTGTATAATATGTTAATAGAATGAAAATGAAAATGATACCTTTAGAGATTGTAGCCATTGTTCAAATGCAGCGCGATTAAATGTTTATTTTATGCTCAACATAAAATCAATCAGTTTTATTATCTTATCAATCTGTGAGCTGAGCCAAAGCATAAAATATTTACATCAGTTGCAATTGAAATCCATTAATGGAAGTGAAAATCTGAAATTATGCGCCAGTTGACAAGGATAAAAGGAAACTGTGCGCTGCAAAGCAAAAAAAATGGGAAAATGAATTGATTTTCTTACTGCCTGATTTGTTTGTGGCTTAAAATTAAAAATGTATTACAAAGTCTAGTAATATAACTGCTCTGACGTGCACCGGGACAGAGAGGGGGGATAGAGAGTCAGAGCAGGTGCAGGTGCAGGGGCGGGGCGGGGGCGGGTGGGCTTGTGTAACAGCTACCCTTATTTATGGGAAATGGGTGTTGGAGCAGACGCTTTAAGGTATCAACTTGCAGCGCCATCAATCAAATAGCCAGTCTGCATTGACCAAAAGGTTCCTTGGAGAGGGGTGGGGGGGGGGGGGCGGAAGGGGAAGGGGGCAAGTCGAATCAATCAGCCCCTTGGCGTGGCCTGCGTATCGCGCCATTAAATCACAGCTTAAATATCAGTTTATTGCTGGTGATTTTTATATATGGGCGTGGCCACCTCATGGGAGGCAGTCACGTTGTATAAAATATGTACAATTGACTGCGTTCGGACTGCTCGTAAAAACTGAAACCAAAACTCATGCTGAAATTATATGGGCTCCCAAATTGTATGTTTCAGGACAGACACGCTTCAGAATCACTTCCGCTTGCAACACTTCAAATAACTTTTGCAACAATTCAAAAAAAGAAAATACCTTCCGGCAAACACTTAACTACGTAAAGTGATATTTCTAGTAACAATTGTGAACTAATTAGGGCACAATCAAGGAAATCGTTCAAGAAATGAAATATTTATAATCGGCAGATATTTTCTGGCATTGACCAAATACATTTTACCTTCAATTTGATTTATCTGTCAGGCGAACAAGTAAGCAACGAATTGCACATTACCATTTTGCATGCATGGTGTTCGAGTGGGTTGATTACCAATCATTCAGTCAATCAGTCAATCAGTCGTTCAGCCAGTCAGTCATTTAGCCCAACCCATTTTCTATTGCATGACACGTATAAAATGTGAGTTCATTTATAGCCCATTGCCCATTGCACGTGGCCTATTGTGCGGTGCATGATAAATGCTGCAATCTCTACTGGCAAGTGCAACAGTTATACGTGCAACAGCCAACGACAGTCGCATTCAACTGTAGCCATGACCCAGGCTGACCCCAAAAAAAGAGAGGAATAAGTGAGCGATCAGTGTTAAAGTTCAAAGCGCAGACATTTCAACTTGAAATTATCCAAAACTATTTTAACGCAAGGATTATTCAGCAGCAGATGAACTGAAAGAATGTAAGCAGGCAGACAGAGTGGTTGAGTGTTAAGAGGCTGGTTGGCTGGTTGGGTGGTGGGCTGGTGGGCTGGTGGGCTCTGAGGGGCGCGGCTTATTTCAGTTGATTGACAAGCGACAGGCGGCAAGCACTGTCATTCACTCCAAAAACAAGCAATGGGTGTGCAAAATGTTGAAATGAATCTGAATCTGAAACCCAAACCCAAACCCAAACCAAAACCAAAACCATATCTGGAAAACTCTACGCAGAAAGCTAGCAAATAGTAAACGTGCAGCATTGTGGCGAGCTGAGCATTGTGGATGCGGAGGGATGGGGGGGTGTGTGAGGCAGATATTTGGGGCGGCGACTGCCTAGTTGAAATACTTTTGCCGGCATTTGCATAAAAATAATTTGCATTTCGAACTTCACTTGCGCCGCAAATTGAGGGAAAGGCAGATGAGGAGAGGCATGAGTGTGGGGGGAGGAGGCGAGCCGGGTCGAGATATAATGCGGGGATAGTCGCACGTTTTTGGAGGCGTATCGCCTCAGCTGGGAGGCATCTAGTAAAAACAGAGCTCAACAATTGAAATCGAATCAGCAACAAAATCAGCATTCCAGCCCGCAACTAAACGAAGATTATGATGTGGGATGTGGGGGGTATGGGGCTTGCTATCCATGGGAGGAGGTTGGGCAGATAGGTGCACGCCCACAAATCACTGGAAATAATTTTGCATTCAACATCAGGCGTCAAAAGCAATTCAAATGTTTAAAAACTCATTTGAATACCGCAGCGAGCAAGCCGCAAAATTGCGGCTTTTTATTCGCACAAAGCAGAGCCGCAAACCAAAAAAACCAAAAAACCAAAAAATAAAAAACGGGTTTGCTGCCAAAGTCGCTTCGTTTTGCCGAGTTGAGACAATTACACAAGTTTTTTGTCTAAGGTAAACCTCAACATACAATACAAAGCCAGGCACCTTTTTCGCTTTCATCCGTGTGGCGCATATCCAATTGTGCCACAAACACACATCTTTCGAGGCATACACACACATGGCTTGCAATAATGCCGAGATCCAGTTCTTAGTTTCAGACAATGAAGTTACTCGAATTATGACTCGAAATATGTCATTTGGCACGCCTTGCAGCCTGCAGACCACCTCCTGCTGAAATCTACATTTCATTATACATTTTAGAACCGAAAGATTGTTCCGATGACAGTTATCTGAGATCTTAGTTTGACCTTATTGACCTTAGTGACCTTAATCTCAAAACTCTGTATGTATACTTATATATACCAAATCAAATAAGTAAATAATACGTGTAAATATCAGCATTGATCAGCATTGATTGCTCTAGGAGGATCGAACTTATATATCATATGGGTAAATATGTATGTATGTATGTACTTCAGTGCACTGCAAACATAAGGTCGATATACTTTGCTTGGTGAAAGGTGAAAGAAGAGAGAGAGAGAGAGAGAGAGAGCATGCAAGTGTGGGAGCTGAAGTGGAGCTAGTAGCAATTGCAGTTCGGCGGCTGTTTGATGATGAGGTAACAATTTGTGGCTGCAGTCGCAACAATAAAGCACGAAATCCATTAGAGATCAAAAGCTATTAATGTCGCTGCTGGGCAGGATAGGATAAAACATGGCTATGACAGGACATGGCCAGAACGTTCACGTAGCCAGAGCTGATAGCGTCATTTTGGGAATAAGTAGTCCACTGAGGCGGGTCACGGCAAGCCGAAGCGGCACAGACGACGAGGGGTCACTGCGAAACGTGTGCACATTAGGGACACACAACGTGTGCACACCCCTACCTTTGCCTCACTGTAGAGATGAACCCATCCAACACTTTCTTTTTTCAAGCATCATTTTACTAGCACGACTTTTTCCCTGCATATTTGAAAATTCCAGTTCTTGGATATGCATAAATATAAACTATTATATTACATTTACTATAAATAGATGTGACATGTAAAACGACTCTAAATATATATACATATATATAATTTTGATTTTTATCTGAAATAGGGATTTTCATCAAAACTGATAATACTGATAAGAAAATGTTGTAAATTCAATATATTTGTCGCTCTCTTCACTAAGTGTCTGTATTGAATCGTGTTTGATCGTGTCACGACACGTGACCCTGCCTAGCTGAGTGGTTGAGTGGGTTCCGGCAAATATCTTGTAATAACCACACAAAAATGTGTGTCAGCATCGAATGGCGAATGGCGAATGGCGAATGGCGCCCAGGCATAGAGCCATAGATAGAGCCATAAACAGATGCGTGATTTCCATTAAAATATAATGGAAATTCAATGTATCGAGATTAAGCCATAACACACACAGACACATACACGATAACCTACACACACACACACACACACAGACACACACTCGCTTTGGGGCTCTACGTGAAATCATAAACAAAAGGCAATGCCACAATTTGTGTGCGCCCACGCAATGCTGTTTCGGTCTTCTTCTTGTTTCATTGGCCAAGAAGTGCACCACGTAGCATTGCCAAAAAGGGCTGACTGCCTGGCCATGACTACCAAACGACCAAAACTGACAACCTGAACCAAGCAGTGCCCGCAGTCGACAGACGGAAGGACAGCAGAGCCACCTCATCTTTGGTGTGGGCAATGCCAATGGGGCTACCAACAATGCCAGACATCTTGTCCAAAACTCAGCAGCAATTGTCCCCCGTTTGTGTCTCTGTGTGTGTGTGTGTATGGGGGGGGGCATCCCCCGTTTGGGTCGTACAACGCCTATGATTATGGCCAGCAACTTGTGCAGCAGCACTTTAAGCATTTACTCGAATTTCCAACACTTTGGCATCACTTTGCCTCCAAGCCAAGCAACCCGAGCAACCCGAGCCTAACCGATTCTCATACAGGAAAACCTTTTAAACTGTTTACAAGCCACTCTCAATGAGCGTAAGTTTGTCAAGCCCAATCGCAGTGTAATTAACACGATTTTGTTGCAGACAGCAAACATCTTCAATTTAATATACAATTTTGCAGCTGAGAATTTTGTTGCTGCTTAAAATTGAATTTTTCGGGGAACGAAGAGGCTGACAAGCAAGCAAGAATGGGACAGAGGGACCCATGATAGGCGCTGAACGGAAGGAAGACACACAATACGGCTACAAATCAGGGACGAAGAAAGACAGATGCGGGAACGGAGCTGGGCAGAGACACCAGGACTCCGACAAGCCAGAAGTCTCCTAGGTGGCTATAATCAAAAGCGATTTAAGTAAATGATATCCATGGGGAAGAACAGACTCAGAATACTCACAGGTCTATTGACAGGACATTGTAGACTGAGAAGTCACCTAACCAAGTTAGGTATTTATAGCAGCGATGTATGCAGGTTCTGCGGATACGAGGAGGAATCCTCGACGCACAACCTAACAGAATGCGTCGCCTTAACCAGGAAAAGATGCAGCATCCTAGGGCAGCATATCATGAGGCCCAAGGACATGGAAACCCTCAACCCAACAAAGATCCTGGCATTCGTGCAGGAGTTGGGATTGATGGAAGAGCTGTAGGTCCAGTAAGGGGGCACAATAGACCTTATAGGTCGCAGTGCTAACTTTTTCCCCAATCATAGTAATAATAATAAAACTGAATTTACTCGCAAAATATGACTTTATTTGAATAAAATATTGTGAATTCATTTTCCAATTTAAATTTGTATAATATTGTTCAAGCTGATGGTCACAGTAACTGTGCTACAGACACCTCTTTAGGATAGATTCCACAGTTCTGACTATTTGAGATATTTGTCATCATATTTACCTAAGCAAATTATAATTATTGTAATTTACATATTCAGTTAATTATAGAAATGGTATTTTCGCTCTGCGGAAAACCAATTAGACGTCCAGCAATTCAGTAGGGAAGAAAATAATGGGAAATGGGAAATGGGAAAAGGCAGGCAAAAAAAAAGAGAATTCTTAATTGGGTCAAACATTAAAATGTGTGAATTTACTTGGGAGAGCAACAAAAAATAAGTAATACAAGTTTACAACCGTATAGAGCACAGCACGACAACAGCAAATACAACAAATACAACAAAGACAACAAAGACAACAATACACAGAAGACAAATTCGAATTGCGTAGCAACATTCTCACATAATTATTAACAGAAATGAAATGTTCAGCATTTGCCAGATCTTCGTGGCCCGCAACCTTAACTTGTTACTCATGTTTTGCACACAAACAATGGAAATATGGAAATGAAAAAGAAATTAGATAAAAGACCGAAATGAAATACGCTTATGTACGTATGTATGCATAAAGGTTGAGCACATTCTAGGGTATCATTCGGTCTACTTGACTATATCGAACACACTTGCCTCTTTGCAAAAATTCTTGAGTTCCCAAATCACTTGAAGGTGCACGCTGAGAGAACAAGAAGTTGATTCGACTCAGCTAATCGATATTATCTGATTTAGCGTTATACTATATTATATTACTACTTATTCTATTCCAAAATCGAAAACATCTGTTGACATCGAGAACTATGCAATGGTCTCCAGACGATACAACTCAGCGCATGGAATCAGTTCAGCTTTCATTTGAAGAGCACATTTTATTTCGACTTGAATGCGTTGCACATTGCCTAACGGAATTATAATATGCGCTGCTCGCAGGGGGCATCGAGATACGCATAAAAGAGTTGATTCGGGTTCCTGGTTTCGGGGTTCGTGGTTCGGGCATCTGTTCTGATTTGTGGCACGTGGCTCAAGGGCTTCTGACAAACAGCAGCAGCAGCAGCAGCGGTGGCAATAGCAGCAGCCTTTGGCCGCAATATTTTTCTTGCCCTTGTCTACAGTCGGGTTTTTTGGGGTAAATGTTTACATAATGCGAACGCAGCATAAAACCCGTTAAGTAATTATTTGGTTTTTGGGCCACGCACAAATGTTTGGCGTGATGGCTGGGAATGGGAGGGAGGGAGGGGGTGGTGTGGTGTGGGGCAAGTTTATGAAGTACACGACAAAGTCGTCGCACAACATTTTGCGCACTCGGTAAATTAATTGATTATGTTTAGAGAACAACACCTTTTGGGGTCCCTTCTGGAATTTCTTGTTTATTGCCCCGCCCCACATTTAGGCTCATATTTTATTTTCGCGCCTTGCTTTGTGGCTTTATCACTTGGCCGCGAGTTAATTGACCCACTCCATTCCAGCATGCCGCAACTGAGTTGTCTTTGCCGCATTTGCCATTCACTAAGTGAGCTTCGAGTTTTGAGCAGCCCACAAACTCGGATCCTTTTTTTGCTGTACCCTTAAATGAATTTTCAAACATTTGCGGTATTAAATCAGCGCTGATTTATGGCGACTTCTGGTGGAGCCGCCTGATTTATCGCGCATTTAATTTGTGCTGCGTGACCTGCAAAAATGGCCGCAGATAAATTGCGATTGAATATAATCGGTTGAATATATAAAATCTACCATGTAATAAGTGGGTACGAGACACACACACACACACACACACACACACTTAAATCATAGATAAGTTGAAGATAGACCCAGATAGTGGCTAATATGTAATGGAGCGAAAATGACTTCAGAATTCAGCTTACTTTAACTCTCACTTAATGCGGTCTTATCACTATCACATTGCACTAAGTAGACAAATGAGAACTCAAAAGCCTGAAGTGAGAGCTAATCGAGTTTATAGCATAACTTAAGCTTTAAGAGCTACTTTCTACAGTACTTGCCATTGATTAGCTTAAAGCCTTTAATTGTTGGCTGGAACTGCTGGCTACTCAAAGTGTTTCGCACACAAGATGCTTGAGTGGAGGAAGAACGTAATCTTAAGTCTGAAGTGAGCTGGAATTGATTAAATGTCCTAATTAGCTCATCTTCTATAAATATTAAGATTGTGCCTGGTTGGAGGACATAGTAATTTGATCTTAGTTGGTTAATTAAAAATAATAATCTGCGGGGAAGGACGCGCCTCGCATCTGCGTTTGTCAACGGCTTTAAATTAACAAACTTGAAATTTTTGGAAACGCAATTATTTGCGAATGTGGGCGAAAATGTAAATTGTCGAAGCAAGTGAACTTTCCAGGGGAATCCGGGCGGACCATAACGGATGGGTTGGCTGGAGCACGATCAGCTTTGGCAGGAGGCTCAAGTTAAACGCTTTACAAATTACTTCAAGTTTCAAAGAAAATTCAATAGCCGCAAAAGTTGTCTGCCACACCCAACCCCTCGCCGCATCCAACCCCATGCATCCTGTGTGCACATCCTGCCATGCCTGCCAATCTTGCCGGGCTGTCGGCTGTCGGCTGTCGGTTGTCCATGTGCCTATGTGGGCTATCTGGCCGAGGCAATTCAGTTAGCCGGAGGCACATAAAAACTGTTGTTCTGTCCTGGTGTTGTTGCCTGTTGGTTGTTTTAGACTGGCCGGCATATTGCGTAGACGCACTGAGGGACACGAAAAGGGCCAAAAGAGTAGAGAAAGTAGCAGAGAGCGATAGCGAGAGAGAGAGAGAGAGCGGCTACCCAAGGACGATAAGTGGGCGGCGCAATCAAGAATAGGCACTCTGCAGGCTAGAGCTCTCTCTGGTCGAGACCGTTTATTGCTCCAGAGGCCTTAAATTAAAAACCAATTAGCAACATCTGTTGGCCATGTTTCCCATTTTGCTGTTGTTGTTACTGTTGTTGGCCACTTCGATGGCTACGGCAACGGCTGTTGCTCCTTCATTATCCTCATCAGATTTCCTTGCTGTTCTTGTGTAGCCTTTTTTTTGTTTCTGTTTTTGTTTTTGTTTTTGTTTTTTGTTTACAGCAAGAAAATCGCCTCGATTCTGTAATTTGTCTCTAATTCCTAATTTTGTCATTGTTCTTGGCCATGTTTTGTTGTCTTGCAATATGTCATCTGCTTACCCCAAATCCACCCCCCCCCCTCCCCCTCCCCCTCTCCATTCTTCGCTTTCACCAATCTATCTTGCCTTGTGTGTAATGACGCTGTCAGGCTCAAGTGTTGTTAATTGAGCACAAATCAGGCCAACAACAGCTGCCTGTAACTAGTACCACAACCAGAATTTGACATGCAAATCTAAGTTAGACGCTCTAGGCGTGGCATGTCTTTGACTGCCACAGATTTTACAATGATTTGGAATATCGGCCTCAATTAAAATAATTGAGCATGCCTCCAAATATTGAATATGCTAATTAGTTGCCAACTTCAATTGGCCTTCGAAAGGTTCTTTAATTACTTTCGAACTCCAATCGATGTGGGCTAACAGAAACAAATTGTTTATTTTTGTTAACCAAGCTAAAACTTTTTCAAGCCAATAAATAATTGTGATAAATTGCAGTTTAAACATTTCATTTATAGTTTGAATTTGAAACACATTTTCGGAGAATTTTCCTTCAACTTTTCAACCTTTTAAAGTGAAAACATTCCAAATAATTTTGAAGCTTTTTTGCTTTTATTGCCATAAACAGAGTATCATATTCAAGGAGATTAGATAGTTGTTACCCTTGAAAGAAATACTATAAATAAAAATGCTTAGGAAGTTTCTTCTTCTTCTCCTTCTTCTTCTTCTCCTTCTTCTTCTTCTCCTTCTTCTTCTTCTTCTTGGCGCCACATATGCACATTAAGCCTATAATAAGTGCTGATAATGCGAACACGTATGTCATAAAGAACTTGCGCCCATTATATGGTAATATTAAGTATGTTGCCTGCGAGGAGCATAAGCTACAACCCTCCCCCCCCCCTCCCCACCCCCTTCTCTACCTCCACCATTACCATGGCATATAATTAAACGGATTAAGTGAGCGTCAAGCGGGTGGCAACGAGTAGCACTTTTGAAGCTAGCGGCCATTTGATGGCTGAGATGGCAGCAACGCTTTCTTTTTTTTTAGCGCTGATTACGCAACTCTGTTTGTGTGTGTGTGTGTGTGTGTGGCACACACGCACCCCCCCATTCACACATTCATAAACGCACCCCTGTGGCATAGGGGCACCGCCCTTGTGCTTGTGCTTGTGTGTGTTGGGTTTTTGCTTGAAAATATGCAAAAATCGTCAGAAGAGCCGCGCAGAGCTGTTAATTACATTAGAGCGTGCACAAACACGGAGACAGACACAGAGAGAGAGACAGAGAGAGAGAGAGAGAGAGACAGAGAGAGAGAGAGAGACAGAGAGAGAGCGATAGAGAGGTACAGGCTGTAAGTGTGTTTGGAGGAGTGAGTAAGAGAGACGACACCGACACACACACACACACTCGTACACACACACACACAAACGAGCGTCGTTGCGAGCGGTGTCAAGTGGCGTCTAACAACCGCCTTGTGTCAAAACATTAAAGTGCAAAATTAACTGACACGCGGCGTCGACTTCGTGCCAACACCAAAACACTCGCCACCCCTCCCCCTGCCACTCCCCCCCCCCCACCGTTACCACCGCCCACACCCCTCGCCTCGTTCCCAACTGCATTGCCACATTTGGCCCTTAATGCCTTTTGGCCTCACAAATGTTGACGCTTTGAATGTGTACATACATGTATATGTATTTTGTTTTTTTGTTGTTTTGTTTGTTGTATTTTGTCGCTTAATAGTTGTTGCCACTTTTTCCCGGACGTTGCGTTGCCTCACGAAAGTGTATGTTTGTATCTTTGTTGTTATTGTTATTGCTGTTGTTGTTGTTGTTGTTGTTATTGTTGTTATTGTTGTTATTGTTGCTGTTGCCGGCATTTCATGCGCTGCGCCACTTAACGATCATAAATTGCTGGCATTTAAGATATGCGACAAGTGCCTGACCCCAAACCCCTAACTTACGACCCACGACCCCTCACTCCAGAACCCTGACCCCAACGACAGCAGCACCAAAATTAAACAACAATTCGACAATCAGCAACCCAAACGGCAATTTCGTACAACATACTTCAGCACGGAATTATTCGTACAGATTTTGGACGGTGCGCAAAAAGAAATTGAAAGAATTCAAGCACGAATTTAATAATTAATAAATTAATAATCAATAATTTAATCATTTAATAAGTGCATAATATTTATTTATGTATTCAAAAAGGAAGCGCATTTAAAAAGGATGATTAATGCAAGACTGATTGACGATGGACTGATTGATGCTAGTTGGCGCTGCCATTGCCTGACTTGGCTTTTGTATCGTGTTGCTGCTTGTGCTCCACCTCGTCCTGCTTCACATTGAGATGAGCGGGACCCACTTGCTGGATTTGCACGAAGCGCTCCTTGGACTTGTCGTCAATCGCTTTTGGCTTGGGCACATTGATGGTGAGGACACCATCCGAGGAGAGCGAGGAAATCACCTTGTCTGCCTCATAGCCCTTGGGAATTGCATAGCGACGTACAAAATGGCGAGAGATGAACCCGTGATCAACCGCCCGTTCCTCATGCTTGCCCTCCACGACAATCGAGTTATCGACGACCTTGACGCAGAGTTCACTGGGCGTAAACTGGGTGACATCCATGCACACCTGGAACCCATCCTTGCCCACCTGGGCGACTGGCCAACGTTCGCCATTTTCAGCAGTTGCCAGTTTGTAGCCCCGATTGGCCGACATCATTCCAGCTGCTGGCGAGATTGGCCAGACCGGACACTGCCAAGGAGCCAGCAGGGATTGGGACGGAGCAGAGCACCAGGATTGCAGCTGGCGCGGATGCATTCCCAATCCGAAATCGTAGTCGAGCTGGCTGCGGGTGGGCAGATGCATGGCCTCAGCAAGTGAAATCAAATTCGACAACGCCATTTTTTCGTAATTTGAACTTTGTACCTTTTCTGTAAATGTGTTTGAAAAAAAATAGTGAACCGTTTTTTTTTGGTTTTCTTTCGCACAGCGAAGTTGCTTTTGTGTGTACTAGACGTTAACTGTCTTGCGACTGTTAGTAGTACTTCTTGTGGCAGTATTCAGAGCTCAAACTCTGATCAAAGCCCTTTGTCTGAGTCACGTATAGTGTGAAATCAGACGCGCGGAGTCGACACCTAAATACACCTATATAATATGCAGCCGCCGCTGGTAAAGCGTCTGCTTGGCGCCTAAACACTTGAAAATATTATGCAGCTGTGTGTGAGGCGACTGCTTGCTCCTAAATTCTTAGAAATGTTATGCAGGCGACTGCTTGCTCACTATCGCTATCGAGCGCAGCCGATTGTTGCCGCCTAACAGCGGCTGTGTAACGGTAACTGTCGCAAAGGGATGCGCGTCGGCGCGTAACAGCGACCGTCGCGACGCTAGCCGCCGGCAACCTGTCGCCAGCAAACACAGCAGCAACAACGATGAACAAGGCTGGCTGGCTGGCATGGGCCAGCTATCAGCATCTCATTGCGAATTATTGTATCAGATTTAAAATATAACTTTCAAAAAGGGTTGTCAAGCGTTGTAACATGAATCTGGATTAATCAACTTTGCTTTTGAAAATATGCCAAAAGGCAGTCGAAAGTGGGAAATCATCATTTCATTTTCTTTTGATACGTTTTCAAAGGAAAGCATTTCATTCAGAGCATTTTGTATTTTGCAAGGAGCTTAAGCACTTTTGATTTCATAATTTGTTTGTACTGCAGAGTTGCAGCGGAAGTTCACGTAACAGAGCCAACGGTACCAACGGAGCGGAACGATTGGCGCACGCGCAGTGTTGGGCGAAGTTGACCTGATAATTAACAGTGTTGGCAAAGACTGCAATAAAAATGTGAGTATGAAAATTTAATCTCGCCAAATTTGCAATTGGATTTTCAGGATTTGCAATCGTTTTGTGTAAATTCACGGACATAGACTCAATTGTTCAATCAATCAATCAATTACATACCTCAATCATATCAATTATTTATTGTAACTTGCAATTTACACGGCAAACAGCGAAAGAAGAAGGCAAAGAAAAATGGGCCAAGTTTTTGGATCGATGCGAAAAATTGTCGCCGATGTTTTCGGCGGTGGGCGGCGCAACCTGAAACGTAAGCGGGATTCAACTGTAAGCCAAGAAGAACGCGACATGGCCCCCAAAAAGTGAGTAATCTTCTAGAGAATCTATATTCGATATTCATGCGAAATCCTTTGAAGAAAGAGGCTATTGGCAACGACAGCGTATATACATAAGACACTGTTCAAGCAGCAAAAGAATTCGGATGTGGTTGTAATTGCCTTGGGCAGGACGTGGTATCTGCACAAAGTGTATATCAGTCAGAGTCAATATTTCTTTACCATGTTCGGCTCGTGGAGGGAATCCAATCAGAACTTAGTGTACATCCATATCCCGGACGATCGGGTTACTGTAAGTAGTGTGGATGCCGTATTTGGCTCAATGTATTCCGCTGAAATTGAGATTGATGGGACGAATGTGATTTCTGTGTTGGCAACGGCGGCTTTCTTCATTTTGGACGGCGTCATCGATAAGTGTGCCGAGGTGATGCTTGACAACATTAGTGTCGAGACAGCCATAAACTATTATGAGGCTTCCTGCGAATTCGGCATCATTCGGTTGAAGGAGGCAACCTTCCAGTGGTTCCTGCTCAATCTGAACACCTCTTACAAGAGAGAGCCGAATCTGCTGCGACGTATACCCATCGATTTAATGTGTATACTCACGGCCAGCTCGGATTTGTTTGCGGCAACGGAATACCAAATATATACCCTAATCCGGACTTGGATGTTCCTTCAGCTGAATCCTCGTTATGATCCCGAAGATCCTTTGCAACGTGCCGAGGGCCAAAGAGACCAGGAACGTTCAGTTAATGCCAGCTCCAATACTTACACGTCCGCTGATATTTACGCGTGGGCATATTTTGGACTCCGCAAGGACGAGCAGCATTCCTTTCTGGCCACGCCAGAGGGTCAGCCCTATGTGCCCATCTTCCAGCGGCTGCGTACTCAGTATTTGACCAATCACTCTATGAATTTCAATATCGTCTTCAATGATAATATCATACCCAAGGAGTGGTTCTATCGCCACACTCATAGCCAATGGGAAGCCCTGCTGCGTTTTGATCATGACCAGGAGAATAGCCATCTCGAGCAGCTGGACCCAGAGGTGTTCTTGGAGAACTGCATGCGTAACGGTTACCTGCTGACCGAGCCCGGCGGTCAAAATTGGCACTGGAATGGATTCGAATTTGGCCTGGATCTGGTATTCATTATGAATTCACAGCGACTCAACATTCAACGTCAGCATCGTCGCTCACCTGAATGTGTCCTCAGCATGCAAAATAGGCGGGAATTTATGCTGCGCGCCACGGTCACCTCGAAAAATTTCAAGCAACAATCGGAGATCATCACTCTGAGTCTGGAGATGAATGAGGAAGCGTCGCTGATGGAGTTCGATACACCGTTGGTGTATCCGATGTCCATTTCCATTAATATGCTGTTCATTATGCCACCGGATCAGAGCTTCAAGGAGATTGTCCCGCAGCTCGTCGAGGAATCCTTCTTCTCGGCGGCGACATCCATTGGGGACACCGATGATTCGGCGGTTAGTGTTGGTAGCAGCAGCACTGGCGGAAATTCGGATGCATCGTAGCCGGCGACGCCTCCGCCGCCAACTGGACGCTGAAAAGAGTCCACTAAAAATACGCCCCCCTCAAAAAATGCAATTTAATTAACATCTTTTTATATACAAAATTGTAATTTCTTTTTGAATTGTTATCGAGGCAAATTCGTATCCTTGAAATACATTCTGCATATTTATCGCGTATACGTTTGAATGGGAAACATTTCGTCCTTAGCTTAAAGCTGGAACTGAAGCCGGATGCTCAGTCGAGCGAAATATTGAAAATTACATGAAGTGGGTAGCATGTGCATAAAATTAAATGCCACCACAGACACCGCTGCCAAGGCATGCACCACATAACCACAAGCGGATCCACATTCTCCACATGTAGCATCCACAATCGGGTCAAATCGAGTGCGCACCACCGCAGTCCGCAGTTGTCTCGTCTTCCAATCTGTTTCTTTTTTCTTTATTTTAGAAATGTTATGCAGGCGACTGCTTGCTCACTGCTATCGAGCGCAGCCGGTTGTTGGCGCCTAACAGCGGCTGTGTAACGGTAACTGTCGCAAAGGGATTCGCGTCGGCGCGTAACAGCGACCGTCGCGACGCTAGCCGCCGGCAACCTGTCGCCAACAAACACAGCAGCAACAACGATGAACAAGGCTGGCTTGCATGGGCCAGCTATCAGCACCTCATTGCGTCCCTTGCTGCGAATTATTGTATCAGATTTAAAATATAACTTTGAAAAAGGGTTGTCAAGGGTTGTAACATGAATCTGGATTAATCAACTTAGCTTTTGAAAATATGCCAAAAGGCAGTCGAAAGTGGGAAATCATCATTTCATTTTCTTTTGATACGTTTTCAAAGGAAAGCATTTCATTCAGAGCATTTTGTATTTTGCAAGGAGCTTAAGCACTTTTGATTTCATAATTTGTTTGTACTGCAGAGTTGCAGCGGAAGTTCACGTAACAGAGCCAACGGTACCAACGGAGCGGAACGATTGGCGCACGCGCAGTGTTGGGCGAAGTTGACCTGATAATTAACAGTGTTGGCAAAGACTGCAATAAAAATGTGAGTATGAAAATTTAATCTCGCCAAATTTGCAATTAGATTTTCAGGATTTGCAATCGTTTTGTGTAAATTCACGGACATAGACTCAATTGTTCAATCAATCAATCAATTACATACCTCAATCATATCAATTATTTATTGTAACTTGCAATTTACACGGCAAACAGCGAAAGAAGAAGGCAAAGAAAAATGGGCCAAGTTTTTGGATCGATGCGAAAAATTGTCGCCGATGTTTTCGGCGGTGGGCGGCGCAACCTGAAACGTAAGCGGGATTCAACTGTAAGCCAAGAAGAACGCGACATGGCCCCCAAAAAGTGAGTAATCTTCTAGAGAATCTATATTCGATATTCATGCGAAATCCTTTGAAGAAAGAGGCTATTGGCAACGACAGCGTATATACATAAGACACTGTTCAAGCAGCAAAAGAATTCGAATGTGGTTGTAATTGCCTTGGGCAGGACGTGGTATCTGCACAAAGTGTATATCAGTCAGAGTCAATATTTCTTTACCATGTTCAACGGCTCGTGGAGGGAATCCAATCAGAACTTAGTGTACATCCATATCCCGGACGATCGGGTTACTGTAAGTAGTGTGGATGCCGTATTTGGCTCAATGTATTCCGCTGAAATTGAGATTGATGGGACGAATGTGATTTCTGTGTTGGCAACGGCGGCTTTCTTCATTTTGGACGGCGTCATCGATAAGTGTGCCGAGGTGATGCTTGACAACATTAGTGTCGAGACAGCCATAAACTATTATGAGGCTTCCTGCGAATTCGGCATCATTCGGTTGAAGGAGGCAACCTTCCAGTGGCTCCTGCTCAATCTGAACACCTCTTACAAGAGAGAGCCGAATCTGCTGCGACGTATACCCATAGATTTAATGTGTATACTCACGGCCAGCTCGGATTTGTTTGCGGCAACGGAATACCAATTATATACCCTAATCCGGACTTGGATGTTCCTTCAGCTGAATCCTCGTTATGATCCCGAAGATCCTTTGCAACGTACCCAGGGCCAAAGCGACCAGGAACGTTCAGTTAATGCCGACTTCAATACTTACACGTCCGTTGATATTTACGCGTTGGCATATTTTGGACGCCGCAAGGACGAGCAGCATTCCTTTCTGGCCACGCCAGAGGGTCAGCCCTATGTGCCCATCTTCCAGCGGCTGCGTACTCAGTATTTGACCAATCACTCTATGAATTTCAATATCGTCTTCAATGATAATATCATACCCAAGGAGTGGTTCTATCGCCACACCCATAGCCAATGGGAAGCCCTGCTGCGTTTTGATCATGACCAGGAGAATAGCCGTCTCGAGCAGCTGGATCCAGAGGTGTTCTTGGAGAACTGCATGCGTAACGGTTACCTGCTGACCGAGCCCGGCGGTGAAAATTGGCACTGGAATGGATTCAAATTTGGCCTGGATCTGGTATTCATTATGAATTCACAGCGACTCAACATTCAACGTCAGCATCGTCGCTCACCTGAATGTGTCCTCAGCATGCAAAATAGGCGGGAATTTATGCTGCGCGCCACGGTCACCTCGAAAAATTTCAAGCAACAATCGGAGATCATCACTCTGAGTCTGGAGATGAATGAGGAAGCGTCGCTGATGGAGTTCGATACACCGTTGGTGTATCCGATGTCCATTTCCATTAATATGCTGTTCATTATGCCACCGGATCAGAGCTTCAAGGAGATTGTCCCGCAGCTCGTCGAGGAATCCTTCTTCTCGGCGGCGACATCCATTGGGGACACCGATGATTCGGCGGTTAGTGTTGGTAGCAGCAGCACTGGCGGAAATTCGGATGCATCGTAGCCGGCGACGCCTCCGCCGCCAACTGGACGCTGAAAAGAGTCCACTAAAAATACGCCCCCCTCAAAAAATGCAATTTAATTAACATCTTTTTATATACAAAATTGTAATTTCTTTTTGAATTGTTATCGAGGCAAATTCGTATCCTTGAAATACATTCTGCATATTTATCGCGTATACGTTTGAATGGGAAACATTTCGTCCTTAGCTTAAAGCTGGAACTGAAGCCGGATGCTCAGTCGAGCGAAATATTGAAAATTACATGAAGTGGGTAGCATGTGCATAAAATTAAATGCAACACAGACACCGCTGCCAAGGCATGCACCACATAACCACAAGCGGATCCACATTCTCCACATGTAGCATCCACAATCGGGTCAAATCGAGTGCGCACCACCGCAGTCCGCAGTTGTCTCCTCTTCCAATCTGTTTCTTTTTTCTTTATTTTTCAACACTCTCAAGTTCCGCCCACCAAGCGAGTGTGTGTGGAAGTGTGTGTGTTAATATTGACTTGCTACTTTGGAGGAAATTGGGTTAAATGGAGCAAAGCGGAGATTGTCTCCCAGCTGAAATTGCATTTGAATTAAATCAGCAGGCAATCCGCCTGCCCCACATACATACATACATACATACATACATAAGCACTATATGTATAGATTCCACTACTTCTCATTTACACCCACCCACCCCCTTTTGCCCAGCCCTTCTAGCCCTGTATCAATTTCAGTTGGAGCTAACTTTTTTCTTTGCTGGACTGGGTACCAATTATGGGTATAAGTTTTTAATAAGTAAGTCACAGTGCCCTCAATTGGATCCTTAGTTACTAATTGAAAATAACTTTGGGCGGTTACTGGGCGAGGGAAGGGAAGGGCGGGGAAGGGGAAGCCAACAGATAGGGGATGATGAAACGCATCATTTCCAGTTAAGCAATGCAAGGGAAAGAAAGAGCAATCGCTTAGGGCGAACAACGAAAGCACCAAATTCAGATGGAAAGATAGCAAAATAAGAAAATTAATTAGTAGAATAAATAGACGGCTAACTCAATGGATAATTGTGCATTAATCTGCATAAATGAAGATGAAGAAGACAAAAATAATAATGGAAAATAAATATTAATTACTAGACATACATATTGCTGGAGTGATGGGTAGATCAATAATCAGAAACTACGGCTAAAGAGGGACTGAAATGATGAGTTGCAACGATTATTAGTGATATTAGATGAAAGATATATATATGTATATAAAAATATCTAATCAAATCTTAAGTAATTTAGTTTTTCATTTGATTAAGAAGCTAATCATTTATGCTCTATCAATTTACTCTCTCAGTGTGGTGTTCCCCTTCCAGAGTCTGCTCAAATTGAACTCTAGAATTATATGGCTATTGCCCACTAGCATTACTCTATACACCCACACAGCTATATGAATCATTTTACTACCATATCATCTAAACTTTTGTGAAATGCATCCATTTGGCATTTAATTGATATCTCCATTAGGCAGCTTAGCTCCAATTTGCCAAAACTCTCACTCCCTTGCTATTAATTGCGTTTCTTCGTCCTTTTTCTTCGTCCTTTTTCTTTAGCTTTTGCTTTTGCTTTTTACATTCTTTGTGTGCGTTTGGCTTTCGTGCTCAGGATTATGCTCATTTTCACTTTTCACCTGCAGTGCCCTGTCCTTTGTGCTCCTGGCCCCCTTGGTTAGCCATTTAATAAACTCGGCGCTTTACAGCACTCGGCCAACTTTTTGGAGCAGCAACTTTTTGGCAACTTAACAACAAATTTTTGGTTATGCAAACTTGCAACTTTTGAACCAAGCAAGCAACTCCCATTCCCTGATTCTACTATAATAGCCAGCAACTCGCAGCTCGCAGCTCGCACTTTCCGACCATTCCCAAACACAAAACTTTGGCGCTTTACGCGGCTAATGCTGAGAAGCCGAAAACTCGTTGCATGTGACGTAGTAATTTATGTGTAACCTGCACCACCAACCTACAACAAAAGCAACTACAAAAACACAAGCAACAGCAATAACATCAACAACAACATCACCAGAAGCAAACAGCAGCACCTTGGCAAGCACTCCATCTGTCTCCACATTCTCATCCTGCAGCTCAACTCTTTCTCTCTCTCTCTCTCTCTCTCTCTCTCTCACACTGTCCTGTCTCTGGCTGCCTCTCACTATGTTCTCGGCGCATTTATGGCCAATATTTGCGTGCCTGTCGAAAAAGTTTACACCTTGGTCTTTTGGGGCAACGCAAAAGGTCATTCAATTCCCGTTCAGCTTAACTCATTTTAAAGGGTTCAACGTTGGGAATCAAAGCATTTTGATATAGAGACACATACATACATATAGCCAGATTAGGGCTTCGAAATTTCTTTGTTAAGAATTTGACGCCTAACTCGCAATGGAGGTTACAACATTTAGGTGCCTCATTAAAATGAACGCTTGACAAGATGCTAACGTTTGAGCTGGGTGTACAGCGGTGTTGCTGCTGATGTATGTAATCATTACTATTTTCGAATTACTTCCAATTATCATTGCTGATTCCTAATGTGTTTCACATGACAGAGTCATGTCAACTCTTGGTTATAACCTGCCAATGATGTATCACAATTATTGTACACAAGAATTACATGGATGAGCCAAGAAGTCGATTTCACTTGCATGCACTTGCATGCGTCTGCTGATATCAAATCGTTTCACTGTAATTAAATACTTGTATTCACTGCCAATTACCGTTACTTAACTAATTCTGCCCCAACAACTTAATTACTTAAGTAATTATGCATGAAAACAGCAGTTTGCAAATTACACACCTCACCCACCGAGACACCAAATACTCGACTATTCTGTTTTATAGACACAACCCACTCACCCCGGCACACACACACACACACACACACACACACACACACGTTTCTATAACTGGCAATTTGGATTTGCAGTGTGAAACTTTTCAGGTGTGCGTCGTGCAACGCATTTTGCAATGTTTTGAATTGAAAATTAAACTGTCTAATAAATAATTTAAGGTGCGAAAAGTCGCTCGTAACTGTGACAGCCATTCAACAACGCCGACGTTATAGGGTGTGTCTGTGTGTGTGTGTCTGTGTGTGTGTGTCTGTTTGTGTGTGTGGTGTCTGCTTCCGGTGCCGAAATTTTACTTAAGTGTATTTGCGTGTGTGTGTGTGTGAGTAGGTGTGTTTTTTGGCTGCGGTTGGCTGTTGTCTAAATTAAATTATACCTGACACCAAGCAGACCCCCGAACAGCTCTAGAAAACCAGAGACTGGCCTTACGGATGAGCTCGCGCCTCACACGATCTAAGTTTCTGGAATTTGTAAAAATATATATTATTCAAAAAAAAAAAAATGTTCATATCGATATTTATTAAGATTCCTATTTACGTGCGTTTCATTTTCTATATCGAAAAGTTATTTAACTTCTTAATTTCACAGTTTGATTAGGATTAGGATTAGGATGCTGAAAGGAAAACATCTGCACAACAATTACGAAAAACGATACGTGAATAATATCCAATTAAAAGGAATTAGGCTTAAGTGTCCCATTGGGGACCCAAACGCCCCTTTTGTTATGCAGATGTCTCGCGCATCACGAAGGACGAACTCGTGACACGCGCTCAGTACTGATCTGTAGCGTGAGTAAGGTTATCCTGTGTGTGTTGCCTAACCCAAGGTGAGTAGGCGGCTTACATTTGTCTGCCTGGCTCTCTTCTTTTTTTAAGCCGTTAAATTGCTGTGCAAAATTTATAAGTAAATTGCTTTTTATTTTGTGCAAAGTAAAACCACTGAAAAGCTGTTTAGTCTCTAGCGAAGTGTTGGCAAAATACTTTCAGCGGCTTGTAGTTGCGTTCGGACCAGTTCCAGGCATGCCAGTGGCTCAAAAGAGCGGGGCACGTGGGGAGCGTTGGGGTTAGGTTAGGTTAGGTAACTTCCAGCCTGCATTCCGCCATGGCCTAACTCAACCTTAACACCTAAACACATTGAAGTGCTGGCAACCGCGCAATGTGCCCTCCATGCAAGTATTTTGCGTTTCTGGTGCTTGTTTGCGTTGTGCTGAAAGTGACGTTAAAAGGTTTATCCCATTGAAGTTTCACTTACAGCTCGGCTTGCAAAATTAAAGCAAGTGGATTAAGTGATGCACTCCTCAATCCAAAACAGCAAAGTACCATAGCAAGTACACATATTTCTTTAATATTTTACATCTAGAAACAGATTAGTTGCATACAACAATTTGGAATGGAAACGGGAAAAACGCTTTCTTTAATGGGTAAACAATATATCGAGAAAAGAGATGCCTTTCTCTCTATAAGAAATATATCAGATCTGTTATTTAAATCATGCATTCTGCATATCAATTTGGTACCGACACTCACTTGCTAAGATTTCTGTAACCTAATTGGAAATCAGTATGTAAGGCAAAAGTTTGATGCTTAGCTAGGTTCAGCTTTGCAACTATAAGTTGCATGTTGCGAACGATGTGACACAAGGATAATTCAATCTTGAGCTAGCTCATTAAATCATTGTTTTTTGCGCTTCTTGGGCTTTTTATCATTATTGCCCAGCTCGGATTTAGTCTGAAACTGGGGCAAGTCTGCACAGAATAGAAGCTGTAAATAGAAGCAAGTAGAAGTTTTTACCTGATTCTAATATGCCGAATAACAGCACTCACCGTTTGCGCCCAGCCAGCGTATTTGCCATGGAGCTGCTGAAAATGCTGCGCCACCTCAGCATAGATCTTTGCGGTCACGTTCTTTTGGCCAGCCAAATGCGGTAGATAGTGACGCTGTGCCAGCTTATAAATATGCGTATCAATGGGCACCGCCTCCAAGTGGCCCAGGGACATCAGGCAAATGCAATCGGCCACCTTGTAGCCAATGCCAGGCAGTTGAACTAAAGCCTCTCGCGCATCTACGTAGGGCAATTGACGCAAGTTCTCAAACCAGGCATTGCCGCCACGCTCCTGAATTTGTCCCAGTGAACGCGCTATAAACTTGGCGCGATAACCGAACTTTGCGGCGCGCAATTCCTCATCTAGTTGACTGCAAGTGCGTTCGCCAGTGAGCGCTTCAAGTGTGGGAAATGTGTACTCATCCTGGCCATGGAAATTCCCAATCTTGTGACCATAAGTGACGCACAACCACTGGATCATTGATGAAATGCTAAAAGATTACAATTATGAATAAGTCATTTTAACGTTATTGTATTTACCGCTTAATATTGTTGTTTTGACTGCACAGGAAGCAAACTATATTCTCTAGGGGCTCCTGTGACAGCATGCGCACTGGTTTGCCCACAAATTTGCCAAACTGTTCATCCGCATGTATCCAAGCGGCCTGCTGCTCCAACAAATCAAAATCAGCGCGCAGATATTCGCTCAGCAGTGCGCTGAAATTGGGAGCCTGGTTGACGACGGCTGCATGTGCCTCATAGGCAATGTGTTCGCTCTCTGGCGTCAGCACCCAGTAAGTGTTTAAGGCAACGCCGACATATTTCACTTTCGGTGCATCGCATAGCATGCGCCAGCTAAAATATAAATTAGATCCTTGTTAGCTATTGTCAAATATTACAAAATACGCACCGAAAGCTTTGGCCTCCTAGCAGGGTACGCTCCAGATCGCAAACGCTGGCGGCCAGATGTAATATGCCGCTTTGTGTTACACGTTTCGTCATTTAAAAGTGCATTTAAATTGCGAATCAATGCAAAGAAGCGCGAACAGATGTTGTGAGCCGATAGCTTCTTGCTTTCGATAGATCCACAACAATCGCAATAATATTGCGTGCACGCATATCGGCACAAGTATCGCGCACTGCACGGGATTGTCTCTGTGAACGTACGTATTGTTTATTTTTGGTTATGTGCTGGCGTTCTGCCAATCATTATAACCGATTTTACTTGAATCTGTTACATTATTTTATAAGTTTGTTGTTAGCTCTATTTGCTTTTGTTTTCGGTGTCATTTTTATTTTCATATTACACGCGCTTGCTTGTTCTGTGTGTCACGCGCACATCTCTAGTTTGAACTCGCTCAGCTACATGGATATAAAAGTTATTTAGTATTTCAAAATAAGATTGTGAAACAGCAGCAGCAGCCCAAGCACACATTCAAAATAGAGGCTTTAATTTAACACGAATAGAGAAGGGGCAAGTCAACCACACGCCACAATACAAACAGAATACTATATTATGTCAGGCAGCCTCAACAATTATACGACTCAAATGTAAGTAGACACTCACAAACCGCAAGCCCCGCCAATAAAATATAATATAAATAAATATGGAACCCCGCCTCAAAAAACAAAAATAATAACAAATATACAGGCATGCAACGAATCGTGGATACGGCGAACATACCCAACAATCGCAGACCCTGGCACAGGTTGAGGCACTCAGAAATATGCAAAAAGTGCCGCATAACGTAGTCGGTGATCCCGGCATGCAGATAGGGCACGGGTATGTACAGAAATTGATAGCTATTCTATTCGACTAATAATTATGTAAAACAATTGATTTTAGCATCGATGATCGCGAGAAATGCATTATGGACAATATGAATGCGGATCAAAGTGTCGTCACACATTTGAAGTATATGAATTCGGAGCGCGATCTGTCGCTGCCCCTGGAAAAGCCGAGCAGGGCGGTGGACAAATATCTGGATAGTCAGGAGGAGGGTGAGCAAAACACAGCGCAATATAATTATATTCTAAAACTAAATCAAAGACTTGACATCAACAGATGTATCGCTGCGCAAATATCTCGTCTTTGGCGTCCAGTGGGTCTCGCTCGTGACGGAGAACCTGCTGAGTCATCCGTTTATAGTGCTGCGCCGTCAGTGTCAAGTTTATAATGCCTCAACGCGATATCATTTGCATCCGTTTCAGCTGCTGCCAAGCATTGTGCATCTACATCGCCGACAGGGCGTCACAACGCTGTGGAAGGGTCTGGGCAGCTGTCTCCTCGTCCGCGGCATGACTTTGGCCATTGACGATGTCATCTGCAAGTTCACCAGCTGGCCCAAAGACGTCGATAGCCGCACCACGCTCAAGCGTTTCGGTCAACATATTTTACTCAAGTGGTAAGTGTATAGCAACTATAAACATCTGCTTCAACTAAAGCTGGAGCTATGCGCGTTTCGTATTTGGCAAATGTGAGAAACATGGAAAAGATGAATCGCAAATCCAATAAATGCTTATCCTAGATATTCTCATTTGTAATGACTAAAATGATAACGATGCGATGTCGGTACGTTTCTAACGTAAACCGGTCGATCTTCGATGTAAGAGATCAGGTTGTAGTCATAAATTTGGAATAGAGGGAATAAATCTGCTTCAAGTATGAAAAACGAATCCTATATATGACGATCAACCTTAAAATCAACGTGAACATGACCTATTACTATATTACATTTTCTGTTATATTTGACAGCATCAGCATTGGCCTGGTGGTGCCCTTCTATGCGGCCTCGCTGGTGGAGACCGTGCAGAGTGACATAGCCAGCGAGAAACCCGGATTGCTGGATGTCTTTCGCGAGGGCAGTCTGCGCTTGTTCTATTGGAGTTCGCCGCAAAAGGGACGCATGCTGCCGGCCTGGGCGTTAATTGGCCCCAGTGTCTCTATGGGGATAACCAAGTATTTGTTTGGTCTGGTTATACGCGGCGTCTCCTCGCGCATTATGCGCAGCCGCCTCATATTGAGGCAGGAGCAGCGTGGCGCGAAGACTCGCGACGATACGCTGGAGCATCAGAATGGGGAAATCTATGCAAGTCTGATCGCCATGCTGACAACCGAGGTGCTATTCTATCCGGTCGAGACAATATTGCATCGACTGCAGCTGCAGGGTACACGCACCATTATTGACAATCTGGACAATGGTTATGCTGTGGTGCCCATATTGACCAATTATCAGGGTGCCATCGATTGCTATCGCACCACAATGCTAACCGAGGGCATTGGTGGCCTATACAAGGGATTCGGGGCAATGATTCTTCAATTCGCCGCACATTTGGCCGTCATTAAGCTAACCAAATGGGTTGTCGGACAAATTACGGAAGTTATCTCAAATCGACCGCCCGCCCGCATCGTTCAGTATTATAATCTGGATCGCGGTGCTGGCAACTCAAATTCAACGACCATATCGCCGAGCATTTCAAGCACCGACATGGACGGAAACAGCGTGGGACAGAATTCGCTCGATTAGCTACTTCGGTTCGGTTCGGTTAAGTTTTCCAAAATTTATGTGTGTCCAACGATTGCCAATGTGGATGTGGGTGAACTCAATAAGCGCGCTCTCCATGTGGCGCACAGTCTGGCATGTTTCGGAGTTCATTTTTTCATTTTGCTGTGATAACTTCCGTGCTTGCTCCAGCAGCGAGTCATAATTTTCATATACATATATACTATATATTGGACGTATGTACTATATATATATGTATATATATATATATACGCATAAATTAACTATATATATTTTTTTGAACCTTGATTTGTTGTCGTCCATCCGATCGGTCAATTAGTATACAGATTAGCCAAGCATGTTATTTATTGGAACCGACGTTGGAATGAGATCGGCTATTGTTTTACCTGGCATATCTTTGGGTTATTGCCAAACTAGCGAATTGTAATTATAACTTTAAAATTAAATACAAAATGTAAGTGAATGTGAAAGCGCAATTAAAAAAAAAATGTTTTGCCTGATGACCTTTTTTTTCATTTGGAGTTTTTTCGCCTTTGAAAATTTGCTTCGTAGCTTAACCCAAGTTCTACAGTCGACTCGTCGAATGCGACACGATTCCTCAAAGTTTCTTACTGATTCGGACTTACATATTGTCCGTTCCAAGCCTTATCAGCATAGTTTCAAAATTTAGTGTTTGCAATCGTCCAATTTATATATACTGTGGACACGACGTCCCTCTCTAAATGCCTGTTGCAAATCCTCTCCAAATTATAATATTGTTATTTCTTCAAGATGTACCTAGAATATGTTGAACCATGTATCCACCTTCAGAACCTCTCTGAAACTCTTAAGCAAGACTTGTCCGCGATTTTTTTCTCATTTGTTTGTTTATCCAAGTAGTTTCAAAGTTTTTTACATACACATATAGTAAAAAAAGAAAAAATGTTAAGCGATCTTCAAGCTAAGCTGTGATTACTCCGGTTTGTAGTTAATGCTTTCCTCTTTGAAGCTGTGCACCTGGTCGTACCAAATGTCATCCGGCTCATTGGCATCAGCATTGTCGTAGAGTGTGGGAAATGGTGGCGCATCCTTTGGCCTGCGCAATGGCAGAATTGTGTCGTAAATATAGACGAGTCCATTCGTTGATCCGGGCACCGCACTGCCCTGCACCCACATCACATTGTACTTGATATTGATGCGCCATATGCGCAGCCCCTTAATGATGCGCCATCGATTGCCCATGTGACCGGGCATCTTGGTGCCCGGCCATACGCGTCCCTTCTCACCACCGCCGCCAATGTTGCCGGCACGACGATGCGTCTTAGTCACACCGTGGGAAGCAGGCATTCCCTTAAAACCGTGCCGCTTCACCACACCTTGAAAGCCATGATCCACACTGCAAATACACTTGAATTAGCTGAGTTCCAACAATACCAAGTTATTACTCACGTCTTGCCTCGAACATCGACAAAATCGCCGACCCGAAAGTGGCCTACATTAAGGGGCGTACCCGCAGCCAGAGCCGCCTGTGGCGAGACGATGAAACGCGCCAAATTCTTCTTGGGCATGACACCCGAATCACGAAAGATGCCGCAATACTCTTTGGTCAACAGCGCCGGATTTGTGCACTCCGCTCCGACTAAAACGCAGCCGTATTTATTTAAATGGTGCACATTTGGTCGCTGGGTGGGACGATAGTTTTCCGGAGATATATATTTGATCACATGATTGTCAACCACCTGCAGCAGAGTTGTGCGCACGCGTTCCCCATTCTTCAGCCAGAGTGGATATTGGCCAATCTTTCGGGCGATTAAACCGCAGCGACGCACTGACGGCGTCCAGGGCTCGGCATCTGTGGGTGCTTCGGTCGTCTCAATTAGCTGCTTCTGTTCGTAAGTTTGTGTGCCTTTAATCAGCGCCGGTACACCATAGGTGTCGTGGACCACCTCTTTGATGAAACTACGATTCTCGCCTGTGACAAGATCATCTGCTCGCTGCAAGGCAGACATAATAAATAAAGTATATGATGGGTTCTCAGTCACAGCTTTCCAATTTAATCGCTCTCTTCACATACCGTACGCTGCTGGCGTATAAACCAGTAGGGATTCCGCAATCGGGGCCGGCTCAGATGACCCTTTTCGCGCACTTGTGTAATCAAAACGGCGGCCGGACTTGCACTGTCACTCAGTCTGCGAAATCGAGAAAATTATATTATAGGTGCGATGTATGGCATATTTTTGTGTATATGCATACCGTAGGCGCGCTAAATCACATATAACAGTGCGCAGCATATTACTTATATAATTTTTAATACAAAAATCAACTAAAAATACATAAATAACAACATGCAGCGCACAGCACGAGCTTAGTGGTGTGCAGCGACAGTCACGGACCAATGAAATATCGATAGGCAAAAGTTATGAATAAGTAAGACTGATCTTAAAGCAACTAGCCAGGCTTAATAAATTAATAATTATTTAATTCAACACCAACTGTATATTGAATATTATTTTATCTATATTATATTGATTTGGATCAATATTTAATGTATGTACAAAATATGTATATGATTAATGTAAAAAATCCTATGCACAAATCATTCCGATATACTATTCAGTGTATTCGATCTGTTCGACTTCTTGTAGTCGATTATTGGCAACACTGCATAGCAGCAGCAGCCATCAGCTGTCAGGGCATCTGGCAACGCCTAAATTAGAAACGACAAACACGTGCAACGCGCTGACGGCGTGCGTTGAATCTAAAATTCAGTTTCTCTTTTCATTTGACTTGTCATCAGCAAAATGGGAAAAAAATCGAAAGTTGGAAAGACACGCAAGGATAAGTTCTATCAGTTGGCCAAAGAGACAGGCTTTCGATCGCGTGCCGCTTTCAAGCTGATCCAATTGAATCGCAAATATGGTTTCCTGCAAGAGTCGCAGGTATGCGTCGATCTGTGCGCTGCCCCTGGTGGCTGGATGCAGGTGGCCAAACAGAATATGCCCGTCTCGAGCATTGTCATCGGCGTTGATCTGTTTCCCATACGGGCAATCCCCGGCTGCATTAGCCTTGTCGAGGACATCACAACGGATAAGTGCCGTCAGTCGCTCACCCAGGAACTGCAATCGTGGAAAGTCGATGTCGTCCTGCACGACGGTGCACCAAATGTGGGTCGCAACTGGTTGTACGACGCCTATCAGCAGATCTGCCTCACATTGAATGCCCTTAAGCTGGCCACACAGTTTATGCGCAAGAGCGGCTGGTTTGTGACAAAGGTGTTCCGCTCCAAAGATTACAATTCTCTGCTCTGGGTGCTCAAGCAGCTGTTCAAGAAGGTGCATGCCACCAAACCAAGTGCATCGCGTAAGGAGTCAGCCGAGATATTCGTTGTGTGCCAATATTATTTGGCACCCGATCACATCGATCCCCGTCTGTTGGATGCAAAGTATGTGTTTGAAGAGCTCGATCTCGAGGGCACTGGCAAAAACAACAGTCTGCTCCATCCCGAGAGGCAGAAGCGCATAAAAGCCGAAGGTTATACAGAGCAGGACATGTCGCTGCGCAACGTTTTGGCTGCATCAGAATTTATGAAGTCGGACAATGCGCTTGCGGCGCTTCAGGGGATTGGATCGATTACCATAGATGATGAGCGCATTGCTAATCATAAGGGAACGACCCCGGAAATTCTTGAGTGCTGCAAGGATCTAAAGGTGCTAGGACGCAGGGACATCAAGGGTTTGCTGCTTTGGTGGAAACATGTCAAGGCGGAGTTTTTCAATACAGACAAAGGCATCATTGAGGAGCAGGAAGTTGAAGCCGAGCAACCGCAGCCCTTGACTCAAGAACAAATTGAGGATATGGAGGATGCTGAGCTGCAGCAGCAAATTGGACTGCTCGCCGATGAAGAGCAGAAAGATCTGAAGCGCAAACGCAAAAAGACCCTCAAATCCAAGGCAAAGCTGCACGACAAGATGAACCTGAACATGGTCATCAAGGGCGACGATGGCCCCGTCGAGGAGACTGAGCATGAGATCTTCGATCTAAAAGACATAAAAAGCTTGAACGAGCTGGACGAGGTTCTGGACGTCAATCCGGATTTTGATTTAGAAGGCGACGCCGAAGAACTGCCCAAGTTGCCCAAGTACAAAAAGTACGACAAGGACGACAAATGCATGGACGACGACGCCAACTATGAGAACGATGATGAGCCTGAGCTCAGTGCAGAGGAGGACAGCGAGAGCGATTATGATGAAAAGGGATTGGGACTCAGTGACAACGATGATGAGGATCAGCCCGAATCCAAAGGCGAGGGAAAGAAGAAGAAGCGCGGCGAACATCCGCTTATTAAATCGGGTGATTTCCGGGACAAGGACACCAGGCGTCAGCAGCGCGTGCAACTGTGGTACGAAAAGGAGAATCTCCAAAATATTGGCAACGACGAGGATGACGACGAGGAAAATTATGATCTTGACAATCTAGCCAAAGCTTTTAAAGACAAAAGTGTCGATGTGCTCGGCAACAGGCGTTCCACACTTGTCCCGGAAGACAGCAACGAAACTGGCACCTTGCTCCTGGGCAAGAAGGCCAAGCGCCGTGCTCGGCACGATGGCCAAAAGGAGGATAGCAGCTCGGACTCCGATTCGGACTCTGAGCTAGAAGTCGATGAGGACAAAGTGGCTGGAGATATGGCTAAAGGTAAGCATTTAAGTTGTGCACACGTTAGAGTGAGATGGCGAATAAGAAGCTAGTTTAGAGTTGAGCAATAGAAACAGTGTGTGCGAAGAGCACACACTAGAAATATGTTTAAATACTGGGAGAGTATTTCTAGATCCTTCTTCATTAAATTAGGCAAAAATATGCAAGAACCATAGTTCTACTACCTAAAAGAAAACAGTAAATTCGGAAAAGAAAGACTCTAATTCATATAGCTACCTGAATATTGGGCCAGCTAGTACAGAGGATGGTTAAGGGAAAGAATTTTGAGGTACTGTAAACATAAATAAACAGAAAGAAAATATTCATATTATTTATATTAAAATATTAAATTCAATTTTTTCCCGCAC
Organism: Drosophila percnosoma; assembly: GCA_035043855.1. Classification (NCBI taxonomy): domain Eukaryota; kingdom Metazoa; phylum Arthropoda; class Insecta; order Diptera; family Drosophilidae; genus Drosophila; species Drosophila percnosoma. Next base: position 762,488 of record JAWNMQ010000233.1, read on the forward strand.
ACACACAGAACCCAAAGCGAAGAAGGTGCGCTTGAACGAGGAAGAGTTGGCGCTGGGTGCGCTGCTGGTGCGTGGCAAGAAGACGCGTCGGGATCTCATCGATGCCGCCTGGAATCGCTATGCGTTCAATGATGAGAATCTGCCTGTGTGGTTTGCACAGGACGAGTTGGAGCACATGACCAAGCCACAGCCGGTGCCCAAGGAGCTGCAGGAGGAGTATCAGCGCAAGGTGCAAGAGTTGAACGTGCGCCCCATCAAAAAGGTGATGGAGGCGAAGGCGCGCAAGAAGCGCCGTTCCACAAAGCGTTTGGCTAAGGCTAAGAAAATGGCCGAGAAGATTATGGAGAATGCGGATGCAACCTCACAGGAGAAAGCCAAGCAGCTGAAGAAGGTGTACAAAAAGGCGCAGGAGAAGAAGAAAGAGATTAGCTATGTCGTCGCCAAGAAGCACACGGCGTCTCGTCGTGCTCGCCGTCCAGCTGGCGTCAAGGGCCGCTATCGTGTCGTCGATCCGCGCGAGAAGAAGGACAAGCGCTCCATTGTGGCCAAGCAACGACGTGCAAAAGGTAGCAAAGGCGCCAGGGTGGGTGGCAAGGGTACCAAAAGTGGTAAAGGCAAGCGCTAGTAGACGAACACAGTAGCTTGCAGTCAGTTATGTAAATCCTAATGTAAAAAATAAATATATAATTTAGTGCATAATGAAAACATTCGAAAATTATATTTTGAATTAAAGCTGGTGTTGAAAGGAGTACCGCAGCGTCGAGTAAGTCCATTCCACACCGTGGGAGATGCATTTCCCATTACGCATGTCGCATGCCCTGAAGTTAACTCGGACTAGCCTAAGCGGTGGCCCTAAATGCGTTTTAGCGTCGCTTAAAACGTTTTAGAAAGGCGCCGGCAGTCGATAATTGACTATCGATAAATGCAACAATTTATCAACGGCTGCAAATATTGAAAAATCGCTTCACAGTCGATAATTGACTATCGATAAATGCAACAATTTGACGACTACAAATATTCAAAAAGCGCTTAAAAGTTAATTAAAATTTAAACTAATAAGGCAGCTCCACATCATCATCATCATCGACGGGCAGGGCACTCTGATCTTGGTCAGATAGATGGGAGACAACAGCGCTGCTGGTGCTGATCAAGAGACGTCTGCGCATTTCCCCAATCGATGGCATTGAGTTATTGGATGACAGATCGCTCAGGCTGGATATTTTCCAAAATATTGGCAGCGACGAGGATGACGACGAAATTGTAATCTAGCCAAGGCTTTTAAGGACAAAAGTGTCCATGTGCTCGGCAACAGGCGTTCCACATTTGTCCCGGAAGACAGCAACGAAACGGACACCTTGCTCCTGGGCAAGAAGGCCAAGCGCCGTGCTCGGCACGATGGCCAAAGGGGGGATAGCTTCTCGAACTTTGCTGCACATTTGGCTACAGGTAAGCATGAATTTGGACTTCTGAACTGAAGATTTGGCTAGCTGAAAAAGAAGGTTAGGGATAACAAGTAAACTTAAAACTGTGTGAGGGATGTGAGGTACTACAAACTTAATTATCACAGAGAAAGTTCAGACAAAGTAGACTATGTACATATGTAAGTCATAATTTTATACTCTAATTCATAATTGAATCACATTTCAGCCGAGAAAAGCAAATGAGAAATTGGAAAAAACATGAAGCTGCTCAGTGGAACATTTATTCAATTGAAGGCGATACTCTGCGACGCCGGCGTCTTCGAGGACGGCATGGACATCGAGGAGATGCGTCAATTGGCGCAGGTCATAGAATCGTCCAAAGAGTCCGTCGATGGCAGGGAATGCTTTGACATTCAGCGTGCTCTTCGGGAAAGCGAAATTGATTTTGAAATAATGGTCAACTCGCCGATGATCGGCCATCCGCCGGCAACACCAGCAACGGCAACCGCAACTGCAACAACATCGAATTGGCTATCACATCTGGAGCGAGACTGCGATAGTCCCCCAACTAATCCCATAAGGATGACCGTGCAGGCTGTGGTGCATCACGAGCTCAACTGGAGTCCAGAGCGGGAGCAGCGTCCGCGCCTCAAGCGGGAAGCCATCGGTGTAGCCCCCGACTGCGACATCAATGCGAAGCGTGCGCGACAAGAGCAACCCAATGGGGATAATAATCAACCACCATCCCCATCACCGACCCATTAGCTGACGGGCAGCGACTCTGGCCTGAATTGCGAGGAGGAGGACGACGACGGCTACGACTCTGCTGGTTGGTTTGTCAACGAACCAAAGCCGTCTATTGCGATGGCTAGCGTATTCACATTGTCTCGAATCCAAGAATTATATATATTATAAAATGTATTTACGCATTCAGCAATTCTTGCTCGTCGTTAACCTGGCCCAAATCGTCGTCGTCCCCAACAACATGTGGCACATTTGGAGACATTTTCTAACATATTCATATATATTTGATGTTTGTGTGTGTGAATCAACAGCATGAGAAAGCTTAAATAAAATGTGTGTGCAGGCTCTTTATTTATACAAAAATGCTTAGTCGAAATATATGTAAAATGCAGCTGGATCGGGGCCTGTCGATGAAGGCAGCTGGATCGCGGCGACCGTACATCATCAGCTGCTTGCTGTCCTGCAGATGGCCCACAATTAGCGTATTATCTTCCACGAACAGCTGTGTGGGCCGTGATATGTACGGCGTTCCGGATGAGTCAAAAACAGTAGCCCTAATCTTGAGCACTGGCACACCATCCACTTTTAGCAGCTTGCCGAGTATGAAACGTGATTGTTCATTCCTGCACAGCACCGTACTGCATGGAGATGAATGGACCCATCACATTCAGACGCGTGGGCACCGCTGTCTCATGCACATACTCATAGAATGTCAATATGCCCAGCTGACAGACGAGAAAGCCACCATATGGGAATGTATTATCACCAGACTAAAGTTATACGATGACTGAAACTCGTTGAGAATTGTCTCCGGATAGCGAACATCATAGATATAGACGCCGCCGCGCAAATCGCCCGCATACAGGATATGATCACGTGCGCCGCGATCCACGGCACAGGACCAGAGAACTTTATCGTTGGCAGAGACGGAGCTGCAGCAGGTACGCATCCGAGTGTCGAATGCCTTGACGCGCGACTCCCGACTGGCCACCGCCAACATTTGCTGGGTCCACGGCACCACGAAGACCGAGGTATGCAGGAAATTCAACAGTTTGAAGGTGGACGGATCGATGAAGCGCAAACCGTAGCCCTCGAAAATCGCTTGTGGATTGCACTGCGACAAACATTCTGTGCTGCGCCGAATAAAGCATCACCCGGCAGCCAGGTTCGCGGGTAATTTCAAAGTTCTTCTCCATATACAGGCGATGTCGGGGCAGCAGATTAGGAGCCTTAACGCCCACTTCATTGTCAATTTCCCCCCGATTGCAGCCGGCACGCACCAGCGAACTCAACCGATCGCATTCCAGCTGCACAGCCTTCAATTTACTAGCGGTCACCGAGTGTTCCATCTTTACAGTGGCCAGCTCGTCAACGGCTGCAAAAGTTAATTAAAACTGGCATGCCCGAACAAAGCAGTACTCGTACTATCTGTCAAGGTATCTCTTTGCTTTTAACATTTGAATTGACTTCATTGTGCTTGACACTGGACTGGAAAACGATCAACAAAATGGTAAAAATATCTAAAACTGGAAAATTCTATCCGTCGGCCAAAGAGACAGGAGTTCGTTCGCGCGCAGCCTTGTCCGCGTCGACACGTATGAAGTCAAAGAATGCGCTTTCGGCGCGTCAATCGATCAGCATGCATGGCGAGCGCATTGTCAATCATAAGAGGACGACGCAGAGGGTGTTCGGAAGCTATATTGTAAAATTTGTTATACTGGGGTGCGAATATATCAAGAAGAAGCTTTTCAATACCGACAATCTAGGGATGATTGAGGAGGAGGAAGATGAACCCGAGCAACCTCAGCCCTCGGCCCAAGAACAAATTGAGGATATGGAGGAATCACAGGAGAAGGCCAAGCAGCGCCGTGCAAAAGGTAGCAATGTCGTCAAGAGGGGTGGCAAGGGTACCAAAAGTGGTAAAAGTCTACTAGCGCTTGGTAGACGAACACAGTAGCTTGCAGTCAGTTATGTAAATCCTAATGTAAAAAATAAATATATAATTTAGTGCATAATGAAAACATTCGAAAATTATATTTTGAATTAAAGCTGGTGTTGAAAGGAGTACCGCAGCGTCGAGTAAGTCCATTCCACACCGTGTAGCCCCCGACTGCGACATCAATGCGAAGCGTGCACGGCAAGAGCAACCCAATGGGGATAATAATCAACCACCATCCCCATCACCGCCCCATTAGCTGACGGGCAGCGACTCTGGCCTGAATTGCGAGGAGGAGGACGACGACGAGTACGACTACAGTTCGCCCTCCAGCCTGAGCGATCTGTGATCCAATAACTCAATGCCATCGATTGGGGAAATGCCCAGACGTCTCTCGATCAGCACCAGCAGCGCTGTTGTCTCCCATCTATCTGACCAAGATCAGAGTGCCCTGCCCGTCGATGATGATGATGAGGAACAGCAGCCTTGTTGCATTTTATTTATACTTTATTTAATTTATTCTCCAAAATACAACATAATATTTTTATATATTCGGAATTTAATTTTTTTTAATTTCGGAATTAGCCATCGCCTCGTTCACCAGGTGATTGACCTGTTCGCGCAGGTGCTGAAATGGCAACAGATGCACACGCTGGCTGACCAACTTGAACGAGATTTGGGCGAAGTATTGGGTCACGTCGATAGGTCGAGCCGTCTTCACCGATGAGTTCTCCAGCTCCCCACGCGTCTCCAGTTCCACACTGTTTGGCTGCACCTCTGCTGGTTGGTTTGTCAACGAACCGAAGCCATCTATTGCGATGGGTAGCGTATTCACATTGCCATGTATTTCGGAATTAGCCATCGCCTCGGCCACCAGGTGATTGACCTGTTCGCGCAGGTGCTGAAATGGCAACAGATGCACACGCTGGCTGACCAACTTGAACGAGATTTGGGCGAAGTATTGGGTCACGTCGATAGGTCGAGCCGTCTTCACCGATGAGTTCTCCAGCTCCCCACGCGTCTCCAGTTCCACACTGTTTGGCTGCACCTCTGCTGGTTGGTTTGTCAACGAACCGAAGCCATCTATTGCGATGGGTAGCGTATTCACATTGCCATGTATTTCGGAATTAGCCATCGCCTCGGCCACCAGGTGATTGACCTGTTCGCGCAGGTGCTGAAATGGCAACAGATGCACACGCTGGCTGACCAACTTGAACGAGATTTGGGCGAAGTATTGGGTCACGTCGATAGGTCGAGCCGTCTTCACCGATGAGTTCTCCAGCTCCCCACGCGTCTCCAGTTCCACACTGTTTGGCTGCACCTCTGCTGGTTGGTTTGTCAACGAACCAAAGCCGTCTATTGCGATGGGTAGCGTATTCACATTGGGCTCCATCATCTCCAGGTCCGCGTTGTCTATATATTAATATAACTTATATTTTAATTTTTCGTCAGACGTTCGTTTCCAACCTTGTTAGCGCCTTCAGTCACAATAGACAGACGCGCGGCGCTTAAATCATTTTGGCGGCAGTCGATAATTGATCGATAAATGGAACAATTTGTCAACGGCTGCACATATTGAAAAATCGCTTCGCAGTCGATAATTGACTATCGATAAATGCAACAATTTGACGACTACAAATATTCAAAAAGCGCTTAAAAGTTAATTAAAATTTAAACTAATAAGGCAGCTCCACATCATCATCATCATCGACGGGCAGGGCACTCTGATCTTGGTCAGATAGATGGGAGACAACAGCGCTGCTGGTGCTGATCAAGAGACGTCTGCGCATTTCCCCAATCGATGGCATTGAGTTATTGGATGACAGATCGCTCAGGCTGGATATTTTCCAAAATATTGGCAGCGACGAGGATGACGACGAAATTGTAATCTAGCCAAGGCTTTTAAGGACAAAAGTGTCCATGTGCTCGGCAACAGGCGTTCCACATTTGTCCCGGAAGACAGCAACGAAATGGGCACCTTGCTCCTGGGCAAGAAGGCCAAGCGCCGTGCTCGGCACGATGGCCAAAGGGGGGATAGCTTCTCGGACTTTGCTGCACATTTGGCTACAGGTAAGCATGAATTTGGACTTCTGAACTGAAGATTTGGCTAGCTGAAAAAGAAGGTTAGGGATAACAAGTAAACTTAAAACTGTGTGAGGGATGTGAGGTACTACAAACTTAATTATCACAGAGAAAGTTCAGACAAAGTAGACTATGTACATATGTAAGTCATAATTTTATACTCTAATTCATAATTGAATCACATTTCAGCCGAGAAAAGCAAATGAGAAATTGGAAAAAACATGAAGCTGCTCAGTGGAACATTTATTCAATTGAAGGCGATACTCTGCGACGCCGGCGTCTTCGAGGACGGCATGGACATGGAGGAGATGCGTCAATTGGCGCAGGTCATAGAATCGTCCAAAGAGTCCGTCGATGGCAGGGAATGCTTTGACATTCAGCGTGCTCTTCGGGAAAGCGAAATTGATTTTGAAATAATGGTCAACTCGCCGATGATCGGCCATCCGCCGGCAACACCAGCAACGGCAACCGCAACTGCAACAACATCGAATTGGCTATCACATCTGGAGCGAGACTGCGATAGTCCCCCAACTAATCCCATAAGGATGACCGTGCAGGCTGTGGTGCATCACGAGCTCAACTGGAGTCCAGAGCGGGAGCAGCGTCCGCGCCTCAAGCGGGAAGCCATCGGTGTAGCCCCCGACTGCGACATCAATGCGAAGCGTGCGCGGCAAGAGCAACCCAATGGGGATAATAATCAACCACCATCCCCATCACCGACCCATTAGCTGACGGGCAGCGACTCTGGCCTGAATTGCGAGGAGGAGGACGACGACGGCTACGACTACAGTTCGCCCTCCAGCCTGAGCGATCTGTGATCCAATAACTCAATGCCATCGATTGGGGAAATGCCCAGACGTCTGTTGATCAGCACCAGCAGCGCTGTTGTCTCCCATCTATCTGACCAAGATCAGAGTGCCCTGCCCGTCGATGATGATGATGATAAGGAGCAGCCTTATTGCATTTTATTTATACTTTATTTAATTTTAATTTTATTTATTCTCCAAAATACAACATAATGTGGATTGCCATGTATTTCGGAATTAGCCATCGCCTCGTTCACCAGGTGATTGACCTGTTCGCGCAGGTGCTGAAATGGCAACAGATGCACACGTTGGCTGACCAAAATGAACGAGACTTGGGCGAAGTGTTCCGTCACGTCGATAGGTCGAGCCGTCTTCACCGATGAGTTCTCCAGCTCCCCACGCGTCTCCAGTTCCACACTGTTTGGCTGCACCTCTGCTGGTTGGTTTGTCAACGAACCGAAGCCATCTATTGCGATGGGTAGCGTATTCACATTGCCATGTATTTCGGAATTAGCCATCGCCTCGGCCACCAGGTGATTGACCTGTTCGCGCAGGTGCTGAAATGGCAACAGATGCACACGCTGGCTGACCAACTTGAACGAGATTTGGGCGAAGTATTGGGTCACGTCGATAGGTCGAGCCGTCTTCACCGATGAGTTCTCCAGCTCCCCACGCGTCTCCAGTTCCACACTGTTTGGCTGCACCTCTGCTGGTTGGTTTGTCAACGAACCAAAGCCGTCTATTGCGATGGCTAGCGTATTCACATTGTCTCGAATCCAAGAATTATATATATTATAAAATGTATTTACGCATTCAGCAATTCTTGCTCGTCGTTAACCTGGCCCAAATCGTCGTCGTCCCCAACAACATGTGGCACATTTGGAGACATTTTCTAACATATTCATATATATTTGATGTTTGTGTGTGTGAATCAACAGCATGAGAAAGCTTAAATAAAATGTGTGTGCAGGCTCTTTATTTATACAAAAATGCTTAGTCGAAATATATGTAAAATGCAGCTGGATCGGGGCCTGTCGATGAAGGCAGCTGGATCGCGGCGACCGTACATCATCAGCTGCTTGCTGTCCTGCAGATGGCCCACAATTAGCGTATTATCTTCCACGAACAGCTGTGTGGGCCGTGATATGTACGGCGTTCCGGATGAGTCAAAAACAGTAGCCCTAATCTTGAGCACTGGCACACCATCCACTTTTAGCAGCTTGCCGAGTATGAAACGTGTCGGGGTCTTATCTATGCCGCCTGGAATCGCTATGCGTTCAATGATGGGTTCTTTGGAACTTTAAGACCTTTCATTCATTTCCTATGAGTGGCATTTTCCTTGTATTTTTCATCTGAGACTAATTAACTCCTCAGATTGTTTTTTACTCTTTACTTTTAGTGGTATAGATACAAGTTAGAATCAGCTTTTAATATTTAAAAAAAATTCCGATAATAAATCGGTTTCTGTTCACTTACAAGACTAAACGTCTATATAAATTGAGCAAGTATATACATTTTGCATTTATTCTCCATCAATTAAAAACATATAATAACAGATGATAACATATAATCGTTAAGCGATTTTCAAAGCGCACTACTAGCCTGGTACAGATAGTACTTCTCGGTGTCCTGCTCGGTGAGGTGCAGCTTGTGCTCCTTGAGCAGCTTGCTCAGATGATGCCCGACATTGTAGGCAGCTGCTGGCCACAGATGTTCGGGTGTCTCCTTATACACCACCCTAACGACATCGATGGCCTGATAGCGCTGGCCGGGTCGTTCCATAAAGAACTGCATTATCTGCTGTTCACGCTGATTACGATGCTGTATATAGTATTCGATTGCGCCACTAGGCTCTTCGATCACATTGCCGTGGCCGGGATAAATGCGTTCCGGTCGTAGTTTCAGTATTTTATCCAAGCTGCGCATATACTCAAATAGGTCCTCAAATACAGCAGTGCCCTCACCTGCAAGGTGTGACGAGAAGAATATATATTTAGACTTTAGTAGTGGTATTCCGTTCTCAGTACTGGGCACTCACCAAGTATGCAATCCCCGCTAAAGAGCGTGCCATCGTCTGTGGCAAGTACGACATGATCCGTGGTATGTCCGGGCGTATGGACAATGCGCACCTTGGCGCCATCGACCGAAAACTCCTGGCTATCGAGCAAAGGTCGGACGGGTATATGCGCTGGTATCTCTGGACATAGACCGTTATCATCGCTACGTTTAAATTTGTAGACCTGGCAATCTGCATTGAGGAGCACTTTAATGGTAATGGCGAAGCAACAAAAAGCACACAAATAGATAGAGACACAACACAATTTTAGATCGTCCAACTTTTTTAGTGAGATTACAAACCCTTATCCGCCAGCGTGGAACCAACAATGTCCTTGACGCCGCCAACGTGATCGTGATGCCAGTGCGTCAGTATAATGGTGGCAATGGAGGCCTGCTCTTGCCGCAGCACACCATTCAGATGTTCGATATATTGTGGCACATCCTCATCGCCCGTGTCTATAAGTATGCGTCTATATTTTTTTTTATTGGATCAAAGGTTAATTCATAGTTTGAACTTTGGATAGCGCACTCACTTTTTACCGTTTCCAAGGAGGTAGGTGTTTGTGCCCTGCAGCGTCATCGGGCCGGGATTGCAGCCGAGTATGCGTATTATGGAGGATGTTAGGCGTGTTACCGGCGGTATTAAGGCCATGATTATTCTTCAATAGCGACTTTTTACTTCTGTACCTTCCGTCTGTGATCACGTAAATGGAAAGCAAATATCACTGCCCAGAAGTTTTGCTACAGTTTCGATTACAAACGCAAGTCGGTAAACACTGGTAGTTATCGAGCAGCTGGTGTGCATCAGATGCATGAACAGCCTGTTGTTGCATGACGGAATGTGAAATATGAAAATGTGCACTTTGTATGTATTGTTAAGCATCTGGTTTTCATTATTAGACAATGCACCTTTGAAGCACATTCGATGTTGGCATATAAAAAAAAAGTTATATCCAACACTTACAGCCGCTTCACGCAGTGTTGCTTAGCTCTTTTGCTGTCGATGTCGATAGGTTGTGCCCGCTGATACGTATCGAAATTTGAAAAGTGAGTTAAGAATATCATAAGTCTGTTATTTTGGATAAATGGATTACGTTGGACTCATCTGGAAGCCAGACCAACCCAATAACTCAAGACAAGATGTGTTTTTGATTTCGATTTTATTATTTTTCGTAAGTTTTCTTTATTTTTATTTTGTTTGCTTTTCTTTTGACTAGGATGCAGATGCTGTATATATATATATATATATTTACACATATACATATATATACTATACATGTATAAATAGATAACTATTTTCTTATTTTCATTTTAATTTTGATCCGTTACAAATTACAATATGACCTTAAACGCTTCTCCAATGTTCAACTATTTTTGTTTTCTCATTCTTCAATGTTCACATACATACGAACTGTAGTTGCTATTATAGAAAGATATAGATAGTGAGAGGTTGCATATAGAGACGAGATGTTAGGCCAAAATAAAGTAGATGATGATATATATGCTACAAACATACATGGTAATAAACAAGTCAATTGCTGCCTGCATACAAGGTAGAAACAAATACAAATTCAAAGTAACGTAATTAAATATGTATCAAAAAAGATAAAGTGTTGAAAATGCGTTTGCTTATCGATAAAATACCGCATATAATATACATAATAATAGCATACATCATAGAGATTGATAATAGTTGAATAATATAGTATAATTTACTTGTTTGTGAGTGTATGCATGCGTGCTTTAAAATAGACTCGTCTAATATGTCACTATATGCATTTATATATTCGTATAAGCTAAAATTAATGGTTAAGACGAAAAGTATTTTCATAATATTGCATTATTATTTGGGGGGTTTTTTTCTTCTCTTCTTTTTGTTGTTTTTTGTAAAGATTGATTTCATTAAGTTGACTTTTGCTTTTGCTTTGAATTAATGGCCACGCGTGTTTTATTTTCTCTTTGTCTGTCTGTTTTATATGATTTCAAAGACACATTTTGAACAAAATGTATAAATACTTTGTTGTTGTTCGTTTAACTCTTTGCTGAACACATTTCGACCTGGCTTATACTAAAATAATTTGTTTTAGCTGCTTTCATAAGTATGTATATGTTTTGTATAAAAATAAAAAAAAGACATTATATATATAGATGTATATATAAATGTATATATGTAAAAATGCTTGCCACATCGCTCGCTGCATATATATATAATATAGTAATAATAATATTCAAGTTGTCGAAGAGAACATAATAAGGAGTAGTGATAAACAAACAAAACCAAAAGAATGCCGCGAGAAAAGCTTGACTAAACTACTAAAACTATTCTCACAATATGCATGTATGTAATTTGTTGATTTTCGGTTTTTCTGTTTATGTTCTTGGTATTTTGTTCGTTTTTGGGCTTTCAACTGTGTATATACTATATATATATATATATATATACTATATATATATATATATATGTAAATATCTATATAAAAATGTATATACTATTATAGACTTGACTTTTGTTGCTGTTATCGCATCTTCTTCTTAGCTGATCATTTCGCGGTATTTCAATTTGTGCTTGGTCAGCATATCGGTGACGGTGACGAGCTTCTTGATCGAGATTATATTCGATAGTTCCTGCAACTCTGGCAAATAGGATACGCAGATGTGATGCAAGGTGGCCAATTCGCGACCTGTATTTGAGTACAAAGCAAATAAGTTATCGATATTTATCGATAAGTCCTTGCCTTATCATTCTTACCCGTATCCTGTGCGTTGTGATTGGGATTCTGCTCAACAAACATGCCCAGCGGCGGATTGGGATCGGTGACCAGCGAAAGCTGATCCAAAAAGACAATCATGCGTTCCTTATTCTTAAGTATAAACGGATTGACCACCTCCATATATTGTTCCTGCACAGCGATAACAATACCAATCGGATAAATATACATTTCTCAGTTATAATAAATTGTGTGCTCGTTGTGCGCTCACCTTGCCGCCGAATTCGATGAGATTCGCTAGATTCTGGAGGCACTTGGCCACCATGATGAGGGAGCGCGTGGCCGCCGTTGGCGGTGTCTCGCTGACTAGCCCAAATTGGCGCGGATTGAGCAGTGCCGGGCAGAGCAGACGCAGGAATATAAAACCGGAGACGACACGCGTGCGCACCAAACGCTCCGTTTGCCATTTGGCAACGACCGCCTTCTGCAGACAGTTGCAAATGTAGCGCACATTACGCGGACAGGCATCCGGCGATGTAAATATGGATTGGGTGACCAGATCGAGTATCTGCAGCAGGAATTCAGCATTTGTGCACGCGTCATCGTTGACATCCATTTTGGTTGGATTCAGCTCCGCCGATTGTTTGCTCTCCAATATGCGCTGCACCGTCTCACTGACAGCCGACTGCAGGAAGCCGCTGCACTCGGTCCGCATATACAAATCCATAAGCGTCGTTGCCAGCGAGGCGCCACGAAATAGCGTCGTTGTTTCGTTCTCGCGCGCCACCTCTGCCTGGCATAGGATGCGTATCAATTCCGTTTCACGTTTCTCATGGCGAAAGACGCGCAACAGCGCCGTCGCCAGCGGCACCCGATCATTATGGCAGAGCTCCGCAAGCGCCTTGACCGCATACAGCTCCGGCTCGAGCAGCAGCTGCTGCAGCGGGCTGTACTCCTCGCATGGCATTATCAGATCGTCCAGATATCGCATGCGCAGTCGCAGGGAGCCCCATTCGCCCATCGGTGTCATGCCTGTTAGCTTGTACCAGTCCTCCGTCTCCTGTCCATTTTTCAGGCTCGCCAAATCGATGGTCAGTTCGGCCACTTCCGAGTCCTTGCCACGCTTTCCACGCGACACAACCGTTATGGTCAACGACACCACATCCGGAGGCACATCGCTGCAAGGCAAAACAATGCAATGAAATCGCTATACTCAATAATAGTATGAAGCAGAATCAAAAATAAGCAACTGTTGACAGGAAATGCAACAGAATGCTAAGGATAAGGATGTGTTTAAGTATGACAGGATTATGGTAAATTCTAAGATTACTAGGTCACCTTTATAATCAACAAAAGATTCGAAACAAAGGCAGACTTGAAATGAAATTGAAAGGGACAGAAATATATTTCTTTGCTTTCTCTTTTGTGATGGCAATTGAAAACTCACTCGAGCACAAACTCCTCCTCCCAGACGGGCTCGGGTGCAATCTTGACGCGCGTCTTGCCAACCTTGACCTGGTTTAGCGAAATACTGCAATAGGGATGTGGCACCAGTTTGAATGGCAATCGATGTGCCTCCAGCACATGCAAATTGAGGCAGCGCAGCTCACGCAGGCGCGACACCTTCTTTTGGGCGCGACTCAGCTGTGAGTCGCATTGGGCCTTCAGCGCATTAATCCACTCAACGTAGCTCTCCTGGCTGGGCGCGCATAAATAGGTGACGGTGGCCAGGCAGGGCAGCGCACGCTCAACGATCTGAAAGCAATAGGGTCGCTCCCAGAGCGAATCGTGGCACTGATACAGATACGCGCAAGACAGATCTATAAGGCCTTTGGGCTTAGTCTTTTTGGGATTGTCGTAGAAGCACAATTGGGTCTCGGTGCCGTCATTGATTAGCGCAAAATATAGCTGCTTCCATTTGGTCGTTTTGTCCGACTTCTTGTTGAGATGGCCATGATGCTTGATGCCCTTGATTTTCTTGAGGCCAATCTGATCGCGACACTCGCGCAATGTTGCATAAATCTTCTCGGCCGCCTTCTCCACAACGTACTGCTGATTGAACTCCGGCTGGGTGCCATTCACCACCGGATGGTTGAGTGAATGCCCCTCGACAATTTGCTCCTTTCGATACCGATTGATAACTGCATCCAAGCATTCAAACGTCCGGCCGCCCATCAAATAACGAACCCCCTTCTTCTCAATGCGAAATCGCTGGATCTGATTGTTGATGTGAAAGAACAGCGAATAATCTCCCGGAGAATTGTCGCTGGGTCGCACGAGAAAGCTGCCAGGTCCAGCTGCAGACATCAGAGGGCGAACATATAATATTCATTATGATGAAAACATTTTATTTGCGGTACTCACCCTTGACCAGCATGTCGACAGCCTCGTTTTTAGTGCAATTGGGATGAAACCAGGGGAACACTGTATTGGGATCAATGGACACATCCAGATCATCGACCAATTCACGAAATATCATGCCCTGTTCGCCCGTACGATGAGCTGTCACCCACAGCCAACCATCACCCATGTCATTGTGCACAAAGAAGATGTCACCCTTCTGGAAGCTCAGCTCATCCGTTTCCGGCATTTTCGTATACGGTAAAATGGCCACAACGCGCTTCTTATCATTGACCGGCTCCGGCGGGGCGACGGGAATAACGAGACGCTCACGCTTTAACAGATCGCTGCACGAGGTGTAGTAGCCAACGAGATCGCTGAGGGAAATGAACTGACGTCCGCCAATGTAAAAGTCACCACAGACGGCCGTAATGCTAAAGAATACAATACACATTGTTTATTGAGAATCGTTTAATTTAAGCCAAGCTATTCATCGAATCTCATTAGAGAGCAAACATCCATTTACAAAAATTATAAACTAATATTATATTTGAAATATGCTGATTTTCGAAGGCAACAAGAGTATTCGAATTTGCTCAACAACACACCTTTCAGTAGGTTCTCTTATAGCCAATACCCACTGCTGATTACTTACCGAAAATGATTAATGCCAGTGCGTCCATAATAGCTGAGCACATAGGATCCCGGTTTTCGATCACTTTCGCGCACTGCACAAGAAGACACACAAGAAGAATACCAATATTGAACAGACGAAGAATAAGAATATGAGATGCATTTGTGGCAAGTAGGAAGTACCCACCCAGATAACTGCCCAATTTGCCGCTGCCACGAAGCCGCGCCTCCGCGGAGTAGCGATCCAGTCGACCATGATACCATTCGCTCTCCGGTGGTGCAATTATCGCTGGGCGCTCACCTGCAAGCAAATAATGTTGGAGAATGTGCCAAATTAACAGCATTGCACAACACTCGGGCCACAACCCAAATACAAAATAATAAAAATAATAAAAAAATATAAAAATAAAATCAAAAAAAAAAAAAAGTAAGAAAACTTTTTTGGAGCAAAACAAGCTTGGCGGCAAAAAGTTTAACTTACACACGGAAAAATACCTAGTTGCAAATCGATAATAATGCATACAAATCGTAATGACATATTCAGTGGACTGACCGGATGACCTGCATTTTGCATACAAGATATCGAAGCAAAAATAAATTTGGAAATGATCATAACGATAAGCAGATAAAAATAGATAACGACTTACAAACGTTGGTCGTCATTTGAATATGAGTCGAGAAATGTACTTCCTCCTGATTGTACTTGCTATATGACATCAACAGCAACAACAACAGTCAAACAATCAAATAAATTGCTGGCTGCGAGTTTGATATTGAAATAGAAACGCGTCAGCAGCAAGAATTATACTAAAGTAGCCGAAAGCTGAGCCGCTTCTAATCAGAAGACGCTGCCCCCAAGCAGCGCCATTACACATTAATAAAATAACAAATATAATCTATACAATATACATATATATATATTTATATATATATATATGTTTTATGTTAGCGAATGCATTTGTGCGCTTGTGTGCCATCAGCAGGCAATTGATAACCGATAACAAATAAAGAAGAACAAGAAATGCTTACAGCGATTAATAGTGCACAGATAACAGCGTCGCTTATTATTTATCAAACACAAATGTAATGCGATAAGCACACACACACACACACGCACGTACTTTTAGCGAAATGGGGAGAGAAATGGGATAGAGTGTGAGTGGGAGAGAGAGTGTGAGTGAGAGAGCGCAGGCTCGTGACTCACAGACGGCTACGCAGACGCAATAATTGCCAAGCTGTTTGCATGACGCATGGACACGCTCGTGCATGACACAGTGTAGCAGCAGCAGTAGCAGTGACAGTGCATTGCACCTTGAGAAAAAGCCAATCAGAGCCAGAGTGGTAATGCCTAGAAGCCAGTCGCAAGGCTGCGCTCACAGCTGATGAGTCACTTAATGAATGCGCATAGACATATATATATATATATACATATATATACGTGTGTGTGTGCTGCAAAATTATAGGTTTTTTTTTGTTTTTAAATAAGGGAACATTACAAGACTCGAATGTGAACCGAACCGGTTCCATATGCAAGGGAAAGGAGCAACTTTCGAAATAAATATTGGTTCAGTCCGAGGAGTTAGAGTTGGTAATACTCACCATTTAGCATATGCGGCCCATCGAATTCATCCTGATCCAGTTCCTGTGCCAGATCGGCCAAGTCAATGCCACCAGCAGCCATCATGGCGCCGAGACCCGTTATGCCGCCCAATGCTGCTAGGTTGCCGTCATCAGAGCCGCCCGTTGGCGAGCCAAGTTTATCTTTCTGTATGACAACGTCCACATTACCCAAACGCATTAGATCTGCCATTGATTGGTATTTTTGTTTTGTTTTGATTTTTTTTTTTTTTGCTTTTTGTTTTATGTGTGATTTGGTATTATTTGGCTAGCTTGTTGTATGGTGAAAAATGCAAATGCAATGCGTATGTTTGTATGTAATTTGTATGTTTCTTATGCGCTTTGTGCGTAAGCAGCAGCTGTGCAGAAATTTGTATTTATATTCGAATGTATGCACGTGTGTGTGTGTGTGTATGTGTTTGTGTGCGTGTGTGCATATGTGAGCCTTGTTCTTGCTGTTACTGTTTCGCTTGTTGTTGTTTTGGCAGCAGCAGCACGCACGCTGCGCCTAACTCACAATGAGATAATGTGGTATGAGTTTTAGTCTGCTGTTGTTGTTTGTTGTGCCGGTGATGCGTCGCGCTGTAATGCAAAATAGACGTAAGCAGCAATGAGAGCGAGTAAGAAGGAATCAGTTAGTGAGAGCGCAATGATGTAAATGTGTGCGTATGTGTGTGAACTGACGGCTCTCACCGACTGTGCATGCGTGTGAGAGCCATGAGACATTGAGGCTCTCTGTATGTGTGGGTGGCGTTAATGAGCTACTAAATTTACAAGCAATTCGTGACAAACAAAGTGCAATATGCATGACTGCCATAAATGAATAAATATATGTAAGTATACATATATGTGTATGCATGTGTGTGGGTTTATGTGTGTGTGCCGGCAAAAGCATGCAACTTAAATTGCAAGCAAACAGCGCAGCAGCAGTGCAGACGTCGCGCCGCCGTCTCGTCATTGTGTGTATGTGTGTGTGTATACACAAACAAGGAGCAATGGCACAATAAAAATCAAATGGAACCAAGACAAAAAAAAAAAGGAATACAAATTTCTCGTTTCCGTTTTGGCGCAACCCACCCCACACCAGCCCAGCCCAGGCCTGGCCAGCCCACCACTAACATTTAAGTAACTTTTTCTGATACATGATGGTTTTATTATGAGGGCATGTTATTTATTGGACTCAGTGTACGTCTTCCTAATTGCTGAACAATTGCGGCTATTTAACGCACATTCAAATACCGTTACCGTTTCAATTTACTGTTATTCATGTATTTGTGTGCGTGATCGACTTAATGTTCAAAAAGCAACACAAAAAAATATTTATGTACGTACTCGAAATTGGACTCCACCCTCTTGGGGTATGGCCACCCCTTTCAGATACACGGACAATATGCGACACTCACACACACTCAGGCAAGCACACACGAATACACTCAAGACAGACACACTCGGAGCAATGCAAACGAATAAGGCAACAAAAGAAAGCAGCAGAAATTTTCTACACTTACAATGTATACGTCTGTGTATGCGTGAGTGTGTTTGTGTGTGTGTGTGTATATGTGTAGGTGGGTAAGTGTAAATTTTAGCACCATACACAAGACGACGACACACACAGAGACACACGATACGCACTCGAACAAAAAGAAAGGGCAACACAATCAGGACATTTCGAATACGACTTGTTTGTATTTTATTTCGTTAACTATTTCACTGATTTGTCGTTTGGGAGCACAGCCAATTCGGAAATACTCGGATCGCTTCAGCTATGTGTGCTATGTGTGCCCGCACCGTGCCCGTACAATACGCGTTTTGTTTTGCGGCGCACACACATTGGGGATGTTGATATCAGCGCGTATCGATACATTGGTTATTTTTTGCTATGCACCAATACATTACAGTCGCTCTATCGATATATAAATTGCAGTCTGTATCGGAATTTTTCGCACGCACGAAATTAGTCACTATTCGTGTCTGACATGTGCATTAACTGTTAATTGTGAAATATTTGGAAATTGTTCCCCATCTAGTAACATTTTGTGTCATCTCAATAATACATTTTATGCTTGCGATGTCTTTGCTTCACAGCTGTTGTAGTTAGTATCGATAGGCGTGCAACGCTCTATGCGATAGCGCAAGACAATTGCAACCATATATCGATATTTGTAAAGTTTCATCTCTATTACAAAATATTACTTTTTTTTTGTTTGACAATGCGTGCGCGATTTCGCAGAATGTTGCCATGTTCCGACTAGTGTGCTTATATAGCTGAATTAATAAAGCTAAACAAAGTAAAAATACGCATTATAAGTGCACTAAACTCACACCTACCACCATTGGCAGCTAGCCGCACTTTTAGCCAAATAAACACACACACACAGAGACGAAACATTGTTACAGTCACATTTACCATATATAGTTACCATAATTGGCTGCAGGTTGCAACTGCAACGAAAAACGTTAACAACGCAGCGTAGCATCGAAATTATGATAAATCTGGCCCCAACGACTAAAAAACAATCGTCGATAATGCAACCGTTGCCGTATTTTCAGGTAAGAGCCTAGAGGGCAACGACAGAAACAATAAGTGCAAGTGATAAGTTCTAATTGACATTCGCTACAAAAGTACTGCGCATTGTTGAATCATTATTGCTCATGAATCGCGCGTTGATAAAAACAAACACATGGGCACGCAAATATCAACAGACACTCCTACAAACATACAAACAAATGGACGTAGGCAGCGGCAGCTGTTTTTTAAATATACAAATATATATATATATACAATTTATAGCAAGGCTTTTGACGCATAATATTGAATAGTTGAAGCCCCAGCCCCAAATCAGCAGCGTCGCAAAGGGGCAAAAAAGGGGCACGACAAACACACATGTGCACATACATAAACAAGTGCTTACAAGTAGCAACTCAGTTGTTGAACTATAACAATAACAACACTGACACAAAAGAGCTACGCTGATTTGACAGTCTTCGGCACTATTGTTGCATTTGTTATCTCGCTCGCACACTCAGTTCCTGTATTGTGAAATGAATTACAAAAATAATACATTGATCACCAAAATGCGAGCACATCGCTTCCACAGTGAAGGACATCTTATTAATTCTCATTTATTAATATTATAATTGTAATTCAATACAAACGAAAAGTTCTCGAAACTATTATTGAAAAACCAAATATCCTATTCCCTGAACATTTCCAGAAATTTCCTCATTCCGAGCAGCCACTACAATGCTGATAAGCGCTTGATAAGCTAGGCGGGAACCACAACAATCAAACGCTAAAGGTTCACATATATATTTGTCGAACTAACAGCAGGCAAAGATCCGTCACATAAACAAAGATGTTAAAAGCGCCCCAGAGCCGTCTTAACAGCATTCACTCTGTTAACCGTCTGTAAACGTTCAGGCAAATAACAATATTTTGTTATAATGTATAATATATTGTTAATGCATTTACACACACATACACTTGCACACACACACACATGAACTGGCACTCAGGCATACAGCGAGTAATAACAAAAGAAATGCCAGTCGTTTTTTTACAAATTGCGTCGTTATATATTTAAGCAGCAGCAGTAGCATCAGAAGCAGGCGTTGAGTCATGAAAAACGGCTCTGCTCAGCTGTTGTTGCAGGGCACCTGTACATTTATTGTTGATATTGATTTTCTGATTCGCTCAATTTCCATTTGACAATGGCCTTTCTAGTGTCCATAACGGAGGTGTGCGACCCAATTTAAACAAATATGTCAAATCAAATTTAATCTCTCTCTATCTCTATCTCTGTTGCATGCCACAGGACGAGGCACTGCGACCGGAAATAATAAGTGAAGCCGAATTCAAGTCGATTCCTTTCATCAACACAAATGAGCACGATTCGATGGACTCCAACGAAAATGATGCGGCAATGCGAGCATTTCTGTTCATCGATGCGGATGAGAATCTGCAGATCGCCACGCCCGAACTCTTCTGCAAGAAATTGAAATGCCAGGAATCCGACAAACTGAAGGTGATCTCAATATTTGGCAATACGGGCGATGGCAAATCGCACACGATGAATCAAGTATTTTTCGATGGCGAGTCCGTTTTTCGCACATCCCCGGAGCAGAGCTCCTGCACAATTGGCGTCTATGCGGCCATGCAGCGGGAGCAGGGTGCCCTCTGTCTGGACACCGAGGGACTGCTGGGTATCACGTGCAAAAGCAATAAGCGCATGCGTATGCTCTTAAAGGTAAATGCAACATATATACAAATAGAGATTCATTGAGTTATCCGCTTCAATTATTTTACGGACAGGTACTCGCCATTTCGGACATTGTCGTCTATCGCACTCGATCGGAGCGTCTGCACAGCGATATGTATGAGTTTCTGAGCACCGCTTCTGAGGCGTTCGACACGCATTTTACCCAAGCGCTGCAGGCCATGGGCAATGGCAGCACCCTGGGACCAGCTGTGATCATATTCCACGAGACGCACTACACGAAGCCCCTAGAGAGCTGTACGTACTAGATTAATCATCGGTCATCTTAAGACTGGTACAGTAGTCGCTCACAAGAATCTCATATTTCATCCATCATCCATCAATTGGATTCGTATTTTGTAGAAGGCCCTTTGGAAACCCTAGTTGACATTTGACAACAGATGGATGCAACAACCATTTATTTGTATATTCAATATTTGCAAGCCAGGACCTGTATATTATATATATATATATATATATCTAGTTAAATTTGAATCTTATGGTTATTTGAAATTTGTATTTTGCAGCCGTGGAGGAGAGTGCTGAGGATAAGCTGCGCAATAGTTTTGCCAATCAGAAATTTAAGACGAACGCGTTTAGCTCACTGCGTTATGTGGGCATCCAGACTGATGCGAAGAGCTCAACGAATTTCAAGAAGATTAGCGATGCACTGCGTCTCGAGATTGAGAATACATCGGTGCGTTCGCCACGCCAGCCGTCGGTTGTGTTTAAGGCAATAAAATTGCTGAATCAGAAATTCGCTGGCGAGATCATTGAGGAGGCGATCAATCCGTTCCCGGAGCAGTATTTCACCTGCGGTGCCCACTGTGAGTCATGCAGTCGTCGCTGCCAACGCTCCATGGGCCACGTCAGCGATGGTCAACCGCATTTCAATACGCAGCCCTGCAACTATCAGCATCAGTACGAGAACAAGCTGTATCTGTGCAAGGCCTGCTATAAGAGTGGCAAGGAGATTGTTGTCAGCGTACGCACCCAATCCCAGACGGACACCGCCTGGTCCGGCCTGGCAAAATATGTGTGGAAGGGCGATGTCATCGAGTGTCCCTATTGCGGCGAAATCTATCGAACGCGCCAATATTGGTATGGCAACAAGTCGCCCGAGTCATCTGTGGTTCAGTAAGTCTCTAATCGAATCAATCAGCCAAACAGTCAATCACTCAATCTCAATTATTACAGCGTGCAAATCGTGCATGTGTGGAAGGGCGGGAATGCTGCACAGCGCGCCAATGCGCACTCCGCCCAAATGGTCCTCGACAGCGTCAGCAGCATTAGCGAGGGCATCACCAATATATCGGCACCATGGACGAAGGCCATCAGCGGCTTGGTTGCCGACAAGGTGGCGCCCAACTACTGGCGACCCAATCATGAGATCATTGTACGTAACTGGTGCTCGTAGAATCGAACATTGATTTAATCTACTGCAATTTGTCTACAGGTGTGCCACGCTTGCAGGCGCAACTTTGAGCAGACGGGTCTGTCCAAGCATCATTGCCGCGGCTGTGGCGAGGGCTTCTGTCAGACGTGCAGCCAGCAGAAGGTGCCGGTGCCGGCACGTGGCTGGTTGCAGCCGGTTCGCGTCTGCAACGATTGCCACCAGCAGCTGCGGCGCAAATCGGATGTGACGCCGGGTAAGAGATCAGAGAAATCAAAGAAGTCATCTATTCCTCCGCAAACATCAAGTTTTTCTTTGTTTGTTTTATCGAAATCAAAGTCAACTCGAAGTTGTTGAGTTGTTGACTGACCCATTCGCTTCTCGCTTACTTGCACTGCTCCTCCTCTCTCTCTCTCTATATATATATATATGTCTTTATCTTTATCTCTATCTTTATCTGGCTGTGTCTATTGGTCTGTAAAAGTTTCCTTGTTTGTTACACACACAGCGCAAGCTCAAGATCAAGTTGAATTTACTTATTGCAATTCAAATCTGACTATCGCCTGCACAGGCTCCAGGCCGACCAACGATGAGGGCGACATCCTGGCGCGCAAATGTGGCGAGACCATCTACAACACAATCAGCAGCTATGCCTCCGTGCTGATAGACTATCCCAAGCGTAAGTGCCACTTCACTTGCTCAATTTGACACGAACAGCAACAGTAAGAGCAACCCATTTGCATTTGCATTTGCAGAGATGATCAAGGATAGCGCACGACCTTCGTATTGGGTGCCAGATGCAGAGTCGCCCAACTGTTTCATCTGCAAGTCTGTCTTTGGCCGTGCCGAGGAGCTGTCCAGCCAGCAGCTGCAGCCGACGGATGAAAGACGCAGCAGCGGCAGCAGGAGCAGCAACAGCAACAACAGCAGTAGCAAGCAGAGCAAACGCATCAGCAATCCAACTGGAAACGGAGTAGCAATCGATTGCCATCGGCATCATTGCCGGCGCTGTGGTCAGGCCGTCTGCAGCAATTGCTCAAAGCGGCGCATGCCTGTCCTGGAGCGTGGCTGGCCAACGGATGTGCGTGTGTGCGATTCATGCGCTTGTGTGCCGCAGGCATCGAACAGCCAACAGTGCATCTCCAGCGCCATTTCGGATGCCATCAGTGGCGGCAGCGATGCAACCACTGCGGATCACCCGCGTCGCAGCGATCCCAATCAGAGCAGCAGCAGCAACAACAACAGGCGAAACAGCTGCACCGATTATCGCCAAGCCAATGGCAGCATAAGTAGCAATATCAGCGATGATGCCAAGGCGAAGACCGAATGAAACGCGGCCCCTGCGGCCAGACAACAACAGCAACAACAACAGCAGCAGCAACAATCCAACAGAGCAGTCACAATCTGGTCCAAGTGTCCAGGCAAGCGTTAGATTCGTTAGATACGTCGTCATTACGTCGTTACGTCATTACGTCATCACGGCTGCCTTCGAGCTCAAGCTAGAAATCGTACAATGTGATACTATATATATATACCCAATTGATAGTTTGCTTATATATATTATATAGTTATATATACTCTTCGTATTCAATCTGAACTTTATCTGTATCTAAAAGAATTCTTTTAAACCTGTTATACATATATTTTTTTTTTATTATTTTTAGTTTTAACTGAACCTTTAGCGCCGGAAAAACTAAAAGCCAATAACGGACTGGACTTAAGGTACTGAGGATGATATTTTGGGGCTCGTTCCGTGACCAGATACTAACTTATACTCTCCAGAGTCAGTCCTCAATCTGAGCACCTTGCGTCGTCTGTGGCTTTTGGTTTTACTCGACTGCATTGGTTCAGCACTCAAAGGGTCAAGTCTGTGGCCAATGCCCAACATTTATGATATAGCCTCAGGAATAGTAGACACAAAGTAGCATAAAACGCAAAAAACCCGTTAAATCCAAAAAGCAGCAAAAAACAGTTGAAATTGCTTCGCATTTCCAGTTGCCAGAATTGTCCGTTGTTCACATAATAATCAGTCGAAAAGTCGTCGAGAGTCGTTTCTGTTTTCTAGGCATTGTACATACAATAAATAAATTAAATTAACTTGAATGCATTGAATAAAAACATTAAACAAATGAAAAATGAATTTGTGTTTTAAGCCTGGAATAGAACCTGCTTATGTGGGATATGTTAAGCCGGGCTTCATCAGCTGGCTTAACATAACCTACGATCCACATCCTCTCTCTTTGCAATGCAACCTGCTCTCAGCGCACTCAGCGCTGTTAGCAGCCTCCACACAGCGCATTCAGCGCTGTTATCTGTAACAAAATGTTAATATGTTAGCATTAAAAATCGATGTAATCTCTGTAACCACAGCCTCTCCAAGAAGTTGTGCACATATACATATAATATATCCCAATAAGAGATCGCCAAATTTGTTTGTTGTTGTTGTTTATTTAATTATAGTATAGCATTGTTTTTGTTGTTGGTTTTTATTTCGTTTTTGCATTTATTTAAAATAATTATAGTTTATTCCATATTTATGTATATATATATATATATGTATATATATATATATAAGTAAGTATATATACCGATCTGTTGTGTTAACAGCTAGACGAAAGTTTTGCTTATGTGTTTTGTGTTTTTGTTGTTATTCATTGTTACAATACTTTTCCATCGAATACTAAGAGGAAGGAAGTTAATTATCAATATTTTGGAGTTTCTAGTTAGTTCTTCTTCTTCATCTGCTTCACACATTGAAAATAACGGAGTCTCGGGGAGCAGCTGCTTGCTGGAGTGTTCTCAATTGTAACAGAGTTGAAGAAAAGAAAAGTTGAAAAAAAAGTGTTGCTTTAAATTTGATTTACATCGTATACATTTTTTTTGTTTTTGTTTTTTGTTTTTGTTTCATAATTTTGTATTTTGTTTAATTTCGCCATAAATATGTAATAAAAAGTTGTTTTTTTTGTTTTGTTTCGTTTTTTAGTTATTCGTAATACTTGTTGACAATTTTCGTTTAGGTTACGTCTGAACTGTTATACGGCGTATAACAGTGGCAAACGCTGCGCTTGCTGGTATACAATTTGTAAAGTTTTTTTTTTGTTTTTTTTTTAAGGATTTTTCTTAATTTTTGTATAGTTACATATATATGTTTGATAAATGGGAGTTTCGTTCCAGTATACATTGGTTGTTCATGGTATACAAGTTTGAGTTGCAATCGTGAGTATACATGTATATATATACCGTTAATAGAGTTTTTGATCTTCATATCGTATTTCATAGTATACATGCGTTTGTTTTCGTAAATTTAATTTTAGTATACAATTGTTTAGTGTTGTTGTTGTTGTTGTGTTGCTGTTGTTTTATGTTTGCGGCTTAGACACTACGAAAAAAATATATAACTATTTAAACTAATGCCTAGTAGAAAGTTCATCTCTGCGACGTTATAATTTTCTCAAAAGTTGTTTGTTGTTTTTTGTTTGTTGTTGTTTGTTGTTAATAATAGTTGTGTGACTTTTACGTATTTGAGGTTCACAATTAACATTAGAGCGCAAAAAGCTTAAAAAAATTTCTTATTTTTTTCGTTTGTTTTCATTTTTTTTTTTTTTTTGTTGGATTTAAAAGCGAAAGAAAATATGGAAAACTGATTTTCACTTAAGCTAAGCACACACACACACACAAAGCAAAACCGAAAATTAAACAAGGCAAAAATTGTGCAGGCAAATTACAAATTTATTTTTCCTCTAAAAATTAGCTTATTATTTGTTATTAATTAATTGATATTGCAACGCAAATTGGTTTCATTATGTGGTATGTATTTGTATATAAGTGTGTGTGTGTGTGTGTGTGCATGCATATATATATATATATGCATGTGTGTGTGTATATCCACACATGTATGTACATCATCCGCGTGCGTGCGTGTGTAAATTGTTTTGTTGCTGACCAAATGTACAAAATTGTGTGTGCTGTGTGTGTTGTTGTTGTTGTTGTTTCCTTTGTGTTGTTGTTGTTAGTTGTTTTTGCTTTTTTTGTTTTGTTTTTTTGTTTTCAGTACATAATATTAATTAAGACATAATCGTATACATAATTGATTGTATGCTACATACACACACAAACAAACACACTCTCCCACACACACTGCCACACACACACACGCAAACAGATACATACATATCATCTGTATATATATATATATGTTGTGCACACACACCTTGCACACAGATATATATTGATAATTACAAAAGATATTATTAAAAAAAAAAAATAGACCCTATTTTGTTGTTGTTGTTGTAGCTTTGGCAAGCCTATCCTCAAGGGCTAAGATCCTGATGCAAGTTGGGATCGTAGCCGCCCATGCTGTTGTCATAGGGCTGCTGTTGATCGTATCCGCCGGAGCCCATCGGATAACCCATCGAGTCCTGTGGCGGTGCGGGCGACATCATTGGCGTTGTGGTGCCACTGGGCGGGCCGGCCATTGAATATGGCGAGGCGCCAGCTGCCTTCTTGGCCGCATACAAGTTGGCCTCCTCCTGTGCCTTGCCAATGTTCTTCTTGTAGCGGATGCGCTTGTTGCCAAACCAATTCGATACTTGCGACACCTGCCAAATGCAACAAACAGATGCAACCGATGATGAGCAACTAATGCCACAGTTAATGGAGGATATGATTCGACTCACCGTTATGCCGCACTTGCGCGCCAGCTCCTCCTTGGCCTCCTCGGATGGATACGGATTGCTCAAATGACTATAGAAATACTCGTTGAGTATCTCGGATGCCTGCTTGCTGAAGTTGCGACGCTTGCGGCGTGCGTCCAAGAAACGGGATCGCAATATCATCACTGCCTCGCAGGTCGACTGCTTCAGCTGCATCTGAATCGAGCTGAACTTCTTGTGGATGATCTGCACCATGCGCTCAATCTCTTTGGGTGTAATCGGTCTGCGAATGGCCAAACGAACAACGAAATCAACACTTAACTGCATGAATCAACTAAATTAGTGGATAACTCACCTGGTGCGACTCTGCTCGCGTAGCAAGTTCATGACGTGCGTGGTGAACTCGTTGCAGGCCTGCTCGTATTTCTCCAGCTCCTGGTGATAGATCTGGCGGATCTGGGCCAGCTTGGCGCGATAGTCCGAGTGCTCGATGGCATTGTCCGCACCATCGATGGACAGCGAGCCGCCTTGGCTGGCTGCTGCGGCTGAGGCAGCGGCGGCGCCACCGCCCCCCTTCTCGGGACCAGCCACGCCCTCGGCAATCAGCATGTTGTCCAGGCGCATCAGTTGCGGATCTGGTGGCTCCTCCTCTTGCGTGTTGCGAATCGAAAGCACTGCGAAAAACAAACAAACCAACAAAAAGACGACAACAAAATCAGCAAAATAACATTTTCAACTTTTCTTCCTCGACACACAAATTGCAAAAATCCTCTCTGTGTGTGTGTGTGCGTGTGTGTCTGTGTGTTTCAGTTATCCTGCCAAGCTACACGCACAGAGAGGGGGTTTGGGGCGCAAAACGTATCAAATTTTATTATGCACCACCGACGACGAAGTGGCAAGAAAAGGCGTGCGAAAGAAAACCCAACAAAACAACGAAACTCAAACTCGAAGAAAGTTTCCACTACACACACAGACACACACACACACACACGCACACACACGCACACACACACAGATCCTTCTGAGTGCATGTATTTGTTGAGTTGGCATATTGTCTAGGGAAATGCGTGTTGTTGTCCTTGCTTCCTTTTTCGCTTGTATTATATTCGCAGCCAGTCATGGCTATGCATGAATTAGATTTTGCGCCACATGCCACAAGCCACTGCTGCTGCCTGCCACTGTTGTTGAATCTTAATCACGTTTGCCAAAGGAGTTAGTCCGGCAGCAAAAATCGCTAGCAGAAAACATTTCGCGAATGCGAACAATTGACTTACCCCTCCCCCCTCCCACCACCACCACCCCTCTCGTGACAGAGCTCATCAGCATTGCCACAGCGTTCCCAGAACAACAACAACAACAACAATATCGCTTCTTGCCACGACTTCTTTTCTCCTATGTATTATGTATACATGTTGCAAGCAGCAGCAGCAGCAGACAAAACAATTGTTGAGGCAACTGGATAAGGCATACAACACGCACAGCAACGACAACGCAAGTAATGAAATCTAACCACCTAGCAACCCCCTCCATCCCTGCCCATATCCCTACCCCATCCCACCTCAAGCAACCCCTCAGCTTAGCTCAACTGCAAGTTTTGAATAAAACATTTCGTTAACTCCCAGTTGATTTTAAGGAACGCCAACTTGCGAAAACTTTCTAAAACTAAAATAAAAGTTGTGCCTCAACTCTCATCCAGCAAGTAATGCTGAAAGATGGCAAGCTAAACAAATTCTCAAAACTATTCTTAAAGGATTCGAGCGAAAACTGCACTTATCTGGCAACTCTCACAATTATATTATTATTATTCTCTGTTCAGTTAACTCTTAACCTGCAACTAACTGAATGCGACATCAATTCAGGAATTCAATTTCATATGTTAAGCTGTTAATAAACACATAAATGCATTTACATAGAGGGGGAGAGAGGCAGGAAAACCACACTAAAGAGAAAGGTGCAAAGACGTAAATTAACATTAACAGCGATACCATTAACATTTGTTGCTCATGTAATTAAAGTGTCTGTGTGTGCGTGTGTGTGTGTGGGTATTAAAAATGGTGAGAGAGAGTACGAGAAATACAGTTAGAACATATTGCGCCAGCGGCGACAGCTGCTCCAATATTCCAAATGAAAGCTAGGCAATGGCAAAGACAAAGGTATGTAGATGCAAGCGAGTAGGCAGCGGAAGGGGGGCGGGGGATGGGTACGCTATGCTGGATAATGTTATTATAAGGATATACACACACAGGCAAGACAGGGAGAGTGAGATTGGTGTTGGGGAGGGGAAAGGTGGGGGAAGTTGGTGACTGCTGCTGCTGCTGTTGTTGTTGGGTGACATCGGTGGTTGCTTTATTCGGTTAAGGTTAGCCAGAATATTGCTAAAGTTTTGCAAG
Organism: Drosophila percnosoma; assembly: GCA_035043855.1. Lineage (NCBI taxonomy): Eukaryota > Metazoa > Arthropoda > Insecta > Diptera > Drosophilidae > Drosophila > Drosophila percnosoma. The sequence continues at coordinate 791,524 of JAWNMQ010000233.1, forward strand.
ACATTTTTCTGGAGGTGGAATCGTTGGAGGGGGAGGGAGGGGCTGTGACATTTGAGTGTCTGGGCAAATGAGGCGTGTCTGCGCCTCTGCCTATCATCATAATATTATTTGCAGAGTTGTATTTCCGAGTGTTTTTTTCACGCAATTTTTATTTTTCGAATTGGAAATGAATCAATGGATGATATATATTATAGATATATATATTACAGGGGAATCGACAAACGGAACTGGAATCGAAATGTTCGATCAAAATTCATCAATGGATAAATGAAATCATAGCGAGAAAAGCTGATTGGCAAGTTGTGCAAGTATTCGCCGATTAGTGCAATTTGAATTTGAAAGCTAATGAATCAAGTCAATCATAAATCAGTCATCAGTCAATAGTAAAGGTATTCCCATTTGCCATTCCCTGCCGTAAAGTTTCATTATCGCATACTTGCACCCTATACTAATTGTCGACTCCCGCTTGCAGCAAAAACTGATTGATCTCTGATTGGCGAATATATATGTTTGACTACCCAGGTTTAATCAGTTTTTTGGGTTTTGAGTTGAGTTTCAAATCGCGACTAGGTTAGTACCTAAACTAATCGAATACTTGTCAGAGAGCATGCTCAGTTCTTAAATTTAAAGAGAAACTTGTGCCAAAAATTTGACACGAAAATTCCAATCCTTTTTGTTTAAAATGGAGGCGGGATAAGTAGTTGGGGTTCGGAAAGGGGGAATAGGGGCGATAGGGAGTTGGTTCACAGGTCGCATCATTTGCGTATCTAATGAAGCATTTAAAAGCAGCCAGCCAAATTGCAGATACAATACACAGATAGTGTAGGGGGTATATTTATATATAGGGTATATGGTATATATATACGTATTATATATATATATAGAGCAGCAGGAGGACGATGAGGAAGCTAAATGGCATTTCCAGCTCGTAAATTTGAATGGGGCCAAGCGCCAAGAAACAGAAAGGACAACAGCCGTGTAATAAACATGTCGCGACTGCGAGGGGGGAGTGAAGGGGTTGTTCTTGTACTCGTCAGATACAAGTATGTATATAAATATGCATATATATACATATACATGTATCTGTATATATATATATATATATATTCAACAACACTTGAACAATACTTGTGCGTAGTATTTTGCATGCCTGTCGAACAGGTTTGCTCTTTTCACAAACTAATTTCAAGACACACACACACACGCACACACGCACACACACATGGCTGATAAAATATGTTAAACAAGGCAGAGAAACTCTAGAAAACGATTTTCAAATACCCTTACAATGGGTATTTGCCAAGTGTGTGTTATGTATTCAGATCAGTTGTTAAAGCTGATTCTTCTATATATATTTTCTTTTGTACACAAACTGATCGGTGTAATTCGAATGAAATTTTCTGAATAATAATATATATATACACTTATAAATATATATATATATATAATATATATTCCCATACATTCCCATTGCTATATATATATATATATAATATATATATATATATATATATATATATATATATAGCAATGGGAATGAGGCAGAAGACACATTACTTTAAGTATTTTTGCAGTTTTCTAAAATACACAACAGAAATTCATATATATGCAATGCCAACGGCGAGAATAGGGTATTCAATATTCGACACTCTCTGGCAATAACTCTTTTTTTTCCTTGCTTTTGTTTTCTTTCATTTTGGTTGTATTTTTAAAATACTTGTTTCGCTCATCAGCAGCAGCAGCAGCAGCAACAGCAGCAGTAACAGAGGAAGAAGAAGCAGCAGCTCTGTCTCTCTCTCTCTCTCTCTCTGTCTATCTATACACCCCATAAGCTCCCTCTTATCATAAAGTAGACCCCCCCCTCTCCAACTCTCGCTCTATCTCTCTCTCTCTTTTGCCTTGGGTCAAGTGTGTTCTTCTCGGAATGTTTCTATTCTTGTTTACTTTGTCGGCGCCCATCGATGATAGGGGAAGTGTTATCGCTTTGTAGACAAGAGCACAACACACACACCACACACACACACACGGGCCTAGATAAAATGTGTACCTATATGAAGTAACTGTATATATAATATTTATGCATGGTGCTTAAAGCGGTTTAATTTGTTGGCTTGTGCAGCGGCTCTGCGGCAATTGGCCAGGATTAGATTTGTTTAGTTTGTAGAGCGACACACGTTCCCCCTCCCCTACCCCCCCCCCCACACACCGCTTTTGCTTGTAATGCGTCGTGTTAGTCACACCTGATTGGAAAGTGTGTAACCAGAGCTTTTACAGCAAGAAACACCTTTCTTAAACATCATCAGGCACAAAACATGCAACAGAAAATGAAAAAAATGTATATTTATAAGGCATACCCTGTAAGTGAAAAACAAGTCAGCAAGGGTAGGCCACACTAATGAATTCGTATGTGAGCAGAAAATATATATTCCATTTCTGATCCGATTTGATAATGTTGCAAGGGTTGTCGTGGCAGAGGGGCGGCCTTCGAAGACAACGAAAAACGGTTTCGAAGCTAATAAATAAATATAGAATTGAAACTTGAAACATTGAGTAAATCTTGGGATTTTCATCGGCCAGAGCTAAATGCAGCTTCTATCCAACTTTACACAGCACATTCAAAAATTACAGTTTTTTTTTTGTTCTTTTTTTTTACGTTTTCAAATGGGTATGCAGGACAACAACACCTCACCACTCCCCCTCCTCCAACCACAAACGAAAATGTTGAAAACCAAAACGCTGCCCAAAAGGCAATTTCGCAACGGTGCTCATTTTGTGTGTGGGGGGGGGGGTTTAGGCCGTTGGGGGATGGGTTGTGCAAAGAGGGCGATTGGGGAGTTGTACTTTAGGGTTAGGCAATGGCAACGGCAACGGCAACGGCAACGGCAATGGCAATGGCAATGCCAACGCTGGAGCCATTCAAAACATCTGGCCCACAATCAAAACGCGCTGTTATTGCCCATTTTGCGTCGCTGCGTGGGCGTGTAATATAAAGGAGCAAGGAAAAAAGAGCAGAAAAAGAAAAGCTGAGGCAAAAACATAAGAAAAACCCACAAGAAAAAACAAACAGCAGATGAAATTAAGGCAAACTCGATTTCAAATTCTCGCTGGAAGGTGCGTTCAAGGATAATAACACGCTGCGATGTGTGCCGAAATTTTAGAGCTGGGGGAGGGGGGAGGGATAGGCCCTTATTGTACAGTGGACACGCGCTAAGCCAAACATCGAACATCATATTTTCCTTTCACATAAATAAACTATAATTATATGAATGCCAGATGAATTTCAACGATTTCTATATGCACACATAGAAGTTCTTCAAAAGAAAAGTTGAATGGAGATTTGCTATATGCGAGCGTTTACTATATACATTAAATTTGTGAAAAGTGATTGCTGGAATACCCCATTTGTGAAAATAGCAATTTGAATTGTATTTTAAAACAAGTCCTGAGGGAAAGCCCCCATTTGAAATGTGCATGGAAAATAATGATTTTCATTTCACAAAGTTCGCATTTGCAAGCGTTCACTGTACTTCAAATTGTATTGTATTTCAAGATTCGAGGAAATGCCCGTTATATGAGAAAATAATGATTTAAATTGAAGATATTTATATATATATATATATATATATATATAATTATTTATATTATTTGTTGTAGTTTTACTTACCGGTCTTCTCCTTGATCTCGCACAGCACTGAGAAGAGGGCCGGCTTCATGCGGTGACAGTTGAGTGTGTGCTTTCTGGCCTGCGCCTCGTCTAGCGATTGCTCGGAGATGCTCATGATCTGTTGCAGGATCTCGCCGATATCCTTTTGCTTGCGCACCTCGTTCTCGTTGCCAGCGTTCTGGCCATCATCCTGGCCGGGCAGGCCGTAGCCCTGCGGTGCCATCATGCCCCCAGTGTGGGCCATCATGCGATCCTCCATCTTGTGTATGTGTGTGTGTGTTTCTCTCTCTATCTCCCTCTCTCAGCAGCAACGACTACAACAACACACTGCAATCACAACAATCACGTTAAAGCACGTCCAAATGGGATTTTAATACATGTTGCAACAGGCAAAAACAAAGTACACACAACAACACAACAACAACGCAAAAAAAAGGTGTACACAACTATATAAACAATGACTAATTAAAAGAATTCATTTGACTTCTGTCGTGAACTGTTCGAAACTCCTATTCTCTGATATTTTAAGCGCGCGCAAACGTCCGCACGCAACGACAACGCGTTGCCAACTAACCAACTGGCTCTGCTCTGGCTGGCTGGCAGCTCTGTCTGTTCCTTCGTTCTCTGTTGCTCTCTGCTCTGCTTATCTGTTTGGCCAGCGACCAGTGTTGCCAGCCGTGTAAAACACAACAACATCAAATTGCTAGAAAAAGCCAACTATTTTTACGTGTGTTTTATTGACACGTTCCATGTATCAGGAATCGTATAAGGAATCAATTATTCTAACACAAATTCATTGGGAACGGTTCGAAATTGGTTCAATATGTAACATGGATTATCATTCAAACATACATACATAACAAGCACATACATTTGTACATAAAATAATAACAGACTCCAAAGCCAATAATAAACTTTAAGCGAAAATTAAACAACTTCTTGATGAAGAAATGGTATCCTATGGTATCACTGTCGTCATAATTTTTCAATGGTAAGGATGAGCCTGGGCCTGCCTTCTTGTCTATTTCGTTCTTCAGTGGTTTATAACAGTTAATGGCTGAGTTAATTCCTCGATAAACTTTAGCTCTACGTTCGACGAGATATGGGTGTATTATATATATACAACATAGAATTCTTGGCATGCTTATGATTTTCAAAAGGTACCGGCTTGTATCGGCTATAAAAAGGCTTAAGCGGCAACACTGGCAACGCAGGCACAAAACGAACAAAGTTAATCCGACTGTGAATGTCGTCTTCGTTTGCTGTCTTCGTTGCACTGTGCAAAGAATGCTGCTAGCACGACGTTGGCGGCGGCGGCGGGGGACGAAACGCAAAACAAACTGCGGCAATTGGAGTTAGCTTGGGGTGTGAGCGGGAAAGGAGGTTTGGTGGCATTTGTGATGGGTGTATGGGCGTCGGCTGCTGCAGCAGTCTGCCGCTGCTTCTGTACAGAGGGACGTGTGTGCGTGTGTGAGTGTGTGAGTGTGCCGGTGGGCAGCAAAATGAATTTGCAAAAGGATCGAAATGGGTAAATGGGTTTTGCGTTTTATATTGCGTCGATAACTCGACGACACATCGAAGTAGCTTAGTATGCAGCTATTTTAGTTTCATTATCTTGATAGTTAATAGTCCCAGTTGAACTAAATGCACATTGCCTTGATCTGATCTGATCCGATTTAAATTTGATTCGAAATTAATTTGCTTCTGCATTTTCAAACTCAAAAATTCCAAAAAACTTTTCACTAATAAAAGTAATATCTACGAAAAAAGGGTGGGAAACTTATGTTATCTAAAAGATAAAGTGCTGTTGCGTTGCCACTGCCCATCTCACTCCCACGCTCAGAGCTTTAGGAGTGACAAATAAATACGCAAAGTGTCATTCAAGCATCGACAGCAAAGATAAATATGCCGCTTGCAGCCCTGTGTTTGTATGCAAAAAGTACGACAATGCGTGCGTATGCGTATAAGAGTGTGTGTGTGTGTGTGTGCGTGTGTGGGTGGCTGAGAGAGTTGACAATGGACAACGGGCAAGAGACAAGGGACAGCAGCGGGCAGCTGACACACGCCAGGGGTGGGGGTAAGGGCAAAAAGTTACCTGCGTACTGAAAACTCAACGACAAACGCTGCTTCCCGCTGGTAAGTGTGTGTGTGTGTGGGTGAACGGTGCATTCCCATTTGCGCAAATTGAGAATGAAGCCCAAATTCCAATTACTGTTTTTTCAAGTGGGCAATAAAATTTAAAGATAAAACCATAATTATGTTTGCACAGCAGCAGCCAAAACAACTGGAGAAAGCATCGTTGACCTTCAGTAAAAAAAAAAACACACACGCACACATGCATGTGTGTGTGTCTTGTATTAGCTTAGCTGCATGCGGACAAAGCGCATTAAAGGCAGCGCAAAAACAAAAAAAAAAGCGAATGAAAACCTGTTTAATACAATCACACACACACACACGCATACATACATGCATCAGCTTTGAACAATTCTTGGAAATCAGAGCCGCTTTTTTCATAATTCTTTGCTACAGTTTTGTTGTGTATAACAGATCGTATAACAGCATACCATGAATTGTTATATGCCTGCTGCAACATATTTTTTGTGTTTTGGCCATAAATATTTGTGAACTTACACAGATTAAATTACTTTACAGGTATTCGATATTCGCCAGCTGCAATTAGAGTTAAACAAAACCAAAAAAAAACATGATGCACTTGCTGTAAATGTTTAAACAACTTAAATATATATTGGAGCACTAGATTTCTCATTTCTCGTTTATCGTGAATTTTTCAATGCTCTGCTTCCACTTCATTCCACACGCAGCAGCAGCAAAACGTCGCCACTTTTTTTCATGGTACACAATTTTGGTTGTTTTCTGTTTAGGCACTTTAGGTCGGCATTGTTGCCATTTTATTTGATGTATAAGTATACAACGTGCAGTTAAAAATACTAGTTTGTTGATATTATTAATATGCGCAATATATCAGCGAAAATTATTTACCACCAAAAAAATCTGCTGCTGACAAAAAAATGTATCTTATATGTGTGTTGACAGGGTTGTTATATCGATAAGTTGATTTCGTTCTTCGCTTACGTAGTTGTCAACGCGCATACGTGCGCATTATGCGCCTGCGTTACTCAGTTTGCGTTAACTTGCACTGTTAACTCCTCGTTATGTACCTGCATTCATTCCATGAACACGTAAAGAAAAAGTAGCGCGATTTTTAAACGTAAATTTTTATGTTTTTATACTTTTTTAATTGCTCTTCATATGATCGACGACTATTTCCCGCAATGTTGTGTGATTAGTGGTTCATTTTTTTCATTTATTTCTCAATGCGCATATTTAAAAAATTACAAAAATGTAAGAGTTTACGAAAATATTTCGTAGCGCTTACGTTATGTTAACTTTAACTTTACATGATGCGCATTACATTCAACCATGAATCAACGAAAGAAGATAACGTATTGTGCAGAACCCTCATCTATGTTAACAATTTAGCTTTTCTTGTGACGTCAATCTGGACCAAAACATTGACATAATTTTTATTTATATGAAAACTTACATTGATTGTTAAGTAATTCAATCGTGAATCCTCATATGTGTTTCTTAACGTTAAACATTCCAATAACCTTTTGAAATACTTCACATCGTGTGTCCTATGTGACGTAAATACGCAATAGTGACCTATGTTATCTCTCGCAATCTGAGTTTAGCATTCGCGGTGACCAACATTTAGTTCGCAGCCAACTTCATAAGGTGTTTAACAGAAAACTGTTACCTGCTTATGAGGCGACCCAGCAGGACCCCAGATCATTAACAGCTGTTGCAGCAATGTTATTTTGAATTGACAACTCGTTGAATGCGGTCGTGTGCGTCCGGGCGGCGCGTTTGCAATATTGCTTGGAATCAATTTTGCGCGGTTACAATATCAAAAGCACAAATAAATAACAAATTATTTAAGTCATACTGCAGAATTGTGCTGCACCACAAATAGTTGTCATTTGCTGAACTTGGCTGTGTGTGTCTATGCCTGCAACTATTCCTTTTTTTGATTTGTTTTGTGTGTAAAATTTTGTTGGTGTGCCCAGAAAGGGTGTGTACAAAAAAAAAAAAAAACTACTCGTGTGCAGCTGTAAACAGGAGACGGGCGCAGGAGTCACGACCAGTGTGACAGAGAGAGAGAGACAAGGACTGCAGTAAGTGTTTGGATCTGTTTATGCGGGTGGTTTGGAAAGGGAGGGGGAGGGGGAGCGCTTAACAGCAGCGCAACAACAACAACAACAACAATTGCAGCTGTTCTTGTTTTTGCTTTCTTGCACATTTCTCTAATGCATTTTGGTAATTCGCTTCACTCTTATCTGCCGCCTGCTCCTTTTCTTGGCTGTGTGTGTGAAAAATCAATATAAACAGCCATATGTGTGTGTGTGTGTGTTTGTTTGTTTGTGTTTGTGCAGCAGCCGGCAGCTCCTGGGGACTCGCTGCTGCAGCAACAACAATAACAACTACAACAACAACACACAATAAATTCTACCTCAATAACTTTCAAAGCCAAGCGCTGTTTTATTTATTTGGCTTGCGTGTTTAATTAGTTTAAAGCGTGTTAATTTAACTAAATGCTGCTGTTGCCGCTTGTTGTTATTATTTTTGCAACCACCCAGAATACAGCAAAAGCGAAGAGTACAACAGACGGCAACAACATTAAGCGATAACGCCGAATGCGCTGCTTCTAACGGTGCTTCCGCTCAACTTAACGAAGGCAGAGAGTTTGAGAGCGGCAGAGAGGAGATAGCGCGCGCTGAGAGCATAGATGATGATAAGAACGAATGCGACACATTCTGATAATATCTGACAACTTTTCCCTTTATCCAGATTTTGAACTTGCAAATACTTTGACATAGATAAGCAGGACAGCTATGCGTTGCAAAAACATACATAATCGTGTATATATGCATGTGTGTGTGTATATGTGTGTTATCAGTGCTGTATTGAGCTGTAATTCGTCTATGCTGCTTATTATTTATCATCACATATACGATTTTTTGGTTGACTGAACTTCCTGCTGCGCCCTAATTTCAAGTATGTAAGCTTTTCCTTATGCGTTTTTGGGCTCACGCTGAGTCACGCGTCAAAAGTGTGATTCACACACACACACATACAGGCAGGCAGGCATAGGTCAGTGCATGTCGTCCTTGACAGCGAGATAAATATCTCAAATTGCCAACTTAACTTTTTGGCGACACCAACAACAACTACAATAATTATGAAAGAACTCAAGCAGAAGTTTTTTGGCGCCTATGGCGTCACTTTTAAAGGGGCGTGGCAGGCAACAATTCACAAAATTCCGACTCCAAACGATGAGCTCAGCAGCAGCAGCAGCAGCTGAAGAACAAGAGACAGAAGAATAAGAACAATTGGGCTGCTTGAGTGAGTTGCTCACGACGAACTTGACATTGAACGAAACTTATTAGTGTGTGCTGCTGCAGGAGTGCGAAAGAGTGGGAAGAGGAGAGGAGAGCAGCTTGCGGTTGATTGCGGTTTATTTTTAATATGCTCGGCTACTGTATGAAGTTCGTTAAAGGTCTTTAGGATGGCCATATTTCGTTTCCAGAGTGGTTCAGAATAAAGAACGGTAACAGCTCGGGTATTTCCATTATTATGATTTATTTTATTATTATAATTATTTATTATCACTGTTTATTTTTATTATGATCATTACTTATATTATTATTGTTACTTCTACTACTATTATTATCATTGCTTACACATTAACATCGATAGTGTAGTTTCAATTGCTTATCTACCGTTTGTTAGGGTATTTAGTAGTTTGCATTGCAAATGCCCCTATCCTTAGCCTTGACAGACTCGCGTGTGTTTGTGTGTGTGTGTGGTGGGAACCGAGTCCAAGCAATCACAGTCAACGCGCTGCTGCTGCTGCATCAGATTGTGAGAACAACGACTAACTAAAACCCGTTGCCCGCCTATCGACTACCCACTCCTTTCCACTCCACTCCGCCTACGGGCAAAAGTGCGCTGCCCTTTTTTGGGCTGCCGTTCGTTGTTCGCCTGCGCAAATTCCTCAGCATCGTTTCTTTGCCGGGAAACGGCGCGTGCGCCACGTTACGCTCCAAGGAGCTGCTGCTGCTGCTTCTGCTGCTGCTGCTGCTTCTGCCGCTGCTGCTGCTGCTCAGATTTATCGATGTGCAGCTTGAAGTTTTTGCTTGATTTTCGTTAAGTGTTTTCGGTTCTTCCTCAGCTCATTGTTGCATTTTAACGAGCTTGTTTATGGGCTTGTTGTCAATGTCGACAAACGCTCCAAAAATGCTCTATATATAGTATAAATATATAGACATAAGATATGTAAACATATATAAATATTTATGTGTTGATGTGTGTATGTGTGGCATAACTGAAACTGAAACCACATCTGGCGCTCCGCAAATTGAGGGATTTGCTTTCGGGCAGCTGACTTGGCAAATAGCGCGAGTCAACATAAGGAAAACAAGTAAGCATGAGCTAGTCGAGCTGTCTCGACTAACAGATACCCTTTTGTGTGTACAGCAAATGCTTCAATTCTTATTGTTGTTGGATAATTTGCTTTTGTAGATGGTCCATATTATGTCAAGATATTTTCGATAAGAAAGATATATAGTTAAAATTGTTGCTTTCCGGCTTTAGGTGCTGATCAAGATTATACACATATTTGATGGGGTCGCAGGTGCGGTCTTCTGTCATGTCATCAAAAGACTCGGCTTTAGAATTCTTGGAATTCTTGCAACTATCTCAATGGAATTCATAGCAATGGAATCTAGGATGAATATAAATGAATGTTAAATATTAGTGTACAAAAATAATATTTGATCATCTGGAAAGAGATATAAATGTAAATTCAGAAACTTCACACAATTTGTGCTCATCTCTGAGCCGATCTTGGGTATTATTATAATAAATGGCTTATCGATGTTTTCACGATAATAATAGAGCGCCATAAAAATTGATTTCTTAACAGTGACGAATCCAGAAACCGTTCGTTTTTTTTTCTCGTTTTCTTGTTTTCTTTTTCTTTTTTTTTCTATTTTTGGTATTCCGTTTTAGCAGTGTTCTGGTTTGCCAAACACAATTAGCATAAGCGGATGGGCTGCAAATTAAACGCAAAGAAGACGAAGCAGAAGAAGCAGAGGAGGCAGGGGAGGCAGAAAGAAGTAACTGTTCTAAACTGGCCAGCGTATCAGCGACAAAATAATAAATGCTAACTGACCAAATGAACGAACGACCCGTAGCAGAGACGAGTCGTCGTCGTCGCCGTCGCCGTCGCATCTATTCATAAAGTTTATTGCTCCACATGCTCCACATTTGCGTGGCACGGTTTCCAGCGCCAAATCAAAGAGGAGCAATCTGTAATCAGCGATAAAATAGTCGTAACTCTATGTGGCGCATAGGGGCGAAATAAAACATAAATTACTAAATTGAAAACGCTGTTGGATACCACTAAATAGTACTAGGAGAGGGTGGCGAAAGAGAGCAGTAGTTGAGTGTTCTCTCTCTCTCTCTCTGTCTGTCTCTTCTCTCTTTGTCTGAGTGCAAATTAAGAATATGTTATGCAAAATGAGCAAACTATGAATATTCAACGGCTGATGAACTATGACTGAATGCGGTAGACAATAGATCAAGTCTATAATATTGGGGGTCAAGCGTTACGTAATGCAGATCATTCTAATCGGCTGCGAAACTTGTGATCAAATGTCGCATTCTCTTGCGCGTAAATGGCAACATTTGAAGATAGTAGAAGATGGTGTTATCAACAGTTATCAGCTTAGCTAGCAGCACCATAAATCTGGGGAGTGTTTTCATTTAGAGGGAACAACAGAGAAGAGTCCTCAAATGCGGCTGGATGGTGGATGATAATCGTTTAACTTTCGAGATAATACAGACTAAGCTTATATGCGAGTATTGTAGTTAGTATAGATAACAATGTGAGTATAGATTTATTTAAGATAAGATAGCAATTTTTGGACTTGGTAGATTACGCAGATAAATATATTTAGATATAGCCAAAAAATATAGATATATATATATATAAATGTATGTGAGGATTATGGATAGTGGCTAATATATAGATGATATCGTATATATATATAATATAATTTTATGGATAGAGATATGGTGATTATGATTATGATTATATACATATACATATATATAAATCCAATATCCCCATAGCTAGATAATAGATAATACAGCTTGTATCTATATCTATGGATCATATGTGTACGCATATAGAATGGAGTTGGAGTTGCAGTTGGCTTCCTTACCTTCCTCATGTGCAGCTAACTATCTTTGTATGTGAGCGACAGATGGATGCACTGAGAGACAGATTTATCTGTAGATAACGTGTGGCAGCAGCCTCAGCCACTTGGTGCACTATTTATTGGAGACAATTGTGTGTTGAGCTCAGATCATATGAAATGCAATTTGAGGCATCTCGACTGGCTGAAGAAGCCCTATGAGTGGTGGGCGGGGTTGGCTCTCTCTACACATTATATATGCTTTTTTTCTCTTTCCCATCATCTCGATTAATTTAGCATTCAAATTGCGAACGACTTTAATTGAAAAATGGTCGCGTTCAAATGATTTGATTAATTGCGCATTGCGCATCTGCAAGGGAGGTAGTACATGCCCCCATCCCGACCCCCACCCCCGTGCACATCCCCTTGGAGCGAGTGATCTTGCGGCTTGTGTTGTCTGCTCATGTCGTGCCATGGAAAAACAACTTTCCAAAATGTGTTTTTTCTCCTTTTCCTTTTCATTTTCAATTTTATCGTTTGGTTTTTGGTTTTGGCCAACATCTGTTCATATACATACGTATATATATATATATATATATATATATATATTCTATTTCCCATTATGAGCGATACACATGCAATCCATGTGGGTCTGTCAAAATGGAAAAGTGGATGCCACTTAAGCATTTGGGGTTTGGAGTGGAGCCTAAGCCGTTTGTCGATTTTCACGTAACATAATAGAGTTCGCATTTGGGAGCGATCACTGTATATATGTATATATATATATATATATGTATAAATAGATTTCCGCGCTCTCAACAATTAAATGTAACTTTATAATTAAGTCCATACGTGCCTTGGGGCATGCTACGCGTCCCACCTATCCCCCTATTCCCCCTTTCCCATGTTCCGAGTTTTCCCCTCCAAAAAAAGAATGAGAAATGAAAAATGAAAAGATTCCGTTGCGACTAATTTTAGTTGAAAGTTTGGAGTTTTGACAGCTGCATTCTTGAAAGTATTCCCAATCCGTGTTGGCTGTGACGAAAGAAATTAGCTTGTACCAAACAAAAACAGCAACTTAAACGAGGCAACAAAATGTGGCAAGTGTGGCATCAAAGCTGTTTGTATTTGCAGAATATTTGGCATCTGAAAAGTGCTCGCCTCAATGTGGAAATGCCCTCAATCCGAGTAGGGATACTCCCGCTGCCTCTATTACATCCAACTCCAACTCGAAAAAAACGACTTAAAGAAATAATCCACAAAAAATAAAGTGCAATCGATACAATTTTCAAGTTGACTTCGCTGTGGCAAGAACGCTCGCCAGCATCTCCAATTTGTATACCCTTGCCGTGGATCCTCTGTGCCACAAGCGGCATAAGCCACAAGATTCGTCTGTATTTGTTTGCCTTTCAATGTTTGTGGTCATTTCCAACTCTACGAACTCTTCATAGGAGTAGTGATAGACCCTGCACCCACTGGAAGTGCGCATAATCTTCGATGTATATATTTATATATACATATATGCTGAGGATCTGGTATATCTATTGATTTCGTTTGATCCGTCTCGCGCCTATCGATAAAAATCGATAAAGTCACAATATTAATTATATTTATCTCCAATCGGATTTGTATACACCCAGACATAATATTGATCATCTGTTAGGGTTTCCAATGGGTGTTCAATGGCATTACATATGCACATTGTAGGGTATTCAAGCGTTGGCAACAACAACAGAGAACACAGTTCTTGAGAACTTCTTTGGCGTTTCTGCTGCTCAAGTGGCAGAAACAGGAAGCGAACTAAATATAAAACCAAGTCATGCCCCCGATCTGCGCCATATGTGCCGCAGGGCAACCCGAACCCCAACCCCAACCCCCAACCCGACCTTCAGCTGGAACTCGAACCGAACTCGCACCAAATACGTATCCGAAGTCGTTTCGCTGTGCAACGTGTGGCATTGAGGCAGCAAGCGGGCTGCTGCCGCGTCCATTACATTATTGCAACGATCTATTAGCGACCAAAGCGACAATTGTGTGGCAGCGAGGGAGTAAGGGCCGGGCAGGGACTCGTCCAGCTGGCTGGCTAAAAATAGACAAACAGACGCACACACACAGTCACACACGCACACACACACGCATGAGTGTCTTTTGCATGCCTTTTAGCAATTGCCGTCAAGTGGGAGGGCAACTTTGGAAGTGTTCGATCTGCAGATTCAGTTCGATCCGTCTATATCTGAGAAATGCGATCTTGATCTCGTGTCGAGTTGAGCGTTGAAAGCCTGTGCGCCAATTGCCATGCAAACAACCACAACAACAACCACAACAACAACAACAACCTCGACAACAACCACAACAACAACCACAACAACAACAACAACAACAACAACAACAACAACAACAAAAGCGACATTCAAATGCCTCAGCGCCATTCGCAATAAACCTGAGCATTGTTGTTGCTGCTTTGCTGCTGCTGTTGCACTTGAATTGATTGTTGTTTGACATGGCCACGAGCCGTGGGGCAACTTACACACACACACACACACACACGCAGACGCACACACGTTTTATTGTTACCAATGGCCCTTTGGTTAGCGTCTAGACGTGTTCAATGGCCTGCAATGCTGCAATTAGTTCACTTTGGGTTCGAGTTCGAGTTCGAGTTCGAATTGTGTCTCGAAATTTGTTTGCAGAGCTGCTGAACACTTCTTGTTGTTGTTTGGGCTTAGTTATCGACAAATGCTATCGATAGCAAGGTCGCTAAATGTAACGATTTAAATATAATCGAAACTTTGAAACCATCTGAGAATTGATATGTACTCAACTTTGTTGATTACAATAATCGATAACAGTCGCTGAAACCACAAGATCTAATGTTGTTATTGTTGTTAAATATAGTTGCTTGATCGGGTAATATTCTCTTAAATCAATCAGTGAACAATATATAGTTGAGTTCCGCCTAACTGTTAAATTGAAAGCAGAAAGTTAAGTTAAGCTGTCCACTTAGGGTTTACTTGGCATATCGATCAATTTATCGATAACATTTATTGTTTCTTGTTTTTTTCGACCCATTATTTGCATATATGCCTGCCCCTGCCCCCAAGTGTTATTCAACTCTTTTGGCTTGGGCCTTATCTGTTTGCACACGAACAAAGCAGGCTACGCTGCACAAATATTTGCGAGCAGTGTACGCGTTGTTGGCTAAAAGGCAGCGCCAGATCACGCAGCAGCGACAGGAGCAACAACAACAACAACAACAGACGTTTACAATCTTATCGCCAGCAAATGTTTAAATATTTTTTGTGTTTTGCGTATGAAATAGCAAATGTGCAAGGGGAGAAAAGGTAGATGTGTGTGTTGTGTGTGTGTGTTGTGTGTGTGTGTGTTGTGTGTGTGTGTTGTGTGTGTGTGTGTTTGCATGGCGGTAAAGCTGCACTAATGAAGGGAGCTGGGCAGTTGACACTCTGCCAGCATATTCACTCTGTGCTTAGTTAGGGGCTGGGCGGAGCAGAGAGTTGGCTTCATAAAGGGGTAGCTGTCATTGACACTGGCTGCTGCTGCTGCTGCTGGGCGTGTTTGAGGATGCAACAGACGACAACTGGCCCCTTATCAGCGAGGCCTGCTGACGTGCCTCTTGATTGTGTCTGCCTCGGCAGCCTGCAGCAAAGCAATGACCTTTGCGCCAGAGCCACCCCCGAGATGCAACTGCAACTGCAACAGCAATGGCAACGGCAGCTGCAGCATGTATTTTTGTTGTTGTCTTGTTTCAAAGTGTTGCAACGAGTTGATTTAGGCAATTAAGGGACAAGGTCTCAGTTACAGTGTTGCAGTTGCAGATGCGGGCAACGTTTCGGGTCAATGGCTGCGTCATGCAAATATTTTGTCAACACACAAACAACAACCACACAAACAACAACCACACAAACAACAACCACAACAACAACAACCACAACAACAACATACAGCTTAATTGCTGATCAAAATTGAAAATCATTTCAATTGCCATTCGAATAATGAAAGAAGATCTCAATAAAAGTGCTCAATGAAATTATTGTCATGTGTCACTTTCGCTGGATGACGAAAGTACCGTAAGTTTGAGCTGGCCAAGAGCGAGTGACAGACTGAGAGATACCTTGTGAATGGCAAACTAAATTGGATCAGGAAATGTATCCATTATGTATCAGCAATGATGCTCATATGATTAACGCTCTTTTGTGTGGCTTTTGAGTGTGTTATCCCGCTTGCATGCTCGGCTCGTTTACAGGGTATTCCAAGCACTTACGCTTCGAACAACTCTCCGCATCAAAAGACCTTCCATTTCGCGCACTTCCAATAACCACCAATAATTATGTGTTGCCACATTGTTAACGGTTTGCGCTTTCAGCTGGCGACTTGCCGCTGCCCAAAAGTGTGGCAAGAGCTGCTTTAGATATCTGGTGTGCTTTGCTTTGTTTTGTTGCCATTGTTCAGTTTGGCATTCAAGGTTCGCATTTGTTATGTGTTATGGATGTGCCCCAAAACATTTTCCTTGCACTCCATTCCATTTCATTCCATTAAAATAGCGCATCATCCTTGCCACCTCCGCATGTCCCGTTGTCTTGGCACGTTGCGTGACAGTTGCTCATTGAGCAAAGGAAAGCGTTGCATGCTTCTCGGCTGCCAAACATAATTTTACTTGTTCGTTCTCCCCTCGCCACCACTTTCACTTCCATTTCCACTTCCACTTCCCAACTTGCCCCTTGTTCGCTGTTTAACGCATGCATTTGCCTAATTATAGTCAGTAGTTCCCTTTTGTGTTTGTGTGCCCCTTATGCTTGCCCCAGTCAAAAGTTGGAACTCTTAATCAATGTCATCGTCATCGTCGTCGTCATCGTCGTCGTCATCGTCATCGCTTTTGTTGCTATCTGCTGTTCGGTTGACCCTGTGTTCGATTTCCTAAGCATTCCTAGCCCACACTTGACTCACACAACTGAGCTGTGATTAAACAGCTGTATAAATGACTTGTCCAACTTGGCTATATATATAATTCCGATATGCTAAGCGAGCAGCTTTTGCAAAGAGAGTTTGATAAGGGAACAGAGTTCCCATATATATATATATATAAACAGTAACTCCCTCTCCATAAAAGTTAATTGTTCACCTTAAATCGGTTCAGTTCTGTTCTAGATCTCTGCACTCGTAAGCTTATGCGTATCGCTAAAGCTGCAGTTCCGTTCCTGATTTCAAATTGTATTTATCAAATTTTATCAGTGCATATAAGAGTATTTTATAACTTGAAGATTGAAGAGATCGGCAAACGCAGACAACTATCTGCATCGTTTCTTTGAAGTATTGAAGTATATTCAAGTTTCGAACACAATCAAATGGAAATTCAATGGAAATGTGGGAAAACTGAAGCAGCCAGCTTTAAGGTAAGTTAATAGCCAGCCTTGGAAAGAAGTCTGTGAAAGTGCATTGCACGCGGGCGGTGGTTTTTGGGGGTGGTGAGTGGGAGGGAGGGCGAGGAGCCGGGTGGATTGGTCTTGACAATGCCAACGTACCTTGGCGAGCACTTACTGGGTCTGAGCGTGTCTTAAAAGGGGTGCAGGACTCCTACCCACCCCCCGCTGCCCTTATGCCAAACCGAATGCATTGTTCTCCTCATACTCTGTAGCTGTGGCATATACATATGTATATATTTATCTGATGAACGATTCACATGTAGATAACTTTAAAGAGGTGTGAAATATTTGATGTATCCCCATTTGTACAGTCACAGAAAGAATCCTTATTACTACATTAAGACAGCCAACGAAGTTCGACAAAAGGATTATTTTGTGGTAGGACAAATGCAAATTTGTTCAGTGTCCAAAGGTCTCTCGATAAAATTAATGAATTGATTTAATGTGCACTGAAAATGAATTTGAATTTTGTCAAGAAATGTTTTTAAATTATTTATTTATAAATTGTCAATCCTTTACCACGGTGTCATTAATATTTTGACCGCAACTGTATATCTATGTAGTATTTGCTGTACGCTCATTCTCGATCTGGGCCATCTATTCCTGACGCTACTGTACTCGCTGCACCCTTCGTTGGCTTAGTTTGGCTTGGAGTTTGACTGCTTCTGCTGGCGCATATTAATGCTTGCGGTTATTTTGATTTTAGCTTATGGCTCTCACACACACACACACCTATACACACACACCTACACACACACACACCTACACACACACACACACAGACATTGTTAGTCTGTTTGTCAAGTGTTCGTTGTTGTGCGCTGCTGCTGTTGTAATTTTTATGTCTTCGAGGCTTCTATAACACCCATATTCACACACTCATCCTCCTACCCCCATCCCCACCCCATCTGTTACACTCACACCAGCATATATCTTGGCCAGTATCCCTCGCTTGTTGTCTGACGCTTTTTCAACCCCGTTTTTAGCAAAATATCTATTTGTCTTGTGCTGCCCCTTTTTGTTATTTATTAACGCTTCGCAGGCGCATAAATATTAAAGCGAGGTGTGTGTGTGTGTTTGGGTTTGTGTGTGTGTGTTGGTGAAACTGATGAAGCGTCTCGGCTTGTCGCACGAGCGGAGCTCAAATTGCCAACGCCCCAAAGAGTATGCAACACATTCAGTTGCACAGCAATTTAACATAGCAGCCACAAAGTATGCAACACTTTTTGAACAATTGCAGAGTAGAAAGTTAATATTTGAATATTTAGCATAAAATACTTCAACTTTAAGCCAGCAGAAGTTGAGCACTTGATGTGGAATATCTGGAATTTACTGGAGTGTCAAACCGGATCGTATTTCCTCTCGGTTCCTGGTACATTAAGTAATGGCGTATCGGTTTCAGTAACTGGTTTTTCCAACATTTGTGGTAATGGGTATCTTTGAGTTGAGCTGCAGAAAATCGTAGGCCTCAGTTTTAGACTTCCTTCGGTTAGCTTTCGACACAACTATTGCTAAAGCTACTTACAGGGTATCCGTTAGTCGCGCACCTCTTACAAAACTTTGCTTTAAACTTTCCTCGATCAACCATCATTTGTCAGCTGTAGGCAAAGTGGGCTATTTACCCAGTTTCAACTGTTAAATGATCTCGCAAACTTAGAGGGTATGTGGTAGTCGAGCACTTGTGCTCCTCTTAGCTGCAGCTACAAAGTGCAGACAATTATAGTGCTTGTTTTATTCTCGTCTTTTGGGAGAGATAATTTTTGTAGCTGTTGTTTTTGGGTATTCCGAAGAGACAAAGAGACTAGGCGACAAAGAGACAAAGCGACAAAGAGACAAAGCGACAAAGCGACGCAGCGACGCCAACGCACTGAATTTAGCACCTGACAAAATAGTTTATAAATATTTAATGCAAACATTTTGTTGTTTTTTGTTTCGTTTTGATTGCTTTGTTGTTGCTCACTGATTGTAATCAAGTGGCAGCATTGTATGCTATGTGGTCTATCCATTTCGCGGAGGCGTCTCGCCGTCGCTACATCAGGATCGTGGGTGGTGGATTGGATCTGTTGGTTTGGGTGGGGGGGTAGCTGTATGACTGGGTAGTCTGCTTAATTAACAGCATTTTTGTACAGATTTGCTTGTCATCTTTTTTGTGGCACAGCAGCCGGCAACTCACTTATGTTGGCCAATTGTCAAAGCGACGCATTTTTCTGGTTTCATCACTTTTTTTCCAGTTTTGCGTACTGAAAATTTGCATTTTTTTCCTTGCAACTAATGACTGCCTGGCCAAAGCCCACACTCCACCAGCAAAATCATTGCTCAACTTGCATATCTGCGGAGTGTGTAAGTGTGTGTGTATGTGTGGCCCACTGGCCAAGTGCCTTTGGTTTTGGGCCTGGCCTAAAGAAAGCTCAGTGCCGCTCTTCAAGTACCTGGCAAACATGTGTGCAGTAGTTTTCCCAAGACGTGTGCACACACACACACACACACATACACATGTGTCTATTTAGAAAGAGAGAAGGAGAGAGTGAGCGAAAGAGAGAGGGAGAGAGAGAGAGTAAGACCCAGACATAGACCACAAACCCAAACCCAAAACCGTAAACCCCAATCCAAAAGCCAAAGCAGTAATGCTCTAGGTCAAGGCTGGGCGCGGCGGGCGTTGCGTCTACGTGAGTCGCCACCAGCCAATTGTTGCTTCTTCTTACTGTTGCTGTTGTTGTTGTTGTTGACACTTGCAGTTACATCGATAAGCAAACGGTGAAAGCAGCAGCAGCAGCAGCAACAGCAGCAGCAACAGCGAGTCTACTGCCCAAAAGAAATACATTAAAAATGAACAGCAAATGAAATAATTACTTCAGTTTGTATACCCTGCAAATAGAGCCACTTGCATGCAGAACTCGGATAGTGCACGGATCGAAAATCTTAACCGATTTTATTAGTGGTTATCAGGGTGCCAAACACGATCCGAAATCGCAAATTTATCGATTGATTAAATTTGAAATTTGATAACGAAATTGGAGACGGAATCGATAGTATCCATACTGGGTAAGGGTATATGGAAAAAGGCGTTAAGAGCGCTCTTGACACATGGCCAGGGAATGTGACTGAAAAAGATTTAAGATCTGCAACTGCAGCAATTTGATTTGTGGCCACCTGTCGGAAGAAGCAGAAGCAGCTGTAGTTGCCACCAAATGTTGTGCAGTTCTGCTGAAGCGTTGCGCTTAGAAAGCAGCATTTTTTGGACTATGGGAACCATAATCGGGGGAATCGCTGGGAAAACCGAAAGTGCTGCCACAGCTCACGTAGCAAATGGTAGATCACTGGCAACAAGGGGGGGGGGGGGGGGGGGCACAAAGAATAGACATCTGAACGGGGCCTAAAACTAAAACTGGGCTTGTTCTCATTTTACACATGCCTGAGCCGCAATTATGCCCGCCTCTTTTTGGGGCAAGAGAAAACGCTTCGATCAGTGTTGATAACGAATTTGAAGTTAATTTTCAGATTCTTTACTTGGAGTACCTTGAAAATTTGAAAATACTTTGCAAGTACAACAACTTGTGTTGTTTTGCTTTGTCTGCTTTGTGCGCCATTCGTAAACGTTTTAGTTTTGAACTCTTCAAAAGTAATTTTTGTGCGTTTGAGCCAGCTGGCCATTAAATATACTTCTCGAGCTGCTTTTGCTTTGTTTGATAACAAATGTATTGTTACGCTCTTCAAATGCTAATCAAAACAGACGCCAACGTTCGCACAACAACAACAGCAACAATGGTAACAACAACAACAATGGCAACAACAACAATGGCAACAAGCGAGAGCCATCAAATTAGTGGCCAAATTTGGAAAACATTTAACCAAAAAAAAAACATTTTTATCAAATTATAAACCTGGGAGTTCAAAAAAGATGAAAAAACAACAACAGCAACAACAGCAACAACAACAACAGCAACAACAACAACAGCAACAACAGACACAAATACCACAAATGGCAAACGGCAAACGGCCCAACGCCTTTGAACCATAATTTATGGCCAATTGGAATTTATTTTCATTCAAATTTTATTTCACTTTAAGTCGCTCCCCCCCCCCCCTTCCCACCCCCTCCCTCTTTTTTCCTGCTTTCTTTCATTCTGTTTGCGTCTCTTTCTGGCTTTGCAAAATTTGTCAGGAAAAAAAAAACTGGCTCCAAATTTGGTTTTTTCGTTGATGATGTTATTGAAGATCGGAAAGAAGCATAAGGCGGCCATATAAAACATAAGATGAACAAGAGGAAGAAAGGCAATTAATTTATGGGAATTTCTTTCTTTCTTTCTTTCTCTCTTTCTTTCTTTCTTACTTTTCACTTCTTTTGCTCGGGCTGCTGCTGCCGGTCTTTGAGTTCGTTTACATATTCAAATAGAAATCGAAAGCGTTTGATTTTTCTTGTTTCTCCTCTCACTCTCACTCTCTCGCTCTCTCTCTCTCTCGCTCTCTCGCTCCGTGACTAGCTCTTTTCGTTGTGAGCTTCTAATTTGGCTATAGAAACAATAAACTGATGATGATGTCTCTGGGGATTACATAAAACTTGTCGAAGAAAGAAACCGAAGCCTCTCCAGCTTGTTCCACTTGTGTGTGTGCGAGTGTGTGTTGTGTCGATTTTTCTTTTTAGCGAAATTAAGTAATAGATTTTTGGTTTTTTTTTTTTTTAATTTGTAAGCCAACCCATCGAGAAAGGTGGGGGCGTGTCGTTTGGCTAACGATGTGGCTTACTGATTTATGCGGCGTGAGAAGCACAGAGAGAAGCGGCAAGTGTTGCAAGAGTTTTTCCACTGCCCCAGTCCCACTTACAGCCTTTTCTCTCTCTACACATATTTATATCAATTTATCTTGGCTTTTCCTCTTTCTCTTCTTCTTCTTCTTCTGGGTTTCCCCTTTTCGGCCTTTGTTTTTTGTTGCACACATTCCACGCACTCACGTTTTGCCATGCAATACGTACACATCAAAAAGCCGCAAAAGCCGCAACTTAACACCGCCATCCTCTCCCTCTCCCGCTCCCGCTCCCGCTCCCTCTCCCACTGCCAGTTCCCCCGCTCTCTTGGCCAAGTCGCACAGACTTAAATGCTCTTGCTGAAAGAGAGTACACTTGCTGCTCCATCTGAGCAACTTCATCCTTTTGGGGAACTCTCAACTTCGATGTAGACCATTTTTTCTTGGACTCCTCCCTAAATCTGTAATGATGCCAACTAAAAGATACCCTGTAAAAGGTAGTCCAAAAATAGTTAACCAAACAGTCGGAAGGGGAAAGAGCCAACAGTTTTCCAGTTCTAGCCAGATTCAAAAAGAAATAAATGGAAATTTAGCAAATGAAAAGCCAGAAATCAATCAAAATCAGGCTGTCAAACCGAATATAATTGCAGTTCCGGTTCCGGTTCCAGTTCCGGTTCCGGTAAATGTTATGAATTGGTTAAAGTTTGTTTTGTTTGAAATGGAGTAATGATATCGACTTACGTAATTGGCTTCTCAAAAATGTTCAAGTGCGGTTCTAATTCCGGGTGTGAATGTCAATTGGTAAAGCGCTTCCGGTTCCGCTCTGAACCCAAATAAAGTTGAAATCGAAAGTACCACAATAAACCCCAAACATATATCATTATTCATTCAGATGCAGTCTGAATCGAGGCAAACCGCGCAAACATATTGAAATGGAAACTGGCCAAAAGAAATGTAGCCACCCCATTGTCATTTAAGGGGTACAGGGTATGTATATGTATATATATATATATAAGCATGAATCGCAACCCAAAATTCGTGCGAATCTCTTGAGAAACGGAAGAAGTAAAAAATGAGGGAAGACATAAGCTGAAATTGCGCAAACTTTTCGCAGTGAATGGGGAATGTGGAATGACCTTTTGGTGGCGATGCGAGCCGAGTCTTCGAGTCTTCGCGGCTTATTCTGTGGCACATTATTCAACCTTATCATTTGCCACCTGCATTTGCCACTTGCATTTGCCACTTCCAGTTGCCACTTGCATTTGCATAAGGCAAACTCCGAGTTCGAGTTTGAGTTCGCTTTCGGTTTCGGCCTGTGATGAGTAAAGCTCTTTAATAAGATGACAAATATGCAAACATGCATGCGTATAACATATGTGTGTGTGTGTGTGTGTGTGTGTGCGTGGTGTGTGTGTGGCATCTAATGCGTTGTCCAAGCAACTTAACGATGCATTTACGATAAGTTGCGTTGATTTCTTTTAATGACGCCTTTCCCCCAGCGCCTTGCAGAACTTTGACCGAATGCAGTTGGCGAGTGTACGGATCATTAAAGACTATAACTTTAACCATAACCAACTAACTTGCCAGTGCCCGTGGCCGTGTCCGACTACGAGATGCCCCTTAAACGATTTCGACACCATAAAATCAGAGTTATATCTTGAACTAAACTCGAATAAACTTAATGTATATGGGCCAGAGCCAACAAACTATATTTTGATCAAGCATTTAGACACGATCTCGATAACAACAAAATCAGAGTTGCATCTTGACCAAGTTGAGTAAACTTAATGACCAGGCTATATGTGTGTGTGTTCTGATCGTGATGCTAAACTCTGCTGCACTGCTGACTCTGTATTTGCCTACTGCTTTTATGACTGCAGGGTATACGCACACACACAACAACAACAACAACAACTACAACAGCAACAGCAGCAACAACAACAGCAACAACAACAACAACAACAGCAGCAACAACAACAACAACAACAACAATAATAAAAGTAAAACCAATTGTGCGCAAATTTAATTGCAAATTAAAAAGTCAGTGGCGCATAAATTTTGTGGCGATGACCAGCGTCGCAATCATGTGGCACATCTCGAATCGCATTTATATGCATATGTATAGTTATGCATAGTTTCAAGTCAATGGCAAATGCATGGGGCACGCCCACATGCCCACGCCCAGTGCCAGGCAGCAGGCTAGAAAACTTTTACTTTGAACTTTGACAAAAGCACACTTACCAACACCTGGACAATCAGGGGCTAGTCATGGCTCATTGTAGGAGGGTGTGTGTGTGTGTGTATATATGAGGGGGGGGGGGGGGGGGAAATGGGGTGTAGTCGGTATGCGTTTGTGTTCAGTTGTGACGCCTCCCAATTTATTGTCCACTTATGTTTTGGTTTTATTTCACATTATCACTTTTTGGTTTAAAGCGAATTTTATTTTAATTTGATTTCTGGTCACCAAGTGAGCACACCACACACCCGCCCCCCTCCCCCTGCCCACCCAGCTGACTGCTGCCCCCGTCTGAGTCATTCAACCCGTGCGAGAGGCCGCGAGCACAACTTTCATATACGAGAGACCCAGCCTGTGTGTGTGGTGTGGTGTGGTGTGGTGTGTGTATGCAGAGACAGACGCCTTACTTTCTTCAACGAATTTGAAATACCGCCATCCAAACAAGAGTCCGCCATCCGCCATCCGCCTATGCGGGTGCAGGTGCGGGTGCAGGTGCGGGGGCGGGGGCGGGTTCCGGGGCCAAGGTAAAAGGAGCTTTCGTTGTTGCTGTTTTTGGTGGGTGAAACCGATATTAGCTGAGCAGAATTGTTAATTAACGCGTGCGACATATGCTAATATCCAGCCAGCCAGCCAGCCAGCTAGCCAGTTGGCCAGTCTACAGTTATTTCTCGCTCTTCTTCTTGCTGTTGTTGCTATTGTTCATTTTGTTGCTTATGTTTTTGTTTGTTTGTGTCTTCGTTTTTTGGCAAGCCAAGCCGGAAAGGCGAATGACGGATCGGACGTTGTGGGAGGTGCGAGCATAAATGAATGAGTAATTCTTTAGTGAAATTTGCTGTGCCTGAGTGTTATTGCAAATCGATAGCAATTTATCGATAACAGCTTGAAGATCTACCGTTATGTTGATCTTCTTCAACATATTGCAATTTATGTTACATTTATCGCTAATACTTGGCGAAAGTACATCATTCTACTTCTTGCTAAAGGCTCTATCATATTCGATACGGTGTGTTATATATATCTATACCGTTACATTTATCGCTTACACTTGGCTAAAGTGCTAACCGATTCAAATCTTGAAAAGTATTAACTTTCAGCTCATGCTTTGGACTTACTATTGATAGTACACCAAAACTGAAGAAAACTATAGATGTATATATATATATATATATATATATATATGTATTTAATTCATATAACTGTACTTTGTCACAATTAACTGTACTAAAATGATGATAATTTTGAGCTCGAAGGCAAACTTGTTCACTTGAACGAGTTTCAAATTTCAATTTATGTTATTTATTTGTTGGCAAGTTTATTCTATCAATTCAATCTGTCAGTCAGTCAGGCAGTCAGGCAGTCAGTCTGTCAGTCAGTCAGTCAGTCAGTCAGTCAGTCAGTCAGTCAGTCGGTCAATCGCTTTAGCTGTGGCCACAAGAAGACTCATCGCCTGTCAAACTTGTCACCAAACTGCCGGCTTTGGGGACCACTTGTAATGCACGGCGTGTGTGCGTGCTTAAGTGTATGCGTGCGTGTGTACGTGTGTGTGTGTGTGTGTGTGTGTGTGTGTGTGTGTAGTGAGATTAAAATAAAGCTGTAAATTTGTTTATTATATATCTGTTGTTGCTTATGCGACGCGTGTTGCGAGCGAAAATGTTGTATTTATTTCTTCATTTCGCTTCAATTTCTTCAGCAAGAATATCAAAAGGCTGTTTTGGGGCTTTCTAGTGAAATTGAAAACGCATTTAGTAACAACGCCAAATTGAAATGCAAAGAAAACAAAAAAAGCAACAACAGCAACAACAGCAACAGAAACAACAACAACAACAACAACAAGAAGTCAACAACAAAAAAAACATAAGCTGCCGAAATTGTTGACAAATTTCACTTTCAGCAAGGCGCATGCACAATGTGCCAAGTGGGATCTGTCGGGCCAATGTTGTTTGCAGTCTTGTAGTCGTCTCGGCATCTGGTAATGGAATATCACCATCGAAATCGGTATCCGATTTGAGAGTTCAAATTGTAGTTAAGTTTGGTGCTGGCAACCTGAGATGTATAAATCAAATTTCACAAGGCAAGCAAATGAGATGAGTGCTTCTCTGATTATCGATAACAAATTTTTAAATGCTGCCGGCGGCGCCAATGACGGGGAGCGCCAACAACAATAACAATAACAACAACAACAGCAACAGCAGCAAAAACAACTGCAACAATAACAGAAAATTTGATTAGTCGGAACCGCCTTTTTTTTTAGGGGGCTAACGAAAGTGTTTGGCTGCTGCAAATGAACCAGAAAATATGTTGTTTCCATATTTTTGGTGAGCCCTTTTTATATTTATATGCCCCGCAATCGTAGAGCAGCTACAGCAGGGTATGCCATCTAGATTTAATCCAGAAATCCAGAAGCGGATGCACAAATACTCCATATCATTTTCATTGAGTGTAAGTTCCTTAAAACAAATGCATTTTTTGCAAGGAATACCTTAAGTTTTCTGATTGGTGTACTTGTGCCCCACATACAGGGTATGCTTTAGTTCGGCAGACCGTATTTATATATATATATATGCTGGTTTTTGGGGTAGGGCTATCGGTTCTGTGTAATGTGCTGGAAAGTTTTCCACGTTTTCTTGGGCAATTCGGCAGGCAGCGGCTAATGGAAACTTGCGTGGATCAACAAGTAATAAGGCAATATTTCGATTGGGATCTCTGTGGACTTTCCACTGTCTCCGATGAGTAGGCACAACCCGATGTTAAAAACAAAAAGTAAAAAGCCCAATTATGACCTGTGTTGCAAATGCGTTTTACGACTACGACTCGACGATGCATTCATTTAATTATATGGCAAGCAATGTTAACTTGATTTTCATTTGTTTACCATGTATTTACAGCCAAAGATTAGACAATGCCTGGCTAATGGCTACATTTAATGAACTGTGCTAAGAGGTAAGTGCATCCAAAGCTCAACACACAGACGCGCAAGTTCGTTGCCTAAGTCTTTCGTTTTTGTCCAAACCAAAGCAAAAAAAAAAATAAATAAAATACGAAAATACGAAAACCTGTAATGCGCTGATGAATTGCCAAAATATAACAACATTACAACAACAACAGCAATAGCAACAACAGCAACATCAACAACAGCAACAACAACAACAGCAACAACAACAACAGCAACAACAACAAGTGCAAACCGTTAATTGTTGCTGAGTAGGAATTGGAATTGGGCGCAGATCAAGCGACAGAGACATTGACAACGATTTGAGCAAGGACCGTTACATAAAGTCGCCACATTCCATGATTTTTTTATTATTTTTTTATTATTGTTTTTTATTGTTATTGTAATACTTTTTACCTACTATCCCTCTCGGCTTTTGCCTTGTTAGATATATTGATGATTATTATCTGTAGACAGTAGCAAAGGGTATTCGAATTTTGTCAGCCAATTTGGTAGGATGACCGTTGAGCTATAACTAGTCTAACATATAGCGATCGGTCTGGAATTGACGTTATATCGAATAGTCCATTGGATATTACGGCTGTGGTTTTCAGTTTCAATCTGTTGACGGTTTCGATGCTGAGTAAGTAAAAGTCAATTGCTTCAGTTTCGATTTCGATTTGCCTATCAAGCATATCGAACATATCGAAGTTATCGGGGTTACAATCGATTAATTTCTGTTCCAGTTTGATTCCTTATCCATGAATCATGGAATGTTGATTTTCAGTTCTGGTTCTGAATTTGAATCGGCTAGTTTCTCTGACTGATTGGCGGATAAAGGTAGAACAGTTGCTGACTTGAGTTTAGATCCATCTATCCATATGTTAGCTGGCATACAGCAAGTGCTAATAGTAGGGTATTTCATAGTCGTGCAATTAGTTGCGATTATATTTTCATTTATTTTGGTGGCTTTTGGCTCTTGCATGACACTCGTAAATATATTTGAGCAATTGTCATCGAGCGGCGGCTCTTCGGGCCGTTCGCGTCGTTTGGGCCTTCTTTTTGGTTATCGTCGCATTCGGCGTCGACCTTAAATGGTTTTTGACTTTGACTTCATTGGCTTTGCCCCGGCAATTGGCTGGCCCGCAATATTATGATTATTATTTTTCATATTTTTTATTTACCTATATACTTTTTGCCCGTTGTGTTGCCTGAGGACTTGCAAAGCTAATTAAGTTATTTGACTCGTTGTGTTTGTTTAGTCATGCGGCGCAAAGCTCTTAATTCTCAAGAAACACAATGCAACAAAGAAATCGTATAATGCAGTGTCAATAATAAGGCCCAGACAAATGCAAACGCAATTCAAATCGAACACATTTCAGTTCAATTCAGTTCAATTCAGTTCAGTTCAGTTCAGTTGAGTTGTGAAAAAGAGTTGTGAAAATTGAACGCAACTGTGAACGCAAGACAGGTTAAAGCTCAATTAGGATTTAGGATGAGGCAACACAGGTGGCAGTGTTTGCTGCCCAACAATCGTGAACAATGACTGAATAACAATGCAAGAAGAATAATTACTTACTTGCGACAACATTTTCAGTTAGCCTCAGTCTCAGAAATGCTCAAATTTGTCCTCGAGTGAGGACAGTGCTGATGTTTGAAAGCCAAAGATTCTTGAGATGACAGTTGGATGAATGTATTCATTTGTGTGAGCTAAGCAACCTCGAAGAACAAATGCAACAAAAAAACTTAAGAAACTGAAAGTTAGAAAACAA
The DNA here is from genome assembly GCA_035043855.1 of Drosophila percnosoma. Classification (NCBI taxonomy): domain Eukaryota; kingdom Metazoa; phylum Arthropoda; class Insecta; order Diptera; family Drosophilidae; genus Drosophila; species Drosophila percnosoma. Next base: position 820,588 of record JAWNMQ010000233.1, read on the forward strand.
AAAATGCTAAAATCAATATATTCCGACTTGACCTTAGCGGCGACTCTCTCGACAGTTTCAGTTTTGCAGTCACAGATTCTTCAGTTTGAGCAGTTTATTATTTATTCGTATTTGGCAACACACCTACAGTGGTGTCTCGTGAATTAGTCTCGCTGTGCACATACAGTGCCGGTTAGCGCGCTCTTACGCTCTCTGGCTCTGGCTCTGGCTCTGTGTAGTGCTCTCAGTTGCGCTCTTTCTCTTTCTCTGTTAGTTGGTTGGCTCGCTTGCTCGCCCACATTGAGCCGCCGAGCACCTGTCGCTGCAACTTTGTCTTTCGTGCTAACTTCTTCGGCTCGCATCGCCGTCGTCATCGCCGTCGTCGTTGTCGTCGTCGTCGTCGCTGCTTTGACCAAACCACAGCTTGGCGCTGCGGTGGGCACGTCTTAAGCTTTCAATGCGTTGCCAGCCGTCGATAAGAACGCATGCGAGAGTCCGACTCTACTCGACCCGTCCCGTCCCGTCCCGAACAGAGCAGAGCAGAGCTGAGTCGTGCAAGTATTGTACAGAAAATCGAAAATAATCTCGCGCGCGCGTGTTCAATTCCGTTTTGTGAGCACTTTGTGCTCCGATAAATGATTTATTTGAAATATTTTTTTTGTTTTTGAAAGAAAGAAACGAAATTCATTGCGAAATACAATTGCTTGAATGTTTTGACGAGCATTTCATTGGTGCACTGATACTGTTATTACCGTTATGGCTGATAAACTGTAAATTGTTTGTTTTTTTGTTGTGTCATGTGACAGTTGCGACCGCCAGGTGTCGCACCCACCATCAAAAATCTATTAACAAGTGTCGTCGAAGCAAATTGTGAAAATGTCAGCGAAAAATCAAATGAGTGTCTTCATGGAGAAGATAAATACGGTAAGTGAATGCATGCATGCGGCCAAATCGCACTTTACCAGATCAGCCGGTAAAACTTGAGCAATTTTTGCCATTACTAGGCGAAGGCCTCCCAACTAATCCACAAAAAGTGAACACAAATCAAGAATAGTTCCAATGCAAGCATTGCAAACATGTTTTTTTTTTGATTTTACTTATAGTTTTGGGTTTGCTTTGGATTTCAGTTTGTTCTTTTGAAAACTAACTTGTTTTAAAGTAAGTGGCGTTTGATTTCCTCTTCGAGTCCAACTTATCTGACGTCTTGTAGTTTCTCATATCCACCTATCGATATTTTTGGTTATGCCAACTTTTTTATGAGCCTCATCTTGTTGCAGTTGTAAAATATTCCACAAGCTGCTTACTTTCAAGGGTTTGTTCCTAGTCTTCTGTTGTCAAAGTTTTCTTAATACCTTGATGTCGCATTCGCCCCATATAATAGTGTTCATAAGGTCTGAGAATTACTACATCTTTTCTCTGCTAGAAATGATCTACTTTATTGAGTTGCCAGCTGATTTGTTGACTTCTTCCAAACATTTGGAATTCATGATTCGACAATTTGATCTGGCACTTCTTCAACTTAATCAGCTTGTGCTTAATCCCATACATTATTGTAGTTCTCATATTCGCAAAACATATTTTTGTGTCCTGTTTTTCTTTTCGTATTTTCTCTTATAAACTTGCAGCTAGTTGCAAATATAATTAGATAGACACACGACTCGGAGAGTTCTTTAGTTCCCATGGATGGTCGATTGTTTGCGGAGTTTGCCGCGTCTTCATTAGTTTCACATTCTTCATGTTTGACTGGAGACAATTGGGGGAAAATGAGTCGGCTCATTTGTCATTTGCATTCAGTGCTGACTGTCAGCTCATCAATAAATTGAAAATGAAATTTTTGCGCTTAGTTTTCCAATCGCTCAAATTCGAGCAGTCGTCGTCGCATTTTGATTGCCGCTGCCCAACAGCAACAAAAACGCACAAAATGAAAGTGAAATGCGCTTCAAATGAAGTGTTTGGTCTACACGATGTGTGTGTGTGTGTGTGTTGAGTGTTGTGTGTGTGTGGTTGCGCACAAGTGGCTGCTTCAATGAGCCTCAATTGAATGACTGACGAAACGCTGCGCACCGCATAATAAACGACGTCCAAAAGAAGTGGCTAACAATTTTATGCAGCCGTTGTTGTTGCTGTTGTTGTTGTTGTTGTTGCTGTTTATTGTTTGTATTGCTATTTGTATGCAACAATAATTAATAAGTAATGTTCATGGTGTGTAAATGTGGGGTGAGAGTTGCCCAATTGACCAATGCGCATGCTCGATAAGTTATCGGGCACATCCACACAAATCGCAAATGGAATTTCAAGAATTCACTTTTTAAATTGAGTATTGCGAGTTTCGAATCAATAAATTTATCGATCATAATGTCAGCTTGCTAAATTCCAGCCGTGAGTGAATGAACAACAGCTATTATCAGCCTAGCTAGAATCATTAATCGGTTCCCCCAGTTTTCCACTCAGTTGCCAATCGATAACACATAATGATTTGCATGAATTGAGATGATTGTTGCTTTTCTGTAGCTGATTTGGAATAACGAAACGATCCAGTTAAGAACTCAAATGAATATGTGAAAAATGCATAAATATTTGAATACTTGATAATCATCGCCTCTGGGTCAATGCCAGCTATTGGCTGGTTCTGTCTAGAGCCCGCCCGAGCTGACGTCACTTGAGCATTAAGTGGCCACTTGTCTTCTTGGGGCAGCTGAACCAGTTATTTGGAGAAAGATGGCTGGGGTTGGCGTTGGGGTTGTGGCTGCTGCGTGGAAAGGGGAGTGGGTAGTGGGGAGCAACCAGTATTCGCAACGGATGCTTATGCTTATGCAATCGAAATTCACATGCAAAACATGTGCAGGCAGGAGAGAGAAAGCAGCCAGCCTAGGCAGGAGACTGGGCTAACTAGACGGGGGGAAGGGGAGGGTTAGATTACGGGTGTTAAATTCTAGCACAAGTTGCGGTAGTTGACGTCATGAAACGAATGACTTAGGCAACAAACTTGTGCGTGTGGCCAGCCAACGGGGCATTTGCAAATGCCGTTAAAGCCGTTGTGCAGCAGCCGCAGCGCTTCATCAGACAAGCACCCAAATTGATAGACACAGGCAACCAAAGGCAGTTAAGTCATCAAATTTTGTTGAAAATAGATACTCACACAAACGCATACACACACAAACACACAACAACTCACTACTCACAAACTCAGTCATCTAAGATCATGTTATGCAATTGGCCAAGCATTGAAATTAACACCCAAACTCGTAACGAGAACCAGTTAAAACGATGAGTTACTAGGCCAAAAGCATACTCCAAACAGCAGTAATGCAGTACTCCTCTTCGCCTCAAGTGGGCGACATGCACTCGAGACTGTCAGCAGGCAGTCAACCAGTCCGTCAACTAGTCAACCAGTCAACCAGTCACTCAGTCAGTTAGTCAGTTAGTCAGTTAGCCAGGCGAACAGGTTGCTGATTGCGCGCTGATCGCCGTCGAAGGTGAGGCAGTTTTGGCTAATTACGAGCATATTTTTATAATGCTCACATTTGAAAATGTGAATGCAATAAATGCAATTAATTGGCTAGCAAAGTGTCAAGTGCGTGGCACAGCACGTTAACACGTTAACACGCCCTCAGAAATGTCTGTTAGCCACTAGGAAGTTGGCTTAAAGTGCACTTACTAGTGTACAATAATATATATGTGTATAGAAAGCCGTTCAGTTGTAGCGCCCAAGCAGGAACTTTTCCAATATATATACTATATATAGATATATATATATGTATATTCTAACAGAAATCGTCGCATTGAAAAGAGTAAATGTTTCTTAACAGCATTATCTCAGATTAAATCCCCAGTTAAGAACTTGAAGTTTGACATATTTTTTGAGTACAAAAAGCTGAGGCAGCCCCAAGATATTGCAGAATCATTTGTGTGGGTTGCATGAAGAGCAACATAATTTAGTTAGCAAACTGTGATTCTTCGAGTTATATATGCTGAGACTCAGCTGAGTAGAGCAAAGTTCACAAGCTCAAGCAGCTATCGCTACAGTTAGCCAACTCCTAATAAGGCATAATACACTTTATCTGATAAAAACAACTTAGATTGTGGACTCTGTCTATCCACACACCACACACATAAATCGCTCAGTTGAGACAATCGTTTTAATGCGCATTTAGCTGCTTTATATGTAAGTGTATGTGTGTGTGTGTGTGTGTGTGTGTGTGTGTGTGCGTGTGTAAGATGTGTGTAACCAAAGACAAACCGCCAATGCCAATGGGAAATACGCTACTCTTAGATCAGAGGCGCTTCCTCATCCATCATAGACCTGGCTGGAAATATATATCGCGGGCTGCTCTCTGCTGATAAGCAATAGCAAATCAATTGTCTTGCTGCTTGTCATTCTGAGAGGCAGCTGATTGCGTAAGGCAATCAGGCCCGACTGGTGGCGGGAGGAGTGTTGGTTGGGGAGCAATTCGAGACACCGCAAAGAAAATCAACTTGCGGCAATGTCGAAGTCGCATCGTTTCCCAGCAAATGTTACCCGACACCAAAATGTTGGCTGATTTAGCAAAAATATTTCTCCTGGCTGCATGCACTCGTCGTTTCGGGGTTCAGGCCAAGTTGAGTTGAGTATTTGTTCAAGTATAGCTGTAAAATGCTTTGACTGCCTGATGCCCATTTATGGTGCGACTCTGACCCATATCGTAAGCCAAAGCCAGTTGGCCAACGCGCTATGGGGGCCTATGGACAGCGGTGCCAAATACGGAAGCCATGTAATGCTAATGAATTGAAAACCAAACCAAACCAAACCAAACCAAAACGATAACTAAAAATTGAAAATCCAAACTCGAACAAACATGTCCAAAAATAAACACGGCCGTTGAAAATGCAGAAAGCCAAAAAAAAAAAACATAAAAAATGAAATGAAAAAGAAAAAAAAAACGAAAAACGAAAAAAAAGCGAACATTTGACAACGCTGTTAAAAAGTTGTAATAATAAGTATTTCCTGCCTCTGATTTGCATGCTGCAAGTTTTGCTAAACACACTTAATCATTGCTACTTGCTACACAGCGGTAAAATGGGGGGTGGTGGATGGCGGGTGGCAGAGGGGGGAGTTGACCACCTACGCGAGTTGACAGCTGCCAGTTTGGCATCAAATATGCTAAAAGGTATCCACAAATTGTGCTGATGACAACTTTGACTGTGTCTATATGTACTTTATCTTTCTATACATCTATATATATATATATATAGAGAGAGAGATACCTTTTCACACAAGGAGTCAGAGTCCAGAGCTATCTATATGATCCGTCTATTTGCTCTCATTTATCTCAGCAGTTCTAAAAGCAGAAACTTATTTCATATAGTTCCGAAAGTAAGACGTATAAAACACATATACATATACATACATATATATATATATACAATTTCGTGTACGAGCTGGATATATATATATATAATTGGGTATTTCAACTTCTATATGAGCTGTTGCGATGAAGGTCTTTGATGCGATGAAGGTCTTTGAAAGCCTTTAATTACAGGGTATCTGCTGGCCATACTCTAGAATCAGAATATATATATACATCTTGGGCAACCCAACTGAAAAGAAAGACAAAAGATACAGTTTGACAGCAGCGCAGTGCTTAAGTACAACTGCTGATGTTTGGCCTGATAAGCTAAGCAGTCGTCAGATGTGATTTATATAGTTTCAGACTTTTCTTTATATCTTTCTAAGTTCCTATCTGCTGCAAGCACTCATCACAAGGTTGACTTGATTAGTTAGTTGCGGCTAAATTTAGCTAGTTACTGTCGTTGCCAACAGCTCAGTTTAGCTAGAGCTGATAACGAGCGAGTGTGCTGATAATAATAAAATATTAAATAAAATAAATAAATATAAACAAATAAAAATAAATAAATAAATATAAACAAATATAAATAAATAAAAATAAATAAATAAATAAAAATAAATAAATAAATATAAACAAATATTATTATTATTATAATCGGGGAGAAAGTTTGCACTGCGGCCTATGAGGTCTATTGTGCCCCCTTACTGGGCCTACAGCTCTTCCATCAATCCCAACTCCTGCACGAATGCCAGGATCTTTGTTGGGTTGAGGGTTTCCATGTTCTTGGGCCTCATGATATGCTGCCCTAGGATGCTGCATCTTTTCCTGGCTAAGGCGACGCATTCTGTTAGGTTGTGCGTCGAGGATTCCTCCTCGTATCCGCAGAACCTGCATACATCGCTGCTATAAATACCTAACTTGGTTAGGTGACTCCTCAGTCTACAATGTCCTGTCAATAGACCTGTGAGTATTCTGAGTCTGTTCTTCCCTATGGATATCATTTGCTTAAATCGCTTTTGATTGTGGCCACCCAGGAGAATTCTGGCTTATCGGAGTCCTGGTGCCACTGCCCAGCTCCGTTCCCGCATCTGTCTTTCTTCGTCCCTGATTTGTAGCCGTATTGTGTGTCTTCCCACGCCACAATACGGTTCAGGGCCTATCATGGGTCTCTCTGCCCCCATTCTTGCTTGCTTATCAGCCTCTTCGTTCCCCGCTATGTCCCTGTGACCCGGAACCCATCTTAGGGTCTTGGATCGTACTTCGTGGACTACTTTGGATGTTATTTTCGTCCCATTTAGAGCATTTATTCCTGCTTGACTATCGGAGAGGATGGATATATATATATGTTTGTAAAGGCGATTTATCCAATGATAACACAAAATAACATATAATATATAATGTTTAAGGGGTAACTGGTAATCGAGCGCATTTAAATCACGGATAATTCTTTGACTTTTTGCTGTTGGCTTTTCAGTCTTGTTTTGGAGCGTGTATCAAAGTTCATTCAAGTGTTTTATGGCTATTCCCGTTGCTGTGGCAAGTATAGTTTGTGCATAACTTGTTTGCCCCGGCAACTAGTTATCGCCGCATTCCAATTGTAAGCCAAAGATGCAACTGCAACTGCAACTGCAACTAACGAATATGTTGTTAATCTCTTCATGCAACACTTGCATACACTAACTTCTTTTTTGATTACTTGGCTGCAGCTTCAATTTGAGCTTTTGCCTTTTGGTTTTCTCTGCTCAGCTTCTCGCCATTCGTTTGCCGGTTGCTCACAATTGGGAAAGTTGCTGAGCTTGTCAGGATTGCTGCTCCTCCAACTGAGTACTGCATTTACTTAACCATTTCTGCAATTGCCGTTTCTGTTTCTGTTTAATGGATCTTTTCTGTCACATTTCATCACAATAAAAGATCAATTTTCTGGCCAACCTTGGTCGACATTTGATTTGCGTACATAACTCTCCATTTGCCTGCTGTTGGCCAAATCTCCATTTGCCTGCTGTTGGCCAAATCTCTATTTGCCTGCTGTTGGCCAAATCTCTATTTGCCTACTGTTGTCCAAATCTCTATTTGCCTGCTGTTGTCCAAATCTCTATTTGCCTGCTGTTGGCCAAATCTCTATGTGCCTGCTGTTGGCCAAATCTCTATTGGCCTGCTGTTGGCCAAATGTGAAGTTTTATGTTTTATGGCCACTGGGTCACAGTTTAATGCGCTGTTAAAAAGCACATTCAATTTGCCAAAGAAGAAAGAAATAAAGAGACAAACTGCTATCGTGATTGATTGGAATGCCAATAGCAACAGTTGCCATCCCCTCCCCTCACCACCCCTCCCACCACGTTGGCTCTGCTCTGCTCTGCTGTGGGGTCAATTCATCTAACCTGCTGGCCTTCAAATATCAAAAAATTGCCAAAAGCAATTGGTAAAAGTTGCACGCCACAAGGCGTGTCTTCGGCGATTTTCCTCAGCTGTAAGTGTGTGTGAGTGTGTGTGTGTCAACAGTCAAGATGTTAGGCAAAGATGCACTAGGCAAAAATGGAAATGCAGAGAATGGATGCGAAGTGAAGAGAGGCCATGCTGATTTCACCTAACAGCAACAAGCACAACAGCAACAACAACAACAGCAACAAGCACAACAACAGCAACGGCAACAGCAACAAGCACAACAACAACAACAACAGCAACAAGCACAACAACAACAATATGAAATCGCCAACTTAATTTACAGCATTGATCGTGGCCAGCACGATCTATGCAATCTTCTGCTTTATGTTTGGCTTCTTCGCCCTCTGCTCTTCTCTGCGCTTCCCCGCTCTCCTCTGCGCTTCCCCGCTCTCCTCTGCTCTTTAAATTTGTGTCTTGTCTTGTCTTTGGTGGCCTTTTCTTTTTGCTGCATTTTTGTCGCCAGCGCCTTTTAAAACATTTTCACTTTCGTTTTCAATTTGTGTGTTTTGAGGTTTCGCGCAGCGCAGCTCTTAGCCGGGCCAATAATCACAATAATCGTGGTAAGCGGGCAGTCAGTCAGACCGGGCCTGGTCCCACAGCCGAGAGCCGAGAGATCGGCCCGTAAACTGGTTGCCAACACTTGGCCGGATGCTTGGAATTTTCGGATGCCGAACGAAAGTGAAAACGGCCGCCAAGAAGCCAAAAACCAAATGAAATCAAAATTGAATTTAAATAAATTACGTATGTTAATTGCACACCGCCGCCAAGAAAACTGTCCCCCCCAAATCCCCCTAGCCCCCTTCCCCCTCCGTCCCTCTACTTATAGGAAAGAAGAAGAAAATAAAAATCAAGCAACTCCCAACTGAAACTGAAACCGTTTTTTTTTGTTGTGTTTTTTCGCGAATTCAACTTGCGGCTTACTTGAATTAATGAGGGTCAAGACACTTGACGGCTTTGGCTTTCTACTGCTGTTGTTGTTGCTGCTAACAGCAACTTCATCATTACCGCCCTGATCATTATCATCATCATCATCATCAGCAGCAGCAGCAGCAGCAGCAGCAGCAGCAGTGTGATTATCATCAGCTTTATCGACACCTTGAAAATTGCGGCAGGTGCCCCAGCTTAAGTTGGTATAGCAGCTGTAACTATAAATGGAGGCTGGTGTGGGTTACAGCAGCTGAGGGCTAATGGATGTGAGCCTGTGTGTGTGTGAGAGAGTGTGTGTGTGTGATGATAGAAAGAACAGTTATTTACATTATTTTGATCCGACAAAGCTCAGATACCCCTGCAAAACGAATTTCAGCTGCTGACCTCTTAATTTGCTTAGCTATTGGCTATTTTGAATACGAATATCTAAATATATATATAGATATATAGATATATAGATGTCTTCTTAAAGCAATCGCTGTTATGGGGCACCTCTTGTTCTTCCACTGCTGCCAGACGCTTTCTTGCCAAGATGAGCCCACTTATGTTCTTCTCTTAACCGTTTTTGTTGCCAGTAATCAGCATTACGCTTAGCTCTGTGGAGTTTAGTGCTTTTGTTGTGTGTGTATACTATAATTGTGTGTGTGTGTGTGTGTGTTACTCATCTGTGGTGGTAGTTGCAGTAGTAGTCGGCGTATCATTAGCAACGCTTGTTCTGTGATTAATTGCGTTCGCGTTTCAGGTTCCATGTTTGAAAGACCTTGACTGCCATAGAGACTCCTTAGCGAGTGATCCTACTTCGAATAGAGAGATACGGATAGCTGCCTCTGAAGGAGACTAGACTATAATCGCGATAGAGTCGAAAGCGTTCTGCATTGTAAACAGTTGTGTTTGGCTCCATTGGCAGTGGCTGAGCTACTTTGAGATACTTTCAATCAATCACAGTAAGGGAGTTGCATGGCTAGAGATTCTTATTCATAGCATGCACGGCTCAAAATAACTTAATTAATGATCGCTTACGCCGGGCTCCACTTATATATAGGTATTATCTCCGGATTGGCTACACAATAAAACAAAAGACTTGGAACACAAACTTGATTGTCACTTTGGCTTAATCGTAATAAGTTTCGCATTTGTGAGTGAAAATGATCTCATAATCAGTTTTGTGCCAGAGTGCCGCTCAATTAAAGGCCAATTGAACCCTGCGGAGCCGCACAACAATACGTCTCGTTTAGTCAATTTAATGGCCAAATTGAACAAGACAAAAAAATGAGAAAAAAAAACATAAATAAATAAACGAAAAAAAATGAAATACCACCGAAAGAAGTTCGAACAAATGAAACTTGTTTTTGTGTTTGGCACTTTTCTTAAACTTTTCTTTTCCGCTTATTGAAGCTGGCTTTTGTTTACGCCTCCTTCCCCTCTTTCCCCTCCTTCCCCTCAGTATTTTTGTTGATTTGCTTTGCATTGTTTTGAATTAATAATTTATATCGATTTTTATAAGCGCCCGCGGCGCACATCAATTGATTTACCGGATTAGCATATATACACACACACACTCAAACACTCACGCATACATACATATGTACATATATACAAATACGTATATGTATTTATGATCCAAGCTGATGTCCAACCCCCCAACTCCACTACTCTGTTTTTTTTTCTCTTTTTTTTTGCTTCTTTTCTTTCCACTTTACAAGTTGATTTTGGCTGAAAAATTATTTGCAATTTATGAAACGCGTTCACGGCAACAGCAACAGCAGCAACACCAACAACAACATCATCATCATCATCGAGACGAAAGTAAAAGTTCAATTAAATAAAGATAAATTGCACAACAATTGCTGTTGCTCTTGTTGTTGTTGTTGTTGTTGTCTGCCCCGCTTGGTTCAGCTCAGCTCAGCGCAACGCTGGTCAAGTCCAAACCCAAACCCAAGCCCAAGCCCAAGTCGAAGCTGAAGCTGAAACTAAAGCTCAGGTCTCAGTCTCGACTTTGTTTACGTAAGCCCCATAAAAATTTCAAAAATGCAGAAAACAAAAAACACATGTAAAACAATGCCAAGTGCCAAGTTCCGAATGCCAAGTTCCGAATGCCAAGTGCCAAGTGCCAAATGGCGCCCTTAATTGTAAAAACCACGCCCACAACTCGAATGACATTTTACAAATTGATCAAATATTGTTATTGCAAATTGGCCACTGGCTGAAAAGTAAAAGTTTTCGCCTAAACTAAAAGATATTCAATGGCAATTTCTACTCACACTTATACACTGCACGAAATAGCTGATATGAAACGAAACCTGAGCTTGACAAAAACACCAAACAAAAAAGAGTTGCTAAAACAAATGGCTCAATTTCATTTGTATTCTCTGAGTTGAGATGGCTTGAGATATCTGTGTGTCATATAATAATATATATTCTCAAATCAGATATTTGATCAGACTTTTCGTGGAGTGTAATACTCGAATCATTGAAAGTGCTTAGATAAAACAATATAGAAGAGTGTCAAAAGTCATTTGGCCTGACACAAAGCATAGCAGCTGAGGTGACCACCAAGGCGAATAATGTAAAAAGGTCAAGAGAGAGAGAGAGATGGAGAGATGGAGAGAAATAGAGAGATAGAGAGATGGAGAGAGAGAGAGAGAGAGAGAGAGAGAGAGATAAAAGCACACTTGACTTGAGGTTGATGCACAGATACAGTTGAGGTTGAGAGTCGCTGAGGTGCTGACTTGATGTTGTAGCATTTAATTTCATTTGATTTCAGCGCTTACATCGTTGATTGGCGATTGGAACAAGAAAGAAACCAGAGAAAGAAAATAGCAAACCAAGAAAATAAGAAAATAGCAAAATAAGAAAATAAGAAAATAACAAAGCACGGCCGTTGGCTTCACAAGTCACAGAAAAGGCCAATGCATTCAAACAGATGCAGATGCAGATGCAGTTACAGATACAGATACAGATGCAGATGCAGATGCAGATACAGATACAAATACAGATACAGATACAGATACAGATACAGATACAGATACAGATACAGATACAGATACACATACACATACACATACACATACACATACACATACACATACACATACACATACAAATACACATACAAATACACATACAGATACAGATACAGATACAGATGTAGATACAGATACAGATACAGATGCAGATACAGATGCAGATACAGATACAGATGCAGATACAGATACAGATACATATACAGATACAGATGCAGATGCAGATACATATACAGATACAGATGCAGATACAGATACAGATACAGATACAGATACAGATACAGATACACATACACATACACATACACATACACATACACATACAAATACACATACAGATACAGATACAGACACAGATACAGATACAGATACAGATGTAGATACAGACACAGATACAGATGCAGTTACAGATACAGATACAGATACATATACAGATACAGATACATATACAGATACAGATACACATACACATACACATACACATACACATACACATACACATGCACATACACATACACATACACATACACATACAAATACACATACAGATACAGATACAGACACAGATACAGATACAGATGTAGATTCAGATACAGACACAGATACAGATGCAGTTACAGATACAGATACAGATACAGATACAGATACATATACAGATACAGATACAGATACAGATACAGATACAGATACATATACAGATACAGATACAGATACAGACACAGATACAGATACAGATGTAGATACAGATACAGACACAGATACAGATGCAGTTACAGATACATATACAGATACATATACAGATACAGATCCAGATACAGATACAGATACAGATACAGATACAGATACAGATACAGATACAGATACAGATACAGATACAGATACAGATACGTGACATTCAAATGGGATTTTTGTGCCATGCAATGATGATGATTATAATTAAGTTGCTGCTCATGAAGAAGCCTAGATGACAAAGTTTCATGATTATATTTGGCAGCGACAACAAGTTCAATGCACAGATCACGTGGCAAGTGGGCTTTATTTGACCAAAAATAAAAGATAATGATACAAAGCACTGCTCAAGCCATATACAATTAAGCCACATTCTAAATGGAACGATGTTTGGCCTCAAGTGGCCCTGGAGGACATGAAACAGTTACTCAATGTGACATTGAGAGACATATGGAATGATGCTTTGATGATTTCAACTTAAATCTGCTCAAAGCTAAAGCTTTGGATTATGTTGTGCAATACTGAAACGTAAACTTAAAATTAAATATTTATCTGTGAGCCAGAGACAAAAAAGAAAAACGCATAAAAACAGCTAAATGTGGAGATACAAAGGCATGTGCGAATGCGTTAACGAACAATGCTCGCCTAGTAAATATCCTTTAATCAGTTCATGTTCGATGTTGCTGTTAGTCAAGTTGGTAGTTAGTCAAGTTGTCATCTGTACAATTTGTGGATGATCAAAATTCACAGCTTTATCGCTCACTAGAATGAAATTATTGCAAGTATGGGTGTTATAAGCAAAAACGTCGCTGGTCGGTGATGTCGTAATGATATTGGATTACAGGGTATTAAAAGCATGCCACTGTGTTTTGCACGATTTTATCGAAGAATTTGGTGATCTGTGCGGCATGGGGCAACAAAAGCAAAAGTGCACACGTTGACGGCAACTGAGCCAGAGCCAGAGCCTGAGCCAGAGCCAGAGCTGTAGTTATAGCTAAAGCTATAGTCATAAGCTATAGCTAAGTCTACAGCTAAGCTGCAGCCAGACTACTCTCTGAACCCGCGACACCAGCAATGGCAACAAGAGCAACAACACCAAGCCTAAATCAAGTTGCAAGAATGCGGAATAAATGTCATGATGAAAATGAAGCAAAAAGCTAGAAAAAAATGCTTTAAAAAAAATTAAAAAAATACAATTACAGCAAAAACAACAACAACAACAAGAGCAGCAGCAGCAACAACAACAACAACACACGCTAAACGCCGCTTAAGCTGGAGTTGAAGTCTTTGTGCAGCGCGTATCTTTAAGATACATTCATGTATCTTTCGATATGCCCAGATACTTAGTTATTGCATTAAAAACATGTTTCCAATTCCCTCAACTGGTGCAACCAAGTTGGGGGCGTACTGCGAGGGAGGCTGCTAGCTGCCATCGGCAAGGGAGGGGGGGGGGGGGAAGGGGGGTGGATGAAACTAACAACTGACAACAACAAACAATGCGCCAGGTTATTTATGACCTGTGCAGCTAAAGACAGAAACGAGTTCTGCATAAATATATAAAATGAGCTCATTAGAAAACATTTATAAGCAACAACAACAACAGCAACAACAACAACAACAACAACAGCAACAGCAACAACAAAGAAAAGAAACATGAAAAATGTGTTAAAATAATAATTAATTGCCATTTAGTTGCTATATGCTGCTGCAACAGATCGGATCCGATTTGAAGTAAAAGTCGCCGTTTGCTGCATTTGCAAGTGTTGCCACGTTTTCCAGTCCAGTTGCGGACATGTTTTGCTTGCCACGTTTTGCAAGTTCTTCCGTGTGCAGCCGAAGGTTGATGCCACTTGGGCCAGCTCCATTTAAACAATTTAGCCTAATGGCAGTCGGCAATTATGATCTTAGCCAAGCATATTTAGCTGTACAGCTATACTTATCTATATATATTAAATATATGGATCCAAGTATATGCATAATAACTGTGCACAATTCTTTAGGCTCACAGCTCACAGCACTTGCTGCCATAACTCTGGCGCGCTGGCCTCATAAACTTTAAATGTCAGCAACATCAACAGCAACAGCTAAAAAGTGCACAAGCAAAATAGAAAAATGCCAAAATACAATTCCAAAATCCAAAAACTAAAAACCAAAAACCACCAAACATTCAAATCCGAATGGGAATGCCACTCAGCCCACTCAGCGTAGCCCACCCCCCAACCTACCCACCCCACCCATCATTCTTCGTTCTTCTTGGGTCAAGCTTTCAATTTGGTGGCTTTTGAGCTTATTGCTCATCATCACATCAAAAGATCTTTGAACTATAAACACAAATCTGAGCAGATCTCACAGGGTATATCATCTGGTATATATCCTATAAACTTTGTATACCCTGTGAAATAAACTGCAGCTTATTGGGGTTGCATTAGCATTGTAACTCTTATAATAGAATATTTTGTTGTTTAACAATAAACTGCAGAGTATCTACTAGTCGTCTACTTTTGATTTAATTTCCTTCCACGTTTTGCTCTTATTTTGTTTACCTGTTGTATGTTTTTTGCATATTTTCGATGGGGATACTTGCCACATCAAAATATGACAGCAATTTGCCAACTCATTTCTCGTAATTATTTTCTTAAAATTTACTTAAAATAACATTTAAAACACTTTGGCAACAGTTTAGCTGGTTGCTGTTGGCCTGGCTCGTTGGCAGCGATGAAGATGATAATATCGATGATGATCTTTTTATCGTTGTTGCTCTTGTTGTTGTTGTTGTTGTTGTGGATGTTGATGATGATGTTGCTAATTACAAATGAAGTTCAAGCCGAGCGCATATAATGCCAATTTCTTGTTGTTGCTGTTGCTGCTGCTGCTGTTGCTGTTGTCTGCTGCTTGCTGCTTGTTGCTGTTGTCTGCTTCTTGCTGCTGTTGCCTGCTGCTTGCTGCTTGTTGCTGTTGTTATTTTTATTGCTGCTGGCATGACGAATGCGTTCGCTTTAAGAGGCGCAGGTGGTAGATTAGTGGAGTCAGCCCCACAATGGGCCACCATGCAGAGCTAAGTATCCAAAGCACCAAGCAAAGGCCAGCAGAAATGACAACAACATCAACATCAACAGCAACATCAACAGCAACAGCAACAACGACAAAGACGACAAATTTATCCAAGTGAAAGTTGTGTCCAGAGTTTGTTGCCTGCGGGCCAAGGAGATGAGATCAGCCATGCGAAACGCAAATCTTTGTGCCATAATTTCAATTATTTCGTGAACGCGTTGTGGCATTTAACAAATGCACCAAAATGACCTGCCCCAAAAAAAGCTTTTAGCTCATTTAAATGTGGAGCTGCACCCAATCGATTCGCAGCTCGCAGCTCGCAGCTCGCAACTCTCGAATCGTTGCAGCCAGCCATAAATTCTTGAGCCTGTCCGACGCCTATTTGGCTAAATATCAAATGGTACTTAGATCGTAAATGTCGCTCCAAGTAGCTAACTCACCGCAGCTAAAAACTAAAACGGCCCAAAGCTGTTAGCCAGAACTACTCCTCGAGCCCATAGATATAGATATTGAGCCATTCGACAAGTACTCCACACCTCAGACGCGCCGGCCACAAGCAGTTAAGAGCCACATAAATTGCATTTGCATTTGCCTGTAATTTATGTGGCATGTGGCAGCGATACTTTCGGTATTCTGTTTTATTTTCCATCTTAACTCTTTTGGCATTTAGAACGTCAAAGTATCGAGTTAAGATAGCGAGCGTATCTCTCAACTCTTTCTGAGTTTGAGAAGCATTTGATAAGCCGAGTTTTGACTTGAAAGTGATGGACTAAATGTTACCCTGTACCCAAGTATGCCTCAGTTCCTGAGTGAGAAATTACATCAGATGACAAGTTGTATAAATACATGCATAAGCAAAAACAATAAATGAATAGAAGTAGTTCCTCCAATATGTTAATTATTCATGCCTTACTTTAAGCTCAACCAATCTTTGAATATTAATCAATGATAAACTAGATCTACATCAATCTACAAATTGTTCAGCTGGTTCTAATTAATCAAATCAAAATTTGCGACTCATTTTGAGTTCGTATAGGATATTCTGAGAACCTTTGGCAATCGCATGGTTTCCACATGCCCCCGCAAGCCCCCGTATGCCCCCTATTTGTACCCAGTTCCAGACCAACATGCACAGCTGAAATGGAGACCGAAACTTGAGACTAGGCTAATTCAGATCGCTTTGTTTTGGAATAGTTAGTCAGCAGGTGGTGCTGTGCTGTTCGGCGAGGAGGAATGGGGAAGGGGGGATCTGCAGCAGTGACAGAGAGGCGAAGGACGAAGGCGATTGCCTTGTGTAATAATTTGAACACCCGCATGTCTGATTACTCGACTTCGATTTGGATTTCGGTTTCGATTTCGGTTTCGGTTTCGGTTTACCTTTACTTTTGTGCTTGTGTTCAGTTCAGCTGAGTTTTTGTTGTTGCTATTGTTGCATGTAAACAACACCTTACAACACCTTCATCACGGTCCAGCGCCAATTGTTGTTGTTACTTGTTGTTACTTGTTACTCGTTGCTTGTTACTGTTGTGGTGGCTTGTCTCTGGTTGCATATATATAAATAAAAAGACAACACTACAAATCGAAAGCATGCAACCAAATAGCCACATCATAATACACATAATTTAAGCAGCAACAAATTTATTGTCTTGTACTTTATGCTGCTGCGGTTGCTGCTGCTGTTGCTGCTGCTGTTGCTGCTGCTGCTGCTGTTGCTGCTGAGGCTGCTGCTGCTGTTGCTGCTGTTGCTGTTGCTGCTGCTGCTGCTGTTGCTGTTGCTGCTGTTGCTGCTGCTGCTGCTGTTGCTGCTGCTGCTGCTGCTGCTGCTGCTGCTGCTGCTGCTGCTTTTGCTGCTGCTGTTGCTGCTGCTGCTGCAATGCTGCTGTTGCTGCTGTGCAGTTAGATATACGATAGTTTTTAACGATATTTTGTTGTTTTCTTAACTATTTTCATAGTGTTGCTGGTTCCGCATTTTGATGATGTGTGCATTGAGCTAGGGAATGGCTGGGGAAACGGAAAAGAAGTGTGGGGGGGGGGGGGGAGAGAGAGAGGGATGTGTGTGTCTTTCTATGCAAGATAATTTTTGCCACATTGTTGCTGCTTAACGCTTTGGCAACTTTAATGCAAAAGTCTCTTCAACTGCTGACACCAACAATTGTTGCTTGCAGCATTTGCAGCACTTGAAATATTGTTCACATTGTGTGGATGCGCTTAGAGGGGGGCTTTGTTGGATGCAAACCCATTTCCGCTATTGAGCTTAGCCAATTAGTTCCGATACCATGCAACATATGAACAATATTCCGTTAGTTAAGTTCAAATTGGCTTAAATCAAGAAGCGTTTTACTCGACATGTTGTTGACTTGACTTCATAAACGTGTCCAGTTAATTGCGTGAGTTCATTTTGATTTCAATTGATTTATTTTCGAAATTTAAGTCAAGCTTTTCGACTTGATTATTTCTTAACTATTTACATGTTAACTGAAAAGTGTAATTTCTTTGGCTTTTGGCCAACTTAAGCCTGCCAATTTGAATTGGAATTGGAATTACAGCAGTTTAAGGTGTCCATTCAGCAATTGTGAATTGTGAATTGTAAATTGCAGATTGCGGGATTTAAATTCCGGCAAAATGCAATTAAAGAGCGCTTGCCTTTTTTTGTGGCTGTTTTTTATGTTTTTTAGTCTTTTTGTGTTGCTGACAAATGCACTGAAAATGTGCTGAAAATGCAGGCAATTAACTGTCAGATTGCCAGATGCAAAGACAGTTAGTTAGTTGCTGCTTTGGCTAGTTGGTCGTAATGACTATTTTTGGATCGTGCGACAACACCAAAATGCCAATTGGCCAATTGCCAGTCCTCCTCCCCCTCCCCCTATGCCTCGTCTCTCCCGCTCCCGCGCCCACAGCTCTTCCCCCCATTAGTTGCCATATGGAAAGCTGCACAATGCGGCGTATGATTGACAAATGCACACATCAGCTACTGGCTAACTGCTGCGTGTGTGTGTGTTGTGTGTGTGTGTGTGTGTGTTTGTGTGTTTGTGTGTGTGTTTGCGTGTTTTTTAAGCGGCTCAATCAGTTGCCTCCTGCCTGGCCTGACGCACCAATTGCCATTTGATGTGACGTCGCAATGCATAAAATGTGGGTAAAGATGCGCCTAAAACTTGACAGACGACAAGCGACAAACAACAAGCGACAAGCGCCAGACACCAGTCGTCGTCAGCTGATGAACGATTCGAGTCGAAAAGGAAAAGTTTTACATTGTTGCTGTAGCGACAACAACAACAGCAGCAGCAGCAACAACATGAGAAACAGCAGCAGCAACAACATGGGCAACAGCAGCAACAACATGAGCAACAGCAGCAGCAACAACATGAGCAACAGCAGCAGCAACAACATGAGCAACAGCAGCTACCAGTAGTTTGCGCAGCGCTTTCAACATACATACATAAGTACATATGAATATGTACGTTTTTCCTGGCATGCGGAAAAACAAGTTTTCATTTTCATGCCGCATTTGCGCCACTCGCCACTTGATTGTTCGTCTCTTGTATATTAAGGGCAGTCGCATTGTTGCTGCTGCTTGTTCCCATTGTTTTTGGTGCCAAAATGTGAACCGTTGCCAGCGACTGCTGATATATACTTATATATATATGTGTGTGTGTGTGTGTGTGTGTGTTGTGTCTCTTTCTTAATGTGTTAGCGCCTGCTTCTCACTTCCTGCCCAGCCAGCCAGCCAGCCAGCCAGCCAGCCAGCCGCCTGCATGATTACGATTTTATGTTGATAGTTTTTTCCATAGTTTTCTTCCATTTTCATTTCCATTTCACTTTTCGGCGCCCACTTTATGAAGTTATTACGAGACAATCGAGACAACTCTGCCTGGCTGGCTGCCTGGCTGGCTGGCTAAATGAAACGAAATGACTGAATGAGTGGGTGTACTCGGAACTGCTTCGGGGTCGATCCCTTCTCCCCCGATTCTCCCTCTCTTGGGGCGTGCCAGACAAGTGTGAAAAATGTAACGATCTTACGATTCGATTTGGCGCCAATGTCCGGAGTGCAGAGTCCGGACAACCACGGACAACAGACAGACTCGGTTCAGTTGCTCAACTCTGCACACTCATACTCACACTCACACTCGATGCTCCAACGGCGATTGCCAATTCGCAATATAGGCCAACTCTAATTGACCAATCGCACTCAATTGGCCATAATAAAACAATTGATTATTCATTTTTAAGCATTCTGCGCAATGCCGTGCAGCAAATTACTTGATTGCAGTAGGAAGTAGGAGGAGTAGGAGTAGCAGGTAGATCCACACGGACAACAAGGGCTCAATACATATACATATATATATATATAGTTCTATGTAATGAGTGCAAATAACTGATTAAGCCCAAAATATAGCTGGTGATCTTCTTGCTAAGCAATTTGAAGCCATCTATCATCTGCGAGGCAGATCATCTAATTTCAGAGCTTGGGTTTGCTGAGCACACTAAAGTCTCAGAAGTGAAATGATTTGCGGAGTGAAACTATTTGAAATTGCGCAAACCTTAGTCGCTTTTGTCTATTGACCCTTCTAATGAGCAAACACATGCTGCTCTTAACTCTAAATGGTGGCCAAATAAGGGCGCCCCCTCACTGCTTATGGACAGCAATTTGGCCGTAACGCTTAATTAGGTCCCACGCTCGCAAGCCAAACAAAATCAGAAATATTAAAACAAAATATCATAACTCAAATGACAATGGAAGGAGGCAGTTTTTAATTAGTCGTTTGCCAAGTTATCGACGACGCAACGTGTCGCCGCCTACACGTTGAGTGGCTCAACTGTCGGCCTATGGGGCAAATCAGCTAACATCAGCTAACAGCCCAGTTCTAAGCCGATGCTGAAGCTGAAGCATTGACCTGATTTACTGTGCGCTCGTTGCTATCTGTCTGCGACGACAGCGAAAATAGCGACAACAGCAGAAAACACAGCGGCGACAGTTGGCGGCGTTGAGTTGGCGGCAACTGGGGCGGGAGTCGTCGTGCTTGCAACTGCCTCAACTGCATGTCGGCCCAGCTAGGTTAGTAGTTGCCCAACTAGAGAAGGCTAGAAAGCAGTCGCCCGAAAGTTACTTAACTTAATTGAGTTGGCAGCTGTTGCTGGTGCTGCTTAATGGATGTTGCAAGACGATGTTGCTTGAACGATGATTGCATGATGACATGTGGCCAATCGCCTGGAACTGCTGTCCGATTGTTGTTGTTGTTGTTATCCAACAATGAGTGCTCCACATAAATAATACTCCCATTACATATTAATACTATTATGTGGTCTGTGGCATTAAATATGAATTAGCATAGATTTGATTTTGATACGATTGTTGTCTTTATTTCGCGCATTTGCATTTGCCTTTTGCATAACAACAATTTTCGCATCGCTAATT
This sequence comes from Drosophila percnosoma, assembly GCA_035043855.1. Taxonomy (NCBI): domain Eukaryota; kingdom Metazoa; phylum Arthropoda; class Insecta; order Diptera; family Drosophilidae; genus Drosophila; species Drosophila percnosoma. Next base: position 841,479 of record JAWNMQ010000233.1, read on the forward strand.
GAGTGAAAAATGCAAAAGGCGAACAAAGAGCGGGCATTCCCATTCCCATTCCCATTCCCATGCCACCTATGCAGATATCCAAAACCCAAATCCAAATCGAAATCCATTTCCCCTTCTGAGTTGGAGTCTGGGCTTTTGGCCCACACGCATCACCTGAATAATATCGTTTGATCCGATCATATATACAATTTTCAACACATGTCAAAATGCATTGCCCGACAATTGTCAGACATTTATGACAGCTGGCAAACAACAGGCACAGAGTTCCACATTTTTCCCTACCTTACATTTTGCCCACACGAAAGCATAACCGAAACCCACGACACAAAATACACAAATCTCAGCTCGATTAGACTGTGCACAATGCCAGATATAGGAGCATGTACATGTATGTGTACCCCGCCCATCTAGGTAGAACCCATCGCCAAGCAAATACCCTAAACAATTGATAACAATTCAGAGAGAGAGAGATAGAGAGAGAGGGTGAGAGAGAGAGAGAGAGAGATTCATTAATAATAATTATTTATTTGCTCACATCAAAAAACCGGAAACCTTGCAACACTTTTCTGGAATAGCTTCAACAATGTTAATCAGATAATGACTTGATACTGCCACTTCCGGTCTTACATGATTATTTGGCTTGTGTTGGTGCCACATCGTTATCAATAGTTGCAGCTGTAATGGACTCATTTCCAACTCCGCAACACACCGCATATAAGAAGCAGTAGACTCTGATGGCATCGTATAGAGTAGAACACACGCACACACACACGCACACACACACGCACACACACACGCACGCACACACATACACACAGTAGTAGGCTGTGCCAACTGTCGCTAGCAATGAATTGAATGCAATTGCATTTGTCTCTTTGCCTTGGCATGCGAGTTGACAGCCATTTGTCTGGCCAGACACCTCGGCCCTGTCAGATTGTTGGCTTAAACCATTCACGCAGCCAGCCAAGCGCAGCATATGTGAAAGGGGGAGGGTGAGGGGATCCGCTAAGAATGGGTGTGTGTGACAATACAGCAAGTGGGCATAGGCTGTGACTTCTCTTAATCTCTTAAATAAATACTCCAACTACAACTGATGGCAATTCGTGTCTCTCTTATTATTTTGCAGAAGCTACAATCGTGTCCCATTGTTTGCATTAATGAGCCGGATACGCACAGCACCAATACGGAAATATTGCAAACAACGCCGGAGAGCACACTAGAGAAGCCCAAAATTAATGCAGCAGCATCAGCAGCAGCAGCAACAGCAAAAGTAACAAGCAACAGCAACAATAGCAGCTGCATAACAATCAATGCAGCAACTCCAGCAACAGTGGGAGTAACAACAGCAGCAACAACAGCAGCAGCAGCGGCAACAACTGCAGGAGCAACAGCAACAGCAGCTGCCACAACCAGCATCTCAGCAGGTGTAACTAAGATAACAATTACCAGTGACAACAGCCCCAGCAACAGCAGCAACAGCAAGAAGAGCAGCAGCAACATAGTGCTCAATAGCTACAACAAAAACAACAGCAGCGCCAATATCAGAAGCAGCAGCAGCAGCAACAACAACAATAGCTTAATATCTATCACCAGCTTGAATAGCTGCAGTGATTTAAGCCACGCCAGCACTGCCACATTAACGCTCAATAGTCATAGCAGCAGCAGCAACAGTTGCATCAACAGCAGCAGCAATAGTCGCCCAAACGGAAATGCCAGCGACACCAGTTCGGCTAATTTTCAGGAGCGTTTCGATTTTGAACACTGGAAGAGCATTATAAGTGATTTCAGCTGTTTCAATAGCTTATATCGCTACTGGAATCAGTACGGCGGCAGCAGCAACAACAACAACAGCAACAGCAGCAACGGCCAGTCACAGTTGGGCATTGAACATGCAGATGAGGGCAACAGTTTGGGCAGCGGGGCCAATTCATTCTACACCCATAATATCTTAGGCTACACATTTGGGTATCCTTTTGGCCTGAGCAAGGAGGACGTTGACGAGGGCAGCGTTGTTAGCTACAAGAAGTCGCAGGCGGCCGCCAGCGAGACGCCACTGCAGAAGCACTATAGACAGCAGCAGAAGAAGAAGATGCCAGTCTTTCGGGGCAGACGCGGCTGGTGTGGCTGCTTCAAGGTAAGCGCAGTTGCCACCAATCGAGGCAACAACAGCACATCAACACACACACGCACACACACACACACACACACACACACACACACACACACACTCACTCACTCACATACATTCGTGACGTTCGACAAAAAACCAAAAGAGGCCAAAATCCAGCTAAAGTCACGTGCCAATTGTTAACATAGCTCAACAACTGCTGCTCCCCATATCTCCGCCTGACCCACTTGTCCCTCTCTCTCTCTCCCTCTCTGTTTCTCTCTCTCTCTCTCTCTTTCCCACTCTCTGTAATTCGAGTCAACGATTTTCCTCGCATCAAATTGTACACGAAATTGCATAAGTGACAAAAACAAAAAACAAATTAAATTTACACTCAGCAAAAAAAGAAGCGAATTCAAACCTTAAAATTCTAGCCTTCAGAACGAAGTTCCGATCTCAAGAAGGTTTTTCCTTTTTTCCAAATTACTAACTTATAAGTACATTAAAGATTTTCCTATTTGAAAACGATCCCAAATCATATCCAGTTTTATTTGGCAAACTTACTCGGTTTTTTTCTTAGTGTACAGTGAAACAAAAGCACGTAAACAAAGAAGTTGAGCAGTTGAGCAGTTGAGCTGCATGTGATGATATCGGCAGAGAATTGTGTTCTAAGGTGCCTAGCTAAGGTGCCTAGCTAAGGTGCCTAGCTAGGGTGCCTAACCCAACAGAACTTGTGCTCAAGTACAGTTAGTAAATTGTTAAACGATGCTTCGCTCGGCAGAGCAAAAGCGTTCAAATGGTTCTACAACATGCACAGATTGCAGATTGTCAGCGAAAAATGTACTGGAAAGTAGCTCAAGGAAGACAAAGAGAGAGAGAGAGACAGAGACAGAAAGAGAGAGAGAATGATTGTTGATAGATGGGGTCTTGGGGTCAGACACACTTGATATAACTGTTCTATACTTATGCTAGCTATGATGTCTGCTAGTCCCATAGCAACAAACTCAAGCAATATGCTGAGCATATTGCCAATGTCAAATTCGAATTGGGGCCCAAAGTGAACCTCAAGTGTTCAACTTGGATTGCTGGCTTACAAGTCGAAAAAGGTCTTCTCAATTGTAATTAGCTAGTAGTAAACGCCAAGGAACTTACTGTGTGTGGAATCAGAAGTGGAACCGGTAGCTACTCTGCCAGCAGCTGCCACCTTCCCTTCATTTTTTGTTTTAATGGATCGATTACAAACTTTTCATTTCCATTTCAATGCAATCCGACAAGGTTGGGCAATGGACAGAGCTCACTGTTTGCGTTTGCATTTGTAAATGGACATGCACTGTTAACGCCTCCACTTTTGTGTATGGCCAGGAGGAGGAGCAAGAGGAGGAGGAGGAGCAGTAGCTCCGCTTGAGCACCTCGCTTCACAATTGCAATTTAATATTGTTGTCGTTGCCAATTGTTAATTGTTAATTGTTAATTGTTAATTGTTGCCGCGTTCTTCTCACTCACTAATTTTTTTCTGTGTTGCTTCGCTTCCGTGCAGGATGATGAGCCGCCGGAGATTTGTGTGGTGGAGGGTGCGTTCACGCTGCAAACGCTGACGCCGACGCAGCCGATGCCATCGGTGGATGAGCTGGATTCGAAGTTTGCAGAGCTTGTCGAGGAGTTGGATCTGACGGCGCCCAACAAGGAGGCGATGCTCAGTTTGCCGGCCCAAAAGAAATGGCAAATCTATTGCTCGCGCAAGCTGCCACTGGATGCGCAAGATGGAGCCGATGGACCCGCGGCGATAACGCAGCCACCCACCGCTGAGCATTACATTGAACGACTCAAGGATCTGGTTGTGCACGTCTCCCTCTCGCCAGAGGACTCGCCCAGCCACGAGCTGAGCAATCGCATGGACAACCATGCCGCATTTGTCGATGCGCTAAAGACAGCGCTGCGCACCTCAACGCACAGCTTTGTGCTGCGCTTCGTGGAGCTGGATGGGCTGCCGGCGTTGTTGAATCTGTTGCTCCAATTGGACATACGGGTGGCGAACAGTTCGCTGCACACCAGCCTCATTGGCTGCATCAAGGCGCTGATGAACAACTCGATGGGACGCGCCCATGTACTCGCCCATCCCACGGCGATTGATACGATTGCCCGATCCCTCGCCGCGGACAATATTCGAACGAAGATCTCCGCATTGGAGATACTGGGCGCTGTTTGTCTGGTGCCCGGCGGGCATCGGAAGGTGCTCCAGGCGATGCTGCATTTTCAGGAATTTGCCACGGAGCGCACACGCTTCCAGAGCATTGTCAATGATCTGGATCGCTCCACGTACGCCTACAGAGACAATGTGAATCTCAAGACTGCGCTGATGTCCTTTGTGAATGCCGTGCTCAATTATGGTCCTGGCCAGGAGAATCTCGAGTTTCGACTGCATCTGCGCTACGAGTTCCTCATGCTCGGCATTCAGCCTGTCATCGACAAGCTGCGCACACACGAGAATGAGACACTCGACAGGCATCTGGTGAGTATACAGATACATATATATATATATATATCGATCTTCTCTTGAACTCTGTTTCTTACCGTCTTTGCGTAGGACTTCTTTGAAATGGTGCGTGCCGAGGATGAAAAGGAGTTCGCTCGCCGTTTCAATGAGGAGCATGTGGACACCAAGAGCGCCGGTTCAATGTTTGAGCTGCTGCGCCGCAAGCTGAGCCACTCGCCCGCCTACCCCCACATGCTATCCCTGCTGCAGCACATGCTACTCCTGCCCTGTAAGTATTATTATTATTATAATTTGTAGTTTGCTATTTGTAATCCAAATTTGACTGCTTCCCAGATACGGGCCACTGCACGGAACACTGGCTGCTCATTGATCGCGTGGTGCAGCAGATTGTGCTGCAGGTGGAGCAGCGGCCCAGCAGCGACCTCATCTCGGATCCCGATGATCCCGGCAAGCAGTTGAAACTGGCCAGCGAGTCGCAGGTGCATGATCCGGATGTGGCGCCGCTTCAGATCGATGTTGGCAAATTGGTGCGGCTGCTGGTCAAGGAGGAGCAGCTGACGCTGGCGCGCAAACGGGCCGATGAGCTGGAACGCGAGAACTTCGAGGTGCAGTCGCGTCTGGCCAAAAAAGAGCAGGAGCTCGATCTGCGCATGCAGGAGAAAGAGGATCTGGAGACGGGCTTGGCGCGCATGCGCGAACGCCTCGAAAAGGAGTCCGCCCAGCACTCCCAGACGGTGCAGCGCGCCCAGACCGCCGAGATGAAGGCCGAGGACTTACAGCATCGACTCCAAAGCGAGCAGCAGGAGCGCGCCCGGCTTGAACGGCTCGTCACCGAAGGCAGCATACCCGATGACCAGAAGGTCGCCGGCCTTACTGGATGCAATGGTGCTGTTTCGCCGCCTCCACCGCCGCCGCCCATGAAGACGGTGCCACCGCCTCCGCCGCCCATGGCTCCCGCCATGTTGCCGCCACCACCGCCACCCTGTCCCGGCGCCCCACCGCCGCCGCCTAACATGGCGCCAGCAATGGGTAAGCTCAGCCAAATTTGAACTGTGGAAAGCAGCTAATCTATATATATATATATAATGACAGCACCAGCACCACCCAAAGTGGAGTTGCCAAAGAAGAACGTGCCACAGCCAGCGAATCCCCTAAAGAGCTTCAACTGGTCCAAGCTGCCCGATGCCAAACTGCAGGGCACCGTCTGGAGCGAGCTGGACGAGAGCAAACTCTACAACAACATGGAGCTCGAGTCGATCGATAAGCTATTCTCGGCTTACCAGAAGAATGGCGTCTCGGTAAGTCGACACAAGCCGGAAAGTAGTGAGTTAGAAAACGGAAAGATCCAGTAAAATCCAAGAACGAAAATTTAAATCTAAATTTGTAAAATTAAAGATTGGATAGGATTGGATAGAAAAGAAGTATGGAATCCGCTATTTGTGGGAAGAGAGAGAGAGAGAGTGAGAGAGAGTGAGAGAGAGAGCCGAACAAGCAGAAAAGTCAGCCACACTAAATCAATTTTGTTTTCTTTCTATATTCTGCATGTTTGCCCCGATCCAGGCGACCGATGGCTCCTATGAGGATTTGCGCGCGACAGGCAAGAACAAGCAGAAGGTGCTCTCCGTCATTGATGGACGTCGTGCACAGAACTGCACAATTCTGTTGAGCAAACTGAAGATGAGCGACATGGAAATATCCAAGTGAGTAACCCAAAGAAAATGCCAAACCCAAAAAGTGAGGCAGGATCGTTGAACTAATCAATTATTGTGCTCCTTAGAGCAATACTCTCGATGGATAGCAATGAGCAGCTGGCACTGGACATGGTCGAGCAGTTGCTAAAGTTTACGCCCTCGGCGGAGGAGCGTGCACTGCTGGACGAGCACAGCGAGGACATTGAGTCGCTGGCACGTGCGGATCGTTTTCTCTACGAGATTTCAAAGTGAGTTTATTCACTTAATCGGATTAATCGGATTGTCATTGTCATTTATACTTGCTCGCATTTAGGATTCCACACTATGAGCAACGCTTGAAGAGCTTGCACTACAAGAAGCGCTTCATGTTGACAGTGAATGACCTCATTCCGCGCATTACCAGCGTCATGGAGGCATCCCGTGAAGTGGCTCGCTCCCGACGACTCCGCAAGCTGCTCGAATTGGTGCTGGCTTTGGGTAAGATTTATCCATATATTCATATTAATCAACACCGAGCCGAGACTATGATGCAAATATACATTTTGCAGGCAACTATATGAATCGTGGAGCACGGGGAAATGCGTCTGGATTTAGGCTGGCCTCACTGAATCGTCTGGCGGACACCAAGTCGAGTGCGGCGAAGGGGACAACATTGCTGCACTACCTCGTCCAGGTGATTGAGAAGAAGTTCAAGGACCTGTTGAAGCTGGAGGACGATATACCGCATGTGCGCGAGGCGTCCAAGGTGTCGCTCGGCGAGATGGATAAGGATATACAAATGCTGCGCACAGGACTGGCGGATGTCGCCCGTGAGATTGAGTTCCATCGGAGCTCGGGACCCGCACAGCAAGGCGATCGCTTTTTGCCCGTAATGCGAGAGTTCCATGCGCAGGCCTCGGTGCGCTTTGCCGAGCTCGAGGATAAATTCCAGGATATGAAGATGCGCTTCGATCGCGCCGTTCGCCTATTCGGCGAGGATGGATCTGTGCTGCAGCCGGACGAGTTCTTTGGCATCTTCGATTCATTTCTGGCCGCGTTTGGCGAAGCGCGACACGACAACGAGAGCTTCCGCCGTCGCCAGGAGGAGGAGGAGAAGCGCGCCAAGCAGGAGGCGGAGCTGAAGAAGCGCACCATCGAGCGCAAAAACAAAACCGGCCTTATGAGCAGCGTCGCCCGCAATCTGGGCCTCAAATCCTCGAGCAATGGCAGCGGCAACGCCGCCCCTGGTTGCGACTCCAACGCCAAGGGCGACAACAAGGGCGAGTTCGATGATCTGATCTCGGCGCTGCGCACCGGCGATGTCTTCGGCGAGGACATGGCCAAGTTTAAGCGGTCGCGCAAGTCCCGCGTTCTCAACGGTTCAGCCGGCACCGGCGCCGCTGGCAGCGGTGGTCAAACATCGCCGCCGCGCCATGGCAGCCTGCAGCGCGAGGAGAGCGGTCGCGAGCGCGAGCGGACCGTGAGACGGCAGTAAAACGAGGCGACGACGGCCCGGCCTGGCCCGGTCACGTGTTCCCGCAGGAATTGCATCACTTGTAGCTGCTTCTCTCACCTATTACTGTAGTCAACAGAATGTTTTCCTCTCCCTTCTGCGCGCTAGTATTTCCTCTCTTTTTATACTGTTGTTTGCTATTGCATGTATCTTCATTGTTTTCTCTCACAGCAACACAATCATGTGTTGTATATATTATATATATATATATATATATATATATATATATATATATATATATATATATATATATATATATATATATACATTTATAACTGAAACGCGTCAAACCAAATTCTTAAAAGAAAATGCAAAAATATTACATTTAATTTGTAAACTAATGGAAACAAAACAAAAATGTTATAAACGCCGAAAAGGCAAAACAAAAAAAGTAAAAAGAAAAGCGATTGTAGCGTACCTTCCCAGATTGTATTTGTATTATTGCAAGGAAAATTGATTTAACTATAAAACCTAACTCTAAACTTATTATATATGAATAGTGCTCCATAAGAAGTTACAAATTTTGAATATGCTCAGAAAACAGAAGGGGAAAAAAGAACTTAACAAACAAACGACATAATCATAATGAATTATACAAAATATAGTACTATATATATACTATATGCTATATGATGCGAGTTGAAAAGGCGCCTGCGGCCTGCCATATGAAAAGTCATGTTCATTATTAACATTTATATTCTGATTATTATATTATTATGTATTATCTTCTATCATATATTGTATTCTTTTTTTTTAGCACGAATCTCGCTAAATACTTATCCAAACGCACTTTTATAAAAGATAAATATATTATAATATTACAAATAATAAATATTTAATACTAAAAGAAAAAATAAAAAACCGGAACGGATCACACACACATATGTGAAAGTGAATTCAAAATGAGATTTTTGTTTATTGCAATTTGAGGACATGAATAAAGAAGAAAACTATTGAAAACATACGAAATCGATGCCAACCATGATTTCCGGGCTAATCCAACCACTTGCTGATCGCGAATTTGGAGTCGACAACGTCTGTGTCCAGATGCTGCTCAAATTCCTCGTACGAGATGACTTCATTGTGCACTGTTAGACTACATCCAAACGCCAGGTGCTCCAGTCGCAGCAACTCCGCTTCCTTGCTCTCTGAATGTAGATGGTCTATGGCAACCCCATCCGCTGGTGGAACATTGTCCAACACGTATTTCATCACACGCCGAAAATCGGAACGCTCGATGCTGTGACCACTGTGCTGTGCATCAAACATATAGGAGATTAGGCGCAGCTTCTGGGCGCGACGATCCACACGTGAATTTTCAGATGGGGGCACCAGAAACGTAGCACATATGCGCACAAACTGATCAAAATCAATGCGATCGCTGCGTGTATCCGGAAAGAAGCCATTAATTATCTGGCAGTGCGTTGGATGCTTTGCCAGTTGCGGTATGCGCAAAAGGTCCGTTGGCAATAAATAGCCTTTTTGACGTCGATCCAGGGCCAGGAAGCGGGCATGCAGCTGTTCCAGTTGCTCAGTGGACAGTCCTGTCGCTGCCTTGTGTGCGCTTAGCTCCGTCTCGCTTAGCTCGCGGCTGGCTGTCTGGCCCATTATTTACTACTATTGCTTGACCTGTCCTTCAAAAAGTAATGTTTCTGGGTTATTGGATTTGTATCTGGCAGGTTAGTATAGCAGAGCTCAAATTTTGACAATGAATCCACAGCAGCATTAAGCTCATTTCAAATCAACCTGCGAGTGAAATTTGTACAAGTATTTGGGTTCTTAGATGACCCCGTTCATCTATCAGTACGTTAGGTTAGGTTTTTACCGTTGCCGACCAAGGTCGCAAACTTAGACCAGTTTTGGTCCGTTGTGATACAGTAGATCTCAAAGATAGAGATTATTGGTATAAAAATAAGAAGAAGAAGACTAAACTACAAAGCAACACCAAATAACGATGCCTGCAGCGGGATTCGAATCCGCGACTGAGATTTGCACACGGAATAATGCAAAGGCTCAACGCTTATGACCATCAATCCGGCTCATCATCCATCAGTAAGAATTTAGAAATTTACAACCTCCTAAAAGTATGCCTCTAATTTTCCATGCAATTCGCAATTCGGAAAATGAAGCAGCCCAATTTGTCGTCGTCCGTGCGTGCCTAAAAGTATGCTGCATTTTTGTTTCGCTTTAGTTTTTTTGTGTTATTTGTTGAATACACCAGGAGGCAAAGGACACTATGTAGAGTGACCATGTATCCCACCCGACAAGAGAACTCGTTTTTGGTACACGGAGCGTTTGTTTATAACTTGATGTTTTTTGTTGTCTGTTTACAACTTGTTTAATTGATTAATTACTAAACATTCACTACGCGCTTAAGTTATCTCAACATTCGTTTATCAACTTTATTGGTCTTTATCATGTGACCTCCCCACTCCCTCAAAGGAAAATACAAATAATTTATATGTGTATAAGCTCTGCATTCCACATTGCTCAGTATATGTAAGATTCAGTAGTTTGACTTTAGCATAAATTAACTGTCATTACTAAAGCGCTCCGTGTTATTGGCTTCTGACTTGGCCGCACAAAGCTGGTAGAAACCGTTGAGCCGAAATTAACATAAATATTGCGAGAAAGAAGAAACCGCATGGTGAACAGGATCAGTGGCAAAAGGACCGAGACTGAGCTGAGGGAAACAATAGCCGAAGGCATTGCCAAAAAGTGCTGTGTATGTATTGCAAAACAATAAGCAAAACAATAAATCAAAATATGAAATCATAATACGAAGGCAGCGCCCGAGGCAAATGGAGACCGAGGAAGACATGAACAAACGGCGCAAGGACTCGCCCAGGACGCGACTTGCCGCCGAACAGCTGTGCCAAGTTCAAGTCCGGCGCCCATTTAACAAAAGGCTGAAATTTGAGCAGGCGCAGGAGGCAACAAGGATGCGAGGCAGCGGATCGCAGCATCTTGCGGTCGCCTCCTGTGAGCATTTTTTTTCTCTTTTTTTTGTTGTTGTTTTTCTTATCCTGGCAAAAAGTTCTTTGTGCAGCGCGCTTCTTAAACATAAATCTTAATATGTCATAATTCGTTATAATTTAAAAAAAAAAACAAAAACCGCAAGTAGTTCGCGCCAGGACCCGCCGCGACCCGCTGCGCCAGAAGTAGTTTCAACTTGAAGTTAAACTTCTTAGCTGCAACTATGGTGGTGGTGGTGGTGGTGCTGCTGCTGCTGCTGCTGGTGCTGGGTGGTTGCTGCAGCTCCAAAACACTAATCCCTCAAATTATTACCCTAATCGCCTCATATTGTCGCGGCTTAGCAACCTTCTCCCAAAACACATTTATCATTTCAAATTATCAAAAAGTAAACAAATATGAAACGCACTTTTTGTGCTCTATTTGTTTTATTTATTAAAAAAGAGAAACCAAATAAAAAAAGAAGGGGGGAGTTGGGTTAAGCTAAAGGCTTTTCCATTGTTTGCTCGGGAAAAGTCAGCTGCGTGCGCCCGCTGCTGACCTTTCGAAACTAGAAGGCGCGCGTGCGGTCAATCGCGCCAGGATCAGGTTCTTTTGTGGCTATAATTCCACTTCCAATGCGTGCTGTTCTAGGTTGATATGGTGGGTCAACTCAGTGGCTCACGCGCCTCAAATGAAGGTGCACAGCAGCCGCAGCTTTTGTTTGTTTAGGTTACAGCGCGTCCTGAGTCCTTTTGTTGTTGTTGCTGGCTTGCGTTTGCGTTGACCAAATGATGCGAGCACAAACATTGAGAAATATAAAAAATAAATGAAAATGAACATAAAAAACACTCATAACGGGTAGCATTGCCATATGGCATTTTCCAGCGCTAAGAAAATAAATGAAAACTCCCAAGCTGACTGATGTGCAAACAAATACGGCTAGGATAGGTAATCCTCGTAGATCTGTCAACATCGAAATTTTAGTCTGGATTCAGAGAAATTACAATATTTTTGTGCCTGCTGCAAGTTCAGTCATCAACGTATTTAGTGTCCTCTGCAGAAAGCACATTAACTTGGTTAGTGAAGCTCGTCAAGAATACATATCGTCGGAGACGTCTTTTTCAATGCAGAATAAACTAGCTGACAACATTATAACAGCCTTTAAAAGGATAATGATTAATAATCCATTCTTGGGCTATTATTTTGAGTTTGTATCTAGCAGATAGCTTGGTGACTTACAGATGCGTTTCTATCTCAAAAATGTATTTGTATCTCTCAGATACTGTTGTATCTTGCAGATAATGCTGCAGCAGCTTAATACATTTGCATCTTACAGATACTTAGGTATATTTCACATATATTTGTTTCAAACAGATACATTTGTATTCATAACATACACAATTGTTGCTCACAGATAGATTCCTGTGACTTTACGCTTATAGATACAATTTGAGGAGTTCGAAACTACCTTTTAGCAGTTTTGTTGATATTGAATTCAAATTTAGGTTCTTGAATAGTTTTTCTGCATAGATGTAGAAATTTGGAAGACCTATCAAATTTCTATGCGACTGCCAAATCGATTTAGAGGACTATTCGCTTTGGGTTTGAGTGTCCATTAGACTTGAATCGAATTAGGCAACTTTAAATGCGCTCTACATTTGAATAATAAAAGCATTCGGCGCATTCATATTCGTATTCATATTCATATTCATAATTTGTAAGCCCTTCCCTGATGCTGCAGGCACACACACACACACACACACAGATATCCTGGATGTGGAAAGGACACCCCCTAAATTTGCGTTGCTCTCATAGATGTCGGTTCACGAGTTGGATTATAATTTGATATTTTGTTGAGTTCGCTTAAAGTAAGAGAATTAGCATTTAAATTGCCTCATTAGCCGTACAGGCAAATGTTAACGTTGCACTTTTCCATGTTGCCACATGCAACAGTCGGCCAAAGAGTTGATTTCATAAGCTGCTTTGCAACACTGCATTCGATTTTGGAGTTGCACGACCTATAATTTCGTTAATCAAAACAAAAACAGCAACGCACAGTAGGAGCGCGGTAAGGATTGGAATGAGGTCGGAGGGGAGCAGGAGATTTTTCTGTGCTACCCAAACACCGATCCGTTGTAACGCCCATCGCAGTGCCGTGTCGATAATTTAGAAATTAAATGTAGCTTGCAATGTGGAACGACGAGGAGGAAATGGACAAAGGGAAATGCCAAGGACAAGAGCGAGGAGCGGCGAGGGAGGGGGGAGTGGGGAGAGAGGAGAGTAGCGAAATGCCACAAATAACACAAATCAAATCTAATCAAGCAAAAAGAAAGCGCCGCCACGACTTTCCCAAGACTTCTTCCACATCGCCGTGGCAAGGGGTAGTAGTGCCCTAAAAAACTGCCTTATCAAACTCTCCCCCCCCAGTGCCCTACCCTCACCGCTCACCCCTTAAAACAACACCACACAAGCACAAGGACAAGAAAGGGAACAAAGCAAAGGTGCCCAGGCGATGGTCTAGTTTTCCTTGATTTTCCAATTTTCCTGCTTCTTTGCCAGTTGTTAAGTCCTTTCACTAAGCAACTGCAATTACACGAAGTTTTCAGTTTTCCTTTTCGATTACGATTTCAATTTCAATTTCAATTTGGTTTTTGGGTGTTGTTATTCTATTTTGTGTGTGTGTTGTTTTTTTGCGTCCTTTTTTGCCTCACGCCACCAACTGGTGCCGCAACGGGTAACGGTGAACGAGTAACGGGTGAGGGGTGAGTGGTACTGTCCTTTCGGGGTGTCCTTTCGCCCATGCGTGTTACAAGCATTGTGTCCTGTCCAACTTGTTGTTGTTGTTGTTGCTTCTGATTTCTGATTCTTCATGTTCTTATTTTGTTCGTTTCCTTTCTCACACCCCTCCTCCTTGGCGTGGAAACTGCAGATTTCATGCTTAGTTTTTGCAAATTACAATTAATAGACTAAAATAATTCCAGATCTGGAAATGGATTCGCTTCCTTGACAAATACAGGCCGTAGATATAAATTACTTGATTCAGAATCGAAGCCAACTTAATTTTGGTATTATCTTAGATGCTTCCAAATGGTCTATGCAGAATCGATCACATGATCATAGAGTGTGGGAATTACTTACGATTGGCCATAACTAAGAGTTCCAAAGTGCCAAAGTGATGTCTTATGGGAGAGTGACTTTGCGCGAACAGTTCCGGCAGCTGCTGGAGCTGTTGCATCAGCTTCTTCTGCGTTCTCTTTCAGCTCACCTCCGCTCTCTCTCCCTCTCTGTCTGCCTCGGAAAGCAATTAGTTAATTAAGCGCAACTTGAAGTGTCCCGTTTTGGGAAATATATCACGGGAGAATCGCTGGCAGTTGACATTTGTGCAGCATCATGCAGGCAATTTGCATATTTAATTGAACTAAACAAACCAAAAAAACAACAACAAAAAAAAACAATCTAGAATTCAAAAATTGTTTTCAACAATTTTCACATTTCTTTTTGGGGTTTTTTAATAAAAACATAGACAAAATCAAAACGAGGCAGCAAGGCAACACGAAAAGTGCTGCAGGGAGCAAGGACGAAGGCGATTGGAAGACGTCCCGCAGCGTCTGGCAAGGGGCGTTCAAGGGTTAAATGCAAATGAAGGAAAAGGTCCAAAAACTTTTTTTTTTCGTGGAAAATCAAGCATTTGAGGCGACGTTCAGGACATGCTGCAGGACATGTCCTGGCACAGACTTGAAGGTGCAATGCGGCTCAACCCTTTTTGTTGTCAAACGATTTTGATAGATCAGCATTTGTCCTGTTATGGAACCAGCACCCGGTCCCCGTCCCGTTACTGGTCCCTGTCCTGTGCTCGTCACATGGGACGGTTCTCTGTTAGATGCGGCTGCTCAACAAATTAATTTGCCGCCAACTTGATTTATACTCCTTATCTCTCTCTCTCTCTCTCTCTCTCTGTATCGGTTTGCCTCTGGCTGGCTATGTCCATTCGCTTCTGGTTTCTCTCGCAACTCCTTTTTGGAGAAGTTTTCCCGCATTTCACTAATGAGAAAGCTGCCACTGCTTCCAAGCGCCTTTTCTCGCACTCTTTGCTCTTTGTTTTCGCTTTGTTTTCGGTTTGTTTTCTCTTGTTGCACTCCTTCTTGCTGCCTTTGTCTTGGCTTGACCAGAGGCGACCAAAGGCGGACACGCCTTGAGGTTGCTCCTGGGATTGGGTCGTTGTTGCCGGGTCTGGGCTTATGATTTATGCATTGCATTCTGCTTTTCATATCGCATCAAATCAAAATGTCAAAACAATCTGATCGCAACGGTTCAAAGGGGTTGACCGCCAGTTAATTTTCGACTAAAAGATACCCTGTATTCAGCCAGAGGCTAACTTATTAATTAACTTTTGTTTATTATACTTGTTGGAATGCATGCTTACTTTCAACAGAAGTGCTTCTAATCAGTTATACAAGACCACTTTTGTGTATCCAATCTATAAAGATCCGTAGATCTATAATAACAGATCAACATTGAAAAATACCTCAGCTATTGGAGATACCCGTTTTTCACATTTTACAGGGCATTATAAAATGGAAAACTGACCAAAGGAAAAGCGCGTGCCGCGTGGCATTTAGTAGAACAAAGAAATGTTTGCTACCGGGAAAAATACTAAACGAATGGACGGACAGGCAGGCGGACAGACAGACGGACAGACGGACGGACAAGTAAACAGTCGGTCATTTGTGCAACCCTTTTGCAGTTTATAGCTGGCAGTTGGCAGTTGGTCAGCAGCAGCAGCGGAAAATGTGCGTTGGGTAAGCGTGAAAAATGAGAAAAACATTAAAATCGACGCATTTGATGAGGGTCGATCACATGTCAACATAAAAGCGGCAAGCGGCAAGTGGCAAGCGGCAAGTGGCAAGTAACGGAGGCAGAGGCAGAAACAGAAACAGAGACGGAGGTATAGGCAACTGCTTAGCATATGAGGCATCTGCTAAACAGGTTGATCCCTTGTTCGATCTGTGATCATCCTGGCAGCCACGCGCCATTTATGTAAATGCCAGCGGGGGAGCCACAAGCACCTGCGGGATGGGGATGGGGATGGGAATGGTTAATCGGGATATCATCGGGACTTCAATTTGATAACCAATCCAGTTGCTGCAGGTGCCTTGCTATAAACACATAATACTCTGCAGGAGAGTAAAAGAACACATTGAGCTGAGACCAACTATTGGGCAAGGGTAACTAATTAATGGCCATAGCGGGGCCCAAACTGAGGTGAGCCAAGAGACAACGAGGAAATGTGAAAATGGGAAAATGAGAAAATGAAAAATCACCGTTTTAGATTGGCATGGCAAACAACCGTTTGAATAGTTGCTGCTTTGCTTGGCAAATGTTGGAGAAGTGTCCCGAATCCAGTTCGAGGCGAGCAGCAAGAATGAGGAAGAGGGCGCAAGAAGCAGCAATAGGAATCGAAGCAGGAACAGGAACAGGAACAGGAACTCGAAACAGGGCAGGCAATTAATGCGTCAGTTGCACCGACGCGGCAAACTGGTTCGCAAACTCGAGAAACTCGAACTTTGTGCGCAACATTAAAACATTCGATACAGGAAATGAGCTCCTTGGGCAGGATTAGGACTGGCTGCCAGTCTCAGGCTCAGAGCCAACGCTCTAACTCAGCCAACTCCGAATTTATCAAATTCATGAGAGTAGTATCAATCGAGAGAAACTTTCGCTTTCATCTGCTCTTATAGTTCTCAAAGCAGGATATGGTTAAATCGCGTAGATCAATTGATAAAAGGATATGTATTTAATATCAAAAGGATATGTATTTAGCTCAAATAGTTTAGAGTGTTTTATGTATAATTTTCACGACTCCTTAAAATCCTCAGAGGATAACTGTGCGCCATTCAATCGGCAAATGGTCACGCGTCTCATAAAGGGATATTGTATGTGGATATCCTTTGTCGATGTCTTTACGCAACATCCTTTCTTACCGATTAGTAAAACACACCTGCCTGGTTAGTAACCTACTCCTATACTAAAATCCTTTTATTGTTTTCGTGGGATTCGTTTTACTTGTTCGGGCTAAGATCAGACACAGTTGCTGACATTTGTGACACATTTGTTCCGCCTAGAGCATACAGCCCAAGCCCAGATGTCGGCCTATTTATGGGCCTGCCTGTCATCCATTAGGGTTAAGGCGGCAGTTTCTGAGGCGCAGCTAATCCTCAGATCCCATTCATTCTGCAGTCTGCAACTCATATAGATTAGCATCCAGCATATGCAAAACTGGGACTAGCCACAGAACCGAAAAGAACAGAACAGAACAGGACAGAACAGGACTTAGCATCGAAAGGAGCCGATCAACAAATTGAAGAAATGAAAAGCAGAAGCAACGCCT
Organism: Drosophila percnosoma; assembly: GCA_035043855.1. Taxonomy (NCBI): domain Eukaryota; kingdom Metazoa; phylum Arthropoda; class Insecta; order Diptera; family Drosophilidae; genus Drosophila; species Drosophila percnosoma. Next base: position 858,606 of record JAWNMQ010000233.1, read on the forward strand.
GCCAAATATATAAACAGAGATTGCACCTGTTCGCACTACGATTGACGATCGCTTGTCCTGCCGCAAGGGACCTGCCACTGCCCTCCCTTCCCTTCCCTCCCGCGCACTCAATTGATTGCCTATCGAGGAGTCGCTGGCCATGTTGCCGCACAAGTGCCGAACGATGACTCTAAACGAGAGCAGACCCGAATTGCTGGGCACCCGCCGCACTCGTCGCTACTTAATGAAGACGCAGACAGGTGCTGCGACATCTTGGGAAAACAAAAAGAAGAAGAAGAAAACTAGCACTAAAGAAGGACCTTCACTTAACCTTAACTCAACTCAAAATTCAACTTAGTTGCACAGTGGTAAATAAATAACCGCTTGACTATTAGTTTGGAACACACGCCTGTGTATATTCAATCAGTCTAGGAATCAATTCTATATATCCAAGTTCGAGTTTCACAGACTGTTGTTGGAGTTGGCAAATCCGCCAGCATAATCAGGCAGCCCTCAGCTGCATGTGGCCAGGTCGACAGCAGTTGGATTTCGTTGGTAGTTTGCCGTTAGCTAATTAGGAGCTGCATACGCTAATTTCCAATAGTGTCCTTCGATTCGCACATGTCGTTGCCAAAACCATTTGTAAGTAGGCAGGACAACAGATGATGCGGGTCCAAGGTGCAATTTGATTGCGATGACTTCGCCTGCGATTCTCTGACTCGTGTGTTTGCGTGTGTGTGTGTGTGTGTGTTTGCGTGTGTGTTTGCGTGTGTGTTTGCGTGTGTGTGTGTTTGAGTGTCATTACATTTTCGACACACGCCCTTCGAGAAGGTTTTGTCGATTTTAATTACAATTGTGTTTATGTTCCGAAATCGTCGCGAGTCGGCGCGATTTATAGGCGGGTCATAAAACTTGTGGCCCGATCGTAAAACTTGTGAAATCCTCGAACTGCAAATGCATCCGATACATCTCCTGTCGATGTCCTTACGCAGCCACTCGTCTCATACAGTTTTACGAGCAGTTTAAGAAATCATTATGCACATCAAAATATCAAAAGATTTTTACGCGTTTTTCATTGTGTGTAAATATTGTGGTCCATTCGAGCTTGGCCAGGGGGAAAACTCAGTTTTCCGGGTGCAGGCCGCAACTGAGCAGATAACTCAGGCAAAATGGAACTAAGCCCACTGATATTCATAATCGATTGCTATGACATTATAACTGATTCGTGTGTATTCGATTTTACGGGATTGAGAAATGCAAAATAAAGAAAATATTAAGTAAAGAGTAGATAGTCTCGAGACAATTCTCATCCCTCTTTCTAATATATATTCTCAGTCAATAGCAGCAATTTGATATGTCAGCTCTATGTGAATAGTGTTTCTATCGTCCTGTCTGGGTGATCTGTTGATCAAGATT